>CM040746.1:5325183-5925183 GCA_022829145.1 Albula goreensis
GTAGTGTGAGGGTGTGCTGGCGTCACACTATGGCAGTGTGATGGTGTGCTGGACTGACACTGTGGTGGGGTGACGGCGTGCTGGACTGACACTGTGGTGGTGTGACGGCATGCTGGACTGACAGCACCGTTTGTGCGAAAGTGAGGGGGAATCCAGGGCCTCATGCAGCTCAGAGGTTAATGTTTTCCTGCTGATTGTCGTTAATCAAGACATGTGACTGAGGGGCTGTCAAACGGGAGTTCTGTCTGCAGCGACAGTGGAGGTTTGACTTCTCTGACCTCCCCCAAACCAGCAGACATCTTTGGTTCTTTCTTCTTTGAAAAAACAAGAAAGAAGATCTCCATTTGGAGGTTTGAGCTGGAGGTGGGATGTGTTTATCATAGCGGCGCTACTCAGAGCACCCCGAATACAAACTGTTAATCATTCACTGCAGTGGATTTATTCTTAGCTTCCCTGACAGGCCCGAAATATCCTGAACCGTCTGTCGCCTTAGCTGAGCAGTGCACCCCCCACCACCCCTCTTACATAAAATTAGAATGGAAAAGGAGATCAGGGAGGTAGAAGCAGGGGCAGAAAGAGAGTCCAGGGGGGTCTGTGAGGGGAGACATAGGCTGGTGTGCCAGGCTTAAACCTCGCTTCTGTAAGCCCGGAGAATGTGGTTTCCTTCAGGAATATAAGCCTGTCCGCATTCAAGGGGAACTTTTTGGGAAATGTGCACTAAACAGTCATGTCAGTTCAGTAAAGGTTGGTCTCAGCAGGACAGTGATCCAAACATAAACATAACTGAGAGGTGTGTGTGTGTGTGTGTGTGTGTGTGTGTGTGTGTGTGTGTGTGTGTGTGTGTGTGTGTGTGTGTGTGTGTGTGTGTGTGTGTGTGTGTGTGATTTGTATGGACAGTACATGGCGACTATGCTTCAGTGTCGGGGTGACTCTGTGACAGTACATGGTGTTACTGCTATAGTAATGGCTGTTGCCACAGTTGCATTTGACTGTGTGGGTCCAAGACTGGGGAAATTCTGAGGAGACCCGGCCACCATCAGCCTTCTCCAGCTAACACCATCCACGAGCTGTGCACTTCTGTGATCATTGCCCAAGGAGAAATGTTTTCTTAAAGAGAGGTTGTGTGTCTGTCTATCGTTCTCTTCCTTTCTTTCCCCCACTCCCCCCTTCTCTTTCTCTTTCTCTCTCTCTCTCTCTGTCTCGCTGTTGAAAGTCAGCAGTCGCTGTCATTACTCACCACAACATGAGTCGATTATTGTGATGAGGAGGGGGGGAAACGGCACTTCGCTGGGGCGGCGTGACCTTGTGACCGACCCGCATGTGGACCATCACAACTTGGGAATGTCAGCCAGTTTCAAAACAGAGGGGGGGATGTGAGGGAGGGAGAGAGGGAGAAGAGAGACAGTCTTTTTAACAGGAGTGTAGCTATTTACATTCCTTGAGTTGATGAAGAAGCAAACGGAGAGAATGAGGTCCCAGATATAGAGACAGAGAGAGAGAAAGAGAGGGAGAGGCAATGGGGAGGGATCTTGGTTGCCGTTTTCATGCATGCTGTCCCAAAGCTGTTGTGCTCTCATGGTCCCGTTTTTTCAGCAGTCGGCTCGTCTCCATGCAGTTGGGCTTTGGGCCTACATGCTGGACGCCCAGGCCAGAGGCTCGTTATCACAGCGAACTGGTGGCATTTCTGATGCTGACAGATACATTGCCACACACTAAGTGCCTTATTTACGAGTCTCCGCAAAGGAGGAGGTCTGAGATAACAGACTGGAACGCAGGGGCCGCAGAGGCTGGGGCTGGAGCAGAGATGAAAGGCGAGAGGCGGTGAACTGCAGGAGGATAAAGCTGATTTAGTGTGGCCCACCACTTTGGCACAGCCCTTACACAGAGGTCCTCTGTCCGCAGAGCCACTTAGACAGCAATTGAGTGAGAGGGGACATCACTGACAGGAAGAGGTCTTGGGTGCAGACAGATGTGTTCAAGTGACTTGGCGAAAAGGAAATAGAGAGTCGTCATGGGTGAGTGAGGGATGTGAGGGAAGCCTGGCCCTGTGATCCTGGAATCAGTGAGGCTCAAGTTCTGACAGCTGGAGCAGACCTGCTTCCCATCATACCCAGGACAGCTCCAGATTCCTTGCGTATGTGTACACACAAGCCCGCGTGCGCACAGAGCACCACTGGGATCAAGCCCCGCCTCTCTGGGCTACACTGCGGGCCGAGGGGACGACTGTACAGGCCTGCCGAAATGTTTACCGTCAACATCTCTTCCTCCATGACGTCTCTGCGTTCCTACTCGGAGCGCAGGGGCAGAACACGGCTCTCTCTCAGCCTCAGGTAACGAACCGCAAGCGATGGTGTGAATCTGAGACCGGGAGCTCGTCTTCCTCCTGCAGTGTGGGTGGCCGTAGTCTCCAGCCTGTACCGCTATGCCCAATGCTGCAGGGGGACACTGCGTTTGGCTAGTTCCAGGGTGGGCCCGATCTGCACTGAGACACGAGGCCTGGAATGTCCACCCGCCTGGCTGTGGGGATCCATCACCAACCACGCATTATCTGCATTTCAGTGACTATAGGGAGACTCTGCATGACGGTATCAAAGGCTTTTTTTTAATAGTTTTTTATTATAAATACAGCTCTATGTGCCTGTCCATTTTAACTTATGCAAATGTACTATCAGTTAGGCTGTCTGTGATCATGTCTCTCCTGTGAGAGCAGCATTAGAGCGTGCTATCAGTTAGGCTGTCTGTGATCATGTCTCTCCTGTGAGAGCAGCATTAGAGCGTGCTATCAGTTAGGCTGTCTGTGATCATCTCTCTCCTGTGAGAGCAGCATTAGAGCGTGCTATCAGTTAGGCTGTCTGTGATCATGTCTCTCCTGTGAGAGCAGCATTAGAGCGTGCTATCAGTTAGGCTGTCTGTGATCATGTCTCTCCTGTGAGAGCCACATTAGAGCGTGCTATCAGTTAGGCTGTCTGTGATCATCTCTCTCCTGTGAGAGCAGCATTAGAGCGTGCTATCAGTTAGGCTGTCTGTGATCATCTCTCTCCTGTGAGAGCTGCATTAGAGCGTGCTATCAGTTAGGCTGTCTGTGATCATCTCTCTCTTGTGAGAGCCACATTAGAGATGACTATCAGTTAGGCTGTCTGTGATCATCTCTCTCCTGTGAGAGCAGCATTAGAGCGTGCTATCAGTTAGGCTGTCTGTGATCATCTCTCTCCTGTGAGAGCAGCATTAGAGCGTGCTATCAGTTAGGCTGTCTGTGATCATCTCTCTCCTGTGAGAGCCACATTAGAGCGTGCTATCAGTTAGGCTGCCTGTGATCATCTCTCTCCTGTGAGAGCCGCATTAGAGCGTGCTATCAGTTAGGCTGTCTGTGATCATGTCTCTCCTGTGAGAGCAGCATTAGAGCGTGCTATCAGTTAGGCTGTCTGTGATCATCTCTCTCCTGTGAGAGCAGCATTAGAGCGTGCTATCAGTTAGGCTGTCTGTGATCATGTCTCTCCTGTGAGAGCAGCATTAGAGCGTGCTATCAGTTAGGCTGCCTGTGATCATCTCTCTCCTGTGAGAGCCGCATTAGAGCGTGCTATCAGTTAGGCTGTCTGTGATCATGTCTCTCCTGTGAGAGCAGCATTAGAGCGTGCTATCAGTTAGGCTGTCTGTGATCATCTCTCTCCTGTGAGAGCCACATTAGAGATGACTATCAGTTAGGCTGTCTGTGATCATCTCTCCTGTGAGAGCAGCTTTAGAGCGTGCTATCAGTTAGGCTGTCTGTGATCATCTCTCTCCTGTGAGAGCCACATTAGAGAGTACTAAGGGATTTGAGTGAGTCACTTTGTGTGTGTGCATGTGTGCATGTTGAGAGTTGGCTCTGTGAGTGCACATGAGCATGTGTGTCTGTGTGTTGAGGGGCTGGGGGGCTGTACAGACAGAGTGCAAGAGAGTTTCCATGTGTGGATCTGCAGCGTGTAACCGGCGAGGGCCTCTGTTCGATCCTCACACTAACTCAGTGCAGCTTCAGCACGGACCTCCCGCTTGGAGAGATGAGTCACCAGAGCTAACAGAGAACTGCAGTGGATCGGTCAGGCATGAGACAGGGATGAGCTCAGCTGCTCAGAATTTTGTCTATGTGTGTTTGTGCATGTGAGCGTGTGTGTGTGTGTGTGTGTGTGTGTGTGTGTGTGTGTGTGTATGTGTGTGTATTTGCAAGAGTGTATGTGTGATTGCGAGTGTGTGCGTGTATGCATTGAGGTGAACAACTCGTGGAGGACAGAGCTGGAGATGGTTGCTCTGGTGATAGACCGCAGGCCTTAGTGGACCCTTGTTGTGGCTTCGAAAATCAGAGCACATTGCAGCCGGTTAGCTCTGACTGAATCCAGCTGTCCTCTGCCCCTCTGTCCCGCTGTGGGCCTGACGTAGCGTGGAGTGCTAAGGCACTGCTATGCTAGCGTGAGGGCCTGACGTAGCATGGAGTGCTATGGCACTGCTATGCTAGTGAGAATAGGATCAGATGCCTCTGGTCAGAGCTCCACTTACCACCCCAGAAAGACTACTGTAATCCATGTATGTCATACTGATGGAACAATCGATTGTTTATTTTTTATTTCCTTATAAATGCATATGAAAGTGGGTCACTTTCAAACATGTATAAAAAGCACTGCTCGTGGTGAAATGAAACAGTTCACAGGTTGTACATAGGCTGCAAATACAAATAAGTGTTGTATTATCATGTATGCGGTGTATATGCGTATTACATATATACATATATCTATATTTGTGTTTTACTTGGATATTTGGGTCTGTGTTATTGCTTTAACTGTCCTTCTTTGCATCTCTCTTACCTCCCTCTGTTTTGCTGGTTTTCTCTGTCTGTGTCCGGTGCTCTGATGTTGTGGCTGTGTTTGGCAGGGAACCCCGGAAGGTGCTGCTGCACAAAGGTTCCACAGGCCTGGGCTTCAACATCGTGGGGGGTGAGGATGGTGAGGGCATCTTCGTCTCCTTCATCCTGGCAGGGGGTCCGGCAGACCTGAGCGGGGAGTTGCGGAGGGGGGATCGCATCCTTTCGGTTAGTCCTGCATTGGCTCTGTTCCTCAGTATTACTGGCCTTACCTGTACAACACAGATCAGGTGTGTCAGAATGGGGGGGCCTGGCTCACAAATTGTTTCTCAAAAAATACAATTAAAACTAGAGCTCTGAGGTAGGTTAACTGACCAAAACGTGATAGCATGAGAATCTTAGCTGGGGTGTTTAAATGTCTATATTTTGATGATGAAGATGTGAAGTAAGGCCTTTTTTGGTCCAAACAACTTCTTTTGCTGGGAATGCAATATTTACATTCAGTAATGTTCATCAGACAGAATTGTTACCCACCCAAACAAACTCAGTCTCAGATGTGGAAGAGGAACGGCCCTGACATTGTCTCTGCGTAGAAGAGGGATCAGAGCGTCTGAAGTGTGCTGTTTGCTTTTACAGGTGAACGGTGTGAATCTGCGCAACGCCACACATGAGCAGGCTGCCGCGGCTCTCAAGAGGGCGGGACAGACCGTCACCATCATTGCCCAGTTCCGACCAGAAGGTAGGACACCTGGCCATTGCCTTAGTCAAGGGAGGAGTACAGTACCTTCATTTGCCCTGATGAGGGGTGACTGTCCATCTTTCAGGGAGGCCATGCTATGGTTTTGTTCACACATGAGATAGGTAACTTCAGAGGAGTGAAGAGTGTAGTAATATGAAACGATGATCTCACGCACTTTAAACGTTTTTATTAGCACTGAGCTTCCGCTCAGCTGACCATGATAAGAGCATGTGTGAAATGATTAACTGATCCAGCCAACCAACTCCACCCTTACAAAAACTGTTGGCATCAGTTGGACTGTAGGAAGCCAAGGAAAGAAACATTGGTATCTTGAGTTCTCGATCAGAGATTGAATTTGTTTAGATTTGAAATGCTGGGGTCTAACATACCTTACTTTGCGCTGACTTCATGGTGAGTGACAGTTCGGACACTTTTTTCCTCAGGTTTTCATGTAAGGTGATAACTTTGCTGTTTTTGGTGATTATGACTATCTACATTAAGGCCAGTTGAGCATTCCGTTTGCTTTTATCGATGGTTCTCCCCTGAGGAAGTGCATGTAACACCTGCCCAGGTCATCCCATCAGTCTTTGATGTCGAAGAAGCAATGAGAGAATAAGATATCCATCTAACTGGTTAGGGTGACCTGCTTCTTTTCCACTATTTAGGTCTCAGTTTGACAGAGATCTGTGTTGAAATCTGTGTGTTTTGCAGAATACTCTGCCTTTTGTTCCATTTTAATACCTATTTATTTCTCAAATCTAAAAATCACTATTTCAGTTTACGGAGTACCTCCCTTTTTTACTTTGTGTTGCTGGTTCTTCTGAGAAGTTGTATGTTTTAAAACACCAATTGAATGAAATTAATGTCTTCAATGCAGCACTTTTTTTTAGCCAGATTACGTGTAGGGACGCGTGTACATGTGTTCATATATACAGTGTGCAATTTATTCGTCCGCGGTAGTGCATAGGCGAACATTCTGAAGTACCATATGTAAGTTTTGTTTAAGAACAAGTCAGGTCAAGGGCGTTAGCTGAAGCCAAATGCTTCTGGCCCTTTAAGGCAGGTAGGTAGAAACGTTTCCTCTTTGACTCACATTTGTTCTAAGGAGGGCCCAGTTTGCAAATGAGGACATGTTGAGCACAGCTGATTGGCTGTCTGGCGCTACATTTAGATTCAGTCCCCCCTATAGCAATGTCTCCTCGGTGAACGAGGAGAGCTTTTGCTAACAGCTAAGTAGGGGAGCGAATACGGAGTCGAGCGATGTCCTGACTCTGTCCGGCAGCGAGGCAGCAGAGCAGCCGTCGAAATCCTGGAAGGACAAACGACGTGGAGAGAGGGGGAGGGAACACGACGCAGAGTCGATGCAGAGAGGGAAAACCGGCGAGAAGAAACTATTTTTTTTGACTGACTTAACTGAGTGTAGATGGGGGATGGGTAACCGCGCGTGGTTACCTGCTGAATAATCTGGAATCTTGTTCAGCGGCAAACATTTTCAAGATCCGGTCACCACAGGAATATGAGAGATTTAGTGCAAGCAACTGCACGAAACGGCAAGTTTTCTTCGGGAGTGCTGGCCCAGTCCTTGTTTCGCTGGAGGGAGGAGCGTTTGAAGGGAAAGGCAGTGTAACATTTTTCTAGCTAATGATAGCTAACTAATTAACCCCCCGATTCGGAAGAGATCCGGGGGAGCTGCATTTCTCTCATCCCCCTTCTCGGGATATCTCAGTCGCACGCACCTTTTTTTCCCCCTTTGGGCTCATTTTGTTCAGAAGAGTGGATAAAATAATACAGACCTTTGTGGCGTTCACTTAGCGCCTTTTGGTAAGAGACTCTAGCAGCTCGTCGTGTGTTGTTTGTAATGAAACACAGAGGCAAAATGTAAGCCATGTAGTAAACGTTAGCTGAAGTACTTAACGTTATCTATCAGGCAAGCAAATGAGCTAGGTATGCATTCTTAGGCCGTTATGGTACGATGCCAAACTAGCGAACGAGTATGTACAGCTAATCAACGAACCTGCTACCTTGACACTTATTTTCCAAATCCAGTTTTTTTCCCCTCAATTAACATTACCTAATGTAATATCGCCGCAAATGTAGTGAGCGAGCTAGCTAACTTAAGTAGGTACGTACCTTACAAACCTGAATATAATGAATGGAGGAACGAAATGTTAAGCAGTTTGCCCTGCGATAGTTTTGGTAACTTTTTTTAAAAATCAAATATTAATGTCTAGAGCATTAGTAATGTTTAATTTTGTTTAGCGGCACTGGTGTCCATCGTGTAATTTGACGAAATAAATGTTTCTTTTTACATTTCATATCAGTTTTCTAAGTTGTCATCTGTAGGATAAACTAAAAGGTAACGATTGCTATATTCTGTGTTACAGGAGACTGGCTGTAGCTATTTACTTGATTAGCTCTGAGTAGTATTGCTTAGTCTTTCTTGGGCTAGTGCTTCTCGGTACTAACTAGAGCACTGTCCCCCGCATTTTCAGGTAAAAATATACACCTCAGAACGAGCTGGTCGATGACCTATATAGCTGGCTTTATAATATAGTCCCTTAAATTAGACAACACGGAGTGTATTCCGTTTAGTTTAATAGCTCAGTTGCATAGGGAGAGTTTAAGATTATATAATTTTTGTTGAACAATGTTTAACAATGGTATTTTGGACTCGTTCATGTACTTTCAATATCACAATCTAGGAGAGGACGGAGTCATGTGTTAGGAATTGGTGTGTGTAGATTATGCCGTTATCTACCGAGGAACTTATCTATGGGGAAATGTTGTGTAGTTTTTTAGGAATTTTTTTTTTTTTTTCGGCGAATGCGACCGATAACTTAATCAATGATAATACTGTTTGTTTAAGTACCCTGACCTTGGAGTCAGTTTGGCCACGGTTTTTCCTTAAATTTCTGTTTCAACGTGCTCTTTGTGTTGTGGATTATTAATCCAGTGACTTGTGTTTTTGCGCCAATCATCTCTTTAGGGCAAAGAGCAGGTGCTGAGGTCTGAATTGGCTTAGAGATGGCTTAGAGCAGTGATCGTGAAACCGGCTAAATATCCACAGGATTGTAAAGTGCTCATGTGAAAATGATTCCTTCTTAAACCACTCACTGTTTGACAAAAAACTGATTTAAAAAAATAGCATATGTGGAATGTGTTCATAACTCGTGTTCATGATGTGTTCAGTACTGATTGCTGGCATTTCTGTGAGAGGATTGTAACAACAATAAGAGGGAAATATGTGTTTCAGGATTGGCCCCTATGCAAGCTATGAGAGGAATGTGGCAATATAGGCTATCTGTCACAGCACGCTTGGCCTGCCTTGTTGTAGATGTTCCTGATCAAACAGCGCACTGCAGTGCGGACTGCGGTTCTGTCTGACATGCTGGTCTCTCAGTGAACAGAACGCTAAGATCACTCCAGAGAACCTCCAGATCCACAGCTCCACGTTCTTAACATTGGAACCTCTGCCTTCCTTTTGAAACCAGAACATTCTGGTTGGAAAAATCTTCAGAAGATCATCTGCAATGTCATTATCACATGACAGTACTATGGCAGTGGGTGTTTGGTACTGTAATACAGCACCTGAAACTTGGTGTAGTTTAAAGAAAAGAGAGGGTTGAGAGAGGACAGCTGAGTATAATTGGAGCACTGGAACAGCTCGTTGAAGATAATGGAATGGAGGAGATGTTTGGGCCTGCTGATTATGTATGGAGTCTAGACCTTCCTGGTAGAAATCAGTTTGTGAACTTGGTGTCAGTTTTTGTGGTTGGTCCCATCTAAATTTCATACTGCCTTAAAAGGATGTACTTAAGGAGTACTCCACCTAACATTGACTGATAATGTGCGCTTCATCATTGTCTATGCCACAAAATAACTATGACTTCCTGCTTTCATGTGTTCCAGCTACATTTTACATGGACAGGGACATGACAGACTTGTGCCTATGTATGACTTATGGGAGCGTTCCTCATGAACTCCTAGGTGTCATGGAGGTATTGGGTATTTCTAATGAATAACTGTTTTTGGTAATTATGTTTATGTTAGAAATAAAGGTGTATTTTAAGGCAGTCTACTATAATGAATGTGAAAGAACTTTATGGGGGTGGGGATGACAGTGCAGTTTTACAATTCGTTTAACAACCCAAATCGCTAAATCTACTGTAGACTATTAAATTTAAATGTTCACGAATATGTGTAGTCTGAATGAAGTAGAAACGGACCTAGTTACAGGAGATATAGGGCAGGTGAAATCTGGGTTGAAGAGGTAAGCCTGTGGTGAAGGTACAGGTTGCATTCAGGGTGACTGTGGCCTCTTTAAGTACATCTTGAGCCCTCAGCTGGCCAGCCTTGTGGTTTAAGAACCGAGAAACTCTGGCTGCATGCGGTAACGTTAGCTTCCATGTTGTCCAGCAGTGACTGACAGCTTCTCCAGACCGTGTCCAACCTGGTTGCAGGTGTTGTTTTATTAACGACACTCACAGTGTCACGTGGTGGGATGGCAGAGAGTGCGCAGGTGATTGCCTGCTGCAAAATAGCCTCTCCTCAGCCTCTCGTAGCTGAGGTGGGAGGTTGGAGGTCATAGCCACAGCCCTAACATCCCACCGCTTCAGTCAGGTAGCAGTGGTACGAGCTCCAGCTCAAAGGTTGCTGGTTCAGTTCCCAGGTAGGCCATTGCTATTACAGAGTACTTCACCTGAATTGCCTCAGCTAAATGTCCAGCTGTGCATATGGGCAATGTGTAAAGCTGTAAACTGTGTAGTTGGTGTGGTTTAAGAGAGTCTTTAAGAGGGCCCGGGTTGAGACCGCTATCCCAGAGGTTAATGTGTATTTTTCCTCCCTCCCGCCTGGTGGCTTTGGGGACAGCAGCTGGACACAACCCTGACAAACCCTGCATGTACAGCCTGTGGTACAGTAGAGGATTTTCACTCTGCACCCCTTCAAGGTCCTCTTTCATTACATGCGCATGCCTGTGATACTGTATTGCTGTATCAAGAACAAAAACATTCCCCACCCCCACCCCCCACCCCAACCGTTTGACGCAAGTAATGAGGACGAACAGTATCCGAGCAAGAATCAGAACTGACCCAGTTTACAATCATACTTTTGTAGCTGTCCTCTTTAGGGGTCACTGTAAAACTGCCTGCCTTCTTTGTTTGTTGGAGTTTGTGTTCCTGGGTAGAGCCCGGTGTAGTTAAGCTCCCTGTGTGTGCATGAGTGGGTGTGTGTTTGTGTGTGTTAGTGAACACCCGTGTGAGTGCGCATGTGTGTGAGGGGGTTACGGGGGTTGGGTTGTTCCCGCCATGTTTTGACTAACTTTGGTGTCGGATTGCTAAACCACCCCTCAACCCCCCATGGTGGCCAGCTTAGGAAGCAGCAGCTGTGCTCACCGTTGTGCAGTGGTGCTGTTTACCCGCTGCCCTCTCCCATGTGCCCTGCCGAGCCGTGCCTTGCCGGCTGCTGGAAGCTGAGGGCACGGTGAGGGTGTGGGTCCACCTTAGTCGTAGTGGGCTGGCAGGCTGCTCTGAGTGAGAGCTCCATCTGATCTACAGGTGGCTCTTTTCCCTAAGGAAGTGTGTGAAGGTACCAGTCCCTCAGTCTGTCTTTCAGTGCACCACAAACTGCTGGATCTGTCCCCCACCCCACCCCACACATTCTGCTTCATCCCTCAGTGTTGCCTGTACAGACTGTTCAGTCTATCCTGCTCCCATAGTGCCAGGGGCGTTGCCCTGGTTACAAGCAGGTGGTGTCAGGTTACAGTACCTTTCAGCAGCCGCAGTCACTCCCCAGCACCACGTTAACCCCTCAACCTGCAGAGCTGGTCTCAGGCGTGGTTTCTGTTTGCTTTGATTTCGGCTCTCCGGGTTTCGGCTGAGGTGTCGCCCTTTCCAGCTCAGTATCAGAGTGTGAGTGCCTGTTATTCAGGGGGGTGGAGAGGGAGATTTAGAGGCTGCTTGGGGGTTGGGAGAACTCTGTAGACCTGTAACAAATGTACAAAGAGGGACAGGTCATTGTTTTTGAGGATCAACTCAACCCCCCAACATGGCAAAATGTCAGATTGTTATTCATTAGACAGTTGTGGCTAAAATAGATGTCAGGCCTGCTTTTTTTTTTTTTTTTTTTTTTTGAATGTATGAATGACTTCCTGGTCTTTTGCATATGAGCCCTGGCTAAACCTGTTAGACCATAGGGGGTGGGAAGTCTTTATCACTGTCTAACACCAACACACAGCAAAGATCCTGTTTGTAGACCGGTCATTTTTTTCTGTGTGTGACGTGGCAAGGTGCTGCATTCCTGCGCAGTCGTTGAGTTTCCTGTTGTCGGTTGAGCTCGCTTTGGATGTTTACCTGCTCCAGAGTGCCAGGGTAGAGTGTGGAGTGTCATTGGAGCTGTGCTGACCCACTGATACGGATCCCTGCATGTTTAATCAAGTGGCTCTAACATGGCCCATATCAATTTTCAGTTATTTTTTTTTAACAGGAAATCTGTTTTACATGTAATGATAAATGATGACAGAGTAATCTCATATTGGAGCAGCTTTGCTTTTGTCTTTTTTCATCCCTTATTTATTATAGTGGTGATGAGCTGCCTTTTCCAAGTTCATTAATATGCATTATTGATTCATCTGACAAGTGGTATTAGTAGACTGGTCTGACACGGAAGCAGGGCTTGTCCCGTCTGTTCCAGAGGTCGTTAATCATGTTAGAGACACAGGCTGCTGGTGCTGTCCTCAGGGTGTCTTTGGCAGGTACACATTCAGCGCTCAGGAAGAGCTTCCAGCACAGTGGAGCATGGATAGGATTAGGGATAGGGTTAGGGGAGCAGGGGTGGCGGTTCGAGGAACAGGGGTGTGGGTTAGATGAACAGGGGTGGGGGTTAGGGGAACAGGGGTGGGGTTAGTGGTTAGGGGAGCTGGGGTCGGGGTTAGAGGAGCAGGGTTAGGGGAGCAGGGGTGGGGGTTAGAGGAACAGGGGAAGGGCTTAAAGGAACAGGGGTGGGGGTTAGGGGAACAGGGGAAGGGCTTAGAGGAACACGGGTGGGGGTTAGGGGAGCTGGGGTAGAGGGGTAGGGTTAAGGGATCGGGTGGGGGTTAGAGGAACGGGGTGTGGGTTAGACGAACAGGGTTAGGGGAGCAGGGGTGGCGGTTCGAGGAACAGAGGTGTGGGTTAGATGAACAGGGGTGGGGGTTAGGGGGTAGGGGTTAGAGGAACAGGGGTGGGGGTAAGGGGAGCAGGGTGGGGGATAGAGGAACAGGGGTGGGGGTTAGGGGAGCAGGGGTGGGGAGCAGGGGGTAGGGTTAGGGGAGCAGGGTGGGGGATAGAGGAACAGGGGTGGGGGTTAGGGGAGCAGGGGTAGGGGTTAGAGGAAGAGGGGTGGGGTTAGGGAGCAGGGGTAGGGTTAAGGGATCGGGTGGGAGTTAGAGGAACGGGGTGTGGGTTAGACAAACAGGGTTAGGGGAGCAGGGGTAGGGTTAGGGGAGCTGGGGAAGGGTTAGGGGAGCATGGCTTCAAGTGGCCACTAGTTTCATGATTCCCATTCCCCTCAAAGGTGCATTAAAAGTCATTGAATCAGACTGCTACTTTTTTGTGCCTGTGTGAAGAGAATGCTGGGGGGTTCAGTGTTGGTGGTAATGAAGCCTGTGTGTGCTGTAGAAGATGGTTTTGTAATGTTTTGCGCCCTTCCTCCCACAGAGTACAGCCGCTTCGAGTCGAAGATCCACGACCTGCGGGAGCAGATGATGAGCAGCAGCATGAGCTCGGGGTCCGGCTCCCTGCGCACCAGCGAGAAGCGCTCGCTCTACGTCAGGTACGCATGCGCTGCTGCAGCCACGCCACGCCTCCCGGCATGCACGTCTGCCCCACAGTCACCAGACTCAACCCGCGCAGTCAGCAGATCATTATGTGTGGCTGTAGTTCAGTGGGAGCCGGCACTGTGCAGTACTGACAGTGTCACATATCACCATACTTCATGATGGATGACAATGTTACATAAATCTTTTCACTGTATAAAATCTGTTGACTTAATGGAAGCACACATTTTCATGACTTCAACAAAATTCCATGTGAAGTCAATTGACGACTCATTTTACTCATGAGAAATGAAAATGAATCCCCTCTTACACAGCATTTTGTGGTAACACTAGTGTTAAATTGATGTGTTTAAAGGCTTGCAGTGCGAAAGTGGCTATTTCAAGGAAAAGGAGATTGATGGAGACGAGGATCCATTAACTCGGTTGAAAGCTCAATTTTAGTCTGATTGATTGATCAAGGTTCATGGTTGTAGAAATGTCATTTTTGGTAAAGCTTTGTTTTTCAAGTTTAAGGGTATAGCCTGTGCTGTATGACAAAGGGACAGGACTACAGTTTCTTTGTGTTTGTTTTTTTTTTTTTTTTTTTGTTTGTCATTGTGTTAGTCTGCTAGCGCTGTGTGGGATTTTTGTATTCGAAAAATAGTATTCCCCTTGTTGTAAATGGTAATAAATGCTATTTATCTTTTTAACATGGGACGAATAGTAAGGCCATATAGGCCACTATGAAAACCATAATATAATGAATATTTTTATTGTTATACTCGCATAGGCCTGTGCAATCTTTACAGCTAGCCTACAAACATGCTATAGACTAATCTTTAGTCAGCGACCAAACAAATAAACAATTCTGAATAGCCTGACAGACCAGTAGGTTAGGCTATCAAATAAATTGTAACTTGGTTATAGTGGTGGGTCTAGCATCTTCTCGGGCTATATGCTGGGCGGAGCACCTGTTTGGAAAGGGATGTATGGTAGAAGAAATGAAGGTCATAGTTGACATTAACAGACAAAATGGCATAGGATACTGTGCATGTCAGGTCAGCAAAGACTAGACAATATTAGATCACAATCAGAACACATAGTACATGTCTAATTGAACAATAAAGGTTGTTTTATTCTTGACACTTTGAGAGGTGCAAGCATTTAAATAATCAAAGGACTTTAAATCTGCAAAATACAGGCAGAAAAAAAGCACTGGCGATGGATTCAGCCCATCACCAGTTCCCGATGTATTCATCACATCGGCCAGCCCTAGAGTGTGCATGGTGTGATAATATCGCTCTGCGAGGTCCTGGTAACCCCCTGCCCAGGGACGTTCCCACCAGCAGACTCAGCCAGCTCCCACTACAATCACTCTTTCATCGCTGAAATCACAAGAGTATCATACCCAATACTTTTTAAACTCGAGATCCAAAATAATTTGGTTGTGTGATGTGCACCTGTATGGTTTCTATCACTGTATATCACTTGCTGTTTTCAGTGTGTGGATTGATTGACGTTGTCCTTTGGTAGGACCACCTCTTGGTTGTGAAATATTTGTGTGCCTGTTGTGGTTCTGCCATCAGTGGTGATGACATGGGTTGAATCATTTGGGACCTGTGTGACAGGTGACTCCCTGCATTTGTATGCAGTGTCCTGATTGGTGGAACAGTTGATGTGTCAGGGGTACGGTGGGTGTGTTCAGGCTCTCCCAAAGGGCAGTGTGTATGATCAGTGTACAGGCAATGAGTTTCCCTGAGTTTTCAAGGATATCTGATGACTTTTTAGGATGAAAATATTCATGGGCACCGGCTGTAGCAGACAGCTGAGCAGTGGATCTCACAAGGTATTACTGCAGGTTTCAGCTTCCACGCATGGTATGGAGGCCAGTAATATACATGCTACTGGGGGGCATTTCATTCAGGAAATTAAAAGCCTGTGTGTGTGTGTGTGTGTGTGTGTGTGTGTGTGTGTGTGTGTGTGTGTGTGTGTGTGTGTGTGTGTGTGTGTGTGTGTGTGTGTGTCAGGCCCTTAACTGTTCCCTGATCTTTGCACGGGAGGAGCCAGCCTTCATCGTTATCATGTGTGTTATATTTTACTCTGTGCTGTAGAGGAAGAGGCAGCTGGCCCGTTGTTTTACTGTACCTCTCTCCGTAAAACTAGGCGTGCCTGGGGACTGTGCTGCAGCCCTGGTTAGTGGGCCGGTTTCCAGAGGACCGGGGCCTAATAAGGCCTGTCACAGCGCAGGCCTAACGGGGACACTGCTGCTGGGAGCCTCCCTCAGACCTCGCTCCCCTCTGGGTCATTAGTGGGAGTGTGATCCTCTGATAACACTGGCTCCTCTGTGGTATTCTAGGCCTGCCTTTGTCCCTGCTCGCTTTAGATAGTAAAAACGCAGAGAGACAATTTCAGCATAAAACTGCCGCCTCGGTCATATTGTTTGTGTGCGTGTCATGGGCTGTGTTAGTACATTCTCCCAGAATGGTTCGCCATTTTGGAGAAATGAAGTTCTCTTACTAATTAATTCAGATGAATAATCTGCTTCGACCAATTAATTTCATTGTCAGCACGGTACTGAATGCCAAGCCTATAGTCTAACTAGATCTTTGTTTTTGCTACCCAAAAATTAAATATGCTAACTATTAAATTCCTATGGACTTTAACCACTTGGAGACAATTGCAATTAAAGACAATTGTAAAATCCAATAAACAAAGACCATAAACTCCTATTGCTTTTAAACCAAACTTCAGAGATTTAACATTTCCAACTTGTTTGTCCTGTACCATTTAATAGATTAATGTTTTGTTTTTTTTTAATTCTTACCATTAATTTGAATGGAACTTCCAAGTCACGTGGCTCGTTATGTCATAACTGTTATGTTATGGACCATACATTATGGATGTTCTGTGTCAGTGCTTTGCTGATAGCTCGCTGTTAATCAAGTAGTTAATTTATTACCCAATTAATCTGTAGTTCATTAGCCAAGTAATACACTTGGAACAGTTGCTACTGGCCAGACTTGCAAGCCTGGCAAAGTTATTTAAATAGTCTGACCACTGAAGCAGAGTGGAGCCACACATGACTGCTGTTCCACTTCCTCATACTCTCTCCATTCATTTCCTCAGTACATGCGGTCTATGGCTGGGGAAAGTAGTCCCCTAGTGTTTTTCTTACTGTCATGCTGAGGATGTTGGTCTGTATTGAACTGTATTGTAATATAAAGGGCTGAATAAGCCCTTGCTATGCTAGGCTACCGGATACGTCACATGTTACAGGTAGTTGATGTTGCATATTGTGGTTCAGGTGTATTGAGAGATTAGATATTTTATTGATCCCAGTGGGGAAATCGGTTTTTCTGCCTTATAGCTCATAGTTGCATACATGTTTTCACAAGAGTTTGTGACATACCAACAGTGCAATGGTGATAGAATTATAAGAAATAAAACTGCAAAATAAAGTCATATTGCACAGAATACCAATATAGCCATTTCCTCTCTGCCTTAAGCATGAAGTTCTTGTTTTTAACTGGACTCCAGTGGCTGTCCAGGAGTCCACAGATACTGACCTGGCAGCAGTCCCGTTAATCTGCATCTGCTGGCACAAAACGATCAACCCCCCCATCCAGAGGAAATTGCAGAAGGAGTCCCAACACACTGTGCTACTGAACTCCTTACATTTGTGCATGCTTTGATGTGAAACTCAGGGGTACTTAAACTCATCTCTCAATCTTTCTGCACTTAAAAAAAAAAAAAAATTCAATGCTTTGGAGTAGGCTTGGGTAATATCTATTTTGTCATACCATTAAACCTTCCAGATATTACACTGGGATAAAATGGTATTTTGATGGCATTTCAAACGGCTATACTGATTTCAGGGGTTTTCCAGCTTAAAAAGCAGTTCTTGTTAGTTGTATTAAACAAGTTCATGGAAAGCATGTCTAAAATAACATCACACGGATGTCCTTCTTCCTCTGCTCCAAATTCAGTGGACAGTTTAATGCAGCTATTTTTTTCAAAACTGTTCACAAGCCAAGTTAGTCATAGGTGAATAAATTATGGTGATAGCTGCCTGCAAAGGTTAGGTACCCATAGATTAATTTTTTTAAAATAAAGACAGCATTTACCTGTTCTATTAAATTTAAAGTAAACCCAGGCCAGCAAAGATGTATAATCTAAGGTTTAAGACACCTTTTTTTTTTTTTTTTTTTTTTTTTTTTTTGTTAAACACAGCTCTACTGGTGTGAGTTGTGAATTCCAATACATCGCCTTAATCAGCTACCTCAGCTTACTATATTTGTAGAAAAAATTAACTGCCTTTGGGATGGTATCGAAAACCACACCTCCAAGATTTAAAATATATTGTATCACTGTAATTCTGCCCAAGCCTACTTCTAAGAAGTTGAAATGTAATGGGGATGGGAGCTGGGGTCTTATCTTGTGCTGTAGGCCTCTGTGAAGCTCTTCCCCTCTCCAGGACAGGCAGCTGAGAGATGAGGTGTGAGCTCCCTCCTGTCAAAGTGTAATGCCCTTTATCTCCAAAAAGATTACATTTCAGGAAATATGAAAAACCTGTCTTATGAGAACGGCTTTGCATTGGGCAGGTTTTGGCCGCATCATATGTAGAATGACCTTTCTTTCTGTTAATGTTTCAAATTCAAACAAAATTTTTAAAAAATTGAGTTACAAGACTTTTTTTTTTTTTTTTTTTTAAATAATGATTTGGATGCTGTGTTGCTAGGCCCTGGTTTGTCTTAATGGACGGGGCTGTTAATGTTGGATGTGAAGAGATGGTGACTGTAAAGCCCACTTAAGTCTGACACACGCAACCGCATCCTGGCTTATCTGCGCCGTACCATTTTCTCCCAAAAACTGAAAAGGGTCGAGAGGAAGGATCTCACCTGCTCACCTGTGTATCTTGCCTGTCTGACAGCAGAAGACTGTGTGGGCACTGGACACAAAGCAAAGTTTTGGGTCAGAGGTCACCTGTTTGTCTCCAGGCTGCCCTGTACTAAGGGGTTTTATTTGTCCTTTTTTTCTCTTTTCTCTCTGTGGGTGGAAACTGAGGAAACAATGAAGTCAATGCATGGTGCAGCTACAAAATCAGTTTTTGTGTGGAGTAGCTTCAGTTGCAAGTGTGTGCTCTGATGTGGTGAGATGTTGTGTATTTTTCTGGGAGATGGCCTCCTTCTGCTTACTGATCTCACTGTAGTCTTGGTGTGTGAAATGATAAACCACAGGACAACCAAATGTATCATCTCATAAGACCGTAGGCTGTATAGATGCTCTGAGAGACTGAATCACTGGAGCCAAGACTGTGGGTGGTCAATTTCATGGCATTTGTCTTTTTTGAGGTCTGAGAGGGTAAATGTGGACAGTGCACACAGCAGACCAGTCTCTGGCAGTCATATCTCCATCTAATGATCCAGCTGATCTGCTGTTCATTAGCTACATACAGACTGGATATGACCGTAACCAGCCGACTTGAATATTTCCTGGTGCTCTCCAAACAGTCCTTTGCCATTCCATAAAATTCCCAAAACCTCATGACCCAACAGTGTCTTGAGTCAAGGTGTGTCCTAAGTTCTAAGCCTGTTGATGGCATAAGTGTCTGAATACTGCATTAAACGAGCCGTGGGCACCCTGTTACTTGGACAGCGTTGTGTTCGAAGTTTGTTGGGTTAAACGTGTGAAGTGTGGCTGAGTTTGTGTAACCCCATCCCACAGGGCCCTATTCGACTATGACCGCACCCGGGACAGCTGCCTCCCCAGCCAGGGCCTCAGCTTCTCCTACGGGGACATCCTGCACGTCATCAACGCCTCGGACGACGAGTGGTGGCAGGCGCGGCTGGTGACCCCACACGGAGAGAGTGAGCAGATTGGGGTGATCCCCAGCAAAAAGAGGTACCCGCCCATACCCCAGAACTCATGAGTGACCACGATCACAACAATAAATGAAATATTAATGGTTATTGTAAACTAAAAAGCAGGGAATAACTCAATTTTGGTTGTATTAAGCACAATTTATGTATTTTTTTTTTTTTTTAGTGGCATTTTGCATTTTTTTTTTTTTTTCTGGATTTCACTTATGTGATCTGCTGTTTCAGCTAAATTTCATCCTTGGTGACCTTCCCTCATTCAATCAAAACTAAAAAGTTTTGTCAGTGAACATTCATTCAGTTGTACATCTAGCACTTCCAATAGTCTTCCACAGTGACCTCCTCTCTCTTGCAGGGTGGAGAAGAAAGAGCGTGCAAGGTTAAAAACGGTCAAGTTCCATGCCAGGACAGGCATGATTGAGTCCAACAGGGTGAGTCTGTGTCATGCTTCCCTAATCCCCTCCCAGTCCCCCGGCCCTCCCCCTCTTGCCTTGCTCCCCTCCCCAATCTCAGGGCACCGGGGAGCTGACCCAGTTCCCCCCAGCATGGGAACAGGAACCTGTATGCTTCATTCAGCAAAGGTGGTCACCTTTTAGAACTCTGAGGCTGGGTGTGCATATGCATGTCTAAGAGTGTCTGTGTGTGTGTGTGTGTCTGTGTTACATTTGCATGTAAATGTGTAATCGTATGTGTGTGCGTACACGCATGTGTATGTGAGAGTTTGTGGCTATGTTTGTGGGTGCAGGTGCACATGAATGAGGGATGTGTGCGTGCGTGCGTGCGTGCGTGCGTGAGAGAGAGAGAGAGCGTGCGTGCGTGAGAGAGTGTGTGAGTAGAGCCAGGGCACTGCCCACTCATCCTCAGTTACACCATCCATGGGGCAGTGCTCTGACCGGGCCTCTGTTCTGGCCTCACAGCACACTGGGCCCCATGGGAAAACCCCATTCATCCTTTCACAGGCCATTCAGTGAGCCCTACACGCATGCATTTGAGTTTCCCAGTTTCTAAATGATGGTGCATTTCAAATTATTATATTTTCAAGAACACAATCACCTGCTAGGTCTGGTCTGGAGCTCCGTTCCTGAAATATACAATTCCAGTCCTTGAAATGACCAAGGGCTTTGCACACATTTAATTGCTGCATGTATGGGACCAGCTTCATGCATTTAGTTTTTGATGCAGTATGTCCATTCATTTCCCTTACTGTTTTCTCCATTACCATAATTTATTTTGATATCTGATTTGTCTTATTTTCCCATTTTTGTCTGATTTTGTTGAGTTCATGGGTTGATGTTGTGTGTGAAGAGTGTTCCATTGAAACCCATTCTGTTCTGTTTTGTTTCACCCCATCCCCACCCCACCCCTCATCTGTGCATTCCCCAGCAGTCTGTCAAAGTGAAGCGTAAAAAGAGCTTCAACCTCTCACGCAAGTTCCCGTTTTACAAGAGCAAGGAGAATATTGTGCAGGAGTGTGTGGAGTCGGAACGTAAGTAAAATGAGAGGTTTTTTTTTTTTTTTTTTTTTTTTTTTGGGGCGTTTCATTTCATCCTCCTCCTCCTCACCTTGGCTGGTGTTTGTGGCAGTAGACACGCTGTCCCTCTTTGTCTCTGCCAGTAGTGAGCGTGGCCCCTCGGCTCTGTTCCCCGAGCTGCTGGGGCTGTCTGCTCAGAGGGACCTGCAGGGACTGGAGTAACACTGGGTCTCTATGCTCTCTAAACCCGCTATCCCTGTAGCTTGCTGCTGCTTTCCTGCTCACTTTACAGTAAGCAGATTTAGTTCTGCACAGAGTGCGTAACTCCTCTCTCTCTCTCTCTCTCTCTCTCTCTCTCTCTCTCTCTCTCTCTCAAACGCTCACACACACACGCACACACTCACTCATACTCATAAACATACACACTCACCTTTACACAGTCATACTCTCATATAAGCACACACACACACTCTCGTATAAACCCATGCACACACCTTCACACACTCTTACACGCTCTCATAAACACACACACACACACATGCATGCTCATGCTACCACAGTGAAATGGGAGTGTCGCCAAGAGGCTGAGAAAGCTGTACCAGTGCTAATAATTCCTAATCGCTTTGTTGACTGGAGTGTTGCCTATATCATCATCCCCCCCACTCACCAAACAGTGAGCACAGTTTACCAGTGCTGGACCAGTCCCTGAGTGCCCAGCTACTCCCTCTCTCCCTCCCTCTCTCTCTCGGGCCTGCTGCCTCCGGCTCTCACTAACCTCTCTCTTCCTGTCTGCTTTTTTCTTTTCTGTTTTTTTCTCCCCTTTTTCTGCTCTCGCCTGTTGGGACACACAGGACTTCCCAGGGTTAAGCGATGACTTTTATGGATCAAAGAGTTTGAGTAAGTGTGTGGATCTCCTGTCATGCAGCCAGTCCCCCCCCCCCCCCACTCCACCCCACCCCCATGACTGGCACACAACCCCGGTGCCTCTGAGAAGGCTTCGGGGGAGGGCTTTGGTTGTAGCCTAGCTGCTGCCTCAGGCCTTTGAGGACCACGTTTGGGGCTGGTAAAACAAACTGATGTGACTACAGGATGGCTCATTTTGTTTAGGCACTTTCCCTGATGAGTGGTTTGGCCCCACGGTCACCGGTATCGAATTCAGATGGTGCCAGTGAGTGGTGCCAGTGAGAAGTGCCTGCTGTGGCCACCGGCCCTGTGGTGTCATCTCAGGTGGCCAGCCATGTCTGTGTGGCAGATCTCACCAGCGACCCCCTCTGCTCAGGTGCAAAGTGAAAAGAAGCATCAACTGACAGCAGACGTAAGAGGGGAGAGCAGGCTGCAGCGATTTAGTATTAACAGAGGCAAACAGTCAAAAAAAGACGAAGCCAGAAACCAAGGTGTAGCCCCTGAATGAGCAGATAATGGGTAGTGCTGGGAGGCCTCCAGTTTGGCTCCATTAATTGATTGGTCACTTGAAAACAGTCACCTGCCTCTTTTTCAGCTAATACTTCTGGCAAACCCATTGAGGTGTGTCTTCTCTAGAGGAAAAACCCTGAATACTCTGCCATTTAGAACTGGAGAAAACATGGTTTGAGGTCTGTGCTGTTGGGTACAGCCCCAGTGAGTCTTTAAGTCTGCTCCCTGTGTTACAATCTCCGGAGAAGACCATTTGTTAAAAAAAAAAAAAAAAAAAAGGGACAAAAACAGTCTGTCCATCTCTGCGGTTAACAGGGTTTGCTGTCCCTGCTATTGAATAGTTCCTCTTTTTGAGCCTCTAGCACCCCTGTCCGTGGACTCTGGGCTGTGTTGGGGGCCCGCAGCTGAGCAAAGGCTGTAAGGTCTGGTGTTTTCTTTGGCATGCCCGCCCGGTCTGCGCTGGCCCCAGCAGAGCCGCGGCCGATGGCAGGAAGCGCAGCTATGCGTCTGCAGGGTCAGCTGGGGCATTGTAAAAGGAAACACTTAATTTCCGATTACTGGCACCTCAGACTGCTTCCACACTTGGCACAAAAAAAGTCCTATCAGTCTCACTTTGTTTTGTTTTGTCTTTGTAAATCCCCCTTCACTATCCCCAAATTACTGACACAGGAGATCAGCATAAGGGCTTTTCCTCTAGTCAACTGAATCCGGGAGGGTTTTTTTTTTTTTTTGTAAATATGCATGTTAAGGCTGATAAACCTGTTGGTTTGTAAACTGTTATCTAACTTTGGTCTTCCCCCTTCCCAGAATGCCTGACATCCAACACGAGTGACAGCGAGAGCAGCTCCAGTAAGTGGCCCTCAGCCTCCTTCCCTTTTGTTGCTCTCCAGTGAAATCAGCCCTGCAGCTGTCAGTCCAGGGCTGCTGCGCTCAAGCACTAGTCCACAGTCAGTTTTTCCTTTTCGTTCATAATAGGAATAGTAAGGTTATTACGGTATTCATAAAAGAGGTCGTAAGGGGACTGCTGATGTGAGATCAGTTTAGCTTGTGGTGAATATGGTTAGCATAGGATGGACCTGATTGTAGGTCAGAACTCCTGCTCTAAACTGGTTTAAGAATATAGTATGAGACCTTTTCCCATTTTCCCCAGCACACTTCATGTGGTTGTGCTCTCATACTAGTTCCCAGGACCTCAAGCTGCAACGTTTGCCACTTGTCATTGCTACTCTTGAGCAGAGTTTGGCTCTGGTAGACCAAATTCATGGGGCAGCAAGTTACCTCATCCTATCACAGCTCCATTTCAGTGTGTGAATGGTGCCGCGGCCTGGGATTTAATTCAGTTAATTCAGCAGCACTGCAATGTGTGGTGGGCTGTAGAGTTGCTAGCTCAGATGGATTGTCCCCTTCTGGTCAGTCTTGCAGTCTTCTTGCCTGCGCTAGCCTCCCTTTTTTTGAGTCTAAATGGCTAGCTTGAAAAGGAAAGAAAGAAATGTAAAACCAGCACAACACGTGTCATTGACTCCTAGTGCAGAGGGAGGGAGTCCCATGGCATGTGTGTCCTGTTGCAGGAATGTTAGTAGCGTGATAAAATAATGCTGAAACTCAAACTCCCAACAAATACTCCAGGCCAGTAAAGGAGTTTTGCAGTTTAACCATAATGTCATGCTGTTGAAATGTTTCACATTTAAATTTTTTTTTCTTTTCTATTTCAGAGGGGCAGGAGGACACGATCCTGTCATATGAGCCGGTGATCCGGCAAGAGAGTAAGTTGAACTGTGTTTGAAATCCTAGAGAAAGGGGAGAGAGGCTTACTGCACAGACCTCAGAGGGAGTATCTGTGACAGCTGCGGTGCTTCTGCCGTTGTGCTGCCCTGTTTTTCACACGTTTGTTTTATTCCTCTCTCTGCCTGTAGTCCATTACACAAGACCTGTGATAATCCTGGGGCCAATGAAGGACAGAATAAACGATGACCTCATCTCGGAGTTCCCTCACAAATTTGGGTCTTGCGTACCGCGTAAGTGCTTCAGCATGCTGTGTGTGGCTTCAGCTGCCTTGGGAAGGATATGTGCATGAATTCCTGCTCTGATGTGCTGCCCTAAAGTGGAGATGGAACACCGCTGGTGTTTTGGCCATAGCCCGCATCATATAAAACTGTGAACAAACAGTATTAAGAGAATCGTGGCACAGCTGCAGGACCAGGAGTAGGTTCTGAGTGCAGTAAAGGACTTGCCTTTCTTACTATGGATACTCCCCTGTGATTTGGACGAGCTATGGTAGATGACGACCTCATTTGAATGTCATTTCTACCTCCAACCGCTGGTCGGATTTGTTCTGTCTGGCCAGGGTTATTTCTCTGTATTTTTTCACCTTATTTTCCTGATTACTCCCTGAAATGTTTCAACTAGAGTCTGGTAACATGTATTTGTTGTAAGCACTCACAGCAAAAGATGCTAAGAGAAAATGTGCAGTAAAGCCCAAATGCTACAGTCCAACTGTTGATGGCCTAGGGCTGGGTGATATGAAAGAAATCTGAATCATAACAATCTCCTCCATATCGATAATTGTACATCTTTCCTTCAGCAAAAATTTATTTCTTCACCATTCTGAACGTGACGTTGGCATGGTAAGGGGGTCCTGTTCTGTGTGAATATTGTTGATGAATTTTGTTATTGTCATAACTTTTAAAAATACGTTGATTTTTTTAAAATGCAGATCTTGCTGCATAATTATAAAGAGTCCAGTCAATCTGAGCACCATTTTCATTTAGATTCTTGTAAATTGTTGGCATGAGTTTTGGTCTCCCGACTTTGGTCTTCAGGGACTAGAGCGGAAATAATGGTATCATAACAAATATGACAGTATAGTCAAAATTAAATTCAATAAATCATTTTGGCCCCTGAGATTAATTTACAGTGCGTGAATGGGTGTCTTAGAGAACTGTGTGTGTGCGCGCGCATGTTTGAGTGATTGAGCCTTCTTCCCCTCTGCACAGACACCACCAGACCCAGGAGGGAGAATGAGATGGACGGGCAGGACTATCACTTTGTGGGCTCCAGGGAGCAGATGGAGAAGGACATACAGGACAACAAGTTCATTGAGGCCGGCCAATTCAACGAGAACCTCTATGGGACCAGTGTCCTGTCTGTGCGAGCTGTAGCTGAGAGGGTAAGGATGCACAGTGTCTGACAGATCGATTCCCTTAGTGTGGAAATGGAGTTACGGAATGATCTAAGCATTAAAAGTGACATGTCAGTGGAAATTGAGTGTTTTTCTTAGTTTTTGTCCTTGCATGTTTTCTTGCAGGTATTACAGACAAGACATGGTCATCTTGTCTTGCTTTATTACTGTGCTGACTGACTGGTTTTTTTCTTTGTTGTGCTTCCCTTTTTTCTTTTTTTTTTTTTTTTTTTAAATAGGGTAAACACTGTATCCTGGACGTGTCTGGGAATGCCATAAAGCGATTGCAACAAGCACAACTTTACTCAATCGCCATTTTCATCAAGCCAAAATCCATCGAAGCCCTAATGTAAGTTCCAGGCCATCTGGATTTCAGAAATTGAATAATTGCTTGCTTTAAGCATGCTTTCTTAATTGTGTATTCCAAGTTAATGTTAATTGGAATCACTTGATGTAAATCATTTGATTATAAAGCTATTTTAGTCTTTCTCCAAATAGTCTATGTATCATTTGAGGTAAAAATTCCTCTCTTATCTACAAATTTATATTTTAAAGGTGGTTCTTTTCTCCCTTTCAGTTTTAGTTCGTGAATTTTAAACGTGGGTATAGTTTGGTTCATACTAGCGTTGGACTCATTATTACGGAATGCAAAATTGGCTAGTTTTAATTATGCACAGATAATAAATGGGCCAAATACAACCTCACTAAAACCTGTATATTAGGAGCACATTTTACACAATTTCTGCTACGGTGTATAGCGGAGATCAAAATGTTTAATTTCTGAGATTTTTGTACAGTTGAGCAGTTCATGAAACTTGTGCTTTGATTAGCAGAGGCTTCTGTAATAATGTGCTTTTCCTGCTCCCCTGGCCTGCAGGGAAATGAATAAGAGGCAGACATATGAGCAAGCCAATAAAGTGTTTGACAAGGCAATGAAGCTGGAACAGGAGTTTGGTGAATACTTCACAGGTAAATATCTTCTAAATTCCCCCCTTTTTCAAATGTATATTATAATAGATCACACCAGCATGATAATCTGCTGTCTCCTGTCTAATTAGAAAATGTATGTACAGATATGGCTTTTTTTTAATGATAGAATATTGTGTTTTATTGAACCTGTTTTCACCCCTGGTCAAAGGCCATGACAGGGCTATGCTCCACATTAGTCCCCATTTTAGCCTCTGAATAGTTTAGGTTATGACTGTAATGACCTATATTAGTCATTTAGCACACAGTCTTACCCAGAGCAATTTACAATGTTGGAGAACACCTAAATAAATATGAGAAATAGTGCCAGACCTGGATGCTGGTATTTCCTGAGCAGAGAGTATGCAATGTTGGCAGCTTGTTAGTGCTAAAGGAGCAGAATTGTGATCGTTAAGCTCGCATCTTCCCCACCCTTCTCCAGCCATCGTACAGGGTGACTCACTAGAGGAGATCTACAACAAAATCAAGCTGATCATCGAGGAGCAGTCAGGCCCCTACATCTGGATCCCCTCTCCCGAAAAGCTCTGAGTGACCTATCCTGCATCCTTGCGGAGATCGCCGAAATAACCACCCCCAGCCCCCCCCCCCGCCCCCAACCCACTCCCTGTCCCTGCAGACCCCCTGCCCCCACCGAGGTCCCAAACCTCCCTTTTTGCAGATATGTTTCATATCCAGTTTTATTGTCATCATTCTGTTATACTCTCAAATGGAAAGTCTTATCACCTTATTTCTGTGACTGTGCACACACCCCTGCATGAGTTTCTCAACAAATCCATTCAAGACTGGAAATGTCATTCCAAGTGAATTTTTATCATTTAAAACAAATGAAAAAGGGAAAAAACGAACGAATGAAATCAGTTCACGACACCAGATGGAACGGCGAAGATGAGAATGTCTTAAAAAGGCGCTGAAGTAGGATTTGAGAAATTGGGATTTGCTAGGGGAAGAGACAAAAATGAAAACAAAAAAAAAAAAAAAAACTAATCGGTACAAGCTGGAGCTGTTTGTAAATGTTTATAAACTTGCATTAAAGACGTGGAAGATGAGAAGCAGAGACCAATGAGTTTTTTTCTACAAGGACAAGATACAAATCAACCCACCCCCTCAATTGTACTATTCACGGAGTGATTTCCAATGTTTATACATGTATTAAAAAAGAAATGGTGACAAAAAGTACAAACTGGTGATCTGCAGTTATCTAAGACCAGCTTGCTATTTGATTGGCTGCTGGCAGTACGTGATGCAGCCAATTAAGACAACTTGGGAGGCAGGATGAATGGGGAGAAAATGGGACATGAATCTATAAATTTATATTACTGAGACCAACAAGGTAAATAATAAATGAAGTCCTGTGGAGAGATGATTTTACAACATATTAAAACTACACATTGTTTTACACTTCACCGGAACTGTCTACATGGAGGGCTTGTATAATTTCATTAATTGTGGTTTCTTTCTTGTGATTTATTTTATGATTTATTTTTTAAGCTGCTCTGGGTCTAGAAAAGGGGTAGAGAGGTGTAACTGGGTCTCTGCAAAATACCAAACTGCCTTACGTAAAAAAAAAAATATAAATATATATATATTAAAACACTTAATCTGCACAATTATTCAATAGATAGTGGTTGAACAATATTTCCACATCTTCTCCCCCCACCCTCCTACCCCCAACCCCCTCCCCCATTATGAATCTTCCAAATAAGGAGAGGCCTGTACCAGTGTGAGAGAGTGCAGGAGAGGGTACGCTCTCTCTCCTCTCAGTTCTATAGTTTTCCAGGGTCCATAAACCCGGTCTTCTGAGAGAGAGACGGCTCCATTTTTGTGCTGCAAAGCACAAAATGACTATGTATGACTACTTGGCTGAAGACCACCCATTTAAACCTTCCCTACCTTTCCCAGTGATTCTGCTCCCACTGAAAGGGCACATGGTACGGTCCTGTAAGCTGTGCCCTGCAAACGGGTAAGAGGACAGGGACAGTCGGTGTTGAAGCTTGACGTCTCTTGATCTAAAATGAAAAGAATCACCTGTTTCCTGAACACTCTGTTTTGTTAACCCCTTCCACCAAGACATTCATGTTGGTTAATTGAAGCTCTTAACGCCTGCATATTTACAGCATTTTTCAGCATATTTTCTTTCATAGTTATGGGCAGGTGTTGAACCACTGTGTTGCACCCTATGTGAGGGGCTTGTTTTGGCCAGCTCAGGAATCTCTTAAACGCACAGATGCCAGTTCCCAGTAATAAGAGGGCCCTTGATTTAATCTATTTTAAAGACAAAGTAAGACCGGTGTTTAGGTGCTGGGAGACAGGTTGGATAGCCGACAGTAGATGTGGACAGAGAGCCGTTTCTCTCTCAGGTAGAGCCAGAAACATTTGAGAAACCAGCCCGTTTGTGAGGGGTGAAAAGAGGTGTGGGTGATGGAAGTGTGAGACTTGAATTGTTATTATTTTGTTTATTTTGTATTTATTAATATTTTTAAACATGTGCCGACGCTTTGTCCAGACCAGCTCTGTGGTCGTGATCCCCCAATGCATGAATTGGCCATGTGGGTTGTGAAATGTCTCAGGCAGCTCCCCTCCAGTACTCCTGAGGACTTTGGCACTTTTGTTTGTGTTTATCTGTACATTTTGAAGGGATATGCCTGACCGCTGTTGAAGGTGGACTACCCAAGGCTCCCTACCCCTCAAAGCAGGGGGAAAGGGTCAATCAGGTGTGTCCTCCCCAAGTGCATCGTGGGTAGTGAGGCAGCCTCACTTCGTATCCATCAGAGGTGATGACCACACTGGGACCACCCGATTCCAGGCCCCAGACCTGTACCTGCAGGCAGTTTCTGAACAGGTGTGCACACCTGCCAGGCAACCTCTGCTAAACCAGCTGTCATACCTGCGTCAAAACCAGAGTTCAGGGAATTACCGAAGGGAACAGAGCCATTATAAACTGCTTACAGACTGTTTCAAAGGGTATGGTAGCTGTAAATGTAAATATCCCCAACCAAGATTTTGCCACGCCCATGCTTCGGGTGTATGTGTGAGACTGGGACATTTTGTAAATCACAAGTGTAAGGTAAGTAAACAATGAAATACTCTGAATTTAATTTCCATACAAATGTGCCGTATTGTTGGTATACTAGACATCTCCAGCTGCCTATTGGACCACTTTTTCTAGTCAGTTGGGAATTGAATTCCTTCAGATAGGGTCTGTCTACTTGTGATTTCTTGTGGAACTTGTCTTGAGTATATAGATTTTAAAACAATGTTTAAAAAAATAGAAGTACAAGGCAGGCAGTGACCTACAAATTAATAAAAGAAAATGATTTCTTAATTACTCATTTAGAAATGTTGTAATCTGCTTTTCTCTGATGTTGAGATAACAACAGCTGACTGTTAACAATGCGTCTGGTATTTCATTCTTCAGTCAGCCATGTGAAGTCAAGCCCAAAGAACTTTAATTTCACTTTATTTTATTTCCATTTGGTCGCTGTGCTCAAGATATTTGACCTGAATGCCTCGTTGCTTTTAATTAATGAGGGTGTCAGTGTATTGATTCAGAGAAAGAGAGACTTCCAGGTAGAAAAAAAAATATGTTTTTTATTTTGTTGTTTTGGTCCCTGATTTGTCCTTGTGGGTGATGACTTGTAAGGTTGACATGAAGGCACACCTGTGCAGTAAATGCTTGCAGATAGGAACCCCCTGATTGTACAGTATTTTATTCCCATGACCACAGGTTAGTGGCAACCTAATCAGGACATGAGAAACTATTTCTCTCAGTCCAGCTTGTAGGGAAACACAGTCCTGTGACTTCATTTTTGGTTTGTTTGGCTTTTTCTTTTTTGACTGGACAAAGAGTTTATTTGTTTGAAAATAAAATATGTGACTATTGGTCAAGGTTTCCAGTTTAATTTTTTTCGAAATTGGTCAACCATTATTACATAATGGGTGTTTCCACATATAAATTAATAATTAACCCATCATTATTGATATATTAACTGTCACTGAATTTATTCTGTCATTTTTTTTTTTTTTTTAACTCACCCCAAGTTTGTGTTCCTTCAGGTCACAGTTTCTGTGTGAATCAGTATGCAGTGCTGCATGGCATGTGGGCTGCAGGGGTATCAGCAGAGCGGCAGCGCTGCAGAGAGCTTAAAGGGTCTGCCTTTTGGTAACATGCAAAGGCAAAGTCATTCCTCTGCCAAGCAAGACATACATTTTTTTTTAAAAGTTTGTTTTAGAATTTACATCAAGAATATTAATAAAAAATTTAATCTTCCCCATGGGACAAGAAGTAGGGTAATAAGAAATCATGATTCTGGGCAGAAAGGGTATTGAATGTCCAGGTATTTGAGTTTTTCCAACTGGTTGTTTTATCAGTAATAATAAAATAAAACATTTTGAAAACGTTTTCTATTTATTTCCTCTGTTTGTCTGAAGTGAAATGTAGACCAGGGGTGGCCAGTCCTAGTCCTGAAGGGTCACAGGATGTACTGGTTGCATTGTCACTAAATTCTTTGTTGATCTTTTAGAGCCATTGATTGTGTTGTCTGCCCACTTCCCCTTATTTTTGAGGCTTAATTGCAAGTATGTTTTCAGTTGGAAACAAAAATAAACAGCAGATCCTGCAGTCCCCTCAGGGCCAGGAACAGCTAAAAATGAGTAACTCTCAATGGTGCCCCATTAGGCGACAGTGGTCTCTATTTCGGTCCAGAATGGAGAGGGAAATGGTGATTTCATAACTTTCACCTCCTGTGGCAGAGTGAATGTAGCAATCTACATAACTGTGTGGAGTCAAGGCCCTTACATGGTCTGTAGGTCATGTCCTGCCCCTTGAGAGGAACATTCCGCCAATCTGCATCAAATTACCCCTTCTTATCTGATTTGAGACTGATCTCCCAACTACTGTAGCCAGTTTGTGGTTCATCCATTTTAGGTGCGCCTGCTTGTTTGCAGCACAAGCCTGCAACATGGTATGTAGGGGGTAGTGAAGGCTAAGTGTTTGGACATAGGAAGATACATTAAAGAAGTTGCATCTCCGCTATCCTTTGTGTGTTTTTCTCTCTTCAGGGTTTGAGTGGTTAAGGTTTACGAGAACCTCGTACTGTCCAGAGAGGGAAATAAAAGAAATTCCAAGTGATAAACATAATTTTCTGTTATCCTCTTCACTTCCTTTTCTCTGGTGCCACTGCAGTGTTGACTTCAGCGTTTAAATTCTGTGCTGTTAATAAATTATCTATACATTCACAAAGACAGGATGGCATGAATATGTTTTGAGTGTTCTATGCTTGAAGCAATGAACACAACTTTCATGGTTAATGCATGACCCATTATTCATCAGCACTGGAAGTGGACTAACTAATAAATCCTGAAACTGACAGTAAACTGGAGCAGAAAGGTAAACAGAGCAGTAAGTCAGAGCAAACAATGTGAAGGCAATCTACTTACTCTGCTCAGTGGGGTTTCTCATGCACATCTCTGGGGATCCCTGGATATTTATATATAATCCCAAATCAACTTTCACCATTACATCACTGACCATTAGCCATGGAATGACCCCATTTTCATTTCCATAATTAATTAGTCCAATCAAATCAAATGCATCATTACAATTTATTTTTTAAATTAGATTATGTACAGATAATAAACATTACATTAAATATCCCTTTTTCAAGTGATGTCTTGCCAAGATCTGGTTGTTATGTTACAGTATTAATATTTTCATCGATGTGCTGTAGATGGGAGACACCATAAAGTATTAGAGGAATACACTTGGAGAAAATTTAAATTCTCTTCCAGCCTCCTGTCAACAAATGCAAAGGTTTTACAGATGTATGAACTCAGCATGAAAGTAGAAAGGGTAACAATCCTATTCCAGCATAAACGCAACCATCACCAAGTGTTAACCACAGCCGAAATGATGAAATGCGGGTCAAAGCAATAACAGAAACAAGTGAGAAGGCTGTACCTGTATGGAGGTGGAGATTAGATAATAGTGTCCGCAGATGGAGGGAGGGTGCCGCTCCCAATGCAAAGATTAGCAGTGCAGCTCATGGACCAGATGGATTTTCTGCTCTCCACACCAAGTGGAGTGTGGATGAACCATGCTCCCCAGTAATTTTCTTTTCTGGCAGAGTCATTCCTCCATATTGAGATTTCTCTTGGCTTTGTCTAACCTATCCAACACTTCGCCATAGAGGCCTGACATCTAGGAAAACAAAGTACCCTTGTCTAACATTCAAAGCCACAGCAAAACTGAAAAATACAAACAAAAAATACAAATGCCATTCAAAACAGAAGCTGAACATTCAGGTTGCTTGTACACCTACGGCATGGCTATGACCATGCATGACATGTGAAGCATGCTTATGAGTGTGTGAAAGTGGTAAGCTATTCTGAGGGACTTTCAGTGTCATGATACGATAAACCTGCATTCCAGACAATGCCTCAAGATCTCATTTAGCCTTTGGGGCTCCATGTAAGGTACAAGCTCAGGCACATTATTACAGTGCCTGATTTGACTTCTGATTACAGAAGCATAGCTTCCTGACTGCTCTGCAACTCACTTACTTAGTTCAAACAGTGAAGGAATCACATTCCAGTCACTCTTGGAAAGCGATTGAAGTAAAAACAAATCTTTAAAAACCAGTGCATTTTGGCTGTGAGCCTGCATCAGGGATGCCTTGGCACAGCCTCACACTGTACAGCCTTGCACTCAAAAAGCCCTGGTGCTGTAAGGGATACTCCCATAGTTTGCTAATTAAGCTGCCTTTTCTATTTACAAAGAGATAGAGAAACCTCCCACCATTGGTTCAGATTCTAGTCTAACCCTGGTCCAGGAGAACCCTTGTGGTTGCAGTTGAAGTGCATTCCAAAGAAGTCTGGTACAATGCAGAATGCACTTAGCACTGTAACAATTGACATTTGGTCTTGCAGTCTTGCTTGGGGAATCATTCACTTCTATTTGGAGCCAGATCTTCAAAAAGACTTTCACTGCGCTAACGCGGAAAGGGCAGGAGTGTGTGTACCTGGGTCTGATAGCTGTCCTGCAGGGATCCCAGGTGAGAGAGGAAGCCCATTGCCATGCTGCACCAGCGCTCGGCCGCGGGGTACTGTGCCAGGCTGTACAGCAGGATGCCCATGTTCCAGGCCCTCGTCAGCAGCCACAGGACCTCCAGCTCAGGGAACTCCTCGGGCTGCTGTGCGCAGACCATTCGCTCGGCTCATACACTGTCATTCCTATCATCTAGCATAGTCCATAGTCTCAATGGAAGGGGAGGTCTGTAACTGCTTCTGGATTTCATGTTCTTTAACTCAATCAGTTATTTATGTGATGTGAGGATTCAGTTACACTTTTTGATGATGCCTTGAATGATATGCCTTTGTATCTGTACATTAAAACTGTGATCTAATCTATGAGATTGTATATAGGGTGTAGGTGATAAGTTAATTGAGCCAGTGTTAGTAAAAACAAAAAGCATGCATGTACAGCGGCCCTCTCCCAGCTCTAATGCTACTAGCTCTGAGCTGCACAGGCACAGATATGAAAACCAGCCCTGGAAGGCTGCAGTGTCAGCTGGGTTTTGGTGTGATTCAGGACTCATTTGATAAATTGAAATCACTGGCTGGAGTCCACACACCTGCTGTCTATGAAAGAAATCCACAAAAACCTTTTGAGCTTAATAAGGCTGACATGATAGAGTACCCTGTCCTATACCACTCTGCAGTGCTAACCCTCACTGCTATACTGCACTGCAACCCCACCCCACTGTTGCTGCTGACCCACACCACTATGCTACAATGTTAGCCTATACCACTATGTAGCGTTGCTACTCGGCTAAACTGTGCTGCTGTGCTATACTGCTTCTCCAAATGCCATGCTCCACACTGATGTGCTTAAACCACTACTGTAAACTGCCACACCACTTTTCTACACTGTTAAACCACACCACCATGGTACACTGCAGTGTCTCCCTACACCACTGTGCTCTTCAGCTCACTGTCTCCACTGTGCTATGCTGCTAACCTCTGCAGCAGTTCTGCACTGCTACACCACACTGATATACTACTTTTTCCTCACACAGCTATGCTACACTTCTATCCTCCATCATTATGCTACAATGATATGTTAAATCTCTATAGTATATCATTATGCTACTCTGTTAACCCACATTGCAATTCTAAACTGCTCCCCTAAGCCACTATACTACATCAGTATGCTACACTGCTATCCAACATCACGATGCCAGAACCAAATTAGCACTGACATGAAACCCAAGGCACCTGAGACTGGCATCCCAAAATGGCAGGCAGAGGACTGTGAATGGAGCAGCTGCAGATTTGAGTGCTGCTGAAGTGACACTGGTAAAAGGGGAAAAGAGAAAACCCCGGAGATTCTTCACAAGCAGTATAATTACTGCAGAGAGGCCTCCAGGGATTGGGCTGAATGGGCAGCCAGTGACCCCCAGCTGGGACTCACCCCCAGGCCCATGATGGCCAGGGCATCCTCGTAGAACCCCCAGGCCTCCTCCAGTGCACGGGGCTCCACCTCTGACACCCCACTGGGCAGAGACAGCTGGATCAGGCTGTGTACACATTGGCTGTAAGGACACATAGGAACCACAGTGTATTCAGGCACTACATAACCACCCTCTTCAGGAAGGACCTCACACCCATTATTAGTGTTATTAATATTATTATTACCAACTCGTTTAAAGCCTCGGGGCTCTCCTTGAGGGGGTGGGACTCACCTGCAGCGCAGCAGGTCCGGCTGGGGCTGCTTCCTGTGGAGGGACAGCGCAATCTTGAGCGCCTTCTTACACAGGAGGGGGAAGTGGGCCGGTGCCTCCATAGCCAGGCCTGCCAACACAAACAGCCAATGATGGGCATTATTTCCCAGATATGGACTTGACATTTTATATATATGTTAGCACAAGAATTACAACAGATGTATTCCTTGTGTGTAATATGTTTTTATCCCCTCTTTTTCAGACAGTTTAAATATCTTTGTCACCTGCAAAGTTACACCTCCACCATTTTAGACATACAAAAGCAAGCCATACAAAACTGGTGATCAGCCTATATCACATATGAAATTCCTTGATGCAAAAACAGTACTTAAAAAATACATGTAGCCACATGAAGACAAACATCATCCACAAAACATCTGACATGGGGGATTCTGGACAGTACACCACTTGTGTTTTAAAAGATTTGATTTGTTTAGTTTATCACCACCCACAACTCAGCAATGATGCAGGAGCCAATCAGAAGCACCCATTTCCAAACAAGAGGAAGTAGCTGAAAATGTCAGGATGAGAGCCATGGGCCAGGCTGCCCCGGATCCGGCTTTACCTGCGATGGTTTCCAGAGTCTTGGCTTCCACATTATCCAGCTCTAGCACTGACTCCAGCACTGACTCCAGTTTGGTGTCATTGAGCTTGGCCCGTGCCTCAAATTCATACAGGAGCAGAAGGGTCTCGGTCTGGTCCCTGGATGAGTCCCCTGTCCAAAGGCATTTCACATGGCAACCTTCCAATTCTCTCCTCATACACACAAAAATGTAGCAGCCTGATTAACTGACTTTTAATGCTCCTTTGAGGGGAATGGGGATCATGAAACTAGTGGCCACTTGTGATCAGATTCATTTGTATTTAGGCAGTCTGGGAAAATGAACTGAAATTGGATTTAATTATCTAAAACATCTTCATAAAACATTAAGCTTAATTTTTCAAATTATAAACTGAATTGATAAAACTCAATAAGCCAGCTTATTATTGTGTAAAATACAATCATATTTTTCAGACTGAGATAAATTACAGGAAAATACAGAAGAAACAGAACTTCCCAATACATTTTTCACAATTTCATAAAGAAGAAGGAGTGTCTGTTTTTGCAATTAGTAGTCTCAGTGTTGGCATGTTTTGTTTTACCACCATTTTAACCACTGATTAATCATCATTTAAATTTTGTATATTTTCTTTTGTATTCCTCTGTGTGTGTTCACACATGCTGCTCTGCAGGCCAGGAACCCATGAAAAAATCTGTATAAATCTCAGTGGTTTTTCCTCCTGGATAAATCAATGTTACTCTGTCATTTTAAAGAAGCAGAAGGGAAGAATGAGGGGCACCTGAGGACCTGAGTGTTTTCCAGACCTCCCAGCAGATCTCAATGTGCTCCAGAGCCTCTGTCAGCTGCTCCACCTGAGGGGAGAGAGCTTTTATTAGCATTCAGCGCCCTCTGGTGGCAACAGCCTGCAGCAGCAGCAGACAAAAACAGGACAGCAATAACAATCTTCCCTGGCAAAGCCTCACTTACCAGAATCATAAAAGCCTGACCAAGCTAACACAGTGTGAAATAAGTAATAGTGCATACATCACTAGAAGTGGCAACTGACCATTGGTTTATTATTACTCAAGGGAAACCAGCCTTTGGGAACCTGTCTCATTACATATGACCTGCTGACAGGTGAACAGAGACGAGATGGAGCAGCGCACCTGTTGTGCTGAGTGGAGTGACTTCCTGTACAGCTCCAGACAGGCCGCCGCAGCCATCAGCAGGCAGGTCTTCTGCCCCATAAGCACAGCCCTGTCTGGAGCACAGAACTGGGACAGCTGCAAACACACAGCATGGTCAGCACAGCCCCCCCAAGGGAGGGAGAGAGTCTCCCACATGTGTGTGTGTATGGGATGAGTGTGTCTGAGTGTATGGAAGTGAGAGTGTAAGTGTGTGTATGAAGTGAGTGTGTGTGTATGTAAGTATGAGTGTTTGTAAGTGTGCGTGGAGTGAATGTGTGTGGGTATATGTGTCTGTGTTCAAATGAGTGTGTGTGTGTGTGTGTGTGTGTGTGTGTGTGTGTGTGTGTGTGTGTGTGTGTGTGTGTGTGTGTGTGTGTGTGTGTGTGTGTGTGTGTGTGAGTGCATGTGGGTGTGTGTGAGTGTTCGCGTAAATGAGAGTGCATGTATGGGTGTGTGTTTGTGTATACGAGTCTGTGAGTGAGTGAGTGAGTGAGTGAGTGAGTGAGTGAGTGAGTGAGTGAGTGAGTGAGTGAGTGAGTGAGTGAGTGAGTGAGTGAGTGAGTGAGTTTTTTTGTCATTGCTGGTGATTTGTTTAGTTTGGTCTTAGCCTTGGCAGCCAACACCCAAAACATATTGTTGTTACACAGGCGCTTTAGGGCACACTCCACTCACTCTTATGGAGGTATGTACATTTAAATGAATAAATGTTTTTTGAGGAAAGTGATGGAAAACAGTCTCTTGTACAGTTGAATCTTTTTACTTGCTGCAACAAAGTATAGAGCATCCAACTCTCATTTTTAAATGCTTGCACCTCATTACTGCTATTATGCAATGCGGTTAGGTAAGCTGACCCAATTTCTGTCAGCGTTTGAGGATCAAAAGATTCCCCAAAAAATGTTATGCCCTTACACCCGAAGTCCTGGATCATGCCTGGACACATGGCATCATGGGAGGTGCACTGGCAATGCAAATTGCACATGCATGGATACACTAAAGTCTGTTGCATTTCAAACCCACAATTGTATATTAAAATCTGCTAATTTGTCTAAAAGGTTCAAAAACCCCCTTTTTACTGTCATTATCATGTCTCTGTTACTAAGTCAGTTGACAGGAGTAATATTGCATCGTGGCACTGGAAAAAGAACATACTGGAGTAGTGCCACTATAATATTCTTCTGGGAGAGCCCTGCTTATGCACTACAGTGACAACAAAAACAACAAACATGTGCATGTTCAAAATGGACGATCTTGCTACACTAAAAAATTTTTTACAAAAAAAATAAAACACAGTATATGAAAAAGGAAATGCTACCTGAAAGTTAAGGACAAAGTAACTGCAGAGGGGTCCCCCCTCCACTCTTCATTGTGTTCCAGAATGCAAGAGCCCTTGTTTTAGTAATGGCAGCACAAAACCCTGGGGATGTATTGATCTACACCTGCATCTAGCACTTTGAAATCAATTCTCCCAGTGGGCGGATCGAGTGACTCACCTGATAGGAGAGAACAAAGAAATCCCTCATCCTGTCCAGGCTGCTCTCACACTGCAGGGCCGAGTTCCACGCTGACAAACACAAAAATAATTAAGTAAGCAAAAGGAAGACAGTACACGCCCCACACATACACCCATTGAAGAAGAGATACTGGATGTCAATATCCAAGGTTTTCTAAATATTTTCTAAATATTTTTGATTTGCAGTACAATACAGACTGTTTATGTCAATAGGAGCCACAACCTGAGAGATATTAAATCCAGACTCATCAGGATGTGAAAAACATGCTTGTGACAGGGGTGGTAATTTAGTATCATAGCTGTGGAACATCTGTGGCTATCACACAGGTTGGAAGTTGAATTCTCTGACTCTTAAACCAAACTGCCTCAGTAAAACATCCAGCTGTATAAATGCAAGCTGTGTACAGGCTGCTGCATGCTTCAAACAGACACCTGAATGGTGGATATACCTCACTATATCCTCAAACTCACACGGCAGCTTTTGAAAGCAGTTAAAGATATCATGCACAATGGCGATAAGTATATCCCGTTATGGCTAATATGACTTCTTTATTATCAGCTGTTCCAGTTCACTGCGTGAACATTTGTACGTTTCTATGGGTAAGAGCAACTGCAAAATGCCAAAATATAAATTTAAATACTTAGGTGTGAAAATGGGAAGGGTTTTCAGTGGTTTGACGATTCTGTATGTTCATTCTTCATACAATTACTTGAGCTACATGTTGAGAGCTCACCATGAATATCATTAAAGAAAAACTTTGATCGATAGTGATTGTCTGTATCCACATCTGTTTGGTTCTTCACATCCTGAGAGCAGAGACACCCAGATATCTCTAAATTAATGCTAGGAGATTGCAGGGGCATTGGCTGCACTCTCATCCAGACATAAACACCACTGTTCACTTTTAAGGAGATCTGAAGAGGTTATATACAAATTACAGATGAAATTAAAAGAGAGCTCACACTTCATAAGACTTTCTAAACTCTATACACAATGCTATCGAATCAAAGTCAAGTAAACATCCTGCTCTATAACCAGCCTACATATGTTGCACCACTTACATGGATACACTGTTACAATGGAATGAATAAAAGACTGCAAATTCATTGCATTTTTGCTATGAACTGGTTTTCACCAATCTTATCTGGTCAGGCTGCTGAAAGTCAGCTAACAATAATCTCTTTTATCAAGCTGTTTTATTTGAGAGAAACTTAAAAGACCATGGAATGAATAAAACACAACAAAGAAAATGGAGAAGTGAAGAATTACACTCATTTTTCCTCTAACTAGTTTTAACTTCTGACTACCCCCTACAGATGAATAATCTGGCCAAAAAAAGCTATGGTATGGCACGTCTTATGAACTACTTCATTCGAAGAATCCAGAGGCCTAAATTGCGAGAGGCCTTCAATGTAATGAAACCATGCTTGGGTACCGATCTTCCTGAACCAGTTGGCATCTTCACTGTGCCTCTCTGGGCATGGGTGGGGCCCGCTGGGTTGCGACACTCTCTGCAGTGCTGTGGAGGAAGCAGTCACAATCATGCTTTCACCACAGCTGACCCACATAGCTTTGTCCTACAGCAGGAGGTTCCAATCTTATCCAAGACAAAAGCCAGCGTGGGAGCAGGTGCTCACAGAAATATGAGGTGTCGTGAAACAAACACAGACAAAGGCTTCAACAGTGATGCCCTGCAATTATTGTGTTTCTGACAATAATCTTTTTTGATTGGTTCAATCTTGTTCTTTATATTGTACAACAGCAATAAAACACATGACTCACCCAATCAGCCATAAAGACAATGGTAAGTGTAATCAGGACGTTCAGTGCTGGGCTAGAAAAAGAGCTCCCAGATAAGACTGAACGTCCCTGCCCAGTACAAAGCCTCTCACTTGTTTCCGTTCACCTGTACATGGAAGTTGCCCTGTCTTCATTTGAGCAAGGGATCACACAGATAGACAAAGTCTCAACTCAACACATACTGTTCTGTTCTACCTGCCACACCATAATAAATGTATGATGAGATTGTGACACAAATAATACTTCCTAGAAATATGGCACATACCCACGTATTCTCTTGAGCATAAACATTTAATACAGCTTCATGTCATAAGTCAAATGAACCAGATAATGAAACTCACCCATCTTCAGATATGACTTGAGTGCATCTAACTTCTCATTTCTGTGAAGACACAGAATTACATGCACATGACTCTGGAAGAATTGAGCAAATTTCCACAAAAGCATACAGTAATCCCCTGCCAACCATGGGGGTTATGCTCCTAAAAAAAACTGTGGCTGGTGAAGTTAACTTTATATGGGTAAATTAGGGTTATGGGGACCTTAGCCAAAGCTACAAATGCATTATTATTCTTTAAGACCTTATTACACACTACACTCTTCCAAGTGCATACAAAATCAAGCAAATACTACTATTAACAAAAATCAGAAACTTGTTTACCTTAAAATTCACACATTCCTAGCTATTTTGTTGGCTTGTCAGCACTATATTTTGTTTGCTGAACATTTTGGACCCAAAATGATGAAGGGAAAAGTGGAATACGTTGCCTTTTCTGTGTTGCTGCTGGCTGATGACTGAAAAGTTGTGATGCAACCTCTCTGTTTATGAAAAATGCTTGATTTTGTATGCATTTGGAAGAGTGTAGTGTTTAATAAAGGCTTAAAGAAGAAGTATTTGTCAATTTGGCTACGGTTTCCCGAAACCCACGGACTGTGTATAACATGAGCCACAAACCGTAGATGAATTGGTGCACATGTATATAACCGTGTGAATTCCGTGGTTGGAGAACCCATGGTTGGCAAGGGATTACTGTATTTCTATTTTATTGAATTTATTTTATGGTATTACTGAAATAGTGAAACAATGACACACTTCCCAAATTAATGATTCGTTGTGACATTCCAGATTAATATGCAAGATTCATTGGTAACTGTGTGTATAATCTGATTATAGTTATATTTTCAAAGGTTACAAATTGCATTTTTTAAATACTTGAAACAAATGTATGTTTTTGTGTGATCCAATGGATGATTTTTTTTGGTCATGTAATTTATAAACAGTTACATTTTCAAAGTATTTGACCAAACTCTGGATATCATGTGTAGCTGTAGGGAGTTCAAACTTTTGATCAGCTCAAAGAAGTATATGGCTGAGAGCTCAGTGTAGTTCCAGCCATTACAGCGTTCATGACTCCTCTGTCCTCAGTCACATATCACTTCTACCAACCTCTCTTCATCTTCTGCCTTTTCTATTATGGAAAGAACCAGTCGTACTAAACACCTGTAAAAAAAAAAACAAAAAAACAGTAATGTACTGATGTACTGAAAATGTAGTGAAATTACAGATCTGTCTCCCAGATGCCAGTATCCATACAGACACACAACAGATGATCTTCAGGGGGAAGGAAGGTCACTACAGAACGGAAAGTGGAGGAAGTGCATTCTTTGTCTATTTTTCAGTAATTTGTGACACATTAGGATTAAATGTGCTGCACCAAAATCAGTCTGCACGATGCATCCTCCCATGTGTCCAGTGCCCATCTGCCAGATTTGCTCTGGCACAAACATTGTAACTCAATTACAGCACTCAAAAGCTAACACTGTCTGGAACTCAACCACAGTACTGTTACAGCCATGGCCGTCACTCTGGATCCTGTGTGCACATTTAGGGTCACCTCCTCACGTCTAGGATGAAGCTTGTTTTAATTTGCTAAAATTAATAAAGATGCATAAATATTTATTTAGTGAGTAGCGGCAGAATAAGTTATCCATATAATAGTAATTATCCTTGGGCTTGAGGTGAAGCCATTGAAAAGGTGCACCTGTCCCTTTAATTGTTTGGTTGGGTTTCACGGATTAATTGAGTGCTGGCAGGTGTAAAGATGGCTGGTAATGGCCGTCTCAATGCTGATAGTTGCAAGCATCCAGCAAAAGGAGATCTCGAAAGCCACAACCTGGAGGCCAGCCACGGGAAGGAGGACTGTAGCTAACTTTTAGAAACCAACTTAAACTTATGGGTATCATGGCATTGGGACCCGGTAAGCACCTTTATCGTTCCTGGCCAAAAAACTGTCTGTAGCTCAACCACAGTACCCACAAGCTAACTCTGGATCTGTAACTCAACCACACTACCCAACAGCTAACATTTCTATCATGAAATTCACTGTTCATGGATTTCCTAAGGTGATTTGGAAGAAAAAATATAAGTTTGATTGAATGAAGCCATGATCCATTTGTTAGTGAGGTCAGCAGGTAGAGAATTTACTGTTTGTAAGGACTGAGAGTCTTTGGTCATCATGGTTATTTGTCTAGGTTTGCTGTTGGTGCTGTATACTTTGTACAGTGGTACAGTGTACTTTGCAGATGGCCTAGCTGCGAGGCTGCAGATGAGTGAATATTATAGGTGTTTTAATGATTGGAGCAGATGGAGTGCAGATGGGAGAGGAGACTGACCTGAGGGCAGTGAGAACCTGTGCTCCATCCTGAGAGTGTTCATACAGACTCTCCAGAGCCTTTATGGCAATGGCCTGCTGCTCGTGCTGAAAGAAAAAACACTGCGGTGTTTGTGTATGCTTTACATATATCAACTGCTGCCAGTGCTGCTAATGCTACTGCTGCCTCTAATTCTACTGCTATTGCCGACACTATTACTAATGCTAACTGCGACTACTGCTACTGCAGACACCACTACTAATACTAATTGCTACTGCGACTGCTACTGCAAACACGAATACAAATGCTTTCTACTACTGCAACAGCTAACACGAATACTAATACTACTACTGCTTATTAAAATTAGCACAAAGACCACAGCGACAGCTACAACTACTACAACTCCCAAATCTTAGATTCTGACTATAACTGCAACTACTACTACCACTGCTCCTGCTAAAACTACTACTACAAATGCAGCAATCACTTCTAGTAGCACTAGTATCTCCTGTAATTGCCAATACTATTTGCCAGTATCTGCTGTGTTTGTCATGTTTTCATGTTTTCATTTTTTCGGTTTTGTTCGACTGTGTTCATGAATTCATGTCCTTCGTTCTCCCCACCCTTGTGTCTGCCCCACCTTCCTTATTACCTGACTGCCGATTTGTTTCACCTGCCCTATTGTTCACCTGTATCTTGTTTGCTTGTTAGTCCTCTTCGCATTTACACCCTGCCTTGTCATTTGTTCTGTGCAAGTTTGTCTCAGTTTGTTTTCACTCTCTGTTGCGCTACAAGCATTTCTGTTCCTGCCTGATCTCTTGTTTGACTTTTGCCTGTTTCCTGTTTTGGATTCTGATTTGTGTTTGATTGCTGACTTTTCCTGGTTTTGACATCTGCCTGTTTTCCCATTTGGCCTTTAGGATTATGTTTGGGTACTTCTGCCTTGTCTTACTGGTTTTGAACTCTGCCTGTTTTTGACCCTGATTTTTGGATTGTGGACTTGGTTTTGGCTGTAATTTACTTTGGTTTATTTTCATGTCTGTCTGCGATTGAGTCCTTGCAGTATCCTGACAACTATTACTGCTGCTGCTACTAAAAACTTTAATATTACATATGTAAATATAAAGGTAATGTGCTGTGCTGGTTTTATTTGAAATGCAGACTGCAGACGGTGTGAATCTAGTTTGTGAGACTGACCTCCAGCGCGATCTGTGCAGCCAGACTGAGGAGGTTTGAAGCAGTGTTCTGGGCCAGCAGTAGTTTGTCTTCGCTCCTCACAGGTCCCTGGGCCAGCCACCCCATTGCCTTCACAGCCTCTGCAGCTGAGCAAACAAGCCGTCAACATTCTACCGCGTTGGGAAAAAAACCAAACATTTTGGTCCATGATTTGTACATCTCCAAAAAGCAAGTGAGACTTGTGTTCCCAAGGCAAGGCAACCTCACCCCTCTCCACGTTGTTCTCGAGGATGGCAATCTTATAGACGCTGAACTGTGTAAAGATGCTGTCAGGGTCACACCTCTCGGCCTCCTTTATTGCTTCCCTGGCCTGCCGAGAGACACAATCACAGCCAACTCTAACAGACAACAATCCGCCCTAAGTGTCACTTGTTTGCACAACACTAAAAAGCAGGAAAAAATATACCTTATTTGAGAAAACATGCATAAAATAAAAAATAGTTTTGAATTTTAAGCTAGAGTTTTTTTTATCTCCGTTTGAGTTTATCAAACAGTATATACATTAAGATATCATTTTTGACAGTGTACCTTAGTCTTAACAATGAGTATTAATAGTCTTAAATCCTGCCACAATGGCATCTTAGTTATTACTACTGTTATGTTTATTACAATGTAGAATTAATTAAATGAAGATGCTACATTGTTAGAAGCTGCAACAGTTACATACCAAGCTGCTATAAAATGAGCCAAATTTCACTGTAATCAATTTTCAGAGAGATAATATAACAATTACTCAATATTTTGGCACCATCAAGTTTGGACTGTCCAAACAGGCCCCTGCCTCTCCTGGGGCCCATTTGTTCCTACTTGGACTTGGCCAAAGACAGTAAAGTGACAATGGGAGTCCTGCTGTGTAACACAACACTGGAAACTCCAGTGAGGAAATGGGACTTCCTGTGGCTCGGAAGCATAGAGTGCAGTAGCTGGCCATCTGCAGAAACTTGGCTCTATATTCTTAACATGAAATGCTCTGTTTCCCAATGCCCGGGAGCCCAAATCTGGTACATCTTATAAATGTTCATGAAAGGGCGTGGCCAAAGCCAATACCTTAGACATGGATAAACTGTACTGATACTGTAGAAGAACCTGCATTTTTATCACTAATATTTAAACTGCTAGAGGTGTTTAGCACCTGATATAACACAAATTGGAGTTCTGCAGCATGCTTACAAAAACACAGCTATCTGGAGATCTGCCTATAGGCCGTAAAAAAGACAAGACAAACATTGGAAAACATTGGAAAACTCCATAAACTCATATTAAGTACTACACAAAACTATGTCTGAGAACTCATATATAATTGTATTAATTTGCCTCTCCGTATTATTTTGAAGTCAACAGCTGTTTTATTTTCTTTTTAATGGCTATTATATATGATCCCCATGCCAGTAAGTGAAAAACCAGACATCCCACTTTGAGGATCTGGACATTGAACCAAGGACCAAATAGCATGCTGGACCGGAACTATCTGGTTTATAAGGGAATGGATACTCAGTGGTGGATACTCCAGCTACTGAACAGAGTCTACTTCAGTTAGGAAACAAGAGAGGAAGGAAAGGAGGAAGGACAGCAGGAGCTGGCCATCTGATTACTGTGTACTGGTGCTGGTACCTTGTCCAGCTGCTGCAGGTGCAGGAAACAGGAGGCCCGGTTCCTCTGCAGCTTGGCCAGGTTCGGCTCGATCTGGCCTGCTGTGTACAAACTCAGAGAGTAGTTGTACCACTGCAGAGCTTCCGAATAGTTGTTGGCCTGATAAACCAGAGGCAGAAACCAAGACCACTAAAAAATTAGGAAATGCACCTGTCATACAAGTCCGGAGATTTTTTTCCACAAAGAGCCTGGCAAGTTCATCATAATCTGAGAAACTTGCAAAAATTTGTCCGCAAAGAACATTTTTTATTAAATATGTATTTGCTGGAACAAATATTGATAGAGTGCCTCCCCTATACAGTACCTCAAAGTGTTTGGATGCCTTGTCCCACAGGAGCAGATGCAGGTTGTTGAGGGTCTGGGGAGACAGCAGTCTACCTGTGTGGTGACCTATAGGAGTTCACCAACGTTTAATCACCAAGGTTTACATCAAACATTCATGAAACAAACTGACTGGTCTTGTTTTACTTGTTTCTGGTCATTATTTCAGTTGCTGAACCACAAATGAAATCTCAATTAACCAGTATTTCTCCCTTAGTATTCACTGTTAAATGCATATCTATCACTGAAAAAAAAACTGACTGAAATCACTTTGCATTCTTCCCTCTGGTCATACAGGGTTCTGGTCATTATTTAAGCTGTTGAACAATGAAGTTCCAATGATGGAATTTTAGTTCAAAAATGGAGAAACAGGGTTCTGAGTCTACACTTCTTCCCAGTACCTGTGATTACATCCTCAATCTTCTGCTTGGCCAGCAGTTCTTTCCCCCTCTGCAGGAGGAGCTCAATGTGCAGCACCAGAGCACTGCCCAGTTCCGAGGATGAATCAAAATGCTGGCACACATTCTTCAGAAACTCGAAGGCAAGAGCCTCTCTAAACAAAAAAGACACCATCACATCCAAGTCACAAAGGTTTTGAGAGTAAGGCTCCTCTCCAGAGGGAAATATAACAGTAATGTTTGTAACAGCACTTTATCCCTGCATACAGAAGTGTTGAAACATCCACACACACTCTTATTTCACACAAAAGTACAGGGATTTGGTGGACAAAAACTTGAAACACTTGAAGGGATCCGATGAGGTAACAGCTCAAAGGCCCATTCCAGGCAAACTTACTTCCTGATTTTACAAAAAGACACTGATACAGGAGTTTGTTGAACTAGTTGGCATAGCAAGCAGAGTAGATGCATACATCTGTGATACATGCAATAACGTATATCACTGCATGCTGGAAAACAGCTTGAGGAGGAATTCAGTAAACTTATATGGCCAACATAGTCACACTTTCACTGACAGATTTTTTAGAAATGGATCAATGTACAATGGCCTTACAGGATGTGGTATATGTCTGAAAAACCTCCAGTGGGCAGGGTTACTCACTCTTGCCCCGACGAGTGTTCAGCACTGAACTGAGAAACTTTAGCTGATTATACAGTTTACTCACTTCATCCTGCAGCTCTCCAAGGTAAATAGGCAATACCGGTGTAAAGATTTAAAAAGTTCTTTTAATGTAGGTTAAGTCATACCTGTCTTCTCCCATTAGAAGTTTCACTGTGCACAAACAGACTTCAAGAGGAACGTCAATCTGAAGTAGCTCTGTTATTGCTAATAGCAAATGCAGAACAGAACATTTTGATATCAGTGCAAAACATCTGATATTTTGTTCAATGTATTATAAGCACATACATATGTAGATTGACTCTTGGTCTATACGAAATGTGTTACCATGCATTATCAGTCAAAACAGTGCCTCAAGAAGGAAAATTACACCTTTTTAAGAACTGTTTTTCTACATTTCTCCAGTTTAAGTAAATAACAATAAAAAACTAAACTCAGAAACTCATCTCCGCTCCATGCTATTAATAGTAGTTCTGTAAGCTCACCAGCTCTGACATCTTCATCCTGGGCTTGACACTTCAGTAAAATACGGGTCTTTAGAGAAAGACCAGAAGGGTGTACACTTTCCTGGAATATGTGACAACACCACATAAAAATGTCATAATTACCATAATTATCCATTATTGGCTAATTTTGACATGTGCATGGAATAACACAATCACACACGAGTATTAATAACTGAATTTCTAATTACGGTATCTCAGAAATAAATGCAACAGAGTCATTTTAATCAACTCCAATGAAAAAATGTTTATCATTGACATTTCTTGGAGGAGTTAAAAATAAAATGACAGTGCATACTGACCTTGTTCGCTAACATGACAGCATTGAGAGCTTTTTCTTGAAACTGTTCACAGTCCCATTCTAAATAGACAGTTGCAAGAAGCCTCAAAATTTTGGCCTTAAAAACAGAAAGCAGACAATCAGAAGATGTAAGGTTTAAAAATACTTTAGAATTTATTTGACAAAAGTGTTTGTAGAACCTGACATGACTTGGTAATCTCACAGATGTGTGCACATTGGGGCAGAATGCAAGAGGAAATTCCCACAGTCTCTTACTTGCACTGTGGGCCCGGGCGAAAACTTTTTACTCAGCTTCCCAATGTCATAACTCTGGCTGGGAAACAAAAAGGACCACACAGGTTTCACAGTTACATTCTACTAAGCCTCCACTCAAATTCAGGCACGACCATGAGGCAACTTTTACAGTACTTCTAAATAATTAATACAGTACTAGATTTAATCATAGTTTTCAATAAATATTTTAATAATGTTTTTCAAAATGGCAACACTGGCTCAAGGCAGCAACAAAGACAAACAGTATGACAACCAAAAAAGTGTAAACTTGCATGCTAAAAGTTTAATATCATACAATATGGTACACCCTCAACATTTAAACTCCTCGAGATCAGATCAACCTTTATGGAAGTGAAACAGCAGAAAATATGAATAACTGTATAATCATTTTTGCACAATAGTCAGATTATAAATCTGCACCATGCTGTTAGTTACTGGAATGAGCTACTATCAGTTCCCCATATGTCTCTCAAGAAAACCCCACAAGTCTGACTCCAACAAAACTTTCAGTATTTTCATGTTACTAGTAATCCTCCTTTGGGAGGGCTATATTGTCTGACTTTTTCTTTCTACATTGAGCGGTTTATTGAGGGTGGCTCACTGGAGGCACTGCCACCTCACAGCAAGAGGGACCCAGGTTCATTGTCCGCCATCTCTGTGTGTTCGCATGGCTTTTCTCAACAATCATCCTGATATGCATGCAGGTTTGGTAGACTGGGTTACCCATGTGTGTGCCTTTTGCCTGATGTATGCTGGGATAAGCTCCAGCCCTCCCATGACCATGGACTGAATGAAGCAAGTACAGCTAAGGGATGGGATAGGACCACTGCTGCCCAGCCCAACTTCATTAAACATGCTCTTAGAGGATTTACAACTACTACAATGTTACATTGCTCCAGTCAGTCTATCCATCTAAGAAACTTAATCACTTCACACAAAATGAATAAGCTCACCTCAGCCAATATGAACTTTCTTCATACATTTTTAGATTGTAGGTGTCGACCCCAAAGTTATAGCACAATGAGAGAGAGATAACCAGTCTGAAAAAAACAGCACAGGCTTTACATACATGCTAAATGATAAGAGTCAGGATGACTGTTACATACATTAAACCACAAAACAATTTAAAACAGCTGTCAAACTTTGTTATGTTTCAGGAATATATCCAACAAAGCAAAATCCAGGTTGAAATAATCAAAAAAGTTTGGCACCTGCAAATCCCTGATACTAAGCTTTAAGGAGGAGCAGTAGTGTAAGATAACCGGAATGCAAGAGAGCCGGGTCTGTAACTCAGATTCCCTCCTAGAAGTCTGCAACAGTACCCTTGAGTGAGATACCTCCCATAATTTCCTTCAGTAAATATCCAGCTATATCAGTAGACTGTGTGTAAAAATTTAAATGTGCCAGTCACTCCGGAAAAGAGTGTTGGGAATATGTCTGAAATCTAAATTTAATAACAATAGCTTTGGCAAGTTCCACACATAGTGATGGCTCCTTTACATTGGAGAAAATTGACAACTGCAGTAATTTATACTTTCTGTGATGGAGAGTATGGAGAGGTTTTGCCAGGTGCTTGACAGAGGGGCTGGTTTAATGAGACATGCATGTGCAGGAAGTTATAAGAGAGAGAATGTGTTTGGTGACAGACTGTCTATTCTGCTTGAGGAAGTATCCTTTGTATGCTATCTCTTTTATGCCATTGTCCCCAATCTCAATCCTTTTGTTTACACGACAAAAAAATGCAGCAAAAAACGTGAGATATTTGAGGCAAATTGCCCAGTGTAAAGGAGCGCTTATTTGAGTGCCTGTTCCTCACCTCTTTGGGCAGACGCAGAAGCATGTCCCTGCAGCGCTGCACACACAACACTGCTTCTGAGTGGCTCTCCTGAGCGATAGCCTGCACACCAGTCACAATCACAACCATAATCACAATCACAGGCATAAACACAATAACAACCACAACCATAATCAGAACCACAACCGCAATCACAGGCATAAACACAATAACAACCACAACCATAATCAGAACCACAACCGCAATCACAGGCATAAACACAATAACAATCACAGCCACAACCATAATCAGAACCACAATCACAACCACGGTCACAATTGCAACAACAATCACAAACATAATCATAATCACCGTAACAATCACAGGCACAAACACACTCACAACAGCAATAAAAATAACAAACTTTACTTATACTATGCTCCACCTTTCATGCTGCTCATTTGTTTCACAAGAGCATTTCACAGACACACTGATGAACAAAACATAAACAACATCTTACAGAAATTATAAAAATCAATAAAGCAATAAAAACAAAATAAAAAGATAGAAAAAAGAAATAATAAGAAGATGAAATGCAATAATAAAAGCAGATAAAAATCTAACAAATAGCTGTTCTAAGAGAATTCTAAGATTAGCTTGTGTTTGCGGCTCTCAAATCGTCAGAGGCAGGCTGTTCATTAGAGCATAAAAGCAAAAGGAGGCTTTGTGCATTCTTCTGGGTTTTTTCTCAGTTTCAAGCAATTCAAAAGTGAGTGAATGATGTCTTTCTTTGAAAACTCTTCTGACCTTTCGTGGCAACTAAAGCTACTGCAAAACACATCCATCACCTCTACATTGCATTCAGTATATTTGTCGCTCTTCATTCACCTATGTGCTTCCACTTTTTATATTCACTGACTGGAGTGCATTCAAGTCAAGAGGAATGTCGTAAAATGCTTCATAAACAGAAACGGCGCAGTGTTAAACCAGAGCGCTGTAACTATGGCAGCCACAGGGGTGATTCTGTGTCATGTGTCAGTCACTGCTTCTGGTTATGACATTAAAACCTCTGCTGCACTCACCAAATGGGAGCACAACGCATCTCAAATAATTACCGCAGAATAAAGTGAGTAGCAAAATGTAGCAAAGCTTCTGGAGGCAGCCTTGAATAACGAGCTGTGGTAAGGGCATGCACTACTGCGGCACATCTGACAGTGATGCGGTACATCGGACAGCAAGGCGAGGGATCACACATAACCTTCCTCACCGATTCAGCCTGGTACGAGAGCACACGAAACAGGTCCTTCTCCACATCACCTTTGGGGATGTGATTATCGACCCTGCCATCCCCTCGGGCTGTAAGCCTGCTGTACAAGGTCTCCAGGTTCTGAAGAATTTTAAAAAACACACAGCACAGAGGAACTGAGGTCACAGAGTCCATGAGGAAGAACTTTACACTGTGCTTCCTCCTAAATGCTGGCTCAAATGTTTCAAGGACCATTTCACCCTGAAGTTCTTCAGCTCCATATCACATCCTGTAACTTGAAAATGATGTTGCACAAGATCAGAAAGACAGAAAATTGATATTTGAATAACAGTACGTTGATTCTGGTGTTAAAAGTCAATTTTCCGACTTCCTCATAAAACAATTTCTCACTTGCATTTCATATATGGTCCTTTAGAAAGTGATTGTGACAAAGCTATCCGCTTCATAAAGTGTTACATTTCCGACTAGTTTAGTGAACTCCTACATTGCCACTGTCTTCTTCCAATTTATGAGTACTTATTCAAGTACAATTAGGAAATACATTTGACTGGAGAGAGCTTTTATACAAATACTCTGACATTGAGGTAAAATGTCCTTTTGGCACTTGTTCTATTTTCTTTTCCTTGTAGGATCACCTTTATATATGAAACAAACCCCAAAATTGCACTTCCCCAAACTTGCCATGCAAAAGTAATAAATAAAGTAAAAAATGACTGTGACAGTTCTATTGCCTTACACTGACTCGGCCAAGGTGTATGAAAGCTGTCACATGTTTTGTATGATGGAGTATTATATTGCGTAAGCAGGGTTGCCATCGAGACAGTGGAGAGGAATGTAGGCCTGTGAGGAATCAATCCTGTGATAGTGAAAAAAAAGTGATAAAAGACTGAAGATGAACAATCAGTCATCATTCAGAATATTAAGTCAACAGAGTTCTTAAGATAACAATGGCGATAAGTAGAACACCCTTAAGAATTATCTTTTCCAAAAAAGAGATTTAACTAAATTGCTCTGCCTGGAATCTTCAAAACCTATGACATGCCTCTTTTATTTTAAGTGTTTGTGTGTGTGTGTGTGTGTGTGTGTGTGTGTGTGTGTGTGTGTGAATGTCAAACACCACTAATGTGATGGTGTATTTCCCGTTACCCCAAGAGGTAACTACACTGAAGCTGAATTTAAACTTTTACATGACTTTTCAATATCAGGTGTCGCAGTCTGCAATGTAGCTGACTGCAAGACCCCTGGCATAACTGCCATAACGTTGGAATATCCCATTACATGTACCTGCACTCTGTGTCCACAATATTCCGCTGTCATGTATATGCCTGCCAAGTGTAGATATCAGTCAAATGTGGTAAGTGTCAATTTTACAATAAAGATTCACTAGGTGATCACTGAATTAAATACTTCTACTCAACAAATTCCTACAAGCTCATTTTAAAAGCGACTATGACAAATGGCATACATGACATAAGTCAGTTATTGATCTCTTTCATTCACTGCAAAATATTATGTAAATAATAATAATAATAATAATAATAATAATATTACTGTTATCAGTAGATCACAAAGCAAAGCAAAGTGGAGAGTATGAAAGAATGATTCAGCTTTGTAACTTTCAGCTGCCAGACAGCGAGATTTTGACAGAAAGCCAATCACCTGATCATTTCACATCAGGATGTTTTTCTGCTTTTCATTGCTTATAAATGTCCAGCTTTTGTTTAAAGAAAAAAAAGAGATATCATAAAACCCAGCCCCTGTCTGACATCAGTGGGGGAAATCTGACGCCTGTTGCTACAAAAGTTTGCAAAGTCCAACTTCCTCTTTCTTGTCCAGTTTGCAGGCACAATCCTTTTCTCTGGAAAGAACACTCAAAGAAATTGGCAATGTGAGTCACGCGACCTTGATACAGACAATGCCACCTTATGTTTCTGTCCCACTTCTTGCACAATTATGCTCTGTGTGGGTGCACTATGTGTAAATTCACTATCAATGTTATCATTGGCAACACACACTAATGACCTCAAAATGCATGCTGACTACCATCACCCTGTGGATAAGGCAATGTCCAAGTATCAGAGGGTAACAGCTTTTTCTCTATGGCTTATAAACATTTTCACCAATGTTATTGAAAGTGGGCTATTTTTCCTTATGAATTAAATCATTTTTCAATTAGCTTTTAAGGACCATCATTTCAAACTCCTTGAATTCTTCTAGTTAATATTTATATGGACAAGAATCAAACTCAGGGACACCATGCATGGGTGGAATGTAAGCATGAGTTTGTGTTCCATCTTGCTTAATTAATCTCGCATGTTACTGCAGGCTTACTTTGATGGCCAGACTGAAAAATTCATCTGCGAGCTTGGGCTTCTTGCAGTCCAGCCAGGTCCTACCAGTCTTAGTGGCCATCTAAACAAACAGACAAGTGAAATGTGTCTGGAAGGTGATAAATGCAGATTTATTTCCTCTCAAAAGTGCTAAACTGTTACAATCCAGGATTGTCTTTACGTATGATCACCTAAAAGTACATAAACAAAGCCACCCAACAAGTGGTTGCTGCTGGGTGCAGGTGGGACAGTTTACTCACCAGGATCTGCCTGCGCAGGGCACTCTCTGATAGGTCCTGGGGCTCGCATGCACACAGCAAACGACAAGCGATGTGACGAACTGACAACCGATCAAACAATATGTTAGTACCACCAGGGAAATTACAGGAGGCAATAATTTCTTAGCAGTACGAATAATAACAATAAATTAAGGTTTATCGCTTGTGTCTGCTGTCTTGCCACTTATGTTTCTGAAATACAAGATATTTATTGACTTATACAGAGTGATATTTACGTTTTAATTGTAGGTTTGAATATTTATGCTGCAGCAGCTCTGAACAGACCAGCTGATTGAAGTTGCTTGTTACCTTTTGCTTTCTGATGTTCATTGATGGCTGAGCCCACATGTTTAGTTACTGCCCAATTCCACAGCTGTATAGCATTCTCTTCCACCTGAAGATTTGAACATTTGTAGTTTCCTTTGGCACCAAACTAACTTCAGTCTGTTTTACAAGTCATTTTATTTTACATTCTGAAAAATTAAGGGGTATTGTAGCTAATGGGCTGCGTGTTTTCAATGTACCAGAGGGGTTTTTTGGCTGCTTCCTTTCCATTTCTGAACATGTTGTCTTCAACTAAATTGCTCATGTTACATTAACATTACCAAGTACAGTTCTCACTTAATATGCCACACACAATAACTACACATAAAGCATTTGTGAATTAACATAATCATTAACTGTAATGCTCCAGAAGTACCTGTGGTACCTGTCTAAGATTTACCTGCTGCTGGTCTACAAACGTAGAGAAACACCAGCTTTCAAGATCTCCTGCGTCACTAAACAGCTTTTCGATGACTTCATTTGTATTCTCTGGCATATGTGTCTGAACTAGCTTATCTGTGAAATCTGCAATTAAAGAAGGATGGATATAAGTAATGAGAACAAAACGTTCCAGCTCACTCCAGGTAAAGTATTTACTCAGTTTACAGTTGGCGATGTCGGTAATCTTTCTTTAAGGAGATAAATCTAACCACACTTGTATACATGGCTCCACACCAGCCCATACTGAAGTGGACTGCTTCAGGCTAGCTAGTAATGCTAACCTTATTATTTAGTGGGTTACAATTGCCTAAATGTTACATTGTTTAAAATATTTTGAGTTGAAATAGTATTTTCTGTGTGAAACTTCCGTCTTAGCTGTTTTATTACTGCTTTAACTCTACAGCAGGCTATATCGCTAGCTAATTTGTTGAATTCCCAACTGCAACAAAATAAAGATTGTAATCCACTAGGCTTGATAGCTGTTTACCTTTAATTTCAGCGATTAGACGTTCCATTTTTACAAATGGAACAAAACTCGTGAATGTTTCTTCTATTAATCAAACCCGACTGTCACAGCGAATTTTAATAATGTAGCTTGTTGCCTATGTCGTCTCAGTCCCTGTCACAAAATGTGGTAGCAAAGTAGCCTAACTGTCTACCTGTTCTGAAAGAGCGCTAATTTTGCCACGCGCAAAAAGCCGGTGCAAACTGACTATTTGCGTTGGGGGCGCGGGAAACCGCTCAGTAGCTCGTGTCTGAGCAGACAGCAAAACTGTACCCGGCGTCGATAAAAGGTGGGGTTGTCTTTTGTTGCCTTTTTGCAGGTTATCACTTACTTGTCAGGCAGGAGGCCTGTTAGTGATGTCATGTTTTAGCATGGATTTGTACTATGTAAGTTCTTTGCCTCAGCAGATAATTCCCTGTTTGCTGTTAACAGTAGGTGTCAACACAGGGTGATAGGGGTAGAGTTGAATTATGGTCAAGGGTATTGTGATGTGTTATGAATTGATCAGTGTTTAATCCACTGTGATAAGGTAACCTCCATGCCATCCCTGCAGTACTCATATACGTACATGCTGTTACTATTCATACAGAACAGTCTACAGAGAATTAACCTGTATTTATCTTTAGAAAAAGCAGAAGCCAGTAGGCCTTTTCACCAAGAGGCCCAGCCTTTGTTTGATGTGATAACATCGCTTCGCTGCAGAGCGGGAGATGAGGGTTTTGTTGTCCATGTGTGGTAAGTACAGTATTGAAGTTTTTTTGTCTGCTTGAGCCCCCACTCTCACCCACCCACACACACACACACACACACACACACACTTCATTGGCCACAATAACCTTTCAACACCCCCTCAGTGCACATTCTGTTCACACTCGTGCTGCGGTCAAAAATGTAGGAAGAGCCCACTATACACCCTAGACGTAGCAGTTACAGCAGCAGTGCCGCTGTGCAGCTAGTTTCTTTTTTTGTCAGAAGCTACCTTGAATGCAATTGTGTGTTGTTCAGTTAACCTTGTGAGGTTATATATAGGAGGGATTTTCTATAATATAGCCTGTATAAATAGTATATAGTACATACATAATTGTTTTAGCATTTTTTAATGATTATATTCAGCATTCAGCACTGTGCCACCTTAACAGAATAACCGAAGCTAACTCCTCTGAGAGGCACTGACTGAATGCAGGTCCTGCTAGCTTCTAAAGGGCAGCTAACATGAGCTGTGTATGTACATGGGGGAGAGAAACCAAGCAGTAGTGACCCAAAGAATCATTGGTCATGCAGCTTAGCCCTAACAAGATGAGGTGCGCTGTCTTTTTGGTTTCCCGTCATGGTTCCCATCTGCTATCCCAGAATGCCCTGACAGAGCCTCTGCATTACAATTTCAGTAATTCACATGGTAAGGTTTTCAAGCACTATAATACAAATTATGACAGCCAAATGGCAGTTATTTTTAGCTTGCTGGCTGCTCCTGCAGTAATTTCATTACAACAGCTTCACTGTTAATAAGGACATTTTTGTTCTTGGATGTGGATTCATTTTTTGTATGATCTCGTTCTGTTGTGTTATGTTAATCAAAACAAAAACACAAAGGTGCAATACTTCCATTTGTCCACAAGATGGCATCATGCTAAAATGGACCACTGTCGACATGAAATTCCTTTGGTGATATTTTCTTTGTCTTAATGTTTGTTTTAGAATAGATCTTTTTTTTAAAATTCAATCCACAACTCACTCAACAGTGTGTAGGATCATATATTAACTTTTTTTATCAGCCAGCAGATCATGGAACTCATTCAATCAATATGAAATATGGTGTTTGGAGAACGACTGCTTGAATGGATGGATTTGGTTTATAACGAAAAGTTTATATAGCAGTTTACAAAGCATTGCATTTCAGGGGCTGTTTTAGATGCAGACAATAGCAACATCTTCTCCACAGGAAATTGATGTTTTTAGATTTGTTGGCAAAAACATGCATGCAAACTAAAACGGCTACAGCTGTATATGTGTGGTATTTAAAATATGTGTGATTACCATGAGAACAATAGGCCCCCTGCAGCCGTTTTTACCCTGTGTCAGATCCATTCTCCTGTGCAGTCCACACAGCCCTGCAGCTGTTTTTACCCTGTGTCATTCTCCTGTGTCAGACACATTCTCCTGTGTAAGCCACAGAGCCCCTGGCAGCATCGCAGAGGGAGTCAATGATTCACATTCAATCTGATTCGCTTTAGGAATGACAATGCAGATGTGAGTTCCTCGAAAGCGATGCAGCCAAACAGCCGCGTTCATAACTCTCGCCGCAAAGTTTCCGCCTTTTAATTTCTCCTTTGGATCATAGGATTCCAAAAAGACGAAAGTGCGGAGCAAGATAGGTTTGATCTGAAGTCGTGTTTTCGTGCTACAAATAAAATGCGCCAGATCCCAAACAAAAGCCTCAAACTCTGTAACTTGTGCGGCATGGCACAGGCACTTACTGAAGCCTCCTGCATGACTGAGGGCATTCAGGAGACGTAGGTAAACAGTGTCATTTACACATTGTCTGTCTACCCTGGGCTTTTGGTCTCTTGCTGGGGGTCTGTCTGAGGGACGCCTTTGTCGTTGCCTTGGAGGCTGTTGTTTTTAGCGAGAGGGTTTTATTGTTGTTTTAAAGGAAAGGCCTCAAGCTGCTTTCATAGAATAGAGCCAATCCCTCTAATTGTGTTTTTACATCAGGATTCTAAAATAAAATGTCTTAAAACCCCACTCCTCTCAGTTCACAGCTTCCAGCAATTGTTCGTGTCTGAGTCTTATCTAGCTGCCCTCTTGGCCCAGGAGGAATTTGTATTGGTCTGAAGGTTTAATTACAAGAGGAGACACAGCAAGTAGCAACTGGACACTGTGTCAGTGCACACAAGCACATTTGCTTATAACTAGAAAGAGTAATTCACTTTAGCTTGTTTATATTATTGTCTTTTGCCAAAGACCGACATGTTATACAACAAAACAAGAATGTCCTTTTTAATTGTCCTTGCATGCAACTTAGCCTTAAAGTATGTTGAAAGTATGTTCTGTTTGGCATAAGAATGCTCTTCCTCTTTCTGCTCATGTGGGCTAAATAAAATAGTAAGGCTGTACCTTCAAATTTTATATCATTAAAATAGTGAATCCCTGAATTTCAGTTCAGAAACAAAAAAACATTCTTGCAAGGACGAAAACCATTTTGATACTCAGTCATAGAAAAATTCTGTTTCAGTAGTCAATCATTTTAACACATTAACCTTTACCGGAGCAATGTTGATACTGATACTGCAGTTAAATTCTGTCATGTCATTTGTGCTGTTTCTGCAGTATCCTTTTGACTTACAGATAACTTTCAATGGGTGCCTAGCAAACTGGATAAAGCCAGAGACCTTTACCCAAGCTTCCTAATGTTGTTCTAAGATCTATAACCAGTAGGTGATTTGTTCATTTTTAACAGGGGGGATGGCCCAATGGGAGCACCCCCCGACCCCAAACTACCAACCAACACACACTTGTGTAAAAAGGGGAAGGTAGGCAACCAAGGGGGATTCATTTTGGTCATTCTGCTAACAAGGGGGATGGCATCCCCCCGATCCCCCTCAAATCGCATACTGTCTATAACCCAAAGCTGGTAGTGGGGAAGATTCTCTCAGACCGTTATCAGTTCTCTCCCATGTGCCTGGTTTTGGTTTGAGTGTTGAACGACTTGGTCAAAGTAGAAGCATTTGGGCCAAATCTGAGCAGGCACTCGATAACGACTAACAAATCAGCAACTGCTCAGACCTGGTCTGTGCGATCAGATTATGATCTACCTGATGTGCATATTTTACCGACGCTTTATTCTGGCCCGACGTGCTGTTCCTCTCATCACAACAAAGCTGGACCAGCCTCTTATAGTTCAGCACTATTTAAAGCCCAAATAAGACATATTAAAATATTGGGATGGGTGGAGAACCAGGACAGGATGTTCAGGCAGGGAGGATGTCCTACCTGGCACGGAAGGCCCCAGGGTGGGACACGGTCAGGTAAACAGAGCGTGGAGCGTCCTTGCTCACGGGGGGCGGCATTTCTCAGGGGTGAGGGGGGACATGAGTGGGATTATTTACACTGATTTATAAAAAGCTACATATCCTGTTTCCAGAGTTAAAAATAAAAACAAAAATTGTAAATATTTATTCCAGATATTTGTACAGATGTGTTTTTTCAGATAGTATAGAGCATGCTTATCATTGCAAAGTAATAATAATTATTATTATTATATAATAATAATAATCCACACATTTTGAGTATTAGGCATACATATGAGGAGGACACTTTCATTCATATTTATACTTTCATATCAATGCAAACTACAATTATTGGCATTTCGTTGTTGTGGTCATCATGGCACTGGATGTTAAAAGCAATTTAGAATGTTTCCAATGGCCACATCTGTCTGACATAAATTAAACATAACGTGTGTGGTTGTCACACCCTGCCTGTGCTGGATCAACATATATCCCCTACTATATTAACTTTGCAGTATACTGAACGAACAGGTATTTGTAAACAACAAGTGCAGCTTGAAAACTGACCTGTAATATAAATTATAACCTCTTGTTATAAGAATGCATGCTTTTGCATTTGATTGGTGCAGATATTGAGTGAACTGTAAAACTGAGGGGACAAAATCCTCCCCAAAAAACAGCAGTTTATGTTCGTTATGGGTTCTTGAAGTAAGAAGCGGGCTCTTCTGCAGAAGCATCAACTCGTCTGTGTAAGACTTGCAGGGGTTCACAGCGCGCTGTGCCAGTAACACGCGCTTCCAGTGACGTTGCGTCCTTCCTCTGTTTTTCACTATAAAGGTTCTCCAGGCAGAGCTAACAGCCACAGCTGAGAACTACAGGGTTAAAAAATATATCTCAAAGAATTGGCCATGACTTGTGATACTTACTGAAGAGACGAATTCCAATATTTCCCTTCGTAGTTTCCCGAAAAGAGCTGATTGAGCAGCCTTTTTTTTCTTTACTGAAATCTGACTGGAATCAGTAGATTACAGGGACGCAGGTCAAAAACTCCATTCACTCGTTCTAAAGGAGGCAGACCCAAAACGTCGCACCTGCCTTGGGGACTCGTTTTGCTGCTGTCTTTTCCGAAAAACAAACGGTAACATTAGCAGACCAAGTGGGGTTCCTAAACCAACCGTTCGGAATACACAGGTTTCTGATTTTTTAGAAGCATGTAAGTTGGACAAAATGATTTTTTGGATGTAGGTTTCATCTTCCACGGCCAGCATCCCATCAGCTGGGTAAAGACAAAAAGAAAAAGAGGAAACAGGAAGGTTTTTCGCCGCTTTAACCTTTGGATTTGGGTATAATTCTTTCAATTTTCTACTTTTGCCGCAACTGGTTCGGACAATTCGGGATCTTTACAAAGGAAATTTCTGAAGTGCCTCACGTCACAATGATCCAAACCAACTGCGCGACATTGTCAGTCCTCTTACTGCATTGTTTCACATCTATAAACGGTGAGTTAATTGTCATTTATTACGTCTTTAGGATTACTCAGGTTCATTGCTTATGGTTAGCCTTCAGTGTGCAGATAGCGACATGTACAGCATTTAAAGTATTGGAACGTAGCTGCTGACTAGCTACGCGAACCTGTTCGATGTAGGCTTTGTCAAAAGTTGCAACGAATCGTCTTCGTTTGCTATTCAAATAATTAGCAGAGGACAAACTCAGCTTTATATATCATAATAACCAATTAGGCTCGACGTTTCATCAACAATTTCTGAATAGCTAATGGCATTTGCCTCCTGTTTAATTCGCGTGTTAATAGCCTTTCAGCTTGCCTTAAAGACTGGAGAAGCTAGCGCGTTTATTGCCGGTAATTTAAATCCTGATAACATTTCCTAGTTTGGTGGTAGGAAAGGCAGAGGTTGGTGTGCTGTATTTACAAAGTCAGCAGAAAAGTGTACTTAGAAATGAAAAGTCATTATTTGCGAATATCTTTCGGTTATTCATTGCATTTTATAAAGATGAGTGGGCTTCTAGCACTATTTAGTTTTACTAATTGTTGGTCGCAAGTTATACATTTTAGCGCTGGAATTTCTGAGATACCATAACTGCCGCAGTCATCATGAAATCACTTCTCTATTCAGTTCTCTAAGGATAGTAGTGGAATGTACATCATGTAACCGACAGTTTCCCGCTATCACCGAACACTGTGGTGAAATCCAATCAAGAACCCCAGCAAACACTTTCCTCCCTGCATCCCAAGGAACCGAGCGTGATGCGTTTCCGCTGCTACCCACCAGGGGGGGCGAGCATCCACTGAAGCAATGGGACAAAGCTGTGTATAGAAGTGTATGCTTTGATTTAAATAATTTTATTGTCAGACGCATGAGGCAGGTTTCTATTTATGTACAAATATAGTAGCCATTGTTCATTGTCTGTTATGCTGTATTCTGATGTAAACCAAGGGAGTACCCATAGTTTTTTGGGCGTGAATGACCAGTCCGCATTTAGATTAGATAAAAGAAGAAGTTCAGCACCCATGATTAATTTTATGGCCTGGACGTTGCTTTACATTTTACCAAAGTGTACACTAAACAAAAATGTACTTCAAGAGAAATGTAATCGTTTTGAAAGTGTAGAGTGAAAGATTGTGCTGCATCTTGAGATAAAGAGTCAAGTAGGACAGAAGTCATTGTTTCCACACTTGGCAGCATGGTTATCTTGATGCCCCTCTGCATAAACAAAGCTGAGAGAATAAAAGGTGGATGTTTCTCCACACTGCGGATTGACCTGGTCTGTAGCGCAGATATGTGTCTTCCTCCTGTCCAAATAAACACGCTCCAATCTCAGACCGCAAACAGAGGAAACATGGCACCCCCCTCAGCTTCCCTTCTCCATCCCCCGTTCTCCAAGCTTTGTCTGCGGCACATCCGAGTAAGTTTCCTTCGGTGTCTTTACGATGATTGTGAACGTGGGAAAGACGTAGAAGAGGAAGCTGGCTGGGGGAGGGGGAGGCACCATGGGATTGTTCTGAGCTGCAGAGGTGACGGAAACGTGAACCCGTTACCTGGGCGAGAGCCTCCTTCCCGCAGCTCCTTGGGCCTGCCGTCAGCCTGAAATATGTGTCCAGATCCGGCCTGCAGATCACAACAATGTGGGGGGGGGCGGAGGAAAAGCGCTCCCCCACTCATTGTTTTCCCCTCTCCTCAGCTCTAAGTGTTTTGGCGTCGGGCGATGTCCTGAGGCGCAGGGAGAGAGCTGTTTAGGGCAGTTACAGAAGGGCGCCTTGCTCAGCGCTGCGGAGGTATGCCCCTCTGTCTGCAGCCTGGACAGAAACGATCGCATCAAACGGCTTGGCGTCAGACGAGTGTACACCCCCTCGACACCCCTTCAACCCCCCCGATCTCATGCAGGTTGTGTGCTTTGGAAGGACATTCCTGGTGGGACTCTGACGGCCAATAATGAAAAATATGACTCGGGGGGGGCGGGGAACTGCACTCCCAGCAGAAAATGCAGAAATGACTGAAACATTAGATAACAACTGACTACTGAAAACTGTAAAATATTAAATTGAAATATTTTACTGAAATGTAAAATGGTCGATATGGCATTTCTGTCCACTATAACGTGTACATCCCCTCTCAGTCCTCCCTGACTGACAGGGTTGAAGTGGTCCATATCCAGTCAATCCGGTTATTAGCTCATAATTCAGTCTGTGGGGCAGCCTGTACTGCTGTTTTTGATAATGCTGTTTAACCACACTTCTGTGGCCTGCTGGAACAGCTTCATGCACAGTCTATTCAGCAGACACCGCCAGGGTTTCCTGGAGCCCTCTGCAGTCCGTCATCATACAGAGGATTTACACTGGAACACTCCCATGTCCACTTCGGTGCGTGTGTGTGTGTGTGTGTGCGCGCATGTTTGTGTTTATGTGCGTGTGTGTGCTTGAGTGTGAGTGTGAGAGAGTGTGTGAGTGTGTGTATGTTATTGTGTGTGTGTGTGTGTTGTGTGTGTGTGTGTGTGTGTGAGAGAGAGAGACTGGTTTACACAGCTTTAACTCAGACTGATCGCATCTGGCTTGGGTGCAAAGTTTACAGTGGCAGCAAGGATATGATTTTTAAAATGATTTTCCCCCATAAGTAAAAAAAACATTTTCACTCAAATAGAAGTCTTAGTCGAAAGCAAATTTGAGTGAGTACAAACACACACGCGCATGCACACACATGCACGCACACACACACGTGCACGCACACACATGCATGCACGCACACAAACACACACACACTTACCAGGGGTTGTTGTATTCTTAATAAAAAGTGAGAATATTCATCAATAAAGCTAAACATTAGACTGAAAATCAGAACATCCCTCTCAGAGTTTCACCTTTCCCCTTGTGTAGAGCTGCTGGAGGAGCGGTCAGTGAGCTGGGCGTGTGGGGCGAAGGGGGGTGTTTGCACAGATGCAGGTGACGGCGGGGGGGGGTGAAGGCCATGCAGAAGCTGAAAGGAACCCCGAACTGGTCCAGGGCCAGACCGACTCACACGAAAGCCCAGGGGTGGAGGGCTCACACTCTCACAACTCTATAATGTGTATTGGCTGGAGCTCCAGACCAGGAACCAGAATATCCCCTTACTCAGGCCTCAGGCCTCCATACAGGCCTGACTATCCCCTTACTCAGGCCTCAGGCCTCCATACAGGCCTGACTATCCCCTTACTCAGGCCTCAGGCCTCCATACAGGCCTGACTATCCCCTTACTCAGGCCTCAGGCCCATACAGGCCTGACTATCCCCTTACTCAGGCCTCAGGCCTCCATACAGGCCTGACTATCCCCTTACTCAGGCCTCAGGCCTCTATACAGGCCTGACTATCCCCTTACTCAGGCCTCAGGCCTCCATACAGGCCTGACTATCCCCTTACTCAGGCCTCAGACCTCCATACAGGCCTGACTATCCCCTTACTCAGTCCCCCTTACATTGCGGCACATGCTGCCCTTTCCACACTCTGTGTTCTGTTTCACACCTGTAGACCTTCGGCTTTCAGCTCAAGCTCCAGGCTCCGATGGTTGGATACATTTTTTTTTTGTCCAAGCTTTCAAAGTTTTTCAACGGGTTGGTTTGTTAATTTTTGTCTGCTGATACATTGATGTATTGATAATGCAGGGGATTGTGGGATTGATCGTGGGAGTCGGCCAAGGGCAGGGGCGGGCTGTCCCCTCGTTCATGGGGTGGCCCGTTTGGGCCTGCTCCCAGCAAGGGGCCATTGCTGAGAGCCGCCGCTCCCTTTGACTGCGGTGAGAAATTACCGTGGCTGTTGATGTTGGCAGATTAAGAATCTCCCCTGTTCGTGTGGCTTGTGATGGATTCTTGGAAGGAGATCCGTCTCAGAAACAGCAGCAGGGTTTTTGTGGGCCTGAAGTTTGACAGACCTTTTCTCTGCCGTTCAGCATGCGCTTGTTGGTCTTAATAAAAGCATTACATCAGTTTTTCTTTGAAATATAATTTCTGCCGAGGCCATAAAACATAACAACATCATTCATCTCTCACTACAAATGATACTGAAACTAATTTAAGTGCAGGATTTCACAGGGCATGTTTTTATGCCAGACATTTATTATAATGTACACGTTCCTCTCAAGACCTAGTGTGTAACATGAAACATTTTTATCACAGGGGTGTCAGTATTTATTTCTATATTGAATCAAGCTTTGGGTGCAAATAACATACTGCGTTTCATTCAAATTCCAGTAAATGTGGAGGCTGTCTGGACTGGCCAGATGTGAACTTGTGTGTGTGCTCATTTGTGTGTGTGTGTGTGTGTGTATGTGTATGTTTATGTGTGTGTATGTGTCTGCTGTAGGTGTGTGGGAGTGCAGAGCATTTATACATTTCAGAAGACTAATCTGCAAGCTAAACAGGCTTTTTTCTGTGACTGTTGTCTTAACCTTGGTACTGGCAGAGAATCAGCAGTGGGAGGAGCTAGAGTAATTCCAGCCAATGAGCATCTGTGTAGGACTAGATGAGTGGGTGGCCCCTGCTCCTATCAGAGAGGTTCTCAGCTCTGAGAGATAAATCTGCCATCATCACACTGTTCATCATATAGGTTAGTCTGTCTGCTGTCTAGCCTGAAGACCTGCATCTAAAGACAATTTCCCATGAAGTATCAACAGCTCACAAATCCCCTCTAGAGTCATAAGTTACTACAGCTGCATCACCATGTCTTAACAAGGCAGAGTGCAGATGCATTTTAAAGATGGCCCTGGCATGCTACATTTAACTCAGACACCTTGCAATGCTGACAGAATCCAAATGATGCTCGTCTCTGACCAGTCTGTTTTCATAAATTAAATGGATCTTGTCACATTTAAATCCAGGAGAACAAACTGTTCTAGATGAAAATCATTGCACCCAAACCTTCCAAAGCACATGGACAAACCTAATGTTGGAACGCATTATCTGTGCCTACCCCACTCCCCCGAACCCCCATTATAATGGAGCATGACATTCCCAAATACAGATTTGTAAATGTTTTGAAATATTTGCCCCTTTTTTCCCACCTGAAATGAGGTACTTTCAGGCCCTGAGCCCGTGTCTCACGGGCTGCAGAGACGGGAGCCGTGTGCTGCTCCACTCATGTGATGGACAGCACTCGTTCCTTTCCACACTGCAGATGCAGCACCCATCCTTATCAACTTCTAGTTTCTCTTGAATTAACAAGTCATCAATTTTAGACATTAGCTCCATAACACAAGTGTGCACAGTACCTCTCTTTTGTTTCATTTGTTCCATTTTTCCCCCCAAGTTTCCCCATTTTTTCATTTTTTCAATCTTTGTTTAATTTATCCAATAATTCCCGGGTTCTTCAACTTTTTGTTGAAGGGATTTTGAAAGACAATGCAGACAAACGGATACATTCTACTTTGCTTTAATGCCTATAACTTTCACATGCTAAATTGAGATTGTGAACCTAGGACATTATTCAGTAAGGAAACAGTGTCGTTTGGGGGTCACCTGATCACAGTGACACACCCCCTTTTCAGGTGTTGGCATAGATGACGTCTTCATGGGTCTTCCCATTCATTTAAAGAGATAAAAGTTTCAACACCTGCTGTCTGTGGTGTCAGAGAAGCACAGAGTCAGCAGGTCATCTCTCCACACATCTTGCAGGTGCCCTCCCTGCCAGTAGAGGCCGCTAGAGAGTGATGAGCCTGAGGATTTTTACAGTCTTGTACCTTATGTGTCCCTGGTGATGCTGAGCCTACAGCTGCCTCTTCAATGGGCACCTCTGGCCATAGCCAATAAGGGTGCAGCTGAGACTCCAATGGCCTACTGCAGGACCCATACCTACACCACAGACGGCTGTTTTTATTCTGTGAGTCTCCTGTAGGCCCACAGAAAGTTATCTCTGTCCAGTGTCTGGCACTCCCTCATCCCGCCAGTGGACCCTGATGCTCTGTTTGGGTGCCATTGTTGGGTGAAGCACGGCAGCTGAATTGTGAAACAGGAAGCATATTAAAATGAAAGGGGGCTGTTGGCTACTGGTGACTACCATTGAGCTCAGTCCAAGGACACCAATGAATCAGTGATGACTCAGTCTTTTAAATCCTTTCTCTTTTTTTTCTTTCATACAGTTGCTCCCAATTTATTTTTGTCACTCTTTTGTTCGCGGTGTCGGAATTAGAAAGAAATCGGGGTGGCGCGGGAACAAAAGCAACCACAGGGCATGCTGCGTTCCATCTTTGTTTTCACCTTGAATGCAGTCCAGAGAGAGACACATAACAATGTCTATCAACTCACACAGTCCAGAAAGAGACACATAACAATGTCTATCAACTCACACAGTCCAGAGAGAGACACATAACAATGTCTATCAACTCACACACATGCATGTGTATGTAAAAATAGCATACACTTGTGATAATTATGATATATTAGTTAACTAATCATGGCTGTTTTGTCTGCTTCTGTTTTGTACTATTATGATATTTCTTTCATCAATGCTGTTATTGTCATGTCTGTAAGGCACCTGGGAATTTCAGTAAAATTGAGAGACAAAGTGAGAGAGAGACTGGGAAAGTAAGAAATGGAAAGAGAAGATTGAGGGAGTGGGGATGTGGATGTTGCCATATGGTAGATATTCAGAGAGAGAGAAAGAGAGAAGAGAATAAGAGAATGAGGTAGGGCAGAGAGGGTCCCCCCGTGTGAGAGGCACAGAGAGAGAGAGGGTACCCTGAGTGTGTGTGTGTGTGTGTGTGAGTGTGTGAGACACAGAGAGAGAGGGTTGCCGGATGGCAGAGGGCAGAGGGAGTCCATTGGAATGAGAATTCCACACATTATTCCGGATGCTCACAGAGGTTATGGCAGGGGATTTCCTTACAGGTCAGAAACAGTCATTAGCCCTGCTGGGCAGCACTGTAGTCTGGGCACTGGGCTCTAGGTATTACCCATTAAACACTGGTTCCATCAGTGCTGGGATGCACCGCAGATGTGGGTGGATTGTCTGTGAGATAGGATAGAATACTCTGCTCTGGCTCTGTTAGGCCACAGCAGCACTGTTACGGGTGTGCTTTCCTGTAACTTAGAGGCTGAGGCTGGTTACCACCCTGAGCAACCAATCAGAGCATGAAGATGTCGGGAGGGGATGGCTGGGACCAATCAGATTTCAGATATAAATAAACAAGCATGAATTCGCAGTAGCTGCAACCAGGCCAGTCCCACTGCCATGCCCTCTTTTAGCCAATTGGCATGAACAGAAACACACACCTTCGCGTGCACACACTTGACTTCCATGCCAAATTTTAGCCTCCTTGGGCAAAAGCTGTGGCTGCCAAAGGGTCGGGAAATTTTTGTGGACCAACCAACCAATCAACAGAGCGAGCTATAGAGCTGCTGGTCGCAGCTAAAAAAACATGTTTTCCAGAAGCTGTATAGGAGATTGAGTGTACCTCAATCAAGAGTGCTGATACCTGACACAGTAGCTCCTTAAACTATGGGTTCCTGAGCAAAGGAGGGGGCGTTACTGTTCCAACAATGTCGGTTAACTCCTACGGCACCAGTCTCTCTGCCTCCATTTTAAAAACACCTCCACAGTGTGAAATCAGGCTGTAAGTTTGGCTAGAGTCGTCCTTTCACAAGAACATTTTAAGCCTGTATTCGTTGTGGTTGGAGTTGATGGAGGGTGTATGTGTGCAGTGAGCGAGTGGTTGGTGGTCAGACGGATGAGCAGGCTAGGTTCCCCCATGGCTTGGTATCGCTCGTTCGTGGGTTCAGCAGCAGTAATTGCTGCGCCCCCTATGATACAGTGACACAGAACAGCATTCTTTGCCTGTTTCTGGACAAGACAGGTGTTTGGCAGAAAACACGCAGCATTCTGTTCCCATTTCCTTGAGAATCCAACGGTTTCCGTGTGGTCCTCTCTCTAGGAGCAGGGCTTGCATTAGGAGAATGTCCCAAAAAATGAAATGTCCATTCGACAAAAATTCCTCGACTTGTTATTTATACTAATTGTTCCAGTACTTCCGTTGTTTGTTTAGACTAAGTATTTGCCTGTCTTTTACTGGACCACAAACCCTACACTGTAAAAACAGGCTTGAAAGAGAGTCCAGACAATGCTATGTGCGACAGCAGAGGCTGGAGGCATGTGATGGCCCTGATACGTTACCCCCCCTTCCCCCCCCCATCTCGGCACAGAGGGAGGATGAGGAGTTAGTCATGAATGGATCTAAAAGTGGTCAACCGATGTAAATTGTGGTTAAATAATTGGCACAAGAGCTGAGGCGGAGCGTACTAAATATGGCAACCCCCCCCCCCCGAGCGTCAGCAAGCACTCGCTGTTCCCCTCTGCGCCCCGTTTTTCCTGCTGCTTTAATGGCCTCCTAATGAAAGCCAGACCCACGGTCCTTCTTCAGCCACCGCTCCACCACAACAAGCGCAGAAAAAAAAGAGCCATCTCTGGCATTTTCTGGCGTTCCGCCGGTGGAATGTTCGCGCACAGCTGTTTTGGGGGGGTCAGCGGTGGGCAGGGGTAGAGGGAGTGAGGAATGGGGGGTTTGTGAGACACAGCCTTTTTAAGTGGGCTGCTGGGGGCCTCTCGGCGGAACCGTCCTGCTGTGTCTGGTAACGGGGGAAAGAGGAGAGAGGAGGGGTGGAGGGGGGGTTGGATGTGCTCTTCTGCTCCTCTGCTGGGTTGAGGCTTGTGTGCAAGTGTGTATATGTGTGCGAGCGCTCAGCCTTGTGTATGTGCGTGCAAGCATGCTTGTGTGTGTGTGCATGTGTGTGCATTCATATGTTTTTGTGTGCATGTAAGTGCATGCTTGCTTGTTTGTGTGTTTGCATGTTTGTGTTTGAATGAGTATATGCTATGTATTCGTGTGTGTGTGTGTGTGTACATGTGCATGTGCTAATGACACAGAAGACCATATCTTAGAGTTGGGTTACAGCTGACTGTGCTGGGCTAGGGCTGACTGCATTGGGTTTGAGTTAACTCTGTTGGGTTAGAGCTGACTGTGTTGGGTTGGGCTAACTGTATTAGGATGGGCTGACTGTGTTGGGTTACAGCTAACTGTGTTGGGTTGGGCTGACTGTGTTGGGTAGGGCTAACTGTGCTGGGTTGGGCTGACTGTGTTGGATTGGGCTGACTGTGTTGGGTTAGAGCTGACTGTGTTTGGTTCACTCACAACAGAGTGTCTGTTAGAGCTGACTGTATTGAGTTATAGCTAACTGTGTTGGGTTGGACTAACTGTGCTGGGTTGGGCTGACTGTATTAGGTTGGGCTGACTGTGTTGGGTTGAGCTGACTGTATTGGGTTAGAGCTGACTGTGTTGTGTTGGGCTGACTGTATTGGGTTAGAGCTGACTGTGTTGTGTTGGGCTGACTGTATTGGGTTAGAGCTGACTGTGTTGTGTTGGGCTGACTGTATTAGGTTAGAGCTGACTGTGTTGGGTTGGGCTGACTGTATTAGGTTAGGCTGACTGTGCTGGGTTGACTCATAGAAGAGTGTGCGTTTGAGCTAACAGCTTTTTATGCCTCCCTGCAAAATTCCAATCCAGGCTGCACTCTGCATTCCATTGAGAACCCACGCTTTTCAGGACGAAAACATGCTGTAAGCAATTTGGGGATGACAAATTAGGCCGTGACTCATGAAGTATATGAAGCATGTGTACAACATGTGGGCTTTGGGAAAACAAACAATTTAAATGGTGTTTTCTTGAAAAGCTTGAAACTATATGATGTGAACTTGTACTTTTTGTGCGTGATGAATTAGTCGATGCACCCTTCAAGTATTTGTAGCAGTCATTTGTGATTTACACAGCCATCAAAATAAACATGCATTTCACAGATATTGCATTGATGGGCTCCAGAATTTATCCCACAATTCTCTAGTTTCAGGGTGGAAGGGTCAACCACTCTACGCATCAGGCCGGTGACCTGCAGGTGCTTTGGCTGTAGGAAATCGAATTTGCGTTTCTGTTCCGTGACTGAGCTGGAATGAAACGCGGACTCAGGCCTTTCTCTCAGGGTCCGTGTTTGTTTGAAGGGCACATGGAGGTGTGTAACAGGCCCATGTCCCCTTCCCCCTGCCAACCTTGGGCTGTTTTGAACAATGACTCTGTTGCGTTTTGAGAGGAAGTTAATATTAAGTGCCAGCACTGGTGTGGCTAGTTCATTCTTCAAATACAGCTGCTGCAGCTTCCACAGAACCAATAACCCAACACTCTGTGCGTGCAAATGAGGGTATGACCCTGTGTGTGTGTGCGTATGAGCGTGTGTGTGTGTATGTTTGTTTATGTGGGTGAGTGTGTGTGTGTGTGCATGTGTGTTTTAAAGTGAGATTGAGACTCTTCATGTGTTTGTGTGTGTTTCTGTTTACAATAGCCCTGTGTGTGAGTGAGATTGAGGAGGTGTGTGTGTGTGTGTGTGTGTGTGTGTGTGTGTGTGTGTGTGTGTGTGTGTGTGTGTGTGTGTGTGTGTGTGTGTGTGTTTGTAGCTGGGGAGGGAAAGGGACAGTAAGTTATTGCTATTGTGTAATACCATTGTCTAGCTTTGTATGACTCTTCCATTCAGGGGTTCCCAGAAGAAAGAGCTACAGTGAATAAACTTGTCTGCCTGGTAAGATGACTAACCAACACAATCACAGTACACAAGGTGTTTAGGGAGTAAAATCTCAAAAGAAGGAAATCATTTATGGCAGGATGGCAACGCTGCACGGACAGGAGAGAGAATGACAGTGCTTCCTATTGGAGGCTTCACGAGCCTGTGCCATCATCAAGTCCAATTAGCTAGAGACCGAACCCCAACGTCCCGTCCAGTAACATTTCATTCCCGGTTCTTTTCCGTTCTTCCCCACAGCTTTCGAAAATAGCGCTTGGAGATTGAACAAGGTCAACAGTGAATGAAAGGCAAGCCTGTGGAGTACAGAGGGGTGGGGTTGGGTGTGTGGGGAATGGAGATGCGTGTGTCACAACACAAAATACAGGAAAAGAGGAAGAGTACGCAGGCCAAAATGGGCACCGAAACGCCAGAGTGCCAAGGCTTGGTTGATTGATCTCAAGGAGTTGCGTGACGGCGGTTCAGTTGTGACCTCACTTGGGTCAGGCCTCCATTTTGGTCACAACATCTGCTGACACTGGGAGAGCAGAAACACAACCCAGATGCCCTGCACACACACTCACACACACTCACATAAACACACTCACATACATCACTCTCTCACACACACACACACACACACACATTCTGACACACTCACACAAACACACCCACACACACACACTCTCACACACTCACATAAACACACACACACTCTCTCACACACACTCACACACATAATCTTCTCAAGTACACACACAAACACTGACATATGTACACACTCCTCAAGCACACACACCAGCGCGTGCCCTCCTTTACAGCATAAATCCAGCAACCGTCTGCAGACAAAGGTGTTTTTGCATGAGAGCTGAAAAAGGCATTTGTGCAACAGTCGCACCAAACACAAAGCACACTGAGACTCAAGAACATGGGAGCATTTACTGGGGAGAACTGGCCGTTATTCCCAACATGGTCCGTCACGTACTCACATCCCGCAGAGTGTCCCGCTGGTTCACGAATGTACTGAATCAATGAGATTTTAATGTTTCTTTAGCACTTTTCATCCAATGATATGCATCACAAAGTGCTTGAGAGACACAATAGCCAGAAAAAAATAACACAGCAGAAGAAAGATAAATGAAGCAAAATAGAATTGACCAAAGCTATACTGAAATGGAGAACAGCAGTAAAGCTAAAAATAGATAAAACTATTAAGATCAGTAAGAGATGCTAAGTCATAACCAAAGTAGAAAAGTAAGCCCTAATGTTAGATTTAAAGTGGCTTGCAGAAGAAGCCTGGCCCCTGATGTGCAGTGAGGCGTTGCGTAACCACAGACACTGCCGAGGGTGTGCCGGTGGCCGTCTGACCTCATGTACGGTACTGTGTGTTTCCACAGGACTCGGGGAGAGAGCTCAGCTTCCCACCCCTCAGCTGTTTCCTGCAGGTGACTCACACGTGGTGAATTCGGGGAGCTCGTTTACCATCACCTGCAGGTAAGGACATGCCCCGCCGTCACCTGCGATGCTCCGCCCCTACCCATCAGCACGTGCTGTGACTGTCAGACACGTTTACTGCAAGCCTCTCTCTCCTAGACAGTTTCCTCACTCCCTGTCTTCTGCTGCTTTCTCTCTCTTTTTGTTGCATGCACACATATTCAAACACACACATACACGCACACAGATTTACCAATATCAAAGTTATTGTACTTGCCTTTTTCTTTTTTTGTAATGAAATACCTCAATTCACAACAGCAGAAGGGCCATGTGTTTCTTTCATTCTGTTCACTACTAATACCTTGTAAAGCTTTACACTGTTATACTACAAGAACAGGATATAATAATTTCCAGCTTCACTCTGTTATACTGCAGATAAAGGATATAATGGTAGATTCTAGCCTCTGTCTTTTATACTACAGAAAAATATATCACAGTAGTTTCGAGCTTCACTCTGTTACACAGCAGAAAAAGGATATAATGGTAGATTCTAGCCTTGCTCTGTTATGCTACAGAAAAAGTATATAACGGTAGTTTCTGGCTTCCCTTTTCCTATGTGACTTCATGCAGGGGGTTAATCAGCTCTCCCCTGTTTAGTTTGGAACTCGGTCATAAAACGCAACAGGTTCTTTTTTCCCCTTTTTTTTTTTTTTTTTTACTTGCCCCTCGTTTAGAGGGTCAGGAAGCAAGAGTCTGGTATGGGGCCAGGTGCTGCGGCTCTCTGGACTCCAGCACAGCCGCGATAAGGGCGTTAGGTGCGTGGCACCCTTGTCAGAGGCAGGCTGCGCAGGCCGCCCGGAGCCGAGGCGCCGCGTACAACGACGCGGTCGCCGCCAGTGACTTCATCGGTCCCTCTTTCTGTTGGGAAAGAAGGCGAAGAGGGGACCTTTAGTCTGACCCGAGAGCACATACATAAAATACTGCAGGCTCCACTGCATCATGTCCCAGTCACGCCAGGAATTCTGCCCCCTGCGGACTGCTCGAACGCAGCCCTCTCCCTACAAGGTCATATGTGCGACGCTGGGCCATCCCAGTCTGGGCTTCTGCCTCTCCTTGATGCTTTTACACTGCGGATGGGTCCTGTCGGAGGCAGAGCCGCTGGTATGTGAGACATGTCTAGGGTCCCGTGAGACCGAGGCTTAATGGGACCTTTGAAACATTTTCAAGGGAAAAACGTTCGGTATTTAAACACATCATCCCAGAGACCAATGAGTTCCCATGTGAAAGTTGGAAGTTATCAGATGAGGCTCCATCAAAGTGATTTCGCTTTCAAACACCTGAAAATAAACACTGCCGTCATCCTCATCGGCAGCGGCGCGGGCCGCCCGACAACCTCTGGGCGGGAGAGAAAAAACAAACAATACAAAGAAAATCCACCAGCGCGCAAAGCACGACGATGCTTGAAAACATACGCCCCACAGTCATGACGTGTGCGTGGAACGGCTACATCCAACCGTTTTCCAGATGTGTAAAGGAGGGGAAGAAGTGGCTTAACACGCAAAACGGTGGTCAGCAGTCGCTTGAGTAGGGATAAATCGTGTTGGGGGGGGGGGGTTTGGTGTTTGTTGATGATGTAAAGTAAAAGGGCGGTGTTTTTTACAGGGGCTCAGCACGGCTGCAGTGGAGCCTGCCCCGCCATAAGCAGTCTGGGGAGGAGGTGCAGGAGGAGGAGGAGGAGTGCGATCGGGGGGCCCACAGCCACTGTATCCGGCTGGCTATGTACAACCTGACGCACAAAAATACCGGCCTCTACTCCTGCAGCTACACAACCCACGCCCTGGACACGCACGCCTCCACCTACCTGTATGTGAAAGGTGAGATCCTCAATAACTGTGTTTGGATCCTGTGTCAATAAGCCTGAAGAGTCATGCTGTTTAGCTCCACTGAGTACCTCGTCATCTGCAGGTATTTTCTGCGATCCAATCATGCTCTGCACCATCCTGTTTCAGTGATTATTTAACTCCTTGGTCCAGACACCAAGCCAGTGAGGAGGGATTAGGAGGTGCGGTTTGTGGTTGGAGCTGAGACCTGCTGACACTGCAGGCCTCCGGGTGAAAGGCTGAGGAGCAGAATGGGTGAAAAAGATGTCGTTGAAAGCCATGCAGAGGGCAGCACAGAACAAAAGGATATTCACCTCATTTACACTGTTCTTACACCTCTTTGGCCTTAAGGCGACGTCTCTTGCTCACTTCTGTAGCTTCCTGTGCCTCCATCTCCATAGCTTTCTGCTCTGGTTCTTTGTACTGATTAGCTCTTTATGGCTGAGCACCCGGCCAATAGGAATTGGTGAGGAAGTTCACCATATCTCACACAAAGGTTCTTACATTGTAAAATTATAAAAAATGAAAAATTCTGTCTGCCTCTAAAGTCAGGGCTATTAAACTTCATGTCCAGCAGTGTCTGTAGGTATTGACTCTGCTTATGAAAGGTAGAAACAATCGATGAGAGGAAAAACCATGGCTCCTTGACTCTGCTTATGAAAGGTAGAAACAATCGCATACCTAAAGATGAGAGGAAAAACCATGGCTCTCCTTTAACCATGTCAGAAAAGGGGCCAGGCTTGCATACCTCTACAGAATCCCCATGAGCTCCACGTAGTTCATTAGCACGTGGTAATATGTTCATGAGACCTGAAAACATTCCTCCGTTTGCTATTTCAGCGGTGGCTTTCCACTGTTTCGCCCCTTTCATCTCTGTCACTTTGGGGATCGTGGCTCAGTGATAGGAGGGGTGGCTTAGAGTTCCATGGCAACGAACCCTACGACACACAAGGGCATCGCTGAAGGATGTGGCCCTCATTCCCAGCCCGTTCAACATCTCTGTGCTTGAGTGTGTGAGATTTGTGTTTGTATCACAATTCCTTTACATCGTGATTAAATCCATGCTTGTTTTCACAGCACTTTAACTCAGACTGATAAGGATTGTTGTTTTTTTTTTCTCTGATCTTTGAGTGTTTGTTTGTTTCTCAATTTCGTAACGAAACAATTCCTTGAAAGGTAGTGTTCCGATAGACCGTCCCTGCCATGTGGGAGAAAATCCCAAAAACATTCAGCGGCGCTGAAGGCAAAGCCACGGTCAGTGAGCAATATGAGGTCTTACTGTGTGATGCCCGACCTGGAAGTGCTCCAATCAACAGAAAACGAGAGAGGAAAAATATGAGCAACAGAAAAGGAAAAGAGAAACAGACAGGCTCCATCCTACACCTCATTTAACGCATAACAAAGGACTTAATCAGCAACCTTGGCAATGAGACGGGCGCACAATTACGAATGTATGACTACACACACACACACTCACACACACAGAGCAGGGCTTAACCTTACTGGACCTGGGCTGGAGCAAATAGGAGAGACGCCAGCTACCCTCTCTCTCCTTCTCTCTCTGTCTCACACACACATACACACACACACACACACACACAGGAAGATGTTCATTTGATGCTGTGGCCTTCTGTTGGAAACGGGGGGAGAGATTGTATGGGAAGCCCTGGTCATTGACTATTATTTCCTGCTATGGCTTCTGTTGTTCCAGCTTCCCCCTGGGGGCTCGACACATTAGAGCAATCTCTCCAAAATTGCAGTCACTGTTTGCCTCTCTCTCTCTGTCTCTCTCTATTTCTCTCTCTGTCTGTTTCTTTCTGTTTGTCTGTTTCTGTCTGTCTGTCTGTCTTTCTCTCTCTGTCTCTCTGTTTCTCTCATTGTTTGTCTGTTTCTCTCTGTCTCTCTGTTTCTCCCTCTGTTTGTCTGTTTCTCTCTGTTTCTCTCTCTGGTTGTCTGTTTTTCCTCTCTCTGTCTGTTTCTCTCTCTCATATTTTGACCACAGAGAGTGCAGACTGTGGAGCCTGCAAGCCCAGAACATGATATAAATATGCTCTACACACACGCACACACACACACACGCACACACACACACACACACACACACACACACACACACACACACACACTTGTACTTTTTTAATGGTACTCATTCTGTGAAAATGAAGAAATGGTAGAAAAGAAAAGTATGCTGAAAATATAGCCAAGTCACGGTGCATATCATGTCCTATGACAGTACCCTGAAGAGGAGGAGAGCAGCTCGTCTGTGGTTCAAAGTGAAGGGACACATATATATGTGAGTGATATAGGAACTGAACTTCTGCCATGTTCAGGGCTAGGGTGTTTCTATTGGCGATCATTATGCTCCTTCAGTTATTTTATATGTGCATGTGGATGTACTGTCCGTGTCCCAGTGTCAGGCTCGGTCTGATCCGTCATCTCCAGAAGCTTATCATTGGCCAGTACAGTTCAGCTCAGTTCAGCTGAAGTATCTAGGAACACTATGATATCTTGTCACACCCAGAAGCCAGAAAGGAGCTCCACCAATCACAGAGTACATTGGAATCAAACAATAGGGCAATGCTGACAGATACTTCCTGCGGATATACAGTTGGTTAGGACAGTCTGTGATCCTGAAGTGCCAGATATGATTGGAAATCCCTCCTACACAAGATCATGATCAGTCAGGATGAGTAAGTGAGTATTGGTTTATAAGGGAAGGACAACCCTGGGGTTGGGTGTTGCTCTGTTGCTCTATAGCAGTGACCACTGACAGTAGATGGTGTATCATCACTGATGTGAAACTCGGTGGGCCTTGGTCGCTGTCTTCCCTGTGCTCTGGATCTGTGGCAGGCTGGTAGTCTAAACAGGTACTCCTCAAGCACCATCTGCTCTGCGTGTCAGACTGTATCATTATTCAGTGTTTATTTTCAAATTCCCGCTCCTGCTATCTTGGCGCGAATGGGGTTTGATATTTCTGAAGGGGAACTCGGTGTTGAACATGCACTGCAGTGTTTGTTTTAGTGCCGAGTGCTCCCGCTGAGGCTCTGTGAAGCAGGCCGACAGTCAATGGCGCAGTCATTCTGGGAGTCCGGGGGCACCAGACGACGATGGCTTTCATAAATCCATTACTGATTTGTTTCTTTATTTTACGCTGGGACATGGCAGGGAAGTGTTTGGATAGGGAGATTTAAATTTTGATTTGGATATTCTGTTTCACCACCTCCACCTCAGCCTTGTAACGGGTGGGGGCACCACCATCACTGTGGCTCCAGGCTGTGTGTTCAGCTTTTTTTGAAGAAAAAGTACTCAGCAAATGATACTTTAAATGGAGACCTGGGGCCTGTCCGTTACTGTGAGAGGCACAGCCCCACCCCCACCCTCACCCCACACTCGGCTCTGAAACCCTGAGCCATGCTCCCTCCCATTGAAGAGCGAGGACTGCTCCTTTGTCTTTCTCTATGACACTTTCCGACTCAAAATCAGTCTGGCTAACTACAGCTCCGGCCTTTTTCAGATAGGGCAAGGGGATGGGAATGTGTGTGTGTGCTCGTGTGTGTGTGTGTGTGTGTCTAGGAGGGGTTGTAGGGGTGAAAAACAGCAAGGCACTTGACTCCTCCGGTGACCTCAGAGGTCAGGTTTTGTCAGGGTTCCAAGGAGATCTGACCTACATGCTCAAACTCAACATGTCTGCCTTCCAAATCACTAATTCCACGCCTTTCTGATTTTTTCTTGTGGAGGACAGATGACAAACGGCCGTTTGTGCATGGCTACCCCAAGAACCCGGACACTGTGATGGTGTACGAAGGAGACGAGCACATTCTCCTGCCCTGCAGGACCACCTCTCCCAACTACGAGGTCATCCTGGAGGGGGTAAGCCATCCTCTTACTTTTATTTTGTCATTTATTCCATTTCATTACTGTGGCATGTGCTCTGTAGTGCTCTTAGGGAAGACCCAATGCATGTAGCAACACTAGTTTACTTCACAATATTTTTAGATCAAAAATCTTCATATTTTTGCAATTTCATCATTTTTCTGTTTGCTTTTCCTATTTTTGAATGTTTTTTCTGTCTGGAATTTCCATAAACGAGTATTGACGATAGTGTCATGAGAAGGCATTTAGTTGGGTAATTAAGTTTCTGAAGATAGTTTACAAAGCATTAAAGCTACTAAAAGTTATTACCAGCCAATCAGAAGGTACTGTTATGTGGCAATAACACACTATATCGTGCACATGTCCATTTCAGCACATGAAAGAAAAATGAGGAAGGAGAACTCTGTGGACACATTCTTCACATGGCATGTGATACAGAGTCTATACCAAGTCATCTAAAACTCAAAAAGAGACTTTACTGTGTCCATGTATTTATTAAAAGCCTTTTCATAAAAACAAAACCTTTTTTAGCATGTTACAAACACTTTAAACTAACGGTGAAAATGAATGTCACTTAATTGCATGTTCCATTTAAGTTTGTCATTACAGTAGTCATTATGGTAGTCTAACACAGAGCATAACCAGGGTCTAGGTTCGGCTCTTTGAAACATCTCGTGTAATGCCAGAACACTTCATCCCATTGAATGCAGAGCAAACAATAAACAGAAAGAGGCACTTTTCTTAGCTGCATCAGAGCCCAGGGGTTTACTTTCTAAACAGAGTCTTGTGCTGGAAAACTCGCCAGAGCAGAGAGCCCCCCGCAATGCAGGATGTGTCTCTGGTCCGCTGTGGAAAATGACACAGACTGGCACTTCTTGGGGATTGGGGCTTTTCTGTGTTTCCCACCCCCCCTTCCCATTCCCTCAGTCCACATCCCCATGGAAAGAGAGAGGGAGGGGTGACAGGAGGAGACATTTTTTAAGGGGGGTGGAAGCAAATGGAGTCAGGATGGCTGCTTCCTCATGGAATGGGAAGACTGGATGGAGATTCCTGCTGCTCTCAAAATAGAAGCATCTGTCTAAAATTAACTCCTCTGCTTTACCTCTGCTTTATCCATTATGTCCCGGAAATACAGGGAAAAACAATACATGCACAATTTAGAGCCAGCAAAATGCAGGTAAAAAAAAACAATACAACAATACATACTCAATTTAGAGCCAACAGAAAAGTATATAAGGGGCTGGGGGCGTGGTCAGGTAGCTCAGATGAGCACCGAACAAGAGGCATCGCTTCATACATTTGCTTTGCCTCTTGCCTCTCAACCGCATTAAGACTATATTTTAACTTCCTATGTATTATTCATTTTGGTTCCGCTTCTTTTCTTAATACACATTTACCTGTAGCAGGTTCCCTTATCCTCAGCTTACACTAATAAAAACCACATCTGTAGGGCATTTTGAGCAGCAGGTAAAATAATAATAACTACAACAATAATAATAATAAGAGTAATAATAATACACCCTGAACAGTGTGTTATTGGCCCTTATGTGATTGGTCTTCATTTGGTGACAGTGTTATGTAACAGCAGGAGTGAACAGTTTGTCCTTTGTGTGGCGTGGTCCATGAAGATGTCACTCCAACAACGGGCCGCAGTGTGTGGCCTGCAGCTGATCTAAGGCTGGGTCTCACGCTGCCCTGGCATGGACAAACACCCGTCTCTTTCTCAGATAGCACAGATATGTGCGTGACCTTCCTGCCATTGGGAGATCTATGCCATTTCTCCTTCCTGTTTCCTTCTCTGCCCACCCGCTCCCCCTTTCCTGCCATTGCATTTGGCTTCAGAACAAACAACTGCAGTAGAACAACAGCTAAGAAACCCAACCAACACCGCCCCCCGCCCCCACCCCCCACCCCGCCACACCATGATACAGTCCTGTGTTGTCCCATTGTCTGAGAAATGGCCAAACCATGCCTCAAAAAGACATTGAGGAAAAACTTCTGTGAAAACAAACTGGAGGACAGGGCTCTGCATTCAAACAGGAACAGCTGTTCTTTCTCCCAGTAGTGACTCTCTGATTGTAATAAATCATTCTGTTTCACTGTGGAGAACACCTTTTGATTGGTTTGAGCAAGTCTATGACTGACAGCTCATCACAGCTCCACCCATTATTGGATCCGTGAAGCTTCCATCACCAAGCCGTTAGATGAAGGAGCTGCTTGCTCTGCTCCCTATTTTTCACACGTCTGCTCTCTGGGACTACACCTCCCTCCTATAGGCTGTTTTACACTTAAACCCCCAACCTATCCACTGGCATCTGGATGAAAGCTTGCACTACATACATGCACTGTAATGTAGTGTAACATCATAATTTTGCACTTCTCACTCAATCCTCTGCGTTCAGGAGCCGAGGATGGACAAACATGTCTTAGAGGCGGCGGAGTGGGACCCCCAGGTGGGCTTCAAAATCCCCTACTTCCCCCAAACCTACTACACCCTCCTCCGCTGCATCGCCATCGTCAACGGAGATCGTTTTCCCTCCCTCTACATCCCCTTGAAACGGAGTGAGTGCTTTTTTTTGCCTCAGCCAAAGCAAAAACTAAAGAAGGGCCAGGGTATTCATGAAAAATAGCTTAACTATAGAGATGGAAATGACTTGAGAGTACTATCCAAACTCAGGAAGTGTTGTTTTACAAAAATTAGAAATTTCTGGAGATAAATGATAAGCCTTTGATGAGCTGAATGGCTTATTCTTGTCATTATGTTCATTAACACTTATGCCCTTCTGGGTGATGTTTCCAATATAAATACTTAAAATAAATGCAAAATAAATGCATTTTGTAGATGAAAAAACATGCATATTTAATTTTACAAGATTATGTTTAGTATATTACTAAAAGAATATATCATACATCACAGGCCATAACTTGGAACAAAACATATGAAGCAACATATTCATTATATTCTATCCATGTTGCATGTCTTTGCAACTCTTTATGGTCATTTTTTTTCTAGATCTTAAAAGGGCTCTAGTGCAGACATTAAATATAAGGCTCATCAGTCTTCCTCAATAATTCCCAGTATGCATGCCTGCTCTGTGTATTTTCATCTGAGTATTCATTTACAATATATTTTATTTCATTTTCTTTTTCATAAAGTGTGCTTTAGGGTCTTTTTCTGCAGGGAGGGAGCCACCTTTGTCTTTTTGACTGCTTTTCTGGCCTGTAGCACGATGTAGTATTGTGTGGACCTACACAAACTGTGCTGTGTACTGGTGTACTGGTAACTGGAACTAGACAGGCTTGTAAAAACTACTGTGATTGGTTGTTTGGATTTGGCAAGGCCTGAGTGTGCTGAAGCTGCTCTGTTATTGGTTGCTTCATCTATACAGCCTCAAAGCTGGAGAATGTGAAGATCACCCCGGACCGAGTCAAGCTTTTGGTGGGGGAAACCCTCTCACTCACGTGCTCTGGAGAAACCACCTACAACGGGAGAATCCACTTCAGATGGAACTTCCCAAAGAGAAGCGTGAGTAGACCGTCAGTCTGGTGTTTGTTCCACCCATGCACTAACCCAGCTGATTGTAATTAGTACAGCTATTCAGCCAGTGAAATCAGCTGGTTCAGTGCCATGGGTGGAAAACACGCAGGGCAATACGTCCGCCTTCCGGAGCCAGGTGTGCCCCCCCATGAGGTTTAATCCTTTTTGATTCATCTGTTCAGAATAGAAGGGGAGAGAGATTTAGGCCGACCACAACAAAGCAAATTTGGAGAGAGATGGAAAAAGACATGTTAGTTTTTGACAAAAACAGAAGGACAGTGGTAGGTGACCCATTTGGAGGTTGACGGCGGGGTGTGCGTCCTTAGATGAACCGGACGCGTGAGTTCGCAGGGCACAGAGACAAGCCCTCCACCACCTGCATGATGAGCAACACCACCATCGTGAAGAATGTCACCATGGAGGACAGAGGCTGGTACCACTGCATCGCCGAGAACCACCAGGAGAAGGAGGCCTCGGCCAAAGTCATCATCTATGGTGAGTGTGTCACTTCACTCTCACGCCAGCAGCGTTCCCCCCGGCCTCAAGAAGGGCAGGTTCCACCTCTATATTTATTTCACCCATACGCTAAACCAGCTGATTTCATTCATTAGCACCCCTACCTGGCTGAACAGCCATGCCAATTACAATCAGCAGGTAAAGTGCATGGGTGCAGCGAATACATGGTAACATTTCTGCTTTCTGAAGCCTTGGTTTTCCACCTCTGCCTCACGTTTAGCTATTTCAGAGATGCCGTTATCCAGAGTGAATTACAAAGATAACATTTTTACTTGCCATTCTTTCAAAGAGCTCGAGATCTGACTGAATCATTTCAGGCTAAGTACCAACAGCCTGGGAGCTTTTAACGTCCTTAGCTGATATTCTACCAGTGACCGACATTTTTTGTGAATCTCTTTTTCTTATGGTTTGTTTATTTAAATACAGAGCGTCCATACCTCAATGTGACCTACAAAGGCAGGTCACGGAGTGAAATGACAGTTCTGGAGGGCACAAGCAAACTGACCTTTGATGCTAGGGTGGTGGCGCTTCCACAGCCGGATGCTGTGACATGGTAAGATCATGTGGGAAAGATGAGCGAGGAGATGCTTCCAGAGCATTCTGTTTCAGAGACAATTGACAAGTAATGATACTAAAATTAAGGTATAAACTCCTCTGTTTGACTTCTGTCCGCTCAAAAAATGAAATGAAATTCCTGAAACTTGATTCATGGATTGAAGAATGCTCTTAATGCTCTATACTAGAGAGAAGTCGAGTAATTGGCGTTATGCTCTGTTTAAACTGTGAACAGGTACAAGGATGGCATGCCCATAAACTCCACCTGCTACGAGCCTTCAGGATTCAACCTGACCATCAAGGATGTGAAGCAGAAGGACGCCGGTGTGTTCACCATCGTTCTCCGCAATACGGAAAGGGACACATATGCCAGTCTCAGCTTCAGCCTGACAGTCAACGGTAGGCACACAGAATTCAACTTTTCTCACTTCAAGCTTTTAACATCACTCGCAGTATATCACACCGCTGCTTAGATTTGTTTTGTGGAATGGATCATTGAATCATGGGAAAGGGCTGATGTGGGAAAAGATTGTCTCTCCAGCCCAGCGTAAAAGGGTCATTCCGGCCGTGCTTTCCTCCTGTTTTCAACCCCACAAATCCTCATTAAACAGAAACATAGAGTGACAAATGTTGGACTGTTTGGAAAAGTAACGCTCACTCATCTGCTCGGTCACTTAGGCATTACGACAGCGACCGTCAGCTTCCCGTCACATCAGATATACATGTAAGAACAAGTCATGAAATTTGGGAAATCGTTTTCGGGGGAAGTCAGCAAAATTACTTCTACATGCGCTTGGATAATTGTGCAACATGTTTTTCAAACACTGCAGAAGGTGACATATCGATAAAAACATAAAAATCTGTCAGAGGGGCCTGTAAAATCCATCTAATTAGATAATCATAGTCTTCAACCATTTATAATATTCAGTAACTGAAGTCTGCACTATATGTGCATGTGGAAATTGTTCTGTGGTCTTATTTACCTGTTCTGTACTGAGTAAAGAGGAAGAAAGATACTGATTAGTAGAATCAGGGGTCTCAGTAGAGTCCTGGCCTGAATAGACAGCTTTAAAGACTGTTCTCAGATCAGATTGGCCAGGACTGCTTTGTGCAAAGGAAAATCGGCTGTTTGTCATTCCAAGCCAATGGGCACAGCTAGGTCAGTAAGGAGCAGGGCACACTCATTCAACCAGCAAAGACTTTCCAGCACATTTTAATTTCTCGCTGAGAAAAGTCTGGCGTGCGTGTGTACTGTCCTTCTTCTACCCCACTTCCCTGGGCCGCAGGTAGCTGCTATGAGAGGAATTTGGGTTGTTGTTTTCAGAGCTGGCCTGCCATAGTAGACCAGCTGCTGTTGATTATTGGGCTCTTTGAAGGACCTGCCCCGTCTCTCCCTCGCTGGCTACGGCCCCCAGCCTGCCCCCCCCCAGGGCCCAACCGGCCCGCGCTCTCTCCTCTCCTATCTTTTTTTCCCCCTTCTCCTCCTCCTTTCCCTCTTGCCTTTTAATCTCTCCCTTATCCTCATTTATGACAAAATATTTCCTTTCCTTTGTTCCAGTTCCTCCTCCTCTCTGTGTTACCATCTAGGCCCCAGTCCTCAGGCCCCAGTTCCCACTCCCCAGGCCCCATGTCCCCAGTCCCCAGTCCTCAGTCCTCAGGCCCCAGTCCTCAGGCCCCAGTCCCAGTCCCCAGTCCCCAGTCCCCAGTCCCCAGGCCCCAGGCCCCAGGCCCCAGGCCCCAGTCCCCAGTTCCCAGTCCCCAGTCCCCAGTCCCAGGCCCCAGTCCGCAGGCCCCAGTCCGCAGGCCTCAGGCCCATGTTCCCAGGCCCCAGTCCCCAGGCCCCAGTCCGCAGGCCTCAGGCCCATGTTCCCAGGCCCCAGTCCCCAGGCCCCAGTCCCCAGTCCCCAGGCCCCAGGCCCCAGGCCCCAGGCCCCAGTCCGCAGGCCTCAGGCCCATGTTCCCAGGCCCCAGGCCCCCAGTCCCCAGTCCCCAGTCCCCAGTCCCCAGTCCCCAGGCCCCAGTTCCCAGGCCCCTGGCCCCAGGCCCCAGTCCCCAGTTCACAGGCCCCAGGCCCCTGGCCCCAGTCCCCAGTCCACAGGCCCCAGGGAATAACCAGTGCAGTAGTGCTGTCACAGTCACACACGCCCCTTTGGCCCTTGTGGTTGCCCAGCTGGATAATATATAGGTGTTCCTTACTGCTCAGCACAGGTTGAAAGGTGAGGGAGCTGAGCACAGGGCTGAGCACGGGGGGAAGAGAACAAACGTTTTCGATTTTCAGGGAAGCGCATGCATGCCAGCCAGATCATGCTCTGGCACTAATGAAGAGTGGAATGGCAAGACTCTGGCCATCACATTCTCTGGAAATTCTTTCTAATTCTTTTTAAAAACACACTTTTGCAGGATGTCGAAGAAACCCCTGTCCCTATCCCCCTCCCCAACTTCCCACTCTGTGTAAAAGTAATTTATGCTTCATTCCTCATCTCCGTCCCTCCCAATGCATTTTCATTGGAACGAATTCAGTGGAACCCCAAAGACAAAAACAATGGAAACAGAAATCTCAGATTCCTGGTAACAATTAAAAAACTATTTTAAACATCGTTCATCAAGTATTTGAAGTTCAGCTAGTGATTTGAAGTTTACTTCAAATCTTTTTAGCACGGTTGTTTTTTTATTTCTTCCCTTGTTTATTTATTATGCCCCTTTTTTAACATTTTCCGCTGCGCTTGTTTATAAACGGAAAGCCTGATGAACCGGGAAAAGACATGGAGACAAAGCAGATCATACAACAGACTTTATTGATTCTAACACTGGAGTCATGCAGTGACCGGGCAGAACTGTATATTGCATTTCCAAAAAAAAAAAAAAAAAAACTAAAGAAGAGAAAGATATGATGGGAAAGAGACTAAGCAAGTCTGCAAAAACACAACTGTAAGTTCATACACAAGTCCAAATGAGCCCAAATAAGTTCAATGCGCAAGTAAAAATACAGTACAATACAAATAGCAGTACTCACATTAGTGCATTCTTTATCAGTTACTTAGATATGAGGGTTGAGTGGTGGTAAAGGTGATTAATAGGTTACTGAATGAATGAATGAATGAATGAATGAATATGTAAATAAAAAGCATGCATGTATGGTAGGTAACGCATCAGATTAAGATGAAATGTGGGTGGGTTTAATTCAGTATTATACTATGCAGGGAACAATCAGTAATGGGAGGGTGGAACGAATGCAGTGAATTTGGTAACCCACAAGGCCAAAGAGCAGTAGAGAGCAGCAGCAGCCACTGCTGCTCCTTATCTGTGAGAAACGCATCAGCTGTTCCAGTTTAAAGGTAGTTCTGTGGTCTAGTGGTTTCAGATGAAGCTTTAAACCCTGATAGTTTCATTTCTGGCACCATGGCAGAAGCTGGTGTCTGAGCAGGGTGTTTTCCTGTTTTTGCAGTCAAGCCTGAGATCTCAGAGGAGGAGGTGGCCAAGGTGGACCTGCCCATATACCGGAAGGGAGAAGAGTTCAAGCTCACCTGCACGGCCTTCGGGATACCCATGCCTAATATCACCTGGGAGTGGCATCCGTGTGACCCAGACCCCACCCTCAAAATGTGAGCCCTCCACCAACCCTCAAATCACATTCAATGTTGTATATACAGTATGTACAAAAGTATTGAAGGTAAACATAATAAAACTGCAATTATTCTTATATTTGCACTTATGTTATGGAGTTACAACATTTACTCTTGTCTTGAGAATAAATTTTACTTCCATCAGTGACTATAACTCATCAGAATTCCAGTCACTAGGAAACATTTTCCCAATAATTAAGCACAATCCCCCATAACACAAGATGCTTTCCCATTTGGACAGGGGTTCATACATGGATTGGTCCACAGTGCCGTCTGATCCCAATTGAGCGTTCTGATTGGCTGTGGCATTTTGATTTGAAAATAGCGAACGGGTATGCTCAGACTTCCTGTGCATTCTTGGTGGTTTACGTATGTGCAAACCAAAAGGGTGCAGAAGTATGTAAAAACTACCCCACAGGTTCCTGGATGGTGCCTGAATCTTCATTGTTCTGTAGTGTTTTTTTTCTCTCCATTCTTCTGCTGTGAGCTGGACAAACAGAGCTGATTGATTAACCAGACCTCCAGCCTGTGCTGGACTCCAGACAGGGGACCTGCAGTGTCCTCGGCCCCATTGGTTGTTCCAGGACCAATTCTGTAATTTTTAAAAAATTTTTGTAATTGTTTAAGCCTGTGGCAGTGTTAACTTGGATAGGCTCGCACTATGTTAATGACGAGAGTCTCAGCACTGAGCAGGTGTTCTAAGGGTGTTTTCACACTGGTCATGTTTGGAGATCTGTTCTGAGGTTGCAGACAAATGCATTTCAACAGTGGTTGTGTTCAGTTTTCTCAAGCCAGTGGTCTACAGCCCATTTTGAGTTATGACTTAACATCCAGGGTGGATTCAGGACATATTTTAATTGCATTTGGACTGAAACCATTTTGACCAATTGGACTGAGGCCTTTTTGTGCTTTTTAAAAATGACTCAGGACGAGGTAAATTAGCGATTTTTTTAATCAAACTAGAGCCCCTAGCGTATTATCATTAGTTGTTCAGTGAATGTCTATGTCACTTTGGGCAGGATATATCAATTTCCTGCTCCAAGACTCTCTGGAAGAGCCAAAAAAACCTACACAGACAGTTGCAGCATGTAAATGTCTATTTATGACACTTAACAAAAGAAGATGAACATAACTGAAGATGATGTGAATCCATTCAGTCCCAGGATACCGCAGACAGCAGGCCGTGACTGCTAGGTTATGACCAGGACTCACCTGTTCATAACCAGCTCATTCCAACCACTTTGTTTTGGTGCACAAATGGGAATTATTCTCACTTGTAATTATATTACACCTCAGGTGGCAGAACTGACAAGTTTTTCTGTTAATTACCGGTAATGGTTCATTAAAGTGTCCTGGCTTTCAGTCATGCAAGAGAAGTAGAATTGAGTGGCAGTGCTGCAATAAAAAGACCTGATTATCAGGTCTGGCAGGGGAAGCCAACAGTTCATAAAAGGAGCAGCTGAAAAAGACTGTTTATGAACGACTAATGAGGGAAGCATATCAGACAAACCAAAAAAAACCCAAGCTGTGTGTGTGTATCTATGTGTGTGTTTATGTGTGTGTATGTGCAATTGTATGTGTGTGTGTGTGTGTGTGTGTGTGTGTGTGTGTGTGTGTGTGTGTGAGTGTGAGCAGTGTGTGTGGACAAATCAGACAAGTGTTTGTTTCACATAGCAGAGGCTTTACTCCAGAACCAGATTTCGGTCTCTTAACATAATTAAGGCTGGTCCAAACACAAATGTGGGTTTTCAGTGGAAGGGGGAGAGCAGTATTTGGGACAGTGGGGCCCTGCTCCAGCAAAGAGGCAGACACACTGGAGGTGTTTATCTGTGGGTCGAGAAGTGATCAGCAGTCTCTTGTTGACCGAGGAGAGGTCTGAGATTCGGCCTTATCTGCTCTGGCCAGAGAGAAGGGTGGGGGGGGTGTTTCCTCTCCGTGGTGACGCATTGCCGGTCCCTTCCTGTCGAGGTCTAGTTTCCTCCTCCGCCTTGGTTCTCATCAGCATGATTGTTCCTTTCTCTCTGAAAGAAGCAGACCCAACGCTTGTTTCCTCCAGTGGCCCAAAACCTGCGGATGCACTGCAAGACACACACACACGCACGCACTCACACACATACACATATACACACACGATCTCACGCACACATTCTTTCACACAAACACACACACATACACACATACTCACATACACAATCTCTCACAGGAACACTCTCACACACACACACACAGACACACACACATACAAGCTCACACATACATACACACAGGCACTTCTGCACACACACGCAGGCAAGCATACATTGCATTGTACACATTTTTAAATGTATCCACGTATACAGCTGGATATTTACTACGGAGGGAAGGTTAAATACCTCGTTTAAGGGTTTAATGGAGGGGTCTGACCTCAGATTTCATATCATTGTATCATATACCTGAATATGTATGTATATGAAGACCTCCCTGCAGCGATCTCAGGGATATAGCTGCCTTAGTGATAGGGGAATACGCTTATATTTGTCATGGATTCACACGTGTTGGCCGCACACCCCAGGCACACGCACGGCCTGAACACTGAAACCCCAGAGCCTGCATCTGTCCGAGCTGTCCTGCCAGGAGCTGTGTCCCAGTGACGCGCTTCTCACACAGCCAAGGCCTTTCTGAAGGGAGCGTTCCACAAGCTTTATTCTTTACAGGAAAAACTGCCGAGAAAAACAAAAATAAATTGGGAAAGGAGCCTGCTTCAAAATAGCCAGAGCTGATACCACACACTGACATTTCCTCATAACGTATCCTGCCTAATTATTCATTCACAAACACTGTTTCCCTTTAGCTTCCTGTCGTACTGATTAAGTGCCATTGATTTAGGCCTTGAGAGCTACTGTGCTAATGGCAGTACCCAATGTTACTGTTTCCTGTTGGAGCTGTGTACATGTCAGTACAACTCATAGGATGTTTGCTACCTGCTGGCAATGCAACTATAATTCAAAACAAAAGCTGCTCCTCCCCATGCTATTTCCATTTTATCAATTTCTTTAAAATATACATATTTAAATAAACTATGTTCAGATTATATTTCATTTTAGAAAAAACACTGTACTAATGTTTTGGCATACTATATGAGAATGAAGCTTAACAGAAGTACATACATAAACATCATAATACAAAAAAGTGGTATTATACTTAGGTTAACTATATGTTTTCCAAATTATTTCTCATGACAGTGCTCACATTCTTTTATTTTTTACAATGAGATAAATCTCAGGTTTATTTCTCTCTCCTTGTAGTGTATGTCTCCTCTGTAAATCTTGCATGGATAATGCATTTATTAAGGTATGCTTTTTAAATATTTCTTTTTGTTGTGGGTTCCAGGGGTAACAGAGTGTTTTCCCTCTGCTCTTTAGATGTACAGAAGACAGCACAACAGAACCCATTCAGCTTGAAGGAGAGTTTGGAGGAATGACAGTACAAGATTACAACTTGATCATTGAGACCAAAACCGAGATGGTGAAAGGAAAAAACAAAGTGAGTGTCCCAGTCTTTAACTTTCACATCCTCACTTTCATCTGTATTTACCTGTCTTGATTTTGTGTCGATTATTGGCTGAGCACTTGCTTCTGACTCATCACATGACCTGAAAGGCACTATAGGACAGACCACCAGGGGGCACTCAGAGTGAAAGCCCTTTCTCAGGAAACACAAAGCGGGCGCACGCCACTGCCTGCTGTGGCCCGAGGCGCCCCAGTGTTCACTGGGGAACAACGAGGCTGAGCCAGGCAAAACCCTCAAGTTCACAGCCCTCTACTGACCCCTCCTGGCCAGCCAAGAGCCCTCAGCACTCTGCATGTTGGCTTTGTGTTCCTCAGACGACATGGGCGGTGTGAGAACGGTGCTGCATCTGCAGTGAGGAGGGAAGGGAGGGCTGATCTTCATGCGAGCGGGAGGAGTGGCGTGCGCAGCGTCTGTAGGAGCCTGTTCCCACAGGCTCTGGCTTGTTCCTTTTTAACCAGACGTTTGGATTACTGCCCTTTAAATATGCCCAGTGGAAATCTCAAAGTATGTGTCCACTGACCACACAGGGTTTAAATAATTATCTTGAATACTTTAATCCTTCAGACACCAGTAAAATCCCTTCAGATTGCTGACCTTTTGAAAAGAAACATCCATTTTCAACAGTGTTTAAGTTTCATTGAAGCTCATATTTCAATTAAACTTCTCAGACATCAGCAGGAGTGTTTTCAGACTTTACTGGCATCTAAAATGGTAAAGTATTTGAAGTATTTGTGAGTATTTGACCCCGGTCCGGTATAGTCATACGTTCTCTACATTTTTTCCGTGTAGATATTCTACTGGGTGCAGCTTTGCTAGCCTGCCCTCTGTGTCAGGGTCGGTTGTCCTCTTCTCTCCTGCTCATCACAACCTTGTCCTTTAGCCTCGTCTCCTCCAGTTTTTTTCTGGGATATTTTGTTGCTTCGTAGCTGACAGTGTACCGTATCAAACAGCCATTTAGATTTAGTTTTAGCTGCTCAGTGTGTTATATATCCTCCCATGTTTTAAAAAGCGCTGTGATCTAAGGCCACAGCCAGACCCGCTGATAACTAGCAGCGTCCACATTGTTGGATTATTTCATTTGAACCGCTTCAAAAGCACTTGACACCCATCTTATGGCTGACATAATTTCATTTTAATTTTAAGGCTCTCAAAGCTCATATTTTGCATTTTTAATTTTATTTAATGGTTCGTTAGCTCTGCATTTCTGCATTTCCCAGCAAACAGTCATACCTGTAGTCATCCTGATCTGTTTGTCATTGGTCTTCCCTCAAAAAAAAATGCATAATTTTTGCTATGAATATGAATATTTTCATTTTCGCTTTGTAGATTTCTCCCTTTAAAAAAATCATTCTCAATGTAGAAATGAATTATATTACCCAACACCAAAGCCCATTCCATAGTTTTTGCTTCAGTAATTGTTGTTGTCAGTGATTTAAAAGTAATTGAATGGCCTCCATTCACACGGATCGTAATTTGCTTTTGATTGGATGTCGGTCCCGCAGTCGAGGGACCGTGCCAGGAAAGAGGTTTTTGGCTCAGCATGAGGCTGCTCTCCTTGTGTGTCCGCCGTGGAACTGACAGGCGTAGCTCATTTAATCCCGCTGGGAAATATATATAAACATATACCTCGCACCATCGCTGAGCTCAGAGCCTGGGACTATGACCTCAGCCACTGCTTTCTCCCGCGCTCGCCGACTGGCGCATTTACGCTGAGAACTGGAGCCTGTTTCAGTCAGCATTCTATAGGCTCAAGCTGATCTCATAAACAGCAACGAGCAAACGGCACAGCTAGGCATGTGCGTGCAGCATTAAATTGATAGCGTTTATTCGTCTTTCGGCTTACACTGATCTACACGGACATCTTAAATAGGCCTGCGCTGGAAGAAAGGCGTGCTTGCAGTTCATTTTTTGGAGAAGGCCACATTGTTTTTTACGCAACTTCAGTGTTAAAAGTTCATTCGTTATAACAATACGGCTTGCGTAAAAATTGGAAGAGGTGCAGCATGTCGTTTGGGTTTATGTGCAGGCTGAGGGGCGTAATTGCTGCAGCGTGGCGATGGCTGCAGAAATGGGCACAGCATGAGTTTAGCTCTTTGGCCATCTTCCTGGCTGCTTCTATTATGAACTTTTATTTTAAGGAGGCAAATTTGTGGAATTTTTACAGCATTGTCACAACATTGCAAGGCGATGTTATTGATGAGATGTTCACTCAGCAATGGAATGTTACGCTCAGTGAAAAAATTCTGGCCCTGTAACACCCTGACTAGGAGAGCACATAAATTTGAAAGAGTTTTCTTTCCGTAAAAACATTTTGGAGCGGAGCAGCAGGGCACTTAGCATGACTCCTTGAAACGTTCTCAGAGGTTTACCCAAAAAATGATCAATCGCTCAACATCTAACCTCAAAATTAACCTCTCTGAAATAAAGTTATCTGATAAAATAGGGCCAGCGGAACAAGTCTGTGTCAATCTTTGACAGTGTCAAAGAGTACATTAGATAACAAGCCAAGCCTTTAAGTCACAGTTTGTGTTGAGGCACAGAAACTCAATTTTTCCATTTTAGTACATGTGCAGGACATTGGTAGCTCCTTGTTTAGTTCTTTAAAATAAGGTATTGCCTGCGAGCTGACAGCTGACCAGTTATCAGCTAGCTGGATGTGACCAGAAACAATTAGCAGGCAAGAATAATCAACAAAGGCACTATAATATTTTGAGAGCAGAGATAATCCAGTTACGTCAAGATTTTTTTGACAGTTGATATGAGCTTAATATTTGACACCGTGGGCCTGGTAATCTGGTTCACAAATGATTTAATACAGTGTTGTTATTGCAAATTACAAAGTCTGCTTGGTTAGGTAATGATTTCATATGGTGCTGTTATTGCAAATGATAAAGTCTGCTTGGTTAGCTAACGATGTAATACAGTGCTGTTATGTGATTATAAAGTCTGCTTCCACAAACAGCAGGTGGCTAATCATATATCCCCCTTCAGCATTAACAGGTGATGTTAACATGAGGTATGTAAAGTGGCCCTGCTTCTTACAGTATTCCAGTATTACAGCTTCCCAAAGGATGACGCGGCTCTGGGGACCCTGAAACAGCCCGTCCAACCCCCCCTACACCCCCGTTTATCACCCCCGGCCTGCCGTGGCCCCGTCTCCTCACAGCCACTCTGAGCGCGGGCACGGACGCGGCTCGGGAGGCAGGATTCCATTCATGCGCATCCAGCCAGGTCCGGCTCTAAACGGGTGCCATCGGTCATGGTCCCCAAACCTGTCCAGAAAGGCTGAAGAGTGCTGGCTTTCTTTCTTACTCAGCATCTTATTGATAAATCGAACTGTTTCATCACACATTTCATTCGCCTCAACCAGTTTCTCCGGTTTTAACTGCTTGCTACTTTTAAGGAGAGAAGAGAACTCAGTAGAGTCTGTGGTTCTCCTGGGCCAAGGGGAGAGGAACTCTGCCACACATTCTTGGCATAGCGGACCAGATGCTTCCCATGGGCTTTGTGTTATCTCAACAAATGAGCATGTAATGCCAGCAATACCCGAAATAAAAACATTAAAACCTATGTAAGAACATGCACCGCTGTTTTAGATAGCCCCAATCTATACTCTCTCCACAGAACCATCTGTTTGGAGCCGTTCAGCAGGCAGGCGGGCCTCGCTTTGTACTCGCTGCCCATTTCGTGTCAGTGCTAATTCAGCTGCACCGTAGTCATGCTTTATTGCCGCCGTGTCCATCAGTGAGGGCCCATAAGCCCCTCTGTTTCCCCCTGGCCCATAGCACACATGAGGGACTGCAGACATTACAGTGGGTCTCCCATGAGAGCTTGTTACCAGAGCCACTTACCGCTAACCTAATTAAGCCCAGCGCTCCTAAGAGCCTGCCGTCTATAAGGGTACTTTAAAGAGGTTCGTTCCTACATAATGGATCAGGTTAGGGGCACATATCCTTAAATAAAACAAGTATTTGCAACAGCAAATGCAAACCAGGAAAGAAAATAATGATTACCGAAAAAAGGGCTAAGAGCCAGTGAAAAAGGATGGAGCCATACAGAAAGTCTTTGTCTGCATTTTTTTCTCTTTTTATCCTTTACTTAAACATTATAGAGGGAGAGCCTAATTGAAAATGAAACGTTTTTAAGAGGGAGCTGCTTTTTCACAGGACATCAGGCAGAGGTTGGGCCTGGTGTAGGTTGGGTGGCAGACCTTATTTACAGGCAGAGGTTGGGCCTGGTGTAGGTTGGACCTTATTTACAGTGGCAGACCTTATTTACAGGCAGAGGTTGGGCCTGGTGTAGGTTGGGGGCCTGGTGTAGGTTGGGTGGCAGACCTTATTTACAGGCAGACCTTATTTACAGGCAGAGGTTGGGCCTGGTGTAGGTTGGGTGGCAGACCTTATTTACAGGCAGAGGTTGGGCCTGGTGTAGGTTGGGTGGCAGACCTTATTTACAGGCAGAGGTTGGGCCTGGTGTAGGTTGGGTGGCAGACCTTATTTACAGGCAGAGGTTGGGCCTGGTGTAGGTTGGGTGGCAGACCTTATTTACAGGCAGTCTCAGACCCGAATGTGCCTGCTTTATGGGGCACAGGGGTCACTGATAACAAGGACCCTTTTTTAAAAGAGAGTGATTTGTTGGAGAGAATTCCTCCCTGTTGCCCCCGTAAATCCCCGGCCCCATGAAGGAGGGCAGGGTGAGGACGGGCCTCGCAGGGTTCCCCGTGCAGACTGACAGGAGGAAAAAGGCTGTGACTGGGTCACACCGGCCGCAGAGACGCCGGCTGCCAGGCAACACTCGCGCCCACCCTCGGGATTTACGGACCGCGCCGCAATAGACAAGTGCGACGCCACGGCCTTTTTTATGGTCGTATGGCAAAGCAGCAGGAGTCTCTTTCTCTCGCGTGGCTCAGAGCAGGTCCAGCAAATAGAACGTCTGCACAACTCAAACTCATACAGGCACGCAAGGTATCCCGCATAGATATGTTCTTTTACACACACACACGCACACATGCACACACATACATGCACACACACACGTTAATGCACATACACACACACTCACACACACATTCATGCACACACATGCACACACTCACGCACACCCATTCATGCACTTAAACCTCTGTGCATCAGTAGTTTCATCAGAGCTGTAAAAAGTGCAGAGATGTGAGGAGTGGGAGCGCTGGGCCTGAGGCCTGTCTGTGCATGGGAGGTTGTGGGGTGGATGGTGCTGATCCAGATGTCTCGGCTGGCGTGACTGTGTGGAGAGAGCGCTGTCAAAGGCCAAGATTTACTCTCTCTCTCTCTCTCTCTCTCTCTCTCTCTCTCTCTCTCTCTCTCTCTCTCTCTCTCTCTGTCTCTGCTCTCTCCTGCTAACTCCCTCTCTCTCTCTCTGCCTCTATTTCTCCCTCTCTCCCTCTGTATGTGAGACTTGTTGTTCTTGTTCTGTCAAACCTCACCTGGAACAGAATCAACGTGACAGAAAGTCTCCATTGCCCCTACGTTTGAATGTGGCTCAACCTTGGCGCACATCGACTGCTTTTTCAATGGCTACATACTCTGGCGCTTGACAAAAACAAGATGAAAAAAAACGATAAAAGAAGCTGCTGACTCGTGGCGAAACTCACGTTTGTTAAAGACCTGGCCAGCAGCTCAAAGCTCAGTGTCGAGCCCGAACCCCCCCGCTGAGTATCCAGGACGTTTATGCCAAATTTTATGCTCAGACAATTCACCTAAAGCATTCATACCTTTGATGTAGCAGCTCAGAAAACAGATGTCATTGTGAACAAAAAAAATGAAAGAAGTCTCGTATCTGGCCTCGTGCCGGAGAGCTGGCTTCATTGTTGTATCTACTTAAGCCATTAAATGGGGTTAGTGACGGCCGACGGGGGAATGAAATGTGGCGTAAACACTCTTTGGGACGTGACACAGAGCCCAGCTGAGGGCTCTGGGGGCAGGGATCTACGGATGGAGCAAAGGCAGCAGTTTCAAAATACCCCAGATGTATCCTTTCATTAACTTTAAATCCGCGTGAGTTTAGGGGAGGCTGGGGGTGAAAGTTAAGGGGAAAGTGCCAGGTTTCAAAAAACAAAAAGGACCAACAGATTGTTAGTGAATGACTAACCAAAGGAACCAAACTTTGGGGGTTTGGGGGTGGGATGGGGTTGGAGCTATGCTAATTGGAGTGTCCCTCAGTGGGTCTGTGAGTGTGGAGGGAATTTGGGGGTGGGGGCGGGGCTATGCTAATGAGGGCATCCCTCAGGTGGTCTGTGGGTATGGCGGGCGGCTTGTGCCAGCTCTCTGACAGGAACAGAGCCACCTACTCTAAGGGCTGACCACACTGTCTATTACAACATAAAGTTGTGGGAGTATTTTATATTTTATTAGAGACAAATACAGTCCTTTATTGTTGTAACAGAACAGCACTGGCCCTGAAAGGGACTAGGTGTGTTTCATTGAGTATAGCCCTAAGAATGTAGCCCCATGAATCCTCTTCTCTATTTTGTTAGCACAATCATTTGTGTGTTTATACATTTACTGTATATTTTCTCTGAAGTGTACGGGCCCCCCAGCAGTGCAGGGGCCCTTCCCTTGTCTAATGGATGACATGTGCCTGCCTTCACAGACCATAAGCACACAGGTTAATGAATGATATGTGCCTGCCTTCACAGACCATAAGCACACTGGTTAATGAATGATATGTGCCTGCCTTCACAGACCATAAGCACACTGGTTAATGAATGATATGTGCCTGCCTTCACAGACCATAAGCACAGAGGTTAATGAATGATATGTGCTTGCCTTCACAGACCATAAGTACACAGGTTAATGAATGATATGTGCCTGCCTTCACAGACCATAAGCACACTGGTTAATGAATGACATGTGCCTGCCTTCACAGACCATAAGCACACTGGTTAATGAATGATATGTGCCTGCCTTCACAGACCATAAGCACACTGGTTAATGAATGATATGTGCCTGCCTTCACAGACCATAAGCACACTGGTTAATGAATGATATGTGCCTGCCTTCACAGACCATAAGCACACTGGTTAATGAATGATATGTGCCTGCCTTCACAGACCATAAGCACACAGGTTAATGAATGATATGTGCTTGCCTTCACAGACAATAAGCACACAGGTTAATGAATGATATGTGCCTGCCTTCACAGACCATAAGCACACAGGTTAATGAATGACATGTGCCTGCCTTCACAGACCATAAGCACACTGGTTAATGAATGATATGTGCCTGCCTTCACAGACCATAAGCACACAGGTTAATGAATGATATGTGTCTGCCTTCACAGACCATAAGCACACTGGTTAATGAATGATATGTGCCTGCCTTCACAGACCATAAGCACACTGGTTAATGAATGATATGTGCCTGCCTTCACAGACAATAAGCACACAGGTTAATGAATGATATGTGCCTGCCTTCACAGACCATAAGCACACTGGTTAATGAATGACATGTGCCTGCCTTCACAGACCATAAGCACACAGGTTAATGAATGATATGTGCTTGCCTTCACAGACCATAAGTACACTGGTTAATGAATGATATGTGCCTGCCTTCACAGACAATAAGCACACAGGTTAATGAATGATATGTGCCTGCCTTCACAGACCATAAGCACACTGATGGGGGCAGAGGCCAACATCTCTGGGATCTACTCCTGCTATGCCAGCAACGAACTGGGTAAAAGCGTGCGGAGAATTCCATTTTACGTGGATGGTAAGTGAGCCGGTAATGATTCAGTTTAGGTGCTGCAAATAAACATCTTATAAACTCATTGTGAGTTAGATTGCTTATCATCTAGTCATCCATGTATGAATTATTATGTATGTTTTATTCATGTATCTGTTAACATTAGTAAGTGATGCTGTTGTGAGTCAGGTCACAGTATACCTGGAAGGCTGATCTGAGAGCTGGTTCAACTGGGAACCGTGAACAGTGGTGGCTACAAAGACAAACTTGCCTCAAGTCACAGTTCAGGAATGTTCACAAACATATGACCAAAACAGAAAGTGCATAACGGTGACTAATAAACATTTACTAATAATCCATAATATTTTCATCCCTGAAAACAAGTTCATAAACAGCACCCAAAGTAAAGTGTTACCAGTGGATCCTTAAAGTTGTCCAACAGCAAAATTTTTTTCAAGATTTCCAGGTCTGCCCATTAAGCATGACTACCATTAAGATTTGAAACAGTATTTTTATGCTATTTTTACACTTTTTATAAGACACTTCCAGCTTTGTAATGCGAAAGACACAGACAGAAAGAATGCACAGATAAGATTGTGCAATGAAGAGTCCTGAGGGGGGGCATTAATTGAAACCATCCTCCTGCAGCAGATCGTCTTCAGGAGGGAAAAAGAAGGGCGAAACATGTCCCTGACCATATGGCTTGGTCTAATTGGGTGGCTTTAGATTGGCCAGCTGCAAGGTAGAGCCTGCAGGTTTTCCTCTGCCCTTCCCATAAGGCCTTCTGCTGGGCCAATCATTTTCATAAGCGTCTGACGGCTTCCCAATGTGAGCGGGAAATGAGAAAGCCATCCAGCTGGGTTATGTAACGTGCAGGGAATCAGCTGGCAGGCTTAGCTGGGGGCCCGGCAGAGACAGATCGCACAAACAGACAGCACGCCATCCGCCGCAACCACACGGCCCACATACGACCCAGCCCCCACAGTGATGACCCAGCCCCCCAGCAATGACCCAGCCCCCACAGCGATGACCCAGCCCCTGAAGTGATGACAGGCCTCAACAGGAGGTTTGTGAGGTGCCACAGGAGCGGACGGGGGGCCGGCTGTGGAGAGTTGCACCATGAGGATCAGGGACGGAGGTGGCTGAAGTGGGGCTGTGGGGGGCGGGGTTTGGGGGGATGGAATGCTGCGGGAGAGGGGTGGAATTGCAATAACAGCTGTCTTCTCTTACGGAACGCGGAATGCTTTCCAGCGTTCTGAATAAACAAGCGCAGAGTCGCGATCCCCCCCAGGGGCAGAGCCACGGCCTGGTTCCTATTGCAGCGCTGCGGGTCGGGCAGCATCGTCCGACACACACCGACAACATGCTTCCAATTAACAGTGATGAAACAGGAAATAACTGCAAATTTGACATTCCTGCCATCCCAATGCTTTATGTTCTGTGATGGTACACCACTTCAGTCTATGGACAATCTGTGTTTTCATATCTGCAGGTTACATTAATATGTATGCTCAGCATAGTCTGAAGCCATAGACATTTGCAAAATACTTTTTAAGTAAAATAAATAGTTTTCACATATTTTTGGAAAAGGTGATGTAGTACAGGAACGGCTTGTTAAATTGAAAGAGTTTGGTGATCTAATAGTGAATGTGAATGATTGAGCAGCAATTTAATGAACGTATGTATGATTGAATGAATGAATGAATGAATGAATGAATGAATGAATGAATGAATGAATGAATGAAGCAGGCTGATCCTAGGTCTACTGCCAGCTGCTGTGATGTCAGAGCCAGTCATTAACCTGTTAGGCAGGTATCAGCACTGGATCAGGTGCCAGTTTATGCAGAAATGAATGCTGGGTACTGGAAAGTAACTAGTGGTGTTATCATTTGTCTCTGTGACAGCTCTTCCCCCTGCGGTTTGACAGGTGTTGGGTTTTTGTTTCTCCCGTAGATCACCCCGAGGCCATAGAGACCAGGCCCCGCACAGTGATTGAAGGGGATGACATCACACTGACTTGTAGGGCCACGCGCTACCTGTTCACAGAGCTGCACTGGTACGACTCGCAGAACCAGACGGTTCCAGCCGGGAAAACGACCCTCCACCTGGAGCCGCACTCCATCGCACTGTCCATGCAGCTGCACAACGTGTCGCACCTTAGTGCAGAGGGTTACGAGTGCCGGGCCCTGAACAGCCACACCGGCAGGCTGGTCCGTAAGACGGCCATGCTGGATGTCCAGGGTGAGTGTCCCGCCCATATCTGCACCTGTGGTCTCACCTGTGGTGTACAACTGCCCATATCTACACCTGTGGTCCACACCTGTGTACTCAAACATGGTCTACACCTGCCCATATCTGCACCTGTGGTATACACCTGCCCATATCTACACCTGTGGTCCACACCTGTGGTCTACACCTGCCCATATCTACACCTGTGTTCTCAAACATGGTCTACACCTGCCCATAACTGCACTTGTGGTCTCACCTGTGGTCTACACCTTCCCATATCTACACCTGTTAGTTTTTCTTTTAACCCTAAATTCCCCTGTGACTCCACCCCCTTTCATGACACAGAGCGGAGAGGGCCATGGCTGCAGCAGAATCTGACCAATCAGGATGTGAACAGCAGCAGCACACTGACCCTGGTTTGCAAAGCACAAGGGGTCCCACCGCCCAACATCACCTGGTACAAAGACGAGCAGCCAGTGCTGAAAGGGCAAGGTAAGGGTTCGAAATACTTTAATATCTAAAATAACTTCAATATCTGAGCCTCAGACAATTTCAGTATTCTACAGCATGTGGTCAATGCTGATAAAGGCAAGTGTTTGAGGTGCAGCTTTGTGTCCTGTAGCCACACCCTTACTGCACTGTGGCATGGGCCAGCCATGCTGGAATAAGATGGAGTAAACCAGTTAAAGTCATGGGTCTCTCAGCTCTCTGGCGACCTCCTCTGGCCAGCCAGCTGCCTGCAGTTGACTCCGTGTTCCTCTGACAGCACTGGGAATACAGTGTGTGGCTGGTGTTTCGTCTGCCATGACAAAAATAACAAAGGCTACATAAATGGGCAGAGGCGTTTGTTCCAGTAGACCAGTTGGTCTGATTGAATACTTTTAGGGGGTAAAAATACAAAGATAAATAAATAAATTCTTCAAAACACAGACGCAGATGCAGGTCTGTCCCAGGTAGTGACATAATCAAACATGCACATTTTGTTTTGTACAGATATAATGAATATATTATTCAAATGAATTACATTTTATTTGTGTACTGCTTTTTGCAAGAGCACGGTCACAGAGCAGCTTAACACAGATCGCAGGCCTGAGGCCCCTCAGAGCAAGCTGCAGCAGGGGGAAGCTCCTTGACGAACAGGAGGAAACCCTAAGCAGAGAGTGCTTAGAGTGTTCTGCCCAACACTGGACAGTGTTAATGAGTTTAACAGCAGGAAATATTAAGAGCTGACTATTCGCACAGTGAAATCACACTTGCAGAATGTATTGCTTAGAATGTATTCTGAAGAGCTTGTAATGAATTAATTACAATTACGCTGCAGGGCCGTTTCTCATTGTAAATGGATTGTTTACTGTAGGACTTTGTTCTATCCAGTTTGAAAGGTGCGAAATAAAGAAATAAATAAAAATACACAAATATGCTGTGTAGTCCATGAAGTGAGAGGAAAATGTATGATAAAGGATGAATTAGGCTCTGCTGTTTAATGGTAATGCTTACCAATACGCCATGAGTGCATCACAGTAGTGAATGTTAGTGAAAACTGTCAGTGTCTAAAGGGTTAAAGCATTCTCAGAAAATTATTTGATCCAGGTGTTGTGCTGTACGCACCCCCCCCAAAGAATTTCACAGCAAAAATATTTACGGTTCTGTGATGGGACTGACTTTGGGATGGCAAAATGAACTGCCAGGAAATATACAAGCAGGATTCTGTTACACTCGTGACCCTACCCTATGAAATTGTCTGTTTTGGTTTATGTGCAGGATTTGTATGGAGAAGATAATGGAGGAGAGATAAAGTAGATTCACAGCAGAGATATGAAGATATGGGAGCATTTCCTCTGTAAAACTAAAAAAGTGATAGCATAGATACACTGTGCTGAAAAAAAGATTCCTTTTTACACAGACATATAATACATTCATCAGGCAAAGCTTCGTACTCGCAGTCAGGTCTTAAAACAACACAACGCAGAGCATTTATTCATCTATTCTTGACACAACACAGAATTTCTTACTTATTCACAAACCCTGTGCTACAGGAATCACCCTGGCAGAGGACGGGCGGCTGACGATTGAGAGGGTGAAGAAGGACGATGAAGGGCGATATGAGTGCCAGGCCAGCAACAAAGATGGGATAGTGAAAACCGCAGCGGTCATCACCGTGGTGGGTGAGTGGACATTCTCCTCACCCCTCTTTGCCTGTCCCCTATCCCCTACACTCACTGTCAGGCTCAGAGTGGACATCCACCCCACCCCGCTCTGCCTGTCCCCTATCCCCTACACTCACTCTCAGAGTGGACATCTCACCCCTCAGTCTGTCCCCTATTCCCTACACTCCACAGTAAGTTCTCAGGACTCATAATTATGAGATGGACCAACTTTTCACAACTCCAGTGCGGTACTCAGTACAATCAAACTTCTGAGAATGTGCTTTGCTAATAAAACAATCATATCACAGAGCTGTGTGTGTGAAATTACATACTGCCTAAACCATCCGAATCGGTTATCAGAGATCTGCAGACACCAATCAGATTGCAGGAGGCCACAGGCTGAAACGGAGACTGGCTGTCTGGCATATAGAGCTCTCTCTCTGTGCTCCTCACTCCAGCCCAAAGTAAGGTCCGTGATTATGTTCATCTGTAACTGCATGGGAGGCGCTGGATTAAAATTGGGCGCTACGCAAACTGTTGCAATACTCTGGGCTACCCTCCCTGTTCTCAACACTTTCCCTGAAAATCAATCAAATGAAGATGTAAATAAATTTTAAAAACATTAATATTAATTTAAATTACACATATTTGATATAAACATATAAGTTTTTTTCTCACCTCCTATGAATGTTTTTCATTCATCAAGTGTCTCTGAGGATCATGCTGGAATACTGGAGCTGACATCCAGCTCCACTAATCTTCATTAGCCCTACGCTCAGCCAAGTAACTGATACAAATGATCAAGTCTCTGGACATCAGAGTGCATGTAGGTTAAATCAGATTCACCAGCACAACCACGTATGGCCTGGGACTGAACTTTGAACTTTTATCATCCTCTGTGTTAGATCTGTGCTGGTGTGTGTGTATGTGTATATCTGTGTGTGTATGCGTGTGTGTGCATGTATGTGCATGTGTGTGTGTTCATGTGTGCATGTGTGTGTGTGTGTGTATGCTTTGTTTTTGTCCCCAGCACAAATAATTGTGGCCAGGACTCTATATTAACATTTATTCCTGTGAGGGAGGCCAAAGCTAGTGGGAACGCCAGCCGGATTGGTCTGTGCTTTGAGTTTGTGGGCTCCTGGCCCATCCCAGGCACGGCCCTGACCTCCATGGAGAGCCTGTGTGCAGGATCACTCATGACCCGGGGCAGTCTGTATAGGGGTCCCCTCTGCATGGGGGTCCCCTCATTAAAGTCAGCGTAGGATGTGAAACTCGAAACAGGCTCGGGGGAGAATGAAACGAGCAGTAAGGTCAGGCGACCGCGGTCTTATGGGGCCTGGCACTGAAAATCGGGAGGCTTGCGTTGTCCCACCCCTCCCCCATGCCCCCTGCCCCCCATGACCCTCCTCATCCACTGCGCCTTTCACCATCACTGTTTTATCATGCGCAAAAAAAACAGCAGAAAGGCGATCGTTCAACAGGAAGCTCTGAGCGAGCGGACCGAGGGGATCGGCTTCATGGTGAATGGCGTTCCATGTGCTCGCTCTCATTAACAGCACAAGGGTCTTTTCATTCAGCCATTCATTTGCTTTTCCTGTCATGCTTTATGTAATGTATGCGGAGATGGTGTCTGGGGGGTGTAGGAATGTTGCTAGATGCGGCAGACATGATACATGAGCAACAATGTGGTCTTCGCAGCCCAAATAAATTGCGCTGCATAGACAAGTGTTTTTCTTTCCAGCGTGTTCACTGTTTGACAGAAACAAAGCTGTGCAACGGAAAAAACTCTGCAGAGAAGCAGCAAACATATCTGACAAGAGAATTCCTCAGTGTTGGAGCCAACACTAGTGTAATTTCACCCTCCGAATGTTGGAAGTAAAAACAGAGCCCATTCCACATGTGTTGTTTGGGGTCAACGTTTACACAAATCAAATGTTTTACCCGCGATATTTATTTCCAGTCTTTCCGTCTGCTTGTCCAGTCACGTTAAAATCACTGAAATCCTTCATGTGGTGTAAAAAACTGAAATCCTGTAAATTCATCCATTGATGGTAACCTAACGTGAATGTAACGGCAACCTAATGTGGTCCCTTTGGGTACTACAGGTGAAGAGGGGAAGCCCAACATCATGGTGATTATTTTGGTCTGCACGGGGGCTGCGGCAACCTTCCTCTGGCTGATGCTCATCCTCTTCGTCCGCAACCTGAGGAAGGTGAGACCCTGCTGAGCTTCCCAGCCATTATACTGCACTGTAACATCTGAGCTACAAGCCCAGCTCCCTAACCATTATACTACACTGTAACCTCTGACTCCTAACCATTATACTGTAACCTCTGAGCTACAAGCCCAGCTCCCTAACCATTACACTACACTGTAACCTCTGAGCTACAAGCCCAGCTCCCTAACCATTACACTACACTGTAACCTCTGAGCTACAAGCCCAGCCCCTAACCATTACACTACACTGCCCAGCTCCCATAACCATTACACTACACTGTAACCTCTGAGCTACAAGCCCAGCTCCCTAACCATTATACTACACTGTAACCTCTGAGCTACAAGCCCAGCTCCCTAACCATTACACTACACTGTAACCTCTGAGCTACAAGCCCAGCTCCTAACCATTATACTACACTGTAAAACCTCCTCTGAGCTACAGGCCCAGCTCCTAACCATTATACTGCACTGTAACCTCTGAGCTACAAGCCCAGCTCCCTAACCATTATTCTACACTGTAACCTCTGAGCTACAAGCCCAGTTCCCTAACCATTATACTACACTGTAACCTCTGAGCTACAGGCCCAGCTCCCTAACCATTATACTGCACTGTAACCTCTGAGCTACAAGCCCAGCTCCCTAACCATTATACTGCACTGTAACCTCTGAGCTACAAGCCCAGCTCCCTAACCATTATACTGCACTGTAACCTCTGAGCTACAAGCCCAGCTCCCTAACCATTATACTGCACTGTAACCTCTGAGCTACAAGCCCAGCTCCCTAAGCATTCTCAAACTTATTTACTTATTAATTGATTTCACATTTGAAGTAATGGGCTGATATGTCAATGTGAATGTACTGGTGTTGTCTGAATTAGTCTGTGAATATCTCACCTCTCCCTGCTGCTCCAGCCCAGCTCTGCGGACATAAAGACAGGCTACCTGTCCATCATCATGGACCCGGATGAGGTGCCACTGGACGAGCAGTGTGAGAGGCTGCCGTATGACAGCAGCAAGTGGGAGTTTCCGCGAGATCGCCTGAGGCTTGGTGAGTCAGGCGGTGAGAGGTGCTGAGTCAGGCTGTGAGAGGTGCTGAGTCAGGCCATGAGAGGTGCTGAGTCAGGCCGTGAGAGGTGCTGAGTCAGGCCATGAGAGGTGCTGAGTCAGGCTGCGAGAGGTGCTGAGTCAGGCCGTGAGAGGTGCTGAGTCAGGCTGTGAGAGGTGCTGAGTCAGGCCATGAGAGGTGCTGAGTCAGGCCGTGAGAGGTGCTGAGTCAGGCCGTGAGAGATGCTGAGTCAGGCCATGAGAGGTGCTGAGTCAGGCAGTGAGAGGTGCTGAGTCAGGCCGTGAGAGGTGCTGAGTCAGGCCGTGAGAGGTGCTGAGTCAGGCAATGAGAGGTGCTGAGTCAGGCTGTGAGAGGTGCTGAGTCAGGCCGTGAGAGGTGCTGAGTCAGGCCATGAGAGATGCTGAGTCAGGCCGTGAGAGGTGCTGAGTCAGGCTGCGAGAGGTGCTGAGTCAGGCCGTGAGAGGTGCTGAGTCAGGCCGTGAGAGATGCTGAGTCAGGCGGTGAGAGGTGCTGAGTCAGGCGGTGAGAGGTGCTGAGTCAGGCCGTGAGAGGTGCTGAGTGAGGCCGTGAGAGGTGCTGAGTCAGGCTGTAAGAGGCGCTGAGTCAAGCTGTAGGAGGCACTGATTCAGGCTATGAGTGAGTGTGTGTGTAGGTTATATAAATGTGTTGCGTATAATTATGTGGCTCTTTTAGTGTGTGGTTATGTGTTTGTGTGTTTAATGGTCATATATGTTCAATCTATATTGCTTGTGGAATTGTGGAATTACTTGTGGGTATGTTGGAATGTGGATGGGTGTGTCTGCATGTGTATATGTATGTATGCATGTGTGTGAGTGCTCGTGTGTGTGTGTGAGTGCATGTACGTGCGCGTGTGTGTGTGTTCACGCTAATTTAGCCTCACATATTTCAGGCATGCGTCTTAAAGATGGAATGTGGCAGGAGTGCCGTGTCTCTGAAGCAAATCTCCCACCGTGTTCCCTCACAGACCTGCTGCTGTCACCTGGTCGTAACAGCACCATAAATTCCCTGCTGAGAGAGAGCTGGCCAAGTGGTCAAGAGCTCAGCAGGCTGTTTTAATTACAGGCCTATATCTGTCCTGACTGCAGATACTGGGGTTTGACTTACGACTCCACGGGGCAAAGCTTTCCCATTTAGACCCGTTTATCCCACAGCCTCAGACTCCCTTCATTTCTCATGCAGGTAAAACTCTGGGACACGGCGCTTTCGGCAAAGTGGTGGAGGCGTCCGCATTTGGAATCGACAAGCTCTCTACCTGCAAGACAGTCGCGGTCAAAATGCTAAAAGGTACCGTAGAACCCTTTCTTACGTGTTTTTAACTTCTGAGCTGACAGAAAAAGTGGACATTTTTCTCTAGTTTGGCAGCCTTTTTTTTTTAAGAAAAAAGCTACACTCATGGTTCTCCTATTTCCAGATTGTACGTTTTGAGCACAACTCCTGCATTGTTAATTGTCAGAGACATAGTGCACAACTAGAAGAATGCATTTCAAGGGAAGATTGTGTTTCTGGTACAGACAATGTATTCAGGCAGGCCATATGTATACAATTAGCCCCCTGCTCAAGGGGCATTGGCTCAAAGCAGCCACGCCCTCACTGTTCATTATGCAGACTATTTTAGGCTGAAAGCTATGTAGGGCTGAATCCCTGGTGTCCTCCCTCTAGAGTAGAGAAGCCAGCAGATGTTGATCGAGAGGTTGCGATCTCTGTCAGTGTCCAAATGCTGCAGGTGATGCAAAGGTCAAAAGTGTAATCTTCAAATGAAGTAAATGCTAAAATATTCCAGCTCTTTTTTTTTTGAAGAAATGTTTTCCTCCAAAGCAGATGTTTTTCGGATACTGTTGATTAGGACCCAACCGTATTCCCTCACACACATACACACACACAGACACACACACACACACACACACACCACCAGTTTTATGTAAGAAGTCATCTGGCAATTGTACTCTGAAATCTGAATCCTGCTTCATCTGGAAAGACATATGCATCATAATAAATTGAAAGCAGCTATGGGCTGTCAGTGTTTTAATTTAAACAGTCTAGTGCAACTCATTATGTGGTCAAAATTTAAATGCTCATGATCCTCACAAACTAATACAATATCATACAAAATACAGAGTAATGGATTCCCAAGCAGATTACAATAGACTTAATTTCTGGGTTTTTTTAGTCAGTGAAAAATTCCTGTCCAATGTGTCTTCAGATCTGTCTGTGAAAGGATACTGGGTCTGTTTAACTGGCAAGTCACTCATATGCTCTTGCCTCTTTTTCTGAGCAGAGGATTTATTAGATTATTATTATTAAGATTAATTGCACACAGACGATGAAATCGTGCGGCTGTGTCAAGGCCTGCAGCTGCAGAGGGTCAGCAGAACATTCCTGCGTCATGTGACTCAGACATAGGTAACAGTAGTGCATATTTCCAGGGGTACCCTCTGAATTCACATGCACGGTGCGGCTCATTCATGCATGGGTTTGCAAACAGCATGCAGAAAGCACATCAGGCCTATATGCACCATTTTGAAAGATGTTTGGCCCCCAAGAGGAAGTAGCATGGGAATTTCGCTAGAGTGTATCCACATTAAAATAACAGATTGGGCATGTCCTTGTGCACTCCTTGATTTATTGATGTAATTAATCATGGAGTTTAAACCTTAATGGGCTGCTGTTTAATGTGCCCGTATCCACTGCAGCTGAAAGCGGCGCACTCCCTCCCATGATGCGAAAATGTATGTTAGAACGGCTCAGCCCTCCAGAGAGAAGAAGGACTTCCTTTGACACGATGAGCAATTGGGGCCGCAGCGTTTTCGGCAATCGCACACCGACTGTCATCAGTGATAAAACTCTTATCCAAACCGCAAACTGCTCCTGCTCTCCACGTCAGTCTCCAGTCATCAATTACACGCGACTGTGAAAGGAAAGCAAAAGCAAAGGAGAGGAAGTTGCCGTCATGTATAACTCTACAGCGACCGAGCGCCCGTCTGTAATTAAGAATCATTTTTCCATTAGTGGTGGTGAATGCCAAGAGCTTGACACAGCTGCCAGATGAGGGGGTCCTGCTGGCGTTTTTAGGGATGCTGTTTCTGATGGACCATTAAGGATGACAAGCCCAAGCCAAACAGGGATGTATCGCCTCAAAGCCTTGGGGCGCTTTCACATGCAGTTCACTGGAAATGATTTATATTTCAGTTGACTTTTTCACCTGACCTTTTTGTTTAATGTAGTTTTCTTCATTCCAAACCAGGAAAAGTGCAATCATACTGAAATTAATTTCTTTAGACTCCCTGGATCTTCAGGCCAGCTCCTATTGCTTCCATTCCATGAATGTCGGAGTGGCTGAGTTTACTTTGACCAATAGGGCGAGGTTGCAGCTCAGCTGGAGTGGTGCACTCACACCTCCCATAGAGATCCAGTGCTGTGCACTCACACCTCCCATAGAGATCCAGTGCTGTGCACTCACACCTCCCATAGAGCTCCAGTGCTGTGCACTCACACCTCCCATAGAGATCCAGTGCTGTGCACTCACACCTCCCATAGAGATCCAGTGCTGTGCACTCACACCTCCCATAGAGATCCAGTGTTGTGCACTCACACCTCCCATAGAGATCCAGTGCTGTGCACTCACACCTCCCATAGAGATCCAGTGTTGTGCACTCACACCTCCCATAGAGATCCAGTGCCGTGCACTGACACCTCCCATAGAGCTCCAGTGCTGTGCACTCACACCTCCCATAGAGCTCCAGTGCTGTGCACTGACACCTCCCATAGAGCTCCAGTGCTGTGCACTCACACCTCCCATAGAGATCCAGTGCTGTGCACTCACACCTCCCAAAGAGATCCAGTGCTGTGCACTCACACCTCCCATAGAGATCCAGTGCTGTGCACTCACACCTCCCATAGAGATCCAGTGTTTTGCACTCAAGCTGCTCAGATATTAGGGGTGCAGATTCCTACTGCACCGGAGCAGCCTTATGACGGCCCAAAACTGCCTCTCCCTGGAGGTCCGGGCCTGCTTTCTTTGATCAGTATCCAGGTGCGCTTACGTCACTGTTTTTTGTTTCACCACCAACTTCACACTAACCAAATCAAATGGTATGTGAATCAAACTGTCAGTGAGGAAGAGACCTTAAACTTGGGAATCCCAAATATGTATGCAAAAGAAATTACTCGGGGGCTGCAAGATGGTGGTCCTCTGCGCTGATAATCGGTCTCTGGAGATGCAACCTACTCAGAGAAATATTCACTATTTTTGCACCACATTCTTGGAAAGAGAAATAATTTCCACAGCTGAGTAATAGACTGACACCATGAGCGTAGTATGGACTGCATAATGTACAGCCATGTGTGAAGACCTGTCATAAAACAGAAGACAGGAACTGAGCTTTTCAAAAAATAAAAAAATAAATAAATGCATGTCATCTAAAAAGAGTCCCATGTGTGCTGTGATTCTTCTCGTATGTGCATACGGGTGATGATTTCATACTGAAATACTGAGCACACTGGATTTTTTTTCCTTTTTATATGATCTATGTGTAGAGGAATTTAAAAAATCTGTAGATCTTAAATCAACTGATAAGGCAAAAAATCTGTTGTTTATTTTCTGTCCACACATTTCTGAGAATTTCAGACTTGAACAGGATCAGCTGGGGACGGCTGACGTCTCAAAGACTCTGGAGCAATCCGAGATGAAAGAGCTGATTTTCATTCCTGAACACTGAATAATGACAATATTAATATTGTATATCTCTCCGAGCATTTTAAGCCTCTGCTCACCTTGAAAAGTTTTGGGTATTTTGAGGACTGTTAACAGTTGTATCTCGGCTTATTTATATAAACCATATTGGCCAGGTGATACAGCCTACCCTCCACAATGACTCTCCCAGCACATGATGTGAGAATCCACCCAGTGGGGTCCCCAGGGGCCTCTGGGTGCTTCACAGAGTACAGTACATGTTTATGCTGCAGGGTTTGGGGGTTTGTAGCATTTCCTGTAGGGTTTTCTGTTCGTTGGGTAGCTGTAGGGTTTACTGTTTGTGGGGTAGCTGTAGGGTTTGTTATTCATGGGGTAGCTGTAGGGTTTACTGTTTGTGAGGTAGCTGTAAGGTTTGCCATTTGTGGGATAGCTGTAGGGTTTCATGTTTTTGGGGTAGCTGTAGGGTTTGCTGTTTGTAGGATAGCTGCAGGGTTTGGGTCGTAGGGTTTCCTGTAGGGTTTGCTGTTTGTGGGGTAGCTGTAGGGTTTGTTATTCATGGGGTAGCTGTAGGGTTTGCTGTTTGTGGGGTAGCTGTAGGGTTTGCTGTTTGTGAGGTAGCTGTAAGGTTTGCCTTTTGTGGGGTAGCTGTAAGGTTTGCTGTTTGTGAGGTAGCTGTAAGGTTTGGGTTTTAGGGTTTCCTGTAGGGTTTGCTGTTTGTGGGGTAGCTGTAGGGTTTGGGTTTTAGGGTTTCCTGTAGGGTTTTCTGTTGGTTGGGTAGCTGTAGGGTTTGCTGTTTGTGGGCTAGCTGTAAGGTTTGCTGTTTGTGAGGTAGCTGTAAGGTTTGCCTTTTGTGGGGTAGCTGTAGGGTTTGCTGTTTGTAGGGTAGCTGCAGGGTTTGGGTTTTAGGGTTTCCTGTAGGGTTTGCTGTTTGTGGGGTAGCTGTAGGGTTTGGGTTTTAGGGGTTCCTGTAGGGTTTTCTGTTGGTTGGGTAGCTGTAGGGTTTGCTGTTTGTGGGGTAGCTGTAGGGTTTGTTATTCATGGGGTAGCTGTAGGGTTTACTGTTTATGGGGTAGCTGTAGGATTTGCTTTTTGTGGGGTAGCTGTAGGGTTTGTTATTCATGGGGTAGCTGTAGGGTTTACTGTTTATGGGGTAGCTGTAGGATTTGCTTTTTGTGGGGTAGCTGTATGGTTTGTTATTCATGGGGTAGCTGTAGGGTTTACTGTTTATGGGGTAGCTGTAGGATTTGCTTTTTGTGGGGTAGCTGTAGGGTTTGTTATTCATGGGGTAGCTGTAGGGTTTGCTGTTTATGGGGTAGCTGTAGGATTTGCTTTTTGTGGGGTAGCTGTAGGGTTTGTTATTCATGGGGTAGCTGTAGGGTTTGCGGTTGGTCAGGTAGCTGTGGGTTCCGCGGTTCTTGGGGTCATCTCGTGACCCTGGGGACTCATGGGTGCATGGCCATGTCGTCCCTAGTCTGTAGTCTAATAGGGGCCGATAGGTTCAGCTCAGGTGGGGCAAAAGGGAGGAGCCAGGACATCAAAAACAGTAACCACCCCTGTGTGTTCATAACAGGAGGAGCCACGACCAATGAGTGCAAGGCCCTGATGTCAGAGCTGAAGATCCTGATCCACATGGGGCATCACCTCAACGTGGTCAACCTTCTGGGGGCCTGCACCAAGCCCGGAGGTGACTGGCGCTCCAGCTCCTCTCGAACCACTCCTGCAGTATGCGTGGCTCCACCACCTTCTTCACATACCCGCACCGTACAATTAGAAACATTCTCCGCTGCGATCTGACATTGAAGAGTCACAGTTATGTATGGTGATGGATACGGCTGCCACGTCGAGGCCGAGCGAAACCAGATGTGTGATATATAACCCGTGGCTGCGTTAAATGTTACACATCCATGTGACTTACATTTCAAATAGCACAAATGGAAGTTTCAAACTGTACTGTGCAAGTATTTGAAGAAAAACGTAAAACTGATCCTTGCTCTGTGCTGAGATACGATAAAAAATAGCTATTTAACTCTTCAAGATGCCTGTCAGATCATAGCCTGGACACTCGTGCACCTTTTACATGTTTTTACCAGGCTATTCTGAACCTTCATTACAATTATGCTTTTTATCTTAGCCGTTCAGGCCTGTTTTGGCATTGCTCTAAATTGTATAGATTAATACCCTATTAGTTTGAAATGTGCACGGGTCAAAGTCATAATAAGGCACAGAGCATCTGAAATTAGGACTGCTGATCTGAGAACAGTTTTGCATTTTATTCTCATAATGAAATTAAGGTAATTAATGTTCACTACATGTTTTAGTAATGCTTAATGAACTGTATGTTTCATCATACTTTCTTAAGGTCCTTTGATGATTATAGTGGAGTTCTGCAAGTATGGAAATTTGTCCAACTACCTAAGAGGAAAGAGGAGTGACTTCATCGTCTATAAGGTACGTTAAGACTGTAATCCAGGCTTATTCATTCCTGCTTTGTTTGGTGCAGTTTTGGTCCCTTGACTGAGGTCCCGGGGCCCACAAGACTAACCCAGACACCACAAAACATTCCCTGAACATTAGGATTCTGGTTAAGTTGGTTTTGAGATAACATTACTTTGAGTATGTTTCCCTAGCAGTCTTAGAATATTGCACTGTTCAAAACATGTTTTACCTAAATGACTGAAAAATGTTCTAGGAAAATACAGGCCGATGATGATATCCAAAGGTCATGTTTGCTAGCCCCCAATAAAATATAGCTTAGGGGTTACTGGGCTTAACTGTTGTACAAGTTATGGAGCTGGGCTTGTAGCTCAGAGGTTACAGTGTAGTGTAATGGTTAGGGAGCTGGGCTTGTAGCCCAGACATTACAGTGTAGTGTAATGGTTAGGGAACTGGGCTTGTAGCCCAAACATTACAGTGTAGTGTAATGGTTAGGGAACTGGGCTTGTAGCCTAGACATTACAGTGTATTGTAATGGTTAGGGAGCTGGGCTTGTAGCTCAGAGATTACATTGATGCGTTTGTCTGGCAGAACCAGGATGGCAAGGGCATGACGTCTGGGTCAGGTTGCAACCTCAACGATCTGATCAAGCGCAGGCTGGAGAGCGTGGCCAGCACTGGCAGCTCCGCCAGCTCCGGCTTCATCGAGGACAAGAGCTACTGCGACTCAGAGGAGGATGAGGAAGGTAGCGTCTGTACCTTTCCCTCAGCCCCCCTGCACTTCAACCCTCACACTCTAAAGCACCATGGGACACCACCCTCAGCACTCGGTAACAGCCTGTAAGGACAGGGTGAACAGTCCACAGAGCCAGGACCAATGGTGCACTACACAGATACTCTATTATTCCTGGTTCACTAATGGGGATATTCCATTACATTAGCTCATTGCACCCCCATGCACTGTGTCACAGTCACATAGCAGGTTCCACCATGGATAATGAAAACTCACAGGTGTCCAAACTGGCCCAAACCGGCGCTGAGTGGGTCTGTCTGTCCCCAGTACATCGCAGACACTGTCAGACACATTCCTCCTGCATTGATAAACTGTTTACTCAGGTGGGGGTGGGGGTGGGGGCGGAGGACTTCACAGCGTCCCCGACACAATGCCCCCCAGCCGAGCACCGTTAAGGAGGTGCGTGCTTCTGAAGACTACTCAGAACGGGAGGATGTGCCTCTGTTTTCAAACAAACACGCCAGTTCCACATGCCGTCTGCATGCTGATCTTAGTCACATCAGCCATTAGGGTTTCTGAAATAGTTCCTCTGCGTTATTTAGGCTTGCTTATAAAACCAGAGCACCACAAACACGAAGGAAGTGATCTCATTATAGCCTGCATCCCCTGCTTGCTTCATACACTATTTTGCATTGATAATAGATGCATACCTCATTGATGCTATCCTGTATTTCCGAATATTATTTAAAATATTTTTTGGAAGGGTATTTTGTGGCAGTTTTACTCACTCCCTGATCATGAGATGTCTCTGTCTTGTCTGTCCACAGAACCAGAGGATTTGTACAAGAGAATTTTAACCATGGAGGATCTGATCTGCTACAGCTTTCAAGTAGCCAAGGGCATGGAGTTCCTGGCCTCTCGCAAAGTATGCTTCTGCTCAAGCTAATTAGCCACGTTAAAATGTGGTCCTGAAACTTTTCAATTATTCAGATATGTAACGGAGCAGGCATTTTGACTGATGTCCTACTTTATTACCATAGCCAGAGGGGCAGCTTAACCGTGATGCTCACTCTAGCTGGGTTAAAACAATAAAAAATGAAGAAAAAAAAAAACTAAAAAAAACAAGGTGTGCTTATATTTTGGCAGCTGTGGAAGGTCTCGTTTTGTCCACAAAGATTGCGCGTTAAACTCACACAAATGATGTCCCAGGTGTCCATAAGATCACATTAGCCTATTAGTCTGTGCCTGATTCAGATTGATGGTTGCCTGCTCGCTCGCGGAGAGCGGATGGGCCTAATTACACTTGAACTCATTGCTGTGAAAGGTGAATTAGAGAGAGCAGCTTCAGTCCGGACTCAGGAACGGTCTGACTGATGGCCGCTCCATATGTTTATCCTGGCTGCTCGGCTCTTTTAACACCTTCCCTCCACATGTTCCAACAGACAAAGCAGGAACACACCTGCTTTACGTTAGGGAAGTAATGCTACATCAACAACACACACTCACTGCATGCTACTGCAAAGGAGTGAAATTCTCTGGTGTGTCCACTGTCAGAGTGGCCATAAGGAGCCAGGAGGGTGTGCAAAGGCAAATGAAGAGTTCAGTCTTCCTTTTCTAGGTTTTTGTTTGGTAATTTTTTTTGTCCTTCTCTTGCTTCAAGTGCATCCATCGTGATCTGGCTGCCAGGAATATTCTGCTGTCTGAAAACAATGTTGTGAAAATATGTGACTTTGGTTTAGCGAGAGACATCTACAAAGACCCGGACTACGTGAGAAAGGGAGACGTGAGTACTTTTATCTTTTCTTTCTTTTCTCATGGATGAGAAATGAGAACAAATGCGGGGGATCACACTCCATCTGCCACGAAGGTGAATACTCAGTCTGAGCAGTTAAACACAGGCGATCATTCTCCATTTTCACAGTTAAACACAGGTGATCATTCACCATCTGCATTTCATCTGTTTTCACAGTTCAACACAGGTGATCATTCACCATCTGCGCAGTTGAACACAGGCGATCATACTCTGTTTTCACAGTTAAACGCAGGTGATCATTCACCATCTGCGCAGTGAAAGACAGGTGGTCACACTCAAGCCTGCTACCTGTGGAAACCTTCACTTGTAACACAATCATTCAAAAGAACTGACTGCCAGTGCGAATAGTATCTGCAGACACTACCCTGGCAAAGCAAGAGAAAAAGTCAGGTCTTTCTGCAAATGCCAAAAAGCACAGACCCAGCACAGCCCAGGAGTTGCAGCAACAACTCTCAGCATGTTTCTCACATGACGTATAGCGGTTGAATCCACTTTCTCAGAATCAGCAGCTGCCTGGGCAAACACTGATAACTCCAAAATTTAATCGGCCCCCCAGCCCCCTCCCCCACAGACAGACAAACAGACAGACAGACGGATTTCAACCAGTCTACACCGATCAGCTGGAGAAAAAACAGATGTGCTAATTCCCATTCATGACTTTAAACACATAATTCATTACACAGTGACTGAAGTATTCTCCTAATTTTAAACTTTGTTTTTAATTCCAATCTACCCAACCGTACATTTTCCACGTATGTTATTGATATGTCGCCTTTGCCATTTTGTGTTTTTTTCTGTGTTCCCCCATGGGGTCTTTGGTCTCAGTGTGGTCCTCCAGGTTAAACAAAACGATAAATAAAAAATAAGTGCACAAATACAGAAATATGAAACCCAAACCACATGAGAGAGCTCTAAATCGCAGCTTTGCTCTCCAGGCCAGGCTGCCCCTGAAGTGGATGGCTCCGGAGGCCATCTTTGACAAGATCTACACAACTCAGAGCGACGTCTGGTCCTTTGGAGTCCTCATGTGGGAGATATTCTCATTGGGTAATTATCGCCGTCCCGCTGGATAAATATATTCATTTATTTACTTTCCGTTAAATCTGTTAAATATGTTCGGTTCAGTTAAAATCGTTCAGTTAAATCTGTTCCTGTTTTGTGGCAATACTGATCTAGAGCCAATCAAACACAATGTCAGTCTCTTTAAGAAAGTGTGGAACTGAGTCAAAATTAACTTTAGTCTCTTAAGATCCAATTTGGTCTTTTTAGAATGAAAATAATTCTAAAAGACTTGTTTGTTTGTCTCCAGTAAAATATGACACACTGAAAGAGAATGATATTGTGTGTTGTGGCTGAATTGCAGATGAGCCTAAAGAGAATAAGAGCTTTTGATTGAACCCCAGCCGGAAGACCCATCCACAGAATGCAAGAGGAACAGTTCGCAACTGTAGAAGGGCTTCCTGCCTCACATATTCTGAAACTTAAATCAATGAACGAATTCTTATATAACTGTACACAGCCCAACGATAACAGACTCATAATTTTACTTGAGATCATTCCACTGCCAGTCAAAACTACAGCAACATTATTATTATTGTTATTAGCAATGTTATGCTAATAGCAATATTTTCGTTGACGAGTTCACAGTTCTAATCAGTGTGTTTATTTTTCCTGCTTCAGCAAGCAGAGCATGCAGAAGTGCTGTGATTTGATTCATTCTGTTATGTGATTCTGCATATTTATGGGACTGAAATGCTGAAAAGTTCTTGAATAATGTGCATGGGAAGGAACAAGAGGTTAATACAAAAAAACCCTCAATCACGAGGGCTGTGCCAAAATAGACATTTTAGCCCCACTAGCTGCTGTGAGCTATCTGCTTCTCCCAGATGTGGCGGGCAATAAGTCTGCCTGGTGCTGCTTAATTGTCCCTTTGGGGAGAAAAAGTGTGCACATTGTAAGCTTTAAGAAAACACTTTTCATGCTGCTGATACAGAAACATTAGTGAACTTCAGCAGCGCTTTTTAACACGGACAAGGGCCATAAAAAAGAGAATGCCACCTTTTTAAACAAGACGATTTTCCCAGCTGGCAGCGCAAGCTGGTAACCAAGCAGCGGGTCAGTGTAAATGTTTGCCCTCGCTGTGGTGCTCTCTGCCCTTTCAGACTGCATTGTGAGTGAGTCCGCAGCTCTCCTGCACTGTGTCAAAGAGCTGACCCCCCCACTCCCCCAGCTACACATGTACGTGACACCGCACCACACATACGGTGTACCCACTTTTAATTCAGAGAGGTGAAATTCTAATCACGATTTGCTTTTTTCTTACACTTTACTTTGTTCGCTTCTAAATCAATAATGTGACCTTGGACATGTATAGTTTCCCAATTACATGAATAATGTCACCCAAGCAACAGAGAGGAGCCTGTCCAGTACAAAGGCCATCAGGGGTCAGGATACAGACTTAAGTCATAAGCATGCTGTGATAAACAGAAGAACAGCAGGTGCTGGCAGAGATGTTCAATAAAGATGACAAACTGCCCGGAGGCTTGAGCCCAATGGAGCCTTTGTACTCAGGGCACTGACATGAAGATATCTCAGCTCAGTGTCCTGAGAGGGATGTGTAGATATCTCAGCTCAGTGTCCTGAGAGGGATGTGTAAATATCTTAGCTCAGTGTCCTGTGAGGGACATGTAGATATCTCAGCTCAGTGTCCTGTGAGGGATGTGTAGATATCTCAGCTCAGTGTCCTAAGAGGGATGTGTAGATATCTCAGCTCAGTGTCCTGAGAGGGATGTGTAAATATCTTAGCTCAGTGTCCTGTGAGGGACATGTAGATATCTCAGCTCAGTGTCCTGAGAGGGATGTGTAGATATCTCAGCTCAGTGTCCTGAGAGGGATGTGTAGATATCTCAGCTCAGTGTCCTGAGAGGGATGTGTAGATATCTCAGCTCAGTGTCCTGAGAGGGATGTGTAGATATCTCAGCTCAGTGTCCTGAGAGGGATGTGTAGGTATCTCAGGTCAGTGTCCTGTGAGGGATGTGTAGATATCTCAGTTCAGTGTCCTGAGAGGGATGTGTTGATATCTCAGCTCAGTGTCCTGAGAGGGATGTGTATATAGCTCAGCTCAGTGTCCTGTGAGGGATGTGTAGATATCTCAGGTCAGTGTCCTGAGAGGGATGTGTAGATAGCTCAGCTCAGTGTCCTGTGAGGGATGTGTAGATATCTCAGGTCAGTGTCCTGAGAGGGATGTGTAGATAGCTCAGCTCAGTGTCCTGAGAGATGTGTAGATAGCTCAGTTCAGTGTCCTGTGAGGGATGTGTAGATATCTCAGCTCAGTGTCCTGTGAGGGATGTGTAGATATCTCAGCTCAGTGTCCTGAGAGGGATGTGTAGATATCTCAGCTCAGTGTCCTGTGAGGGATGTGTAGATATCTCAGTTCAGTGTCCTGTGAGGGATGTGTAGATATCTCAGCTCAGTGTCCTGTGAGGAATGTGTAGATATCTCAGGTCAGTGTCCTGTGAGGGATGTGTTGATATCTTAGCTCAGTGCTCTGAGGGATTTCTGGTATCTCAGCACAGGCCTGGAAAACCTGACAAAGCACGATCACTACTGAAAAATCTTTCTGTTATCATAGAATGAGTGTTTTTATTGTGTTTTATTATTCTCCAGCTGAACATTAATTAGCATGTTCAAACAAAACAACTGCTTGTTACCTGATAGCATGTCAATGATTTCAGCCACACATATAAATATTATTTCTTCATAGTTCCATTTTTCAATGGCTTATAATGAGCCAAACATTGAGTGGAAAAACTGGCCTACTTATTTTGGCTGTTCCTTGTTGTTTGGATTGTGCTACCACTGTTTACAGTGGGAGAACACTCAGCGGTGACTGTGCAGAACCGTACACCCCAGCAGGGCTGATATTATGCAGCACTGCCTCGCTGGGTTTGGGACACAGAGCAACTCCTCTACCTTATTTTCATGATTTTTAATCCTGGTCTTATTTAAGGAATAAGCCAGACAGGGTGGTGTGTTGGAGTCATGGGACCATTATCCACCCCAAAACGGGTCACGCTGCAGAGACCAGAGTGGATTGCTCCTCTCGTACCTCATTTTCTTTTGAAGAAAATATTTAACTAGAGAAATAAAAATTAAACAAAACTGTTCAGTGTTAATCACTCACTTTATGGAATTAATTACCAGCTTTTTCTTCACTTGTTTTATTGCAGTATTCATGCTTTGTGTCAGTGTTTGTATCTTCCCATTTAGTCCGAATGGGGTAATGATCTTGAACTGAACAGAAGCCAAATGAAGTAACCCCTCCCACTTCCTCATCTCCCCCCACCCCCCGTACACAGGTGCGTCTCCTTACCCAGGCCTGCATATTGATGAGGAGTTCTGCTGCAGATTGAAGGAGGGCACTCGCATGAGGGCCCCCGAATACTCCTCCCCTGAAATGTAAGGAGCCCATCCCGCACACACACACACTTACACAAACACACACACATACAGCAGGACATGAGCATCTGCTTACAACTACAGAAAACTGAAATGGGTGGGCAGGAGGGAAGTGATGTGTGTCATGTGTCTTTGAAGGCTGGGGGTGCGTTGTTTGAGGCCTGGTAAGGGGGAGGGGTGGGTCAGTGATTGACAGCCAGTTAAGCAGCAACCGGCATTCAGGCGGATACTGATTTCAACAAACACCCAAACTTCACTAGCTGAGGCCACTAGTCACAACCCACCCCCCATGCCCCAGTTTACGCCTGGGAGACTCAATGTGGGCAGAACCACCCAAACCCCACGCCAACATCAGTATGGAATGATCTTTCAACGAAAAGGGAAAGCCATCCATGGATGTGGAGTGATGGTCAGGGAGCTGGGCTTGTGTCTCAGGTCACATATCTGATTCCTTGCCATTGCGCTGTTGTGCATACTAAACCTAACCATGAGTCTTAGTGTGGTCCCTCTGGATAACAGCCAGTGGAAAAGAAGGCAAACCGTTGCTGCACCTTGAACACATCCTTAATCACTGGCCCTGTTGTAAGAATGGCTGCACTAGCCTGCTATAAATAAGGCCCTCTTCTTGTCTCATTTCTCTCTCCTTAGCCCCCCACATTTGTATTCACTTTTACATACTCTGTGTCTGGCAAGTGTAACATAACGGCAGTAAACTCAGTCCATTGCATTGATTCAGAAGCAGTGAATGCTTGTGTGTGTGAGGAAGAGGAGCGCGGCGCTCTGAGAGCACTGTTCTCAGCTGACAGAATGTAGAAGGGGGTATATAAGATGCTGATTGGACATGATGGGCAAAATACAATCCAGACTCTCTGTCTTCAAAGGAAATGAATCTCAGTGACAGCCTCCTTGGATGTAGGGGAAAGTTTCAAGGGGTAATCTCATCACCCAATCGGCTTCCACATCCTGGCAAGACCCCTGTCCCCCCACCCCTGCTACCCTCTCCACACTCTCCAGCTTAAAATGCTTCAAGGAGCCAAGAGGACCTCTGCACGATTTGTCTTAATCCACTTTGCCATTCCGACCCTCTTTTTAATAATTTAACATGACGGCGTTGACTGGGCGCGATGAGAAAAACATCTAAACATCCTGCAGTCTTCCACAAGAGACGAGAGTCCCCTGATGCCGATCGCATGTGTAGGCCTCAAACCCCCCCACCCCAGTATCACTGCCCCTGACCTCTGACACCTGACCCCCGACCCCAGCCCATCCCTGTGATATGAATGATGAGGAAGAGCACAGGAGATGCACAGCGGTAAATCTGCAGCCCTTTGTGTGTCGCTTTATCTGGAATTTGACCCGCTAACTAGCCATACAGGACTGCACTACCCTCGGAGGAATGTGTAGGATGGTTCTCAGGGGGGTGGGGGTAAAGAAAGGGGAGCATCTGCCCTCCCATGGTTCTCCAAACACCCCCCCACTCCTGGTTAACCATGGCATGTGCTGGGGGGAGTTAAAAACTCCATCTCTACAGCATGAAAAATCCATCCGCTGTGTCCGCTTGTCAGAGGCCAAGATTGTTCTTGACTGAGGGGATGGTCTGTGACGGTACAGAGAGATGATTAATGGTAATGTTATTTCATTAATTTCATTATTTCATTGTTCAGTTATTGTTCTGTTGCCGGATAACACAACAATACTGAGGCCCCAGAGACAAACAGCATCCCGGCTGCAGATACTGTGAATGAATTCCCCTCAGAGAGAAAGAGAGAAAGACAGTCCAGTCTGTTTCCAGTCTGAGATTTTCAACAGGAAAAGTGGCTGTGGTTAGCATTGTTGAGCTATAGAATGTCTCTGCATTTCCCCAGAGGACTGAGCCAATCAGGAGCAGTCATCATTCCAGCTTCCGGACAGTCTCAAAATGGGGGGGAGACTCAAATAATTAAAAGAGGAATTACAGCAGGACCCGTTTCCTTCAGCTAATGTCTTCTGCACTAAAGAGAGAGGGGGGAAAATGGTGTGAGCCCGAAGGTCTTTGTGCCCTGAACGCAAAGACAGATGGAGGGACGGAGGCTGGGTTGAAGGAGGGGAAAGGGGAACTGTGGAAGAAGTAATGAACCATCTGCTTCCGCTGAAATTTTCTCAAGGTGCCAGAATGACCTCAATCTGGCAAATATCAAAGAAATGATAGAGTTCCCTGACGAATGCTTGTGCGGGATGCCGGAGTGAGTTACCTGACCAGCGCACGCGTGGGTCATTCGGGTAAAGACAGGCAAGTGGAGGCTTGGATACAGGGGATCTGTCGTTGCCGGACTCACCTAGTTTCACTGGTCGGTTTCTGAATTCCTTCACCCAGTAGAGCAACGCAGAGTCCTACATTACATTACACTGCCGGGGAAACATAAAACTGGGCCGAGACGCCCCACATGGCCAGGGCTGCTGACAGCTCCTCAAAAACCCAGAGAGGGCTCTGTGCTCCCCCAAAGAAAACACCCACCATGACCAACATGAGCCCCCAAACCCTTCAACATAAAGACAGAGTGAACAAGCAGAGTGTGGTACCCACTCAAGAGTCTGAGGACTTAAGTTCAGTGTGGCTCTACTTTTTGATCAACTGGCCAAAGCGACTAGAAATGAAAAACTAAAACACCAACCAGTCAAGATGTTCAGCCGCCGTTGGCACACTCTACCAGTGTTAAGCATTTGTTTATTTCAGTACTTGCTTGCTTTTTCCTGTCCCACAGAATTGTGCAGAGCAGCAATGCCCAGCCCTGGTCCTGGAGAGCTACAAGGCATTCTGATTTTTTCCTTTGACTTTATCTATTAATATGGCTGACAGTTAACTCAGCTGGTTGCTGAAAGAAAAATCAACACGCTGTGTAGTTCTCCAGGACCAGGACTAACTAGCCCTGCTGTAGAGCTAGCCATTGTGCTGGAGCTGCTGGCACTGCGCTGTACGCTCTCTGTCAGACTGGGTCAAACTCCATGTCAACTGTTCTGTACTGTACTGAACACGCATTTTGGGATAAATCCACAGAATAAAGTACACCGTTACTTCTGGGGGCTTATGTTTTATTTCTCCAGCACGGTTTCACAGGGGACACACAAAATAGCAGAGCTATTCAACTAGTGGCCGGAGGGAGTGAGCACTGTGTAAACACGCTCTTGGCCTTTCAGTCTGGAGAAGAAAAGAAAATATGATTACGTTGTGACTATGTCAAGGTCTGCCTCTACATCTGTCTGTTGAAGACCCTGTCTCGTTGTTGACTTTCTAATACTTATTTTATTCATTAATGTGTGGTTTTATGCTCATACATTTTGCTATAACTGTAATTAGATAAGGGTCCTGCACAAGGCATCTCTCTGTTTAAGCTGGTGTGCCCATTTGCTCTTTTTCTTTGTATTTCATATTTTTTTCTGAAACATTTTTATTGTTTTGCAAATGAATGTAATCAAATGAAATGTCTGACAGATACCAGACGATGCTGGACTGCTGGCAAGGGGAACCAGCTGAGAGGCCTACTTTCACAGAGCTGGTGGAGAGACTGGGTGACCTGCTGCAGGCCAACGTACAGCAGGTATGTGGAAACATACCAAGACAGTATCATAACTGCAGGTATGATGGGACCTGAGTACATACCAAGACAGTATCATAAAGCTGAGTACAGTGTGTATAATGGTTTGGGAGTATAATAGATAGGAAGCTGAGTACAGTGTAGTATAGTGGATCGGGAGTTGAGTACAGTGTAGTCCTATGGTTGGGAAGCTGAGTACAGTGTAGTATAATAGATAGGGACCTGAGTACAGTGTAGTATAATGGTTTGGGAGTTGAGTACAGTGTAGTCCTATGGTTAGGAAGCTGAGTACAGTGTAGTATAATGGTTTGGGAGTTGAGTGCAGTGTAGTCCTATGGTTAGGAAGTTGAGTACAGTGTAGTATAATGGTTTGGGAGTTGAGTGCAGTGTAGTCCTATGGTTAGGAAGCTGAGTACAGTGTAGTATAATAGATAGGGAGCTGAGTACAGTGTAGTATAATGGATAGGGACCTGAGTATAATGAAGTATAATTCTATATGGTTAGGCAGCCTGATGCAGCAGATTTAATGTAATAAAATATGCAAGTAGTAAGATACATCAAAATGTGAAAATTGAGACAAAAAGTGAAACTGTCACTAGGCATAATTGTCTCTCAGATGAGGGAATGGAGGAGGGGGGGACTGTAATTCGAAACCTGGCTAGAGAAAAATATCACACACAAATAAGGATTTACCAGAAATCTGATCGATAGGGAATGGCATATGACAGGATCACAATAGCTAAGTGGGAATAAACTGGATTTGGAAGCCGTGGGTGTTTTGGTATATCTGAGGTGGAACCCTGGCGTGAGCTGGTGGGACAGTGGAGAGGCTCGTTATGTTCATATCCTGAAACACTGGCGCAGCTTTCGTCTCCAGCATTTCCATACTAATATGGGCCCTCAGCCCTCCCCTCCCAAAAACCTCAGGAAAGACAAAGCTGCACTCTCCCTCCAGAATCGCATTGAGTATTCCAAAGTTTCGACTGCCAATAAGTCTGTGTCTAACCAACAAACCCTCAGTAAAATTACTTTTTGTCATTTCCAATTCAGTTTTTTTTTTACATTGACTTTTTATATTGACTTTGATTCCAATAGCTGACCTGAAAGTTTTGCTTTTCTATAATTCAGAGGGCAGTGGAGAGTGACATCATAAGAAGTGGGTCTGTAGATCTGAATCTACTGAATATTAATGGATGAGTCTGGGACTCTGGGTTTGGGCAGTGTATTGCAATGGGTAAGGAGGGGACTCTGGGTTTGGAATTGCACAAACCCGTAGCCTCACCTGTAGAAAGGAGACAGGTCAGGCATTCTTGTGAGCCGTATGAATGAGTGATGGGAAATGCTGAAGGGAGTCGGACTCTTGGGGTGCTCAGGAAGCTGCTTTGATTGGCTCTTGAAAGAGCTGCTGAGACTGGGGGTACCCGGAGATGAGTCGTCCCGAGGCGGGGTGGGGGGTGCGAGCTTAGGATGGCTAGAGCAGGAAGTCACACTCAACACCTCCACTCTGCTTCCTCTCAACAACAGAGAGGGCGAGAGAGAGGAGGGAGCGGGAGAGGGAAAGAGAAAGGGGTGGACAAGAGAGAAAGATGAGGAGAAGGAGAGGGGGAGAGAGAAGGGACTAAGACAGAAGAAGGTAAAGAGGGGTGTGAAAGAAGGAAGAGGAAGAGAGAGGCTGCAAGATGGGGGGGAGGAAGTGTGGGAGAGGGAGGGCATTAGATGGAGAGGGGGAGAGAGAAATAGAGCGAGAAAGGAAGAAAGGAGGAGAAAGAAAGAAGGAGGCATAGATATGGGGGTGGGGTTAGCCAGACAAAAAAGAAACCATGGCTGCTGATGCAAACTTGGCTATTTACAGTTGGGACTCCGAGTTCCCATCGAGCCTCGAATTCCATGAGAGAAAAAAGCCCGTTACAGTTGTGCAAATAGCTGTAGATCGTTAGGCCTGACAGCCCCGCTCTGCCTGACCCCACTCAGACTCACTGCAGACAGACGGGTCACACACAGGCCCAGAGACTGAGAGTGGGACAGGCCCGACATGGGCACGGCCATGAAGGGAGCTCGGGTCTCTCACTGATTCACACACCCTCCCACAGTTACAAAGACGGGCGAGCAATCAGACACATACGAGTGATGACGGGCATTCATCTGCAAGATGCAGCTACCATAGGACCACCCCAGTGCACTTCTAACTCTGAATTCCTGCTCCTGTGTGACAGTGACAATACCCAACATGTCCACTCTCTGAAGAAAGAGAGAGTGAGAGACAAAGCAGGGAGAAAGAGTGAGATAGAAAGAGAGAGAGAAGAGCAAATTGGTTTTAACTGTCTGTTCAAATTACTGTGCATTTTTGTTTTCGGTTTTAATTTCTGCATCTGATCTGGGTCTTTCATCTGCTCTGTGGAGAAATCGGTGTATGCATGCATGAATTTGTAAGTGGTGAATGAAATGTAATATTAAAGCATGTTGCTTCAGTAACGGACACTTCTGTTCTCTCTTCTCTCTTGCTTTCTCAGGAGGGGAAGCACTACATCCCAATCAACACTGCTCTGCTAGCCAAAGAGGGCAAACCGGCTGGGGGGTCCATTGCAGAGGAGACCTGCGAAACTCCTGTCTCACACCGAGAGTCCGGGAGTGGCTGGTAAGCAGGAGCTTAACTGTCAAGTTTTTGGTTCCCAGAAAGTCCAGAGGAAGAGGTGTGATGGCATCACTAATGGACAAGAGTCAGCATATTCTGTCAGTACCCAAGTAAGCTGAACCAATCATCGTATTTAGCTGTGGAGAGCAAAATCTCTTGATTGGTTCAAAGTAGTCGGGCTGACAGGTCATAGTAGCTCCACCCATAATGGGCTTCATGAAGCCTCATTGTCCCATCCCTGAGTGTTAGCTTTTGAGAGGTCTTGAAACACCACAGATAAAACTGCAGAAATGGTCTCCGGTGAATAGTAAATTAAATAGTAAATAGATAAATACTCTAAGTCCATTTGTGGAATGCTCTCCTCATGACATTATCACAAAACTGAATCTAACTGAAATGTGGCCCGATGTTTTTAAATGGTTTCTCATGGCAAGCAGTTGCCTCTCTCTCAATACGGAACACCATCCACTCACAATTTTTGTTTCCCAGAAAATTCCCAGAGCGCTAAAATAAATATTCCCAGAGTGTACATTTGTCCTGGATGTCCCAAGAATATTGTTTGCCTGGAATGTTTTTTTCTGTACCTTTGAAATAAAATGTTGTAAGGCTGTTTTGGGAACAATAGTTCTTCGTATGTTATCTCATAACAAAATGGAGGGCTGACAGAAATCCTCCCCACAGTTCTGGGAACGTTACAATTAGCCAGGACAGTCTGTCCACCTTTCAATAATTTTTGTCATGGGGGCTAAGTCCAGGCCACCTGAATTTATGCTGTGAAACTGTAAAATTAAACTAGGCATGAAATGATAACAGCACACGTTTTTCAAGAGCCCAGTTCTTAGAAATAAACTCAGGCCTGGCCCCTTATGTACACTACATTTATTGTTCCACATTCTGAAAGCTCTACTGGATAAATCACATGTACCTGAATAAACAGAACAAATAACTTTAAAAAAACACATCTGCACTGTAAACTGGTTTTCAGCTGGGTCCCTAATGTCGTGTGCTTTTCTCTCAGTCTAGTTTCCCAAACTTGAAAACACTTTTCTCGGTATGTTGTGCGAATCCAGTTTGCAACCACCAAAGAACAAGCCCAAAGTGTCATGATTGATGACACGAGTACAAGTGAACAGAAAAAAAATAGGAACCTAAGGATAGATTCTTTCTCGACATGCAACAGCAGTCGATTTCAACCAGTAGTTCCCTCTTTTTATTTAAATTTCCTCACAGTTCAAAACCAGAATGCGAAACAGAAGATGTTCTCTCCTTACCCCCACCCGCTCTTCTATAAAGATGTTCACTGTCTCCATCTGAGGATAAACGCGGTGTCAATTGAGTTTCAATGAGGAGCGAGTAACCCGATAACTCTATGGCTCCGGTGGCGAGAAGGCCAGAACTCTGATACCCCTCTCAGGGATTTCCCCTGAAACCACAGCCCCGGTCCGGGATTTGCATCCAGTTGGAATAATATTTGTCAAGATTTTATATTTTCACAAGTAGTACCAGTGAATTTTTTCAGGGTGGCGATGAAGTTAGTTGATGACATTTATCCTTAAAGTAGAATTAAACAGGTCATACAATTCTCTCGCAAGTTGGAAAGCGACAAAAATGAAAAGACTGAATAGTCTGGGGTTTGTTTTCAGAGATTAGGGTTTCCATCGGCACCACAAAGGGACATTACCATTGTGAAGGGAAAAAGTACTTTTGTATGTTTTCATGCGGTGTCACAGAGCATTGTGGGATATGATACAAATGCCTTTATTGCAGATAATTATTATTATTGCTGGTTTATGTGTAGCTGATCTGTATCAGCTGTATATGTAAAACTAATACATGATATCGAAATGGTTTACCGTTACAGGAATATAAAAATACGGCCTGCCAGCGTGAAAACGTTTGATGACGTTACCATGGAGAGTGACACTAATGAATCCCAGGAGGTGAGAGGCTCATTCTCATCTGAACACACACACACACACACATAGAGTCAGTTTCTCTCACACACTAACACATACACACATGCACATGCACACGCACACATAAATTCACACACAGTAATACACACAGCTTTCACCATCAACAGTGTACTGTCAATTTTCAAGACTCAGCAAACATTGTAACATTGTATTCAAAACATCATGGAACAGACACTTGTTTGATGTAATGATTCAATTTACCACTTTTTGGGACTTTTTACTGCTTGAAATGTTGTGAAAGGCGCATTAAGCATTAATGAAGTGATGGAGTGTCGATTTGGCTGGGATACTGTTGAACCCTTCCTGTGCCAGTGGTAGGAGGGCAGACTGCTCTGTGTGCTGTGTCATAGGAGTGACCTCTCTGTCTCTCTGTCCTTCCAGGGGGGACAGACTGACAGCGGGATGGGCCTGTCTTCTGACGACATGAACACCCTGAAGCGGCTGGAGTCTATGGCCCAGCCTCTCAGCATTATGGCCCTAGCGTGAGTAGCTCTACCCCATACCTGCCATTGACACACACACACACACACACACACACACACACACACACACACACACACACACACACACACACACACACACAAACTTTATGAGATGAACTTTATGCACAGGTGTCCAACGTGAGGCTCCTCCAGAGCCGTCCTCTGTTTCAGTATTTTAAAACTATTAATACTCTTTGGGTGTGAGACCCGCTGCAGAAACCCTGTCAGATCCACTGTGGTCCCCTCTCCATCAAAGCCGCTCCCTGAGCTGGCCGATTGTACATTTTTCCCATTTCCTTGATGTCCCTTGAGCGTTATTTGTCTGGAATGTTTTTCCATAACTTGTTTGGAAAAATAAAATGTTTTAAGACCGTTGGGGGGAACATTCTCGTCATAACATGGGGAATCTGACTGAAACTTTTGCCAATGTTGCGGGAATGTTGTGTGATTGCTGTCTGTACCAGCCCAATCTGTCACTAAACTATTTCAGCTCAAACTCAGCTCTGTCACTAAACTACACCGGCCCAAACTCAGCTCTGTCACTAAACTATACCAGCTCAAACTCAGCTCTGTTACTAAACTATACCAGCTCAAACTCAGCTCTGTCACTAAACTATACCAGCTCAAACTCAGCTCTGTTACTAAACTATACCAGCTCAAACTCAGCTCTGTCACTAAACTATACCAGCTCAAACTCAGCTCTGTCACTAAACTATACCGGCCCAAACTCAGCTCTGTCACTAAACTATACCAGCTCAAACTCAGCTCTGTCACTAAACTATACCGGCCCAAACTCAGCTCTGTCACTAAACTATACCAGCTCAAACTCAGCTCTGTCACTAAACTATACCGGCCCAAACTCAGCTCTGTCACTAAACTATACCGGCCCAAACTCAGCTCTGTCACTAAACTATACCAGCCCAAACTTTGGTTGCATGGAGTGGAGCACAGAATGCAGCCAGGCCCCCAGCCGAGGCAGAATATCACACAGCACTCAGAGCAGAGGCTCATCAGAGGCTGGTGTGAGCAGACACTAAAGCACAGAGGGGCCACCTCGGGCACCAGCACTCCCATCCAGAGACCCCTAATGGATGTTATCTGGAGCAGCCTGAATCAGTCTGCCCTAATATGGCAGTGCCAGCTGAGTGGGGGGGCAGGCTCCAGCCTGACATTATCCTGCTGTTTAAAAATGCAGGCTCAGCAGCTCAAAGAGTGCAGAACTAATGTTATGATAGCTCCTGTCATAAAGACACCCCCACCCCCTGCCCTGTAAATTATTTATGGTTTGCTCGTTGCCTCCAGAAAAAATCAGGGCCTTACTTTCTTCCCGTGATTGACGTCTGAGAAGCTGTTTACGGTTCCGCCCCGGCTGCAAAGCCGAGGCTAATGCAGGAACATCGGCCCCCCAGACTCATCAGTCACACAGCAGACTGTGCCGTATCCGGCTACTGGTGCAGAGTAACACCTGTGAGTGTTTGCCTCCCCGGCACTGGGACCGGCCCACTGTCACTGTGGGAGGTGAGGGGGGCCCACGGACCACAGCTACTGGCATCAGTACAGCACCACGCCTGGGCTGCATTAAAAGGGTGTGTTTGAGTGAGACGGGCACAAATTTTAAGCGCATATGTCTCTTGCTCAGGTCGGTTTATACTCTTTCACAGCCACACTCGGGGCTGAGAAGGACACATGCACATGCACTCTCCCTAGAAGACTGACGTTAAGAGACCACAGAACCCATAGGAGTTGAAGGAGATAAGCCAGCAAACCTGGAACTGCAGTGGAATGGAGGCTAAATTAAGAAGGGAAGAAACCCGTGGCCCATACAAAACCAAAACTTTCCGAAGCCCCCTGCCCAAGCCGTAAAAAATGAGCTGTTTTTGAAAAACACATGCAGACAAAGAAATTAAAATATGCATGGACACTCATAATGAACTGGCCAAATGTAAGTGAAAGGCTAGCAGAGGGAGTCCTGGCTGCTGGGTGTGGTGTGAATTGCCCCCCCTCGCCATCCACCTCATGCGTGCACACATGATTAATGCGGCTGTCTGGGGCCAAATAAACGGACTGCACCCTGGGAGGGGGGGCACTTACACTACACACATTCTGTCCCCCGTCCCTCAGCAACCATTATGTCTGAAGCAGCCCCCTTCCCCCCCTCCCATGAAGAGGCATCCTTACTTAGGGTCTCCCCCATCCCACAGTCCTGCATGACACACACACTCGCTGGGCACAGACCCACATGGGAGGTGAGGGCTCCACACCCAGCAGGTACGCCTTTACCCATCATCCCATGGGGTTATGGGGAGGGTCAATCCCAGAGACGCAGAGTGACTCCCATGCTGAGCGACCACTCCATCACTGTCACCTCTGACCTGTGACCTGCAGGAGATTTCATTAGGCTGCTTTCTGTCTGCTGGGTGTGTCCCTCCGGTGTGTGTGTGTGTGTGCGTGTGCGTGTGTGTGTGTGTGGGTGTGGGTGTGGGTGTCCCCCCGGCATCACCCATTAAACACACACTGGCAGTGCTGGAAGCCTGGAGTCAGCTGCCAGGAAACTGTGCAATGCCATATTAAAATTCCTCCATGAACTGAAACAAACACACACAGATGCTTACATGCACACACACTCAAACGTTCACATGCACACACACACACATACACTCATACATGTGCTGTTCAGGCCTCCCTGTGTCTAAGTCAGTCTGTATTCTCTTCTCTCCAGGCTAAAAGCTGCCAGTAAGAGTAAGGAGTCAGTACTGCTGGAGGGGGAGAAGGAGAAGCTCCAGCCCCCTGTACCGGAGCTGGACCTCAGCCTGGAGGACCCATCTCTGGACCCGGCCCTGGAGTGCCACAGCCCTCCGCCCGACTATAACTACGTGGTCCGCTACTCCACCCCACCTGTGTAGCCGTGCCCCTGACCCTGCCCCTGATCCTGTCCCCGGTCCCGCTCTCACCCTGCCAAAATGCCAACCCCCCAGGAGGCCTGACTGACTGTCTCATAACCCCCCACAGCACACACACATACACACGCACACACAGTGCTCTGCAAAGCTGTATTCTGGGCATGTATTTTGGCCTCTCAAGAACCAGGCTACTGTAGGAATCCAAGAAAAATGAAAAATTAATGTGCCACTTTATTACTTCTGACATCGTAATGAAAGAGCAAAGAACCCCCAGAGACAGACAGTTTATTTCATCCCACCCCCCCCCCCAAAAAGGCTCAAATCCGCACTTTGTCCATATCTGCATATCCACCGCCAGTCCTTGCCCAAAGGGAAGCCGCCTGTTTTGGTCCGTCCACACTGGCATTCAGAAGTCTTATTACAGCCCCCCGCCTCAGAGGGGCCCGCCTCCAGCCTCCCACAGGGTCCTGCTGAAATACTCTGCACCAATAAAGACGCTCCAATCATTCCGCTTAAAAACTCGCTCAGGTATTTACTGATCTACTGTGAAGGCTGTGTCAGCAGAGGAAACACACCCCTGGTGTTGCACAGATCCATTAGTGGTGTCCGCGGCGCGTCTCTCCGGCCGCACGTCCCTGCGGCCGCGCGTCGGAGGCTCGGGGTGTACTGCCCCAGCGCGATGAGAGCAGCATACGATGGAGGGTGGATTTATTTCATCTGTAAATATATTTTCTGAAGTTTTTTTTGGAAACTGGAAAAAAGATTTATGTTATTTGTAATGTACTTATTTTGTTATAAACAGTATTCTCTTGGAGGTAGCAATACAAGGATGAAAAAGAAGGATTTTTTTAAAAAAGAAACGGGGACAAATCTGTAAGTGTATTCCTTTGCCTGGACCGCAAATGGTCTCATGTTTTTTTCAGAGACGCTGGCAGACAGACAGTAGGGAAAGTCCCTTAATAACTGGCAGTGCTGTCTGAAAGCGTTCCGCGCTCCGGTAAGCAGATACACTCAGTCCCCTGGCCTCTCCGCCAAAGGCCGCATTGTTTTGATTGGACCTGCTGCCCACCGCCGTGTCCTTCATCCCCATTACACGGGTTAAAGGTCACCTGGGTGTATTTCTTTGCAAAAATAAAAAAGAAAACCTCACCGGCTCATTCCCCCATTATTATTGTTTTCTTCTGCATTCAAAATGATCCGTTCCTTGGAAGGACTGAGGAGCAGTGGAACATTAGCCCGAGGCAGCATTGTTTAGCTGGGCTTGCACAGAGAGCTCTGAGTCAGTGAGCTTCTCAAAGCTAGACTTCTTAAAGGCTTAGAAAGTCCAGTCATTCTCTCTCTCTCTCTGGGTCAGGTTGTTTTAGAAAGGTAACCTGAGATGCCCCTCCGCCTCAGAATGCAGGTGCAGGTGCTCTGGTCCGTGGTCAGCTCGGCCTGACCCAAAGCTCCCCGGACCGTGGCCAGCCTGTGACTCTGCTGGTGATGAGTGAATGAGGACCAATGGCATGACAAATGGGTTGAGCTACCATTAGCTGTCACCATTAGCTTTACAAAAAAACACCGTGATTGTTTTAAATCAGTTATTAGCAGTAAGAGATGGCTTCTCCATCCATGTTTCATGTCATGATATCGGATTGTGGCAACACTGGCCCCCAGCAGACAGAGAGGCGGAGAGGTGTGGATGCGAGGGTCAGAGACAGGGAAGACCACACGAGGCGCAGACCCCTCTGGGCCTGGCAGTCGTCTCTTTCACAAATCACACAGAATGGAGTAAAGACACCCTTTATTGCTCTTTTATTCTTTTTTGTTTTTATTCTGGTGAAGAATTCATTTCTATTCTTCCTCCTTCACCCCCAACGGTTATTGAATCACAAGAGAAATGCTCTTCACATCCTTTTTGTAGACAGAGGTATGCAGGTGTGAAATGCTGCGAGCTACATTGGAAGGTGTGTTTTTTTGTTTGTATGAAGCTGATGTGTTCAGATATGTTCCTGAGATTTCATGTCTCACACAGAGTGTTGGATGCAGAAAGCACTAGTGAAAAGTTAAACTATGCATATTTATTTAGGGCGTATATCTGTTACATAGCTACAGTTCAAGATCAAATGCAAACTAATTTAAATTCCAAACTGTTAAGTGTCAACCAAAGGATTTTGTACCCTCAGAAACTGTTATAAAAATACTAACATTCCATTTTTATTTCTTTTATAATGAGAAAAAAATGTTTACGCTGCTGTACTATGGTTACAATAGGAAAAAAAATGTAGTTATTTGCTTCTGTTAACAGGAATGTTTATATTGAGTTTGGTAACAGATTCAGTCTCTTATACTAAAATGTTACTAAAGCTTGCAGGGCAGGCTAGTGTTTCTGTGTCACAGGAAGAGTGTAGATAGCCAATTAAAAGGCTGGTCACTATAAACCCATCACCCGTCAGCGGAATCCGCCATATTCCAGCAAGTCTGATGCTTTTAGCTTTCTGCGTTAAAAGCGGACCAAAAGGAAACCCTGTTAACAAATCGGTCAAGAGAAATGACGCAGATGATGAAGATGCAGTCGGCAAAACTGCTGTACCCGACCTTAATTCCAGACTCTGACCTGAGTCCGTTGGCCCTTCTTGCATAAGGACTGTCCTTATGTAAAACTCATCGGTCTTAAGCTCACAGCGAGCCTCGCTCCTGTCAGGCCCCATTGATTCATGTGATGTAGCTTGTCCACCTGTTCGTGAGTCTCTTCATGCACACAGAAGGGTGCGAGTGGCCAGCCCTGTCCTCTTAACCACTAGTCTTGAAGTGCCAGTAAACCTCTACAGGATAACTATGCTCTGGCCGTCCTGGCAGTGTGACTCTGCCAGCGTTGTCTGTAGAAACACAAGCTGGTCGGTTTGGGTGCCAGGTGTGGAAAACATGTATGCACTGATGACAATGTCTTTCATATGTAGTTTTTGTTTTTGTTATTTTATTCAAAATGTATTATGTATTTTTATTATTAACCAAGTATAAGAAAATAAATAAAGATCTATATATTTATACATTATGTCTGTTTCAGCTTCTGGGTTTATTGTCTCTTTTGTAACTGATCACTTGCATCTGCTTATTTTTCGCACCGCCCTTACCAGGAAAACGGTCCCCAGTGACTGCTGCCAACGCAGTGCCCTTAGGGTTCAGGAGGCCCACAGTGTATCAGTGTACGCTGGTTTTCCCCTGAAATCCCACAACCAGTTCTGGCTACCTTAGGTAAAATTTGAAGAAGAATAGGCTTGAATATTAATGAAAGTATCTCGAAATCAATGCAATATGTTCAAAGCACAATAAAAGTAAGAGATGTAGTGTTGCTTGTCTTTCTCTTGCCACACACACATACACATGTGCGTGCTGCTCCGGTCTGTCTGTAGGATTGAGTCACATACAGTCGCTACAGTGTCTCCATCACATCATCCGCTCTCCCACACCCTGATTGGGCCACATCCTGATTGGGCCACACCCAGAAGCACAGCATGGTTGTGGCCTGGCATCTGTATTCAAGCTAATACAAGCAGCACTTCAGCAGTTCCCATTGCATTCACATATGTATATTTATGTCTATATGATTCACATTAAAAACAATAGAAGACATGCAAAAATTGGAGAGAAATTGTGAAAACAATCAACTATTTATTATACTTGTACATATATCCTTTTATTTTTAAGTGATTCACATATATAACAGCAAAGCCGTGAAATTTGAACAAAGTTGCGAAATGGCACGGCTGAGAGAGTGGAAAGTTTTCTATCTGATAGGAGAGGAGGGGTGTGGTTTGGGGGTGGGGGTATTCGTGTGTCATCATTGTGTTCCCCTCCTTGCCCCTTGTACACTGAGGTGCGAGGCACACTTCCTGCGTGGGGCCAGAGAGTCTGCAGCCCTTCTGACTGTCACCGCGCCGGGACAATACCTCGCCTCTGGCAGACAGGAAGTCACTATTAATCACTGCTGCGTGAAGAGCGGCGGGGGGGATGCCACCAAGAGAGACTTCCTGTGTGCCCCCCTGATCACCGGCACAGAGTAGCGGCATGGGGGGGCCATGCCCAGCGGGAATTCGGGGGGGGAACGAGGGCGGTTTCAGGTGTGGGGCCCTAAACTGTCTCCTCTCATATATCTTGTCATTAGATTTACAGTGTTTACTGCATGCAGAGAGGGTCATTCCACAGAAACAATGCTACAAGATGCTGCCCTGACATGTAAACAGCCCAGAAAGAGCATGAATAAGTCCCACCCAGTTATCCCACCCTTGGGGGGGTGCAAGGTAAAACACAATAGAAGGATGTGGGGGGGGGCATCATCTCCCCACAGTAATCACAGAGTGGGCACAAACACACACACACTACACACACAAACACACACACACACACACACACAAACAACACACAAAGCAGCATGTAAAGCTCAAACATCTATTCTATTCCTCAATATCATGAGGAATGGAATCATTCACTCAGGTGGAAAAAACTATAAGCATAATAATAAATAATACCTACTTAATTTTATCAATACCATAGTACCTGCTGTGACTGTCTGGTAGAAATGTGCTTTTAGTTCAAAACCAGCAATGAAGTCAGATCTCTGGCACTGAACAAGTCCCCAGTCCTAATGACCCTCTGCGAGAGACACAAGAGCAATAGGAAGGTATCATAGCCTGTATGACCTCATCTTCAGTTACTCCATCTGTCCTTTGAGATGCATGTCCACCAACATTCCTGTGATCTCTGTTATTGAACGCATGACTACTGTTTAAAAAATAAAGCAGAAAACCATTCAGGACTCACTATTATGTAATAATCGTAAAATTCCAATTAATAAAATGCTTTTTAACAAAGATCCTCAAAGCACTGAATGTTTAAACTAAGAAAAACAAATGTAAACACTGTGGAAAGGATGTCATGTTTAAAGATTTTAAATATATAAATTCATTTCCAAATGAACTGGTGATCAAATAAAGAGATATTCTGAAGAGATTCAGAGCCAAGTTCCTAATTACCTCAAAACCTGACAGGACAAAAGATTTGGCAGACAGCAGATTTCAGATGGTCTGAATGAGACAGCTTTGTAAATGAAAGTGTCACATTGGCAATATTAGACTTTGCCCGCTCAAAGTCTAAGAGTTTAGTTAAATATGAGGCACACCTGCGTCTTCACCCAGCTGCACATACGGTCCATACAGCTGTTAAAGTGTGCTCAAAATGTTGTTTCACTGAGGCTACACCCTTTAAGGGGAGGTTACTCACGACCAATGAGATATGTGGTCGGTTCTAACAAGAAAAGGGATTTTAATTTATATGTGTACTCCCACATACAAATTAAATAAATATGATTATTTCACCATGAAGGTATTAGAGACCATTAAAATGGAATGCGCTCTACCGAGGGGAGTTTGAGGAAGTATTCCACAGATGGTACCAATGGAACTTTGCATTAGCTCCATCAGTGTCTCTGCTATCATTTATTAGTGTGCTGTATGGCTGTTCCCTTTTAATAACTTTTCAATGACCTCCAGACTAAAAAACATCCCAACTGCATCCTATTAAAAAGGTTTCTCATCTGCTTACTGTAAATGCTGAAACAATCGGACTCATGTGAAAAAAATCCGTGGTTCCCACTTCCACAGTGACTTCCCAAACGAACGAGGGCCGGCAGGATGTGGCATTAATCAGCCAAACGGAGACGGCAGCCACTGCGGCATCTGAAACCCCGTCAGACAGACTCTCTTAATCAGGAGGCAGACAGCTGGTGATGCCATCGTGCGTTTCAGGGAGGCACCGCGGGCTGTGAGAAACGTGCGTACGCGTTGGTGAGGTGAAGCCCTGCCAAGGGGACGGCGCTTCCCCCAGGTCGTGTCCAAACTAGGTGAGGCAGGGGGAGGGGCTACGCCTCCCAGGGGCTTGTACGAGCTGGGGAGAACAATGGAGGCCGGACATCACCTCTCCGCCTGGAGGGGGCTGGGAGGTTGATATCCCATGCATTCACTCAACCTCAACCCCAAAAAGCCTTTTAGCACAGTGAGAGCAGCTTTGAGGAAGTATCAGAGACCAAACCAACAACACACCACTTCCTAAAATAAGACATCCCCAAAATGGATCAGAGAAAACCATTAGGTAGGGGGGTGGGATGGGGGCTACCAGAGAGCACAGAGTCCATCGACTGTTTGAGAATCGGCTCCCCCCCCTGCAGGGCCCATCCTCACATCTCTGGTGAGGTGGAAACACCTGTCAGCTCCACCTGTTATCAATAAGGAACTGGATAAGAAAGAATTATTGGGATCCACCTGATGTTTTGTGAAAAAAAAATTAGTTATTAACATGAACCATTGTCAAACCATACCAAATTTGGTTACTGAAATCACTTAAAAAAGCACTTTAAAAAATGCTAACATTTCATAGGTTAAAAACGTAACAATGCAATGCTGTCAGACTGCTAAGGCCCACTCCAAATGAACTTGCCTCCTGAAATTGTTCACCAACAGAAATACATACAGTATGGAAGCAGAGAAAGGTGAGGCCAACTCATTGGAAAAGTAATGCTCCTTTATTTGCTTAGTAACTTTACAAACAGAATAGCATATTCTAAGTATATTTTTGCATTTGTAATTTTCCCCTGAAAACTAATCATAGCACACAGGAAATCGTTTTAGGAGGAAGAAGGAAAATGGACTTAAATGGTTCAGTTACTCATACTTCAAAAGACATGTTGGTTTTCAGTACTCGATCATTGAGCAACACCATCGTCAATCCACAGGATGTAAAACTCAGGCAAGAGGGCCTTTTTAAAAACCCTTATCACCCTGATATCTCAAATTCATATCCATATCCACTCTGTCTGATACTGAGACAAACACTGTGCTGGGTGAGACACTGCAATTATCTGCAGGACAAGCTACTCAAACCAACAGGCAGTTTATCTCATCCCACTGGAACATGTTTACACTATTGATTACACACTCTGTGTTTTATTTATGCAGTAAGACTGTAGACTACATTCCTGACAAGATAAAACTTCAACCAAGGGCCATAGTAAATGTTCTTTTGTCTAAATATTTTTGGACAAGGAACAGTGACAGTTGACAAAATAATCACCTAATGATACATTTGAAAGAAAAATTTGAACAAACATATAAATTATTTTGTCCTCAAACCAACAGCAAGCAGCACCAGATACAGCATTACCACATAGTCACTGATGCTATTTTTACATTTTTGGTAAAAAGGGAACATTGTAAGAGACACTTAAAATCAGGCATCATCTTTATAAGTGATCACTCAGCAGCAGCTATATACAGTCATTCATTCATTTCTTACTCGTATCAATGCAATACTTTAATGTTTTAACTGGATGTAGATAGAGTGCAATGGAGGCAATTATGACAATGCATGTCAATGCTACTAAAACATCTTAGCGCTGATATGATGAACTGTTTCCATGCTAGGAAAGGCTCCAAACGATAGCAGTTATGCGGCAATGCATGCTCTGATGAAGATAATCTAAGTGATATGCTGGCAAGGTCGTGATTAACATGAAATGAATGTTGAAAACATAATCGCTTTAGCAAAATGCAGATAGCTGAGTTTCGTTGAACTCAACTTGTGTGATCAGCCTCTGAGGCTATGTTAAAGATTTTTCTTTAAGGATGACGTACTGCAGTGCACACTGGAATTCTGTTTCCTGCTGTGCTACGTTCGTATCCACTTGGTACCTGTGACCTTTGAACCTGTACTTTGAGTCATCAAATCAAAGATGGCCTGCAATCAGTCTGAGCACAGATAACCAACCTTATTGCAGAGCCTGAAGCAAAAAAAATACACTTGGGCATAGGAGATAGCCTCCGGATTGAGGGTCTTCGAGCCTTCCACAGACCTGGGGAAGAGATATAAACTGATCTTTGACCTTCTTACCTCAATTCCAGGACCAAATTGAATTACATCATTTCCCTCAATAAGTAGGAAACCTTATTTAAACTAGGTTATGAGGAGGATATAGCAAGCATGCGTCCTGTGGCTGGGAGCTGGCCTTTGGTCAGTGGACCACATTGGTCTCTAGCAGCCACTCATGGCTGAAGGCTCATTACCTGAATATATGTCGACTTCCTTTTCTTCTTATGGCATAAGGAATATGTGGATGGTATCATATCAGCATTGAGAAATGTGGTCAATAATCCAGGAAGTCAAATGTCCAGCTACTTCCTCCTGAGTCAATGTGGGAGGAGTCACATGTGCAGCTACTTCCTCCTGAGCCTGTGGGGGAGGTTTGTTGCGGGTGGGGCCAATACAAGTTTAATTTGGTTAGAGAGAACTCAAGAATGTGATGTCTTATGCGTGTGTGCAATCTAGTAACATTAGCAAAGAAATAAGTGTATCTTTACATTGCGATTTTTGGTTCATTTCATATCCTCAAGCTTTCATTTGCAGGTTAGCAGCAATGTATGGCATACACCTAGTTACTGTAGCTGCAAGTGAACAGCAAATAGGCTAATTCATTTCGTAATTCAACCTAATAACTTTCATTCTGAATAACCTCAAGATTTTATGGATAACTGGCCTCATATTAGGTGGAATTCTGTGACATCACAATGCATTGTGATGAAATCACATCCTGACCTGTGAGGTCAGATTCCCGCAGTGCATGTTTGTGGTCCTATAGGACTCTGTGTGCCTGTATGTATGTAGGGCATGTATTTGGCATGTATCTATACATTTCATGTGTGTGTGTGTGTGTGTGTTTGTGCATTTTGTATGGTGGAATGCTTTTTGGAAAAACCTCTATATCACTGCGAAAGAGTAAAAATCCGTATTTCAGTGTCAGAGTGCCTTTATTACAATCAGAGATCAGAAATATGTGTATAATGCATTATCCTCATAATTTCATTACTCACACCATTACTCAAACTCTCCCAGAATCACACGGTGACCGAACACTCTTTCCCAGAGTCAGAGACTGAATTAAAATAAAACTTCAGGGTGAATGACCTCTTCTCCTGTCTGCTGCCCTCCTCACACACACACACACACAGACATCACACACAGAACAGTCACACATACATACACACAGTCACACACACACGCACACATACACACACACAGACACACACAATGCAAACTGGTTACAGCTGATGGTGATGGTGTCTGGCCACATTAGACCCCCCCCCCAACCAAGGCAACAAATTTGGGTCAGAATATTTTGGGGGATCACTGGGAGGTAGTCTGCCTGCACTCCCCCATCAGTAGACAGGGAGCCTGGACCCCCACCCACAAGGACAGATGCCAAGCATGATGGGGGACAGTCTCATAAGATCAGGTCCAGGGAGTCCCATAATAGACATGTGTTTGCACTCACAAGCTCCTGCCTCCCCAGCAGAGCGTGTGTACGCCTGTCACTTCAGCTGGACAATGCCACAGTGCCAGTCTGCACACTAGTCCTGGACCAGAAGAACATCATGTTGCACATAAAATATTCATCATTTATGCACCTCTGGGTTTTTCAACACCTATCAAGGACAGAGCATCAGAATCCAATGTATTAAGAACAACAGCAGGCCACAGAGAGAAAGAGACTTTTCAGTTTCGGCCCGATCCGGTCGTTTCGTCTGGACAGCCCCATGTTCCCACTTCATCCACGGAGGAGGATGACGAAGGGGGAAAGCCTATGCCGTGTCGCGCTGTGCGTTTCCTCATTGATCAGCGCGTCTCTCAGGGGCCCTGCGTACTGGTCTGGCACTAATAACGACCCACTGGCATCACATTGTTCCACTCATCTGTGGTCCGGAGCGACGCCCGCTCCCTGCTCATCTCTGCTGTCTCATTCACAACGCATACTGAAAAAAAAAAAACCACAGACCAAAAATAGACTGTGATTCCTAAACAAGTCCATTTACTGTGAGTAATGAGCCAGCCAAGAGCACATTGCAAAACACATGTACAATAGGAGCGAGCCCTGTGCTCATCTTCCCCGTCACTCTCTGGCTGTCCCACAGCTAAACACTTTCTGTCTCCCAGAACATTCCAGAAGGTTAGGGTAAACATTCCCAACACAGAAATTTACCCAGTGTCCTTCATGTCATCCCTGAACATTATTTGCTTGAATCATTTGTCTGATAATATCTTTGCATTTAAAGTACTATTAAAAAGAGTTAATAGATAGACCTAGTACTGCTAATAGCCCAGGAGTATATAGATTACACTTTGTGACTCATGTATTAACACATGAAAATGCAATAGCAATGCAATTTCTGAGAGTATGTTCCAGTTGTTGTTTGAATTTTGGACCGTTAAACAGGCCTTACAGATGAGTCAGGGGTTAAATATTATACTTTTATATTATTCACAGCAAAAAAACAGGGGTTTCAAAAACATTAAAAGACAATGAAATCCATGACACTGTATTGTGTCTTAAAATACTCTGCCAATATTTCACACCAAGTTTATGTCATTGTTGAGCACAAAAAAAGAGGACCGCCAAACTGAACTGCCTGTTTATGATTGAAAATGGCCTCTCAGAAGTCAGCAGGGACTGAAAATGAAAACAGCTTTTTGTTCAATTCAAACTAGGATTCCTTACAAATAGATCACGCATGTTTTCAATAATCAGACCACTTTGGTCATGTGTCTAATCCAGTGTATTCATGTTGAGTTTGTATTATGTGCCCATCATTAGGTTATGGGTCATGTTGAGTTTGTTGTATGTGACTGTCATTAGGCTAAAGGCAGTGGTCAATTTGTAAAAAAAAATTCAAGGGGGATGGTCAACCTTGGAGTGGAAGGATGGTGGTATACACTTTTTCTTTATATTCATGCATAATCATAAGAACAAAAGACTGAGTACATACTTGTAACTCTTATTATGAATACAAAACTATTCAATTATGTAAAAATTATTTTATTTATGTAAAACAACTATGATATTACTTGTGCGAGATTTCAAAAACAGACCTCTACACTATCACAACTGCATACATGTTACTGCTTCATATACCTTTTACATTCAATACATCACCCTCTCATTAGAATGTAGTAAAACTGGTCATGTTATTTCAAGCAAATAAATACATTAGATAGCTCACGTTTGTTTGCTCACAAGTGAAACGGTTAGCTGCCAAGCAATGTTTACAACGTGATATTATCTGCGACAGCCTCATTCAAGATCAAACATTGGCTGAACTGTTGCCAAAGTTTTGTTACACAAATGACATATTATGTATTAATAATATATGATTATCATGGTGGTCCTGCTGAACCGGTCACTTAACCATTTTAACCTGCAGCATCTGCAACTCTCGTCCGAAGCAAAACTCACAGTGAAGTTGCATTAGCCAGTGAGAAGCATGCATTTGCTGGCTCCAATCAAATAAGCAATAAGCAATCCAAGGCCACAAAGGCACAGAAGATACAAAACAACAGAAACTGGAGCGCAAATAATGTAAGATTGACATTTAAATGGCTGAGGTTTCGTCTTTTCGTGATTATGCAATAAATAGCATAGCTAATTACATTAAAGCAAAGGGGATGGGAAGGGAGAAGATAATTTTACAAGGGGGATAGTTGTGGGCAAGATTAGATTTTTTCTAAGAAGGATGGCATTCCCCCGCATCCCCCCTCAGCTCGAGCCCTGTTTATAGGTCATGAACTATGTTGAGCCATCCTTCGTGAAGATGACATCGCTGAGCTGTGGGTGGGACTGAGAGGAGTGACATGTAGGTATCCAACTTTTGGTCAGCAGTCTAAAACAGTCAGCTAAGAAATGACAAGGGAAAACACCCAAACCAATTATATCTGATTTCACCACCGGAGAACGTCCTTTTTGTAATCTCTTGCTCAACAAGTGACTTCAGTGGAAGTTCAAGGAAAAATTCTTCCACAGGGTGGCTGCCACTCGTGAACTCTCAGAATGAAGTAAGTTTTTGTGGTATTGCGCTGTGGGAATGAACACAGTCATCACTGTGGTTTGTCTAACATACTAGCGTGAAACAACACTATTTTAATCTTCCCCATTATAATGTGGGGGGTCTGTGTTTTTTCCAGTGACTCTTTGAAGGGGTTTGGTGAGGATTAAGCGCAGATGGGTGAAGTTTCTATCGGGATATAAGCAGGCACCTCTTCATGCTCGTCTGTATTAAAGTAGCGTTCACCACCAAAATGGCATTTTAAAACAGCACAGACTTCATAATTAATACTGAAAGTCAGACAATAAAAATCAGGAGACATGTTTCTCAGGTATTTCCATGTGTTTTCATTATCAATAGGTTTTTCTGAAGGAAAGTAAACATACAGGATGAGAACTGAAAAAGTTTTACCAATTTGATCATGAATAAATTTTACAAATTTAAACGTAGAAACGTACACGAGTTCCCCCATGAACTGTTAAATGAATGCTGAATGTTATTTTGCTGTGTATGTTTTATTTTAATTTTTATTTTAAATTAGTTTCATGTTTTATAAAAGAGAGGAAAACAGGTCTGAATTACACACACACACATGTAAACGCTTGATTAGAGGCCCAAGTGAAAGAAGGCCTATAGACAGTTTGGTTCTTGGCATTCTATACGTCTGCACTGTACTCCACTGGACTTCAACAAGAAAAGGATTGTTTTAACATGCAACATTGTAAGGCACGCTTCCAGCACGTTTCCTCTTTGAAAATTCTTAACATCTCAGTTCAAAAAGGACATCTTCTGCCTCTGTACACAACAATTGCTGCCCTAAAGGTTGTAGACGGCATGCAGAGAAAAGATGTGTGGGGGTGGGGGGGGGCGGGGATGGACTTTGTTCCCTCTCGGCCCTTCCTGTTATCCTCTCGGAGAAAAAACAAGAGCCTTCTTCTAAACCTGGCTCGCACGGCCCCGCATCCTGTTTGAACTTGAGAAAAGCATGTGAAGAAGTCACATCCGCACAAGCTAATTGGGAGGGACTGCCAATTCCATCAGCTCTGTGGCCCCGTATAAAACAAACACGTGTTTAAAAATATAGCGGGAGGTCATGTGACCTGCTGTCCTGCCAGGAGGGGCCGGGGGTCAGCGATCCATCTGAAACACCCCTGAGTTACACAGCTGTCACTGCCTCCGCCTCCATCCTGCTGCATATCTATGACAGCACTCCCATCAACCCCTGCTGCACTACGCCATCACTCTGTTACAGCACTCCCATCAACCCCTGCTGCACTATGCCATCACTCTGTTACAGCACTCCCATCAGCTGCACTACGCCATCACTCTGTTACAGCACTCCCATCGACCCCTGCTGCATTACGCCATCACTCTGTTACAGCACTCCCATCAACCCCTGCTGCACTACGCCATCACTCTGTTACAGCACTCCCATCAACCCCTGCTGCACTACGCCATCATCATCACCTGCTGTTCACTCTGTTAGCACTCCCATCAATCCCTCACTCTGCTTACAGCATCATCACCTGCTGCACTACACCATCACTCTGTTACAGAGCCATCACTCTGTTACAGCATTCCCATCAACCCCTGCTGCACTATGCCATCACTCTGTTACATCATCACCTGCAGCACTATGCCATCACTCTGTTACAGTGCTCGCATCATCACCTGCCGCACTACGCCATCACATTTGTGATTTAACAACAAGAGTGTTACACCTTTAAAAGTCATGAAGGCCTCTGAGTGGCTCACAGGGTTGAGTTTTCACCTGGAGTTGGGTGTTGGAATTCCCAGCCTTGCTATTACTGGCCATGTCCTGGGGTCCACATCACTGGGCAACAAGTGGGCCCGCCTTGCCAGCCTTTCCATGTATGCCAGTCAAAAAGCTGTCCAGACTCTCCATCAGAGGTCAACACCTTACCAGCTTGCTCATCCACCACTAGAGGGCGCCACAGTAAAGAGGTATTTAGGATGTTTTGTTTTTACCTTTTTTTCTCTTCTCCTCAGTTTGGAGTCAGCGACTGTGCCACCCATTGTATGCACCAGGAGCACTGTAGAGGAAGCGTGCACACACAAAGAATCGTTCACCCACAAATAACACAAAAAGAATCGTTCACCCACAAATCACACACAAAGAATCGTTCACCCACAAATAACACACAAAGAATCGTTCACCCACAAATCACACACAACGAATCATTAACTCTCAAATCACACACAAAGAATCATTCACCCACAAATCAAACACAACAAATCATTCACCCACACGTCATAAACGGGACTATTATACACCCTATGGGCCACACATTACTACAGGAGATATCTGAGAGGAATGAACAGAGAAGAAGCATAGATAAAGTACTGACGTTAAAACATAGGCCCACTAATAAAATCACATATGAGAATGAAGCAGGCAGCTCAGTGAGCTGGACCTAAACTACAGCGTTACATGGCTCAGAGCGGAGGTGGCATGGTCTTGCCTTGCTAAACCATTCATTAGCAGCAGAGCTGAGCTGCTACCCCGCCGCCCGAGCCTCCGTCCCACCGCCCGCACCTCTCCATCTTTGCCCTAAGATTCTGCATTTTAGGAAAGGCGGTTTACGGGTTTCTCTGCTTCCAGGGCAACGGTTGGCATGACAGCTGAAGGAAAATTCATTGATGAGAGGGAAGTTATCAAGAAAAGACTTCCTTTAAGTTTTGCAAGAGGACGCCACGAAGGAAAACCACGGCTGCTGGAGAACCAGAGAGGCGTGGGTTACTTCCCTAGTTTGACACAAATCATACAGGATTTCCTGCAGAAACACATAAGTTGCATACTGGTAGCCAGCTATTTTTCCATCCATTCTGTCATTATGAATATTGCTTAGACTCAAAAACAATATTAATCAGGAAGTATGATTTTGAATAATATTTTGGTTCTTGGAAACTAGAGATTCATTAAGTTCTGTTTCTTTGTGGCTCCAGGACTCCTTTTTCTGGTTTTAATTTCTGTTCCCTGTAACTCTTACACTCTCTGGGCTGAACACACCATGCTTTGTCACAGTGGTGTGGACGAGATCCACAGTTACACAAGGCTGGCACATACATCATAATCACGAGGTTGTTGTGACCATGCAGCTACATGGACACACTTTCAGACACTTTCAAAATGCACACGCACAACTGTAGCAGCTGAGGGAGCAGAGTCAGTGTGCAGCCGGAGCAGCTGAGGGAGCAGAGTCAGTGTGCAGCCGGAGCAGCTGAGGGAGCAGAGTCAGTGTGCAGCTGGAGCAGCTGAGGGAGCAGAGTCAGTGTGCAGCTGGAGCAGCTGAGGGAGCAGAGTCAGTGTGCAGCTGGAGCAGCTGAGGGAGCAGAGTCAGTGTGCAGCCGGAGCAGCTGAGGGAGCAGAGTCAGTGTGCAGCTGGAGCAGCTGAGGGAGCAGAGTCAATGCACAGTTGGGCTCCATTTTGAGCTTGCTGATATAAGCTGCCTGCTTTAATTAATCACCACTCAGAAGAGGTGCTCATATCCCACCATGAACAGAAAGCATAGGATAAGGACATAATGGCAATATAAATAGGAAAGGGATTGTCTTTAAATCTCAGGATGCCTTGCTCTGTTCAGGTCTTTCAGTGTGTTTTCTCTACTGTTGTCACCTGGCTACATTGTAAAATAGGCAAGTCAATAGGCCAATCACTACAACATTTACAACACCTTTTCTATTTTTGAACCAATCAGGAAACTAGAAAGAACAAATGACTTCTCCTTATAAAAATTCTGCCATTATGGGTATCAAATATTCTGCTGGATCCAGCTGGGGAGTTACAGACAGAGTGTGACACCAGCTGACTAGTTTTAAACTAAATGGTGTGGCGTGAGGAATAACCTCTCTCTTCTACACAGATATTTAGCTGATTTGTTAACAGTATGTTTTCTGGTAGGTTTTCCTGACTTTTCTGGTTTTCCTGGCAAGCTGAACTCATTTTGCAGTTCAATAAAATTAGTTATCTTATTAGTTTAATGTTTATATAAGATGTCAAACATTTCCAAATTAAACATGAATTACATAACTGACTACTGCATTTAATTACTTCATATACATATATTCAATGCATTATTTCATTAAATTTATATATTACCCATGTATGCTTGTGGAGGGTTTGTGTGTCTTTTTGAACATGCACGTGTGCAACTGCATACCATTGTGTTTATGATGCCAACATGAAACATGAGTATCAAAGCAGACGAAGCCTTTTTTTGGTAAATACTGCCCTCTTGAGGTTAATTAATACCCCTACTTTTAATACATCTTAAATAACGTGGCAAGGTTTGAAACGTCTCAGGTTGACGTTAAATAGGCATGACTATTTTACCCGCAAACTGAAGCATGGACAAGGGTGTGGGCATGGAAAACATCTAATGGATAAAAGCAAGTGCATACTGTTACCAGGGTTTGGTTTTTTCGCGAAAGTTAACAGTGACCTCGTTTCGTTAAATACCCACAAGGGGGCGACAGATATTCATTTATCTTAAAATTGCGACTGATAAAACCTGACGACCAGAGGGTGGCGAGGTGTGCAGGCCAACATACCAAGAATGACCTTTAAACACCCACAGTGAAAAGTCATGAACTAACGCCATATAATCAGACACCTGCGAGTTAGAAAGCTGTTGACATCCACTTTAACTAACAATTACTCTATTCTACAATTCTCTCCAATATAATTTGTAATTATTATAGGCCTACTTACTGTAGCCTACCGAAGCTCAACCGAACATTTAGGTGGATAACTGTGAATGTGTTATTTGCTATTAATAACGCTATTTGTTTATTATTTAAACATTTTAAACTGTAACCTTTGGCAGAAAGTTCATTGTTTAAATCTAGTAATACATTAAGTATGAATGCGCATTTGGTAGTACATTATATCAGAAATCAAACAAACCTTGAAACACTGCTGGATACTTCTCATGGCGTCCCTACATGCCGACTACTGCCATTTCTACATTTCAGTCGCCATAGTACTGATACAATACATTGTTACTTTTTATTTGTCATTGCGGGTCAAACCTTTAAAAAGCCCAGTAGCGGCACTGTATGAACCAATAAGCTATGCTTTGTCCTTTCTTCATTTGTAAGATGACCGCAGACCACCATACAAAATTAGAGCCTTTGTCACAGCGTAGGCCGTATGTCTATTTTGGCGAAACACGAAAATGAATAATTCTATGTGGCATTGCGGTAGGCAGGGCTATGACATAGCAATGATGGAATAAAATGGTGACCGACTGGCACAATTGTGCAGAATAACCTGAACATGACGTCAACGTAAATCCGTCCCTCAACCATTATGGTGTGTGGCACCGCAGAATCCCATAATGATGTTTTGTGAATACTTTGGCCAGCCAATGAAGAATAAAAACTGTAAGCCAGGCAAATTTTATGTTTCAGGAGTATCGCTACAATTTACTTAATCCGTGTCAAGTCTCACATGTTAAACTGGCCTATAAGTAGATGTATGGCCCTTTTTTTCAGGAATCCTCTCACCTGTGAATGCGAACTCCAAAGGGCTACAGTAAATAGTAAGCAGACATCTGAGACAATAGCAGCGAATGCATAATATCACGGTTATCATTTTAAGTAATTTGTTAATATTTACGTCACAGATATTTCGTTACATTCAGATACTCCCTAATATTTTTGCTTCGGAAATAACAGACGTGCTATATCTTACAAAACTACGAACACACAATTTCATTATTTTTTCCCAAAGCACACAAACATGGAGACTTGTTATGGAGCTAATAAAAGAGGTCAGTTATATAAAAAGCAAAACATGTGTGCCTGATGTCATGTAGGCCTACGATTACATTGCCTAAATAAATCATTCGATGACAAAACATTTAACCCAAGTAATATTAAAATGTATAGGTTATACCCTTATAAGTATTAATGATGGCAAGATAAAACCTCATTGTAGTACAATTATCATTTAAAAAATAAAATTGTTGTAAAGTTGTTTCCACGACAATGATTTATGTCCTCTTTCAGCTGTGAATGGCCTCAGAAACATTATTACTGCAAAACAAATATTCATTTGCTGATTAATGCCATGCTGAAGAATTTACACCAAGTATAATTTATGTTAAATGTGTTGAATGTATTACTTAGGTGACGAGTTTATATGCACGTGACGAGTAAATCAACTTGTCCAAGTCAATAACGCACTTGTGCAATGGTGGGTATGAAGATGACGCTATAAAGGCCATTAATGTCAAGTGGTCCTTGAAAACACTACTCACAAAGACGCGTTTACATTTTTTAAAACAGACCACAAGACTTGTCTGTGCTAGAAGTTACTAGATTGATAAACCAATTAGCCTGGGACTTTGCCATCTTGGAAGTGAGAACGGATGACGAATTTATTCATCACTACGCATGACCACATTGCCATGATAGAGTGGGTATTTTTAGCCAACTTCAGACCGGAATTAGCTGTGAAGTGCGACCCCGGAGTGTGGAGGTGTGAAAGAGGTGAATGTGAAAAAGCTTGCCTCACCCCGTCTCATCATACTTTGCACCTCTTTTACATGAGTGTATCGTTTAACAAATACGCGCGGGGCTTTCCGGGCCTCAGCCGTGGCCTGAGAGAGTGGAAATGTCGTATTCCCATAGTAACAGGTTTTACCGCGCATACAGTAGGTTGCTTAACCTTCTAAGACTTGGGTTACATTCCATTCAAGCCATACATAACCCAACCAGATACGTAAAGGACAAATAAAAGTGCAAAGTGTTACATTTTCCAATTGATTGACAAATATTATTATTATCTCTTGGTTGCACTGTGGCGCATTAATCAAGGAATTATTTAAGTAACAGAGGGCAGCAATGTGGTTTCTTATCATACACGCATTAAATTGAAAATGTTCTTATTACAGGTGATTTTCTTAAATGTAGCCTTAGACACATCCCGTGTTTAACATTGCTACTCATAGATCTGTCTCTGAGAGAAAATGCACAATATATGTGAAACAGGCCTACTATATGCTGTGACATTTGGACATATAAAATTAATATTATGGACTGAATGTGCGTCGCATGATGATGTGGTGAAAAGTTGGATTCGCAGTTATTGGCGGAACATGTGAGGTCACTAAGTGAGGTTTAGAGGGGTTGCCGGGCAGTCATTTGAATGCAAATCGTATGTGTTTGAGGAATCGTCTGACGTCAGGCAGACGTTGCTATACCTTTGCGAGCAGCACCTTGTCAACAGGACTTAATCACGTGCGACTGAAAGACATCAGGGAGTACCTCGCAAGACCACCACTCGGGACAGCTGCATTGGACTATTACAACTGAGACACTGCAAAAGGGTCAGATTAGCGCTCAAGGAGAGACTGAATCCGTACAGATTTTAGGGGCTATTATGTCCCCTTAAAAAGCTCTTGCATTGCATTTTTTTAATCATGTATGTGGGATACCTTTTGGATAAAGACGGAAGCATGTACCACCAAGGGCCTGTAAGACGTTCCAGCATCAACCTCCCTCCTCAGAACTTTGTTTCCACGCCACAGTACTCCGACTTTACCGGATACCACCATGTGCCCAATATGGACACCCATGCGCAGTCCTCGGGGGCCTGGGGAGCTCCCTACGGCGCGCCGAGGGAAGACTGGGGCGCGTACGGGCTTGGACCTCCGAACAGTATCGCAGCGCCTATGAGTAGCTCGTCACCCGGGCAGGTTTCTTACTGCTCTCCTGACTACAATCCGATGCACCCTCCGGGGTCTGCAGTTTTGCAGCCGCCTCCAGAGAATATTAACGTGGGCCAAATGTCCCCTGACAGAGAGAGACGCAACTCCTACCAGTGGATGAATAAAACGGTCCAGTCATCTTCCACCGGTGAGTAAGGAGCAGTGGAAATATTAGCAGTATACTGGATTATTTCATCAACTGTTAAGCAATCCTTAACGCCTTGCAATGCAACACTACAATACAACAATGCGTAATTTTGGCTTTCCAAGAGAAAATGGGTGACAGAGGTTCAGCTATGTGATAGACCAGTTTAAAAGTACAAGTATTTAATTCTAACTTCCTGATACTGTGTATCAGCGTAGAAGCATCTATTTTATCAATTTGTGAGGCGGTCTCACCGCTCTGCTAGTTTTGTTAACCACAGCACTAATTCAACAGTTTATAATTGCACAATTGATTAAAATCCAGTTCAGAAAGTGTACTGAAATTAAATATGTTCCATTATGACATTTGCAATTTTATTGTCTGGATATAATTGAAAGAATTGCTTAGAGCTGCTGCCACTGTCATCAGCAATGCTTGCCATAAAACAAGTGTTATTGTGTGTCCACCTCTAAAACGACTTATTTTAATTTGAAAACGACCCGCACAATCAAAAGCGCCACTTTCCAACCAGTTCGGTTTGAATTTGGATTTTTTTGAAAAATTGTAAATGATATTTAACGTGCTTTCTGGTCACATCTCTTTATCTCGTTTCATGTATGTGTAAATCAATATTTCTTGCTTCGTGTGTTTGATATAAAAAATGTGTTAAACGCACAGATGAAGATAAAATGTTTTATCGTACAAATCATAAATTCTATAATGTTGTGTCTTCGTAGTGTTCACCTCCAGTGTTATGGGCCGACATTGATTAGTCTGTCAAAATATTGTCTCGTGAAATTCCTCCAAAATAACAGTACATATTCAAATCTATAAAATAAGTGTATTTTATTTTAATTGTGTATTTATTAGCAGACACAATTCATATTACTAGAAATAGTGAAATAGTAAAAAAAAAAAAAATCATTCTGTATTCGCTTCTGCAGGATGAGTGTGACTTTTTGCACATATGAAGAAGTGACATGAGAGCTGGAGTAAGTGTTGGGACAAGGCGCCAGGACTACTTGTAATGCTAATATTTCTACTCCCGTTAACTAGATGTGAGGTCTACTTTTTCCTGGTACGCATTGTCTCGGGTTTTGAGGGTTATCTGTCATATTCAAGAGGCGGCTCCTTTCACCACTTCGTTTTGCTTTGATATGCACCAGCGCGTCTTCCGCGGTTCCCATTCTTCTGGAGTTATATTGCCGGAAAGGGCGACGATTTTCACAGCAAATAAAGACCTCTGGTCCTCTGTATATTGTCAGAGAAAGTACCTTCAACAAGTATGTTCGACTATAACATTTTGGACGACGCAGAACAAGAAACATAATTATGTAATTTACATAATAACATTTACAGAATATATTTTCTGACAGATTGCACATTTCATGCCGAGCACAGTTAAATGGTGCCTTGTAGAATAATCTAAAAAATGTTCTAATAGGCCAAAGGTAACAAGTTATTTCTATATTAATTGCAATAATAACTAAATTAAAGTTCTAGAAACACAATTTTTTTTGCCTTTATCGAACTGCCAAACTAACATTTCCAGTGGTATTTCTACCTGCAGATATATAAGGATTTGGGGTGTTTTTGTTAGTTCAAAATGCTTGGTTTGATTTCAGGAATAAATATCAAGTAAATACTGCTCAAGCGATTTAATTTTTCGCCAAGATGAAAGAGTGCCTACTTTTGTTCATGGATTGTAAATCAAACAAGACAGTCCTGCTCCGGGCCCGAAAAAGTTTCTAAGATAGTATAGCCTTGTAACTCTTTTGTGTGTCGTGTGTTGCCTCTTAACACATCAATGGAGTTTGGGTAATATCTTGGAGACTCTTTGTTCTGCAGTTTGTTCAAAAACTCACATCAAAGAAACAAGAAAGGATCCAATTTGCATATCTGACTACAGTGCAAAACAGCCTTAACTTAGAAATAAAACACATTGCGAGATTTTATAGCAAGCGTACAATTTCCAAAAGCTTATTTAATTGCTTTTGGGTAATTAAATGTAAAATGCCGATTGATAATCTTTCTCTTTGACAGATTTTCGACTTCATTTTTCAGGGGCAACTGTGTTTTTTTTTTTTTTTGTGAACATTGAGATTAGGTCACAGATTTGGGTTACCCTTAAATTGTTTAATCCTGATATGGAATTATTCCTCAGCTGAGTTTTCATGTCTGAAGTTTTAAGTACACTATATTTTAATTCAAAGGCAAATTTTAAAGCTACTTAATTCTTTGTTGTTTTTTACCAAATGTAATTACCTACGTTTTGCATAGCTCGTGGTCATTCATAATTGATACTGAAACAAAAAAATGATAATAAATGACTCATTCCTATGACATTTTTTTCTGTTTCTTAAAAGGTAAAACGAGGACGAAGGAGAAATACAGGGTCGTGTACACCGATCACCAACGACTGGAACTGGAAAAAGAGTTTCATTACAATCGATATATTACAATCAGGAGGAAGTCTGAACTGGCGGTGAACCTGGGCCTTTCTGAGCGACAGGTAATTGAAGGATAATACAAATTTTATCTTCAAACAACGGAATTGTTTCAGAAATTATTAAAAATATATTACGTTATGTTAAATCTTTTTTCTATAAAAAAGTACTGCTGGCCTATTCCAGATAAATAAACGTTTCTAGGAGTAATTAGGTATGTACTTAGCATCCAATGTCATATATTCGTTACTTATTAAATATTCTGGTTTATTTAGCTTGTATGTATTTTTCTGTACATGTATTTATAGTATTATGGACTGCACACCTGTTCTCGCAACAATTAAGTTTTGGTGTAACTTGCCTGTATGGACCTACGTAACCTTTATTCCCGCTGCTTTTCATAACATACTGTTTTTGGTTGCACTTAATTTTTCTTGTCATAATTTCCCATAAATCTTACCATCACTAATATTTAGATGCTTTTGAATAATTCGTAGTGTCCTTAATTTATATTAGCCTACTGCACACTGACGAAAACTGCTCATTGTCACCCTTTGTGTCAGGTGCGTTAATTGATATATATTTTTAACTGAGGGGTCATAAATTACTTGACTATGCTTATCTGAAATTATATTTAGAGGATATTTTGCAGAATTATCTGAAGATCTTAAGCGGCTATTGGCTTCCTTCAGCCCCTAAACATATATTATATAGGCGCGTTCTAGGTCAGCCAATTTATGTGACAATGCATTACATTTGACAGTATTCCTTTGAAAAAAATAATATGTAAAAACCTGAAAAAGCATGTTCTAGAAACGCAGTTTTTTCTTGTTGATATTTTTCTTGACAATATTTATCTCTATCTCTCACTACAGGTGAAAATCTGGTTTCAAAATCGCAGAGCCAAAGAGAGAAAGTTAATCAAAAAGAAGATGGGGCAGTCAGATGGAAGCGGAGGTTCAGTGCACAGTGACCCAGGTTCTGTAAGCCCGTTACCAGTTCCTGGATCAGTGAGTCCTTCGGATATTCACAGCTCTCTTTACCCACCCCCCGGAATGAACACCTTGCCACCAATTGGGAATATACAGCAAGTGACTGTTTCTCTGTGAATCCAAACTTGGAACTTCCAACAAAACTGAGCACTCCGACACGCGCAAAGGACGATACAGCAGGATTTCCACTGGTGCCACTGGATTTGTGAAGTATTTCAAAACCAGATGTCCTTTGAGACACGTGTTGTGGATTACGATAAACATGACTTGAGTTCATTTTCATAGCAACAAAATGCTAATCGCTGGGGGCTCTTCAAATATTGTTTTTAATAGAATAGTTTTAAAAAAAAAGTAAAGAAAAAATAGATGTGTGTCTGGTTCAAAAAACTTAATATTTTAATGGTTTGTGTTCATGTCTGGATTATTAAGATATAAATATCATTCGCCTGATGTGGCCAATGAAACATGTTTGTAAATAAAAATAAACTCAGGAAGGCTACATGGAAGGATACAGTTGTCCTGAAAAATGAATGTCTTTTCTCTGGAGCGGAGTCTGCCATCATCGTCTTTGTACTTGCGGGTTTTGACAACCCTGCTTTTTGTCCACATACCATTTATTCTTATACTTTTACAAAATCGGTTCAGTTGTTTTTTTACCTGCTGTCCAGAAATTATACGGGTACAACGTTTGAAGAAAACGTTCAAATTGTAAATAAAATGTTTTTCAAATGAATTGATAATTTTTTCGTCTTTTATGTTGTGATAGACTAGTTAAACTCAATGTTCAGGACCTTAATCAAATCTTTATTTTCAACATAAGCAAACGGAGGAGAGGCAAGCTATTAAATGCTAGACCTGAGGAGAGTATAAAAAAACGTAATTTTATTGACATAGGCCTATTATATAAAAAAAAAAAAACCAAAAAAACATTTCCCATCTAATCAATGGTTATTTAAAATGTATTATCAAACAATGTAGGTAAACTATAGGCTATTGCGTGTGCTTATTTTTATTTATTAAAATTTGGATCGTGATTGGAGTAGCCTATTTAATCGAAACGTATCATGTTGCTGATTATTCATTTAATTAGTCTAATTGTTTTTGCAAATACGATAGATATTTTTCATTTCAGATGTTATTATACATTTCAATGTTTGAAATTGGGGATTAGGATTGGAAGAAATATACACATTTTTGTGAAGCACACATAGAAATGGAATATAGGTACGTATCTCATCCTGGAAGAGGGTAACATGTTGGCCTGTATAAAATGTTTATGGGATGAGCAACCACTACCCCATCTCATAAAAGATGAATGATCAGCCTTGTCAATCAAAATATACCATATTGTCGACCGAAATATTCTTCTTAAACCAAAATAATTTGAGTTGATTAAAAGAAAATGTATATCCATATATCTATATAACGTGACAGTACAGTTCCATAGATCTAAAATAGGCTGTGCTTTCCATAGAACATGCTGACATTAAAGAAATTATAGAAATCTATTTTCCTTAACATAACCACTTTTCAATCACTTTGCAGGCTCTTGGCTGTTAGGGCAAAAACTGAAATATACACAGGAAATTTCCTTGTGTTATTTAATACTCACGCCTATGTATGAGTCCATAAGAGTCCAATTAAATTAACAGAAATTGTAGGCTACTGTGTATTGGAAATAAGAAACACTTTTGGGGGAAGAAAAGCAGCTAGAACGGTTCCTTACAGACGTGTTATTCTGTTGAATGCTTTGTCAGCACGATGTTAGTCTTTGCCAGTGTGTTAAACAGATTGTCCATTTTTGTTTCAGCTAACACCCGTCATTTTACGGGAGACCTCCACGACACCGTTAGGACAGACAATATCTATTAACATGGGGGCCCGTGGCTGTCAAAAGACGGCCAAAATAGCTACAACCCGGCTTTCTAGCATTAGAAATATGTGTCCATTAATGAAGGCATTTAGGAACTGCAAGTGACAATGTAAATGGCAACTTTTTGACCACATATTGATATCATGTGCTCATACAAATAGCCATGTTTATTAAACGAAAAATGGAGCAAAGATTCAGAAACGCTTTTTGAGTTCTGCAGGCAGACTGAACACCTGACTCTAAAAACATAATTACGGGGCTTATCGATCTGGCTGACACAGCAAATAGAAATGTGTCGAGTTACTTGGTTGTGGTTTTGATTTTAGTCAACTTTCTATAGGCTAGTGGTGTGCTAATGTATTAACTTCCCACCCAACAATCAGAATTAACCAAGCAACATTGTTTTCCTACATTTGTCTGTGGCAGAATAACTGTAAGCGCACTTGTAATAGCTGGCTGGCGTTGAATAATAGGGTGCAACATACTCTAAGCATTCTCCCTAAATAATTGAATATTCTATGGCCACAAGTTTCCTGTCAAAGTGTTCAAACAAGGGTCGCTCCTGCCACGTAAGGTCGCGTCCCTCCAGCCCAAGCGCGTGCGAATGTTGCCGAGTGACGTAAACCTGGGACGTCATGAGCGTCCTACTGCCCAACATGGCGGACTTCGACACCATCTATGAACTGGACGAGGAAGAGGAGCGGGTTGTGAGCGAAGAACACCTGGCTAGATACTGTCCCGAGCCCGTGATCATGCGGGGGGCAGGGCACATCACCGTGTAAGCAACTTGGAGCCATAGTATTTATCACTGGGTCAAAAATCAAGCCATCACTTGGGGCTCGTATTTCCAGCGTTGTAGTTTTTTGCCCGTGCTGACAGTGGTGGGGGTAACGATAGGCCGTGCCAGCAACCAGGCTGTTTCCTACTCGGTGACAGCAGGCGAAACAGGCACTTCATTAAGATAGAAAGTCCAATAATTTGCTAAGCTAAGAGAAGGTGAAACTAGCGAGCACGTTGTAACGTTTAATAAAGGGATTCTTTTTTTGTCGCGGCTCCGTGGATAACGTTAGCTAACCATTGTTCTGGCTTGTCAAGTGCAGTTAACTACATATGTGCCTAGCTTTTTGAGCTTAGCCAACGTTTAAGCTTTGGCTAACTAGCTTGCCATATGTTTGCTAAACTCTGGCTCTTTATTTTTCATACAAAAAGGCATCAAGTATTAAGCGCAAAGGACGATTTGTTGTGGACACGTTATCCGCAGCTAGCTTGCTGGCTGTATGTGACAGCAACGTTTGCTACCTAGTGTTATTGCTGATGTTAGCAAGTGGGATTGTTGCTTTGGGGCTTACTTGGTAGCTGCAACTTAAAATGCTGTTTTAAATCTTACAGTCATTTGCTAACTTGTTAGCTAATAAAATAGCTCATTAGTCATTATACGTTACTCATAGTATAGGCAAAACATAATGGTTAGCAAGCTAGCGCTCAGCTACCTTAGCTGCCTTTGGCGTTCTCCTACTGGTCTGAAAATACCATGCAATACTTCTATCATGAGGTGAATACTCAGTCTACACGCTCCTGTCCAAATTGCTACTCAATAATGTACCAAAAAATCTTGTCATGCAATGACCAGATCTGTTGGTGTTAGCTGTCCGAACAGTGCAGTTCTTGAACCATAATATCATTGCTCGTCACGCATTTCATGAAGTGTAAATTCATTTCAGAACTTACAGTTGTCCGTAAAACTGTTTGTAAAACAATTGACTTAAATTTTTGCAACAGTCCCTCTCATTTTATATAACAAACATTCTTCTGAAAGTTAGAATTTGTTTCCTGTAATGGCACTATTTTCACAGGTTTCCCTGAAGTTCAAAAAGCAGTGCAATAGAAAAAACACGCAGGCACCCAAATGGTTTATAGTGCAGCTTTTTTGATGTCATGTTCAGGAGGGGATTTGAGTCAAAATATAGGACTGTATCTGATATTAAAAATAATATAAATTGTTGGCTTTGTGACCTTTTAATACCTTTCTTTCTATTTTAAAGATTTGGCTTCTACGTCTCAGTCCATCTTGTTTAACAACTATTAACCCATCTAATAAATTGTCATTTTAAACAGGAACTACTGTCACATAAAATTAAAAAGTTAGTAGAAATGCATGTTTGTGCAATGTCTGACAGAAATCCTAGGTTGGTAATAAGATGTTGTTTTATTAAAAAAGTACAGCTACACTTTCATAGAACACAATGAGTTGGCAGAGGAGTAATTGCATAATTAAAATTCACCCTGTATTTAACTCAATAGTAACAGCAGTAACTGGGAGCGTTATTGTAAATTGTGCAGAGTACAAGTAACCTATAATTCCCTCCCATTGCAGTATCTGTCAGATATGTCTGGCTGTGACGTCCAGTTTATAGAAAGAAGTTATTCTGCATTTATGCTTTAAGCTGATAACCGTATACAAGGGGACTGTTGCCATTGACGGTATAAAAACCCAGTGCCATGGGGTAACTCGGAACACAAGCAAAATATTTTCTACCTCATGCTTCTATTCCAGTGTCACCTTTTGCGATTCTTTGAGTCAATATGTTTGTGACATGTTACGCTATCATGAATTACTGGGTCTGTCATTTTAATGTGAATTCTTTTTTTTTTTTTTTCCCCAAATTTATAGGTTTGGTCTAAGCAACAAATTTGACACTGAATTTCCCTCAGTTCTCACAGGAAAGGTAATTTAATGTCTAACTTGATTTCCACTTCACCAAAGCCCTCTTCTCTTGTATGCAAAGAGTCATTGTTGATTACAATAAAAAAGGCCTGTTAAACTAGGCAAGTAATGTACCTATTATGACTATTGTACCGTCTCTAAGATGTGACCTCAGACGAATCAAGCGTAGTGTAATCGCTCCTTTCATGTCTCCCTGAGTGGGTTTGATCTGTTAATTCTGCATCTGAAGGGTGACGGGGTTGGGGGGTGTTACAGTATGTCTGAAGGAGGCTGAATATGTTGACGGGGGGAGGGCTCTGTCAATGAGTAAGCCGTCCATGGCCCCCGTCGGCTAGCGGGCCCCCGTCGGCCGACAGCCCCCGTGGTAGCTGCGCACAGCTCCAGGTGACGCAGTAATGGCAGAAAGACCATGCCATGCAGGAGAAAGGGGCGCCTCCCAGGTGGGGCGCCGAGCCACACAAAGGCAGCGGGTGGGGGAAGAGCAGGCCGAGGGAAGTGCAGGGCTGTAAAACTCAGCCCCAGTATTGTGACCCTGGGTGACATGTGATGGACGAGGTCACGATTATGATGATTGAGGGGCGCGGATTGAGCCCACTGGGCTTTATTCTGCAGTCTTTCTCCGTTTCCAAAGAGACCTTTGCATCCTGTCATAAAACCTTACGACCCTGAGTTTTATGGCAGACATGCCCAGTGAGGAATGAGCAGCCATTCATGTTGTTTGGACGCTGCAGCCACAGGCGGGGTGCTTATCTCCCCCCCACCCCCACCCTCCCTTTGGCCTGAAGAGACAAAAGCTTGGTTAGCAAGTTACAAGCGTACGATTTAGAGATTCCATCTGATCTCTGAGAAACATCTGCAAACATCTACCGAAAAGAAAGAGCGTTTAAAGGAAAAAAAGCTTTGATCTGCTCAAGCCAAGAGCTCTTGAAAGAAGAATGTGTATGTTTTTCTGTCTGTGCTGCTTCTGGAATCTGTTGTTGTTTAGATTCTTAGAATGTGCTAAGGGGCAAGGAAATGTTGATATTTGGCTGCTATAGGTTTCTGTTCTTGAGTTTCTGATCAGATGAACAAACAAACTCCAACCCAGCTGTCATGTAAAATATTGTAAGATTAAAAAAATCAGGGTCTAGGTTAATGATGACTGAACAGAATTTTAATTTTAAAAAAGTGAATTTTATAATAGAATTTTAAAACTTTTTCTCATCCATGTGTCTGTTTCTTCTGTCATTCCTCTCCTCCTCCTGTGGGTCCACTCGGCAGGTGGCTCCGGAGGAGTTTAAGACGACGGTTGGCCGGGTGAACGCGTGCCTGAAGAAGAACCTTCCGGTGAACGTTAAGTGGCTGCTGTGTGGCTGTCTGTGCTGCTGCTGCACAGTGGGCTGCAGCCTGTGGCCCGTCATCTGCCTCAACAAGCGCGTGAGCTTCTCCCCTCCGTCTGCAAACCTGAAACAAACCCCCCACAAAATGCCCCACCACCACCCCCAACGCCACGTACCCTTCCACCTGAAACGCCACATACACCCCCCTCCACCAACCATACCGCATACTGCAGTGTGCACATGAGAACTTCACCTCCTGGGCCCATCCTCTCCCATAGGCCTTCACCTCCCCCTCCTGGTTGTAGACTTGATGCATAAAATAAGAAAATAAGTATACATAAGTGTTTAACTGAAGTAAACCCTCCTCCACAACACCTCAGTACAACACCTGTGATGTACAGCCACACTAAAAAAAAAAAACATCTATGCTTTTAATGCAATGGGCCCAATTTTGGGTGCTTTAACCAGAGTGGGGTGCACATGTTAATTTTGTAATCTATTTTACAGTCTGTCTGTACAGATGAGTTTCAAATGAAGCACTGCCCTAGAGCACAGCAGTGCCCCCATCTGGGATTTGAACCTGCAACCTCTGGGTTCCAGGTCCACATCCCTCACATTACACTGGGCTGTGCTGTTAGTGTGTAATTGCCACTTGAAACCTCAGAAGTTCAGTCTGCACAGTGTCTGGCTGTAAGGTACTGCTGATTAGTTCCTGATTTTATTGGTGACAAAGAAGAAATTACAAGCTGGTAAAACAGGAGTAGAGTCCATAAACACCTCCACAGCCTTGATGTTTTGGAGGTTTGTGTGTTTTTTATGCACATGCAGTGTGGAAAGGGAGAGTGCCTCCAGAAAGTGACGTCTGTCTAAATCTCACCCTTGTTTTTCTCTTTATTTCAGACAAGAAGATCTATTCAGAAACTATTAGAGTGGGAAAATAACAGGTTGTACCACAAGGTGAGTGTGCAGCTGACCTGAAAAACACGTACTGGAACCAGTGAATACAGGTTTGAGCAATTACGAAGTTTGTGTCTTTTAGTCCCAAAACAAAATGCGTGTCCTGAAAATAAATCAATCCCATATTTTCTTTATGGAGAATGCAGTATTGAAACAGCACAGATGGGTCTACAGGAAACTGCCTTTGACCTGCCCATGCGGCCTGCAGCTGAGCTGAGCCTGTAGCAGAGATGGGGCAGGCTCAGTCTGAACAGGCTAGGAGCAGCGGAGCTGTGTTGGAAAGCCATGTTCGTTTCGTTGCGTCTCCGAACAGTAAAGCTCAGCGCCTGCAGGAAACTCATGGGCTCATGAATGACAAATATAGTCCCGACTCCTTAAGCAGATAACATGTACCTCCAAGAGCAGCGCACCTACGAGTGATAAGTGTCGTTTTTTATGACACCGCGGACACTGCCGTGTGAGCAGTTTAACCCGCGGTTATCAGATGACACATAATTTGAGCTTGAAATCTCTTTACATTTAAGCTTTTAGCAGATGCTTTCATCCAAAAGACTTAAAAAAAAAAACAAATTTCTGTAATATAATTTCTGACCACTGCAACAGAAAACACTCCGTGAAAACATTTATTTGGTCTTGCCATGTGCATACAGTAAATCGATTATTAGACAGATTTTATAGCGATTGGTGCATGGAACCTGAAACTTCCCCTTTAGCTTAGGAACCTGAAGATCAGTTTAGATTACAAGAGCAGCCAAGGCAAGACTCAAGTTATCAAGACAATGCCGGAGAGCATTACAGAGCATGAAGACAGCATTATGGTCCACATCAAAAACAGAATTCAGCAAAGGAAACAACTGTTTCCATAGTGACACCATAGAGAGTCAGTTGTGTACAGTGATCTCATCTTCAGACTCACGATTTGTGAAGTGGATTTTTGGAGTCTTCAGCAGCCATCATTGACATTGTAAGATTATCTCTGAAAAGGTTGTAGAATGGGCATGCCCTGACCTTATCTGGGCTCTGGATCAAAATGGCCGCTGTGAGCTGACACTAACCTCATTCTCCACAGCTGGGTCTGCACTGGAAGCTCAGCAAGAGGAAATGTGAAAGCAGCAACATGATGGAATACGTAAGTTTGACCTGTATGACAGTGACTGCATTATATACCGTAAAGCTTGTGCAATGCAGTCTGCAGTAATAATCAAACAGTTGTTCACATTTTTTCCAGTAAAGTTATCTTTTTGGAGTTGCCAACTACATTCTAGATTTCAGCATGAGACTATAAAATGACACAATGGTGATGGAAGCCTAATATTCATTCAAAACTCAGATGCATTTTTTTAAGGATGCAGAATGTTTTGATGAAACAAGCCACATGAGCTAGGTGAATGTGCTGACTTGTGCTTTTATGTAGTCCAAAAAAAGCGGTAAGGGAAACCAGTGTTTTTTGTGACTGCACAGAAATATCGATGTAAACAGTGGAGGCTGGGATGTCCGAGCAGTGCTTCAGAGTTACAGTAGAGCAGCTGGCTCTGCCGTTCATTTTGTTAAACAAGCTTCACCAGTGTGTGAGCATGCAGGGATGATTGACATTAGGGCATTGTGTACGCACACAAGAGTTTCACTAACATACTTTTCTCTCTTCTTCCTGTTCTCAGGTCATTCTCATAGAGTTCTTGCCCAAATATCCGATATTGCGGCCGGACTGAGGGGGTCGGAGCGTGGGAGCTTTCATTCCTACCCTTAGTGCCTTGTAGATGTGTTGGATTGACAGTCTACACTGCTGTGTTGTGACCCGCCCACGCCCGCCCCGCCCTGCTCCGCCCTGCCCTGCTCCGCTGAGCCCTCTGCCCTCCCCACCAAACTCGCTCTCTTACCTTGTACAGTAGAATCTCTACACTGTCACTTTGCTTTCCTGCACTTTTTTGCACATTTTCCTGGTATGGTAGAAGTGCTCCCTATGCTGCACTCAGAGGTTTACTTTTTAACCGTTTAACCATCGAGGTCATTTTCCACCGGGTGCTGATGGGTGCTGAAAACATGCCGTAAAGATTATTCCCCACCTATTTTTATATGTATATACGCATATTATACATAAAAGCATAAGTCATGCGTACACGCGCAGAGCTATCCGCTAAGCTCCCATCATGCTGTATCAGAGGTCTTTAGAAACAGCACCGCACCTACAGGTGGTTTGCATTTTTGCCTTATGAGAAACTATTCTCCTCAGTCTTTCAGCCAGAGCTTACACTTTTCACGGCAGAGGTTCATTGCTAGGGTAGTAGAAATTAGACAGAAAAGGTTTTCACAAGTTCTACCTGCTCACCAGTTTTTGTTTTCCTTTCCTCTTATCTTTTTTGTTCCTTAACTGCAAAGGCGAAAAAGAGGGAGGCTGCTTTGCCCTTCTGTGTTTATGACAGCGCCATGTTTCTCCTGCACTTTGGAAATGACCTTCTGCACAGGGAAGGCCAGAAACGATAGTGTAAATATCACTTTAGGACAAGATGTACAGTGTGGTATGCCATTGTTTACATAATGTAATATAGCTCAATAATTTGTTTTTTTTTTTTTTTGCCAAGATATTATTATTGTATTATAGATTTGTTTATGAACGATGTTTGAGTAAATCTCCAGTTTGTACGGACCTGTTTACCTAGTAAGCCATAAGACGCGATATTCATTAATGCCAGTGTGGAGACTGAAAATTGCACTTGAGCACATGGAAATTCAGGACTTATTTTCAGTATTATTGAGTTCTGGATTCATTGTGCTTTTACAATGACACTAGTGGTTTATGTTACATGTAGTTTTGCCAACTAAGGAAGACATGACACTTCATTTTTATCAGCAAGGTCATTCATTAAAAGGTCATACTGAAACGCATCATATATGATGAAGTCTTGAAAACAAAATATTCAACCCACACTTCCTTTTTTTTTTTTGGTTCAGCATTTCTGTGTATGGCATAGCGTTCATTTTCAATGCTGTACTTTTTTATGGTAGCTGTGTTTTATGCAAATGCAGAATGTTAAAAGTTCATTTGTAACTTCACTGAAAATCTGGAATTCAGCATGTTGTTGCTTACCTTACATTTTAGAAGGTATGTGTATAGCCGATTGTCAGACTTCCTACTGGACTGGCGCTATGGGTGATTCAAAATGTAAAAGAAAGAACGGCAGTGATGTTTTTTTAACTGCAAAGTTTTTAAGAAAATGGAATTACAATCTGATGGATGAATCCTCTGCTACGTATGAAATTCAGGCGTCTTGTTTTTGTGCTTGCATTTTCACAAAACTGCAGCACTGTCTGTGCTCTGATTGGTTCTTTCGGTATGGATGTCTGGTATTGCAAAGGTATTCTTGCAACACAGAATTTAAGATTTTTTTCAGAGAAGTTACTATTTGAGGTCATGTTTACCCATACATATCTCGTATTTTGTTCAGTGTTAGTCATGTTTTCATTTCATCGAGCTGGCTCCATCAAGGATTAATCCCTGAGTTGTAGCTAAATCCTGAAGAGAGAGGAGCTGTGCTTGTGAAAGTCAGCTGAAGAGCGAAATGCCTGTCTCAACAGTTCTGAGGAGACTCAAACTCCTTCCAGGATCTGTCCTCTGGAAGTGCTTGTAAATGTTTTATCATTACTCAGTTCTCCAGGAAAGCTGAAATAAACGGTTCGTTTAGGACGCTTTCCACATTCGTAATGATCAATAACTGTTATCATTGGTATTGTTACTTCTGTTACAACTGAGAAGAAATTCAAAAGGCACAAGTACTGTTGATGGCAGACACCAAAAGTTTACCTGCTATGTTCAACTTAAGAACATTAAAGAGAAATGTCTGACTAAGACTAAGGACTTGATCAACAAACAGACTGTTGGCTTCGGTTACCTCTCCTTATCTTTTCTTCCTTTAACTGTCTGGAAATAACCTCTATATGTTGTTTATTTTAACATGTCGTGGTTTGTAACTCCCTTGTCTTAAAAAAAAAAAAAAAAAAAACGCTGCACACATAGAATACAGCAAGAGATCTCACATCATTAACAATTTTAATGCTTAATCTTTAAATGAAAGCAAAAGTAAAATTTTTGTTGTCCAAACTGTGTTTGTACAATCATTGATAATTATGAGATTTGTGTTTTGTTTTTTTTTTTTGCAAGTCCAGCACAATTGTTGTTTCAGGGTTGCAAGGTATTATGGATAGCAGAGTAACAGATCTTTGCTTGAACTATCATACTTCATAATATCATCAATGATCATCATTGGAATTTTGATTGCATGAGGCTCACAGTACATTTTTGAGAATTTTTTACACATTCAATGTGGTTCTGTTCTGGAAGTTATGCATAGAAAAAGCAAATATTAAATAAGTTAAATAAGTGTTGCTGAAGTTCCCCTTCTCCCCGTCCACACTGGAATGGAAACCCTAACTGTTAACATAAATTAACTGTTGTGGTGTGAAACGTCCTTTGCAGAAAGCTCTACTCTGATTTGTCCAAACTGAGCTGCATCACCCTTGTATTCACTGTGCTTTAGAGCTGGTCCCACCACATGTAGCTCAGCAGGGTACTCTGCATACCTGTGTCAGGGCCACTGTCACTATGTACCTGTGAAACACAAATCTAACCCAGCATCCATAAATCCCAAAAGGAAAGCATGGGAGTTGTACTAAATGTTTATGAAACACTCAAAGGCCCAAACCTGCTGTTTTGGTAGAATGTTTCTCTTTTGGTGGTTTTGCAGAATATTTGTCAGTCTTAAAAGAATTGCCAGCACGTTTATCATAGACAATCGAATGCTTCATCTTTCCTGTGTGCTCATCAGTTTCAGTAGCACCAGATGAAGGGGCTCAGTTGAGCATCTAGTAGGTGTTCTATGGAACAGCGTGTTGAGTTCTGGAAAGGTGATGTTACTGCAGTGTCAAAGAGTAGTTGGGCGGAGGGAGGTTGTGTGATACAGTAAAGGGGAGCTCAGTAAACAAGAACTTGGTCTGGTGGTCACCTGCCCGATGGGTCAGTGAGGCTGCTCTCGCAGCACGGACTGCAGCCAAGAGGCCCGGAGCAGCACTGCACCATTAAACATGACCATAACTGCACCACAGTCACAGTCATCCCGGTGCAGGAACTAACGCTGCTGTCTTAGTCTCTGCCCCCAGTGCAGGAGAGGCATGTCAGGAGCAGAGAATATATGAATGAGATGTGTTTTCCACAGGGTGGGGCTATCTGTGTACAGTGTGTTTTCCCCAGGATGGGGCTCCCTGTGTACAGTGTGTTTTCCCCAGGATGGGGCTCTCTGTGTACAGTGTGTTTTCCCCAGGATGGGGTGCCTCTGTGTACAGTGTGTCATGTCAGAGCATGCCCATCCCCCATACAGTGCTGTAGTTCATTACTTTTCTCCCTAAACAGGAACAGTTTCATTCAAAACTAAAGCATGTAAGTTAGAATATGTACATTTACCACTCTTCATAGACCCAAAGCATTTCTGGAGGACCTCAGTCCATGGATGCTTTTATTCCCAGAAAATTTGCTGGATCAGTCCACAGCTATATTCAAGTCCAGTATACCGGTAAACTAGACCACAGTTCTGTACAAATGTTTTATGTAGGGATGCAAGAACAACCTTCAAATAAAATCAGGTGTTTAAGGATACGAGAAGCTGAACATTCAGATCATTTGCATTTTAGGCTATGTTATATTAAATTTGTATGAAATGATTCAATGTATAAGACCAGAATTGGGCAAAACATCCCAGAACAGATAAAACCTTGTCATCTGCCCAGAAGTATCTGGAAGAAAGGAGGGGAGGAGAGGAGAAAATGAGGAAATATATGTTTGATAGCAGATTGGCTAGCCTATCTGCTTCATCTAAGTCAACATCAATTATTGATGAAGTAGACCTATAATAGCTTTGACTGATGGTGACGATGCCTCAGCCAATCACGCTTCTTATTCACTGCCAGCCCTTTGAATGTCAGCAAAATATGAATGTCAGTTACAAGTACATTGCATCTACCCACTCTGCTATTTGGAGTTACACTTTTATGTAAACATAAGTATGAGCATATAAACCTACCTCTACAATACCAAGCTCAGTTTTAGAGTAATCAAATTATCATTTGACAATTAAATAATGTGAACAGAGTAATGTATTAATGTGGATATGTTTGAAAAATGAACCTGTGTGGCAATGTCATTTTGCCAGTTTTTTATTGTCTGGAACTTTGGTGGAGTCACTGGTAAATCCCTGGCCATGTTTTTGACCTTTTTGTTGTCAAAAACATGGCAAGGTATGGCCAGATTTTGTGGTATGGTCTTTTAACTTGACAGGGTGTGAGAGAGAGGACACAAAGATCGGGCATGGAAGTGAAAGTGTAGTGGAGGAGAGGAGAGGAAGACACATTTTTGGAGTAAGGACACACCCAGTGGCTCACATGTGCAGTCGAGTAATTCCCTCTCTTACCTCTAGAGGGCAATCTAATACATTTATGAGACTGAACAATTTTTGGGCTCCTGTTTTCTGAACAGTTTTAGTCCCTTTATCAAAATTGGAGTTCACACATACACACACACTATGGTTTTCAATGTAAACGTGTTTTAAATGATATTACTTTAACTGTGCTTGCTCTTGAACCTGTACTTTAAATAATTGTCCTTCATGATATACATAAAGATCCATTAATCCTGTAATTTGTGGGTATTAGTTAAATGCCACTGTAGCTACTCTGTTGTTACATTTTAAAGGTCTGCCAATAAGATTTCAATACTGAGGTGCTTACATGTTTTACCAGCAGAATTGAGGGTTTCACAAACACTGGCCAAATATTTTACAACTAAATTCAAGCAAACATTCAATTGATTGATCAGTAGATTTATCAGATAAATTAACAAAATTATATTACAGGTATTTAGAAGACACTCTTATCCAGAGCAACTTCACCACAAACTTCATAGTACAAGCCATAGTCCAAAGTGCAATGTGAGAACTTCTAGTTAATTTAAGCACCAAAGCTATGAGAAGAGTCTTCAGTTATTCGTTTGTCTTTGCCTTGATGGAGGAGAGGTCACCATTTAAGAGGATACCAAACAACCTTTGGCTGTAAAGCCAGACATTACAGTACACTATCTCCCTCCACAGTTCCTTCCTTTCCCCTTAGCCTCGGTGTGCTGAGTGTTCTGACACAAAATGGCCGCCATCCAGCCGGGCATGCACCACACATTAAGGTAAGGATGGTGACATGTTTCCAGCTGTGAGACCATGAAGATGAAAGATGCTGTAGGAGGGCCTTCCATTATCTTCCTTCACACACAGAAACTACATGTTAACAGCTACAGATACACACAGAAACTACATGGTAACTGTTACAGATAGACACAGAAACTATATGTTAACAGCAAAAGATTGACAACTTCCTCACAGACTGAAAGTGAGTCTAACAAAAAGATATCTCCCTGATCCAGGACCTACTGATCCTCAGCCCTGAACCAGGAGAGTCACAGCATTTCTGTTTTAATCTTAAAAAAATGTCTGCAACCAGTTCAGCTCAGAATGTGTGAACACAACCATCCAGCTGAGCTGTGTAAACAATGTTTTAACAGTGATGGAGCATGCATGTTACTCAGGTAACATGCTGTATAAGAATATCACTTTTCAAGCATAGCAAATAATATTTTGAATTAGTTTTCCTAAATTTGTTATGTTATAGTTACATTTAACCTGAGCAAAATATTACTTTTTACAATTCTTGTGCAGTTTTACTTTTGAGAACATACAGTTGGCTTCACAAATATTGGCACCCCTGGTAAACATGCGCAAATGGGCTTTAAAAATTCTTTTTTTTCCGTTTAGTTCTTTTGTTCAAAATATTCACAAAAGTAGTATTGTTATAGTCAGGGTCATAGCATCAGGGGTGAAAAACGGTACTAAGTATACAGGGCCCATGGGTTTGAAGGGGCCAATGAAAATCTGGGAATTTTTTATTTTTAGTGGAGGGGCCTTCAGAGTCTGCCTGTGTACAGGGACCCGAATTTCTAGCTATGCCCCTGGTTGTAGCTCAAGAAACCACTCGAACAAGGTGAATTCAAAATGAATTGAGGCAGATTCTTATTTCATATCAGAAAATAATTGGGATATTTCACAGCTAAATGCATTTATGCACAAAAAGCATTTAGCTGGAGCAACTTGTGACTCAAGAGTCCTCTTGCTTGATTTCCAACCCTGTTTTGACATCCACATCACATCATCGTATCATGACATACTGCTTGATCAAGCATGAATGTAGTTCTTCTTCCTTTTGGTCCAGGGATAGAGTCAGGTTTTTTTATTACCTGTCCTTAGGCAGTGTTTTGCTCCTGGTTGAGTAACATGGGTGGGTTATGTCAGAGGAATAGAGAAAGTGTGACTGAGCCTCTGTGATTCATGAGCCAATCAGTGTGGAACGCCCGGAGGGGTCACTGGTGATTGGCTGGGCCCTTTTCTAGTCTCTCATGGGACTGGTGAGCCCTTCTACAGCAGTGGTGACTTCACCCTTGGTTACTTACAACTGCTGCATCTGAAATCTTCAGGCTGCTCTTCAGTCAACACTTCAGTCTTTTGTGTTATAACTTCCCATTTTAATGCACACATATACCCATAACCACATATGCCATAAAATATCTATGTCCTACATTCATACCCCAGGACTTTAATTCAATGTATTAGTCATTAGTCAGTGTATTAGAAAAAAATACAAGCTCTTAATTTTATTTACTGTACAATGTGCTGTATGGTAATGATTCCCTCAAAACGAAATGTTACCTTTTAATTTGATTCAATTACAGAAAAAAGTACAAAAAAATTGTGGTCCTAAATGCTAAATGTGTGGACACTTGGTCATTAAAAAATTATGAGAGAACAAACATGGTTCAAACAGCAACAAGCCAAACTTGCAGTCAGGGAAAATTCTGTTACTGCTTAAAGACTTTTGTTTCCAGACCTTTGATGGTTTGAAGTGATCCCAATGACAGAGTCTGGAATATCCACAAATCTGTGGAATAGCCACACTGGTGTCCCATTGCTGTCTTGTCCAAAGGATGGTCATGTGTTGGCCTTCACTCACGCTACCTTTATTTGCTCAGACACTCACTGAGCCACATAACGCATACCCTGTGTTAAAATGCAGAATAAGATGAGACGACTCATGTCACTTCATATGTGTAGTCTGCAAGCCAAGGGAATGGATTCAGTAAGTAATGAAAGTATCTAATCAAGAGCAGAAGCTGGAGTAAAAACCAGCGTAGTCACTCACATGGGTCTCCACGGCATGGTTAGACACCACTGCCTTATGGGTAAAATGGGTTACATGTCAGCGTGAAAGAGCACACGTAAGGAGTAACACAAAGGTAGTGTACTTGACTTTATTGAGACATCTTTGAATAATGAGATGCAGAATCTCTTTACTGCTGCAGAGGTCTGTATGCTGAAATAGTGCCATCTATATATTCATTTACTTAAAAATCATTAAACATTCAGTGTCTACAGCGCAAGAGAACTGCAAAAGCCATTTAACCCCCATTCCCAAAATCAAATGTCCAGCCCAGTAAATGTGTATGCCTTTCAATACAATTTTGTAATAAAGAAAAATAATCTTATTTCATCTAACCGCAAATTTGATGAATTTCGGTTACAGACAGTTACTCAGCTCCAGACAAAAAACATGAATTGTATTCTTGGTTTTGTGGTCTTTAAGGCAAGTGAACATTGATTTGTCGCTCTTCAGACACAAGGCACCTGATGAATGAAAGACATTCAATATAACGCATTGCACAGAAAGCCCATACAAGTACAGAACAGCAGACACACAGAATGCTTGTGAATGATCCATGGAAGCAAAAAGGGCTTCATAGTCAACTTGAATTGATGAGAGAAGAATCAGCAAATGCAAACAATCTCAGCTGTTGTGAGAGTCAATTAAAGGCGACCTGGACATAAGGTTACTTCATTGAGACTTTGGTTTATCATCATTGAGGAGTCAAATGTTTTGTGCTAAATCTTAAACCTGTCACTCCTCCACACCAAATCATTTATACTTCATTGATACATTTTGTTTAAATCATTTAAAATAACCCATTGTAGCATAGTCTTTAAGATAAAGATTTTAATACAGGTTGACTAAAATGGAAGGGCACTTCTAAAACTAATGCTTAAAACTAGTCGTTTATGCAATTGCTAGCACTTAGAAAAATAAATGAGTTGAATTCATTGCTTAAATGATAGGAAAAAGGTATATAAAACACAAAAGAGCTTTGTATTGACTATTTTACAGGTGAGGAGGACTGTCAGGCTGAGAGGCAGAGCTCTTCTCTGTGGTGTGAGAGACCAGGCCTGAATGCTGAGGGTCCTTCATCAGTCCTAGGGAGACAGCCAGCTCCCCCCCCCCCCCTCACATTTCACTGGGGCAGGGGCTGGACCTACAGCAGTGATGCAGTGCAGTACCTGCTACACACACACACACACACACACACACACACACACACACACACACATGAACGCACACACAGACATGCACGCACACACATGCACACACACACACACACATGCACACACACACACGCACATATCTGCATATGTATGAACACACATTCTAAAACACATTCACACACAAACGCTCACAAACACCACACAAAATATAAAACAAATATGTCATGGAATGAAATGTAAAGTAAATGTGTCGCTTTTCTTTTCCTCCAGATCACCCGAAAGCATATTGGTGGGACGAGCCAATCCGACACCCACGGGTTTTCCCCAAATGTTTACAGTTGCGTGTTCAAACTGCATTTTAAATAAGCTCACGCTTTAGGTAGCAATCAGTTTTAATTAGAACGCAACGCTCTTCTGACGTCACCGCTTAAATCACTCTAAACCAGTGCCTTACTGAGGACATCAGAGAAACTCACACCGTTCGAGTGCAAAACCAGCAGCTAATGAAACCCGGGGGGGCCCGTTAAAGAGCCCTTACCAGTGACATCATGCCCTACTGCATGTAACAAGGCGACTCCTCAACAGGAAACAGCTGGTTTAAGTCACTGAGGATCCTGGGTGTGATTGTTCCCAGTTTTTCTGAGAACGGGGACTTTTTCCAGTCCCTACATGTCTGTTCCTGAGCACAGGTGGAGGACACATTCAGAGGTCCTGCGCTCTGTGACAGCCGAGATCTCAGGGGACAATTTTCAGCAACGCAGCCAGCGTTCCCCAGAAAAATCTGGACTCTGGGGAAAAAAAGGATTTCTTGACAAATCAGTAAAAATCAGGGGGAAAGCTTAGATAGATGTGTGTGTGTGTGTGTGTGTGTGTTTGAAGCTTAGTGAAGTGATCAGCTGACGGTGTGCGTCAGTAACAGAGGCTCAGAAGTGGCAGGCCGGGGTCGGGTCCAGGGCTCAGGGTGGGGGGGTGGGGTCCTGGGGCTCAGGGTGGGGGCCTGGGGCTCAGGGTGGGGGGCTCAGGGTGGGGTCCTGGGGCTCAGGGTGGGGGGCTCAGGGTGGGGTCCAGGGGCTCAGGGTGGGGGGCTCAGGGTGGGGTCCTGGGGCTCAGGGTGGGGGCATGGTCCAGGCCCTCGGTCAGATGGCGCTGGCTCTACACCAGGCTCCCAGGCCAGGACACCACCGTCAGCGTGACTTTGTTCTTCTGCAGCTTGAGCAGTGGGATGAGGGAGCAGTTGTTCATGCCCACCGTGGTGGCCCCGTTCACCGCCACGATCTCGTCGCCACACCTGGAGAGAAAACACGCCATTAAATACGCACCTCGCCTGCTGTCAGCACACCGTGTTAGTGCATGCATCGCGTGTCTCCCCTGTTATCTGTTGCACATGTGAACAGTGCCATAGCAACACATCCCTGAAAGCCACAGAGCCACAACATAGTGAGAAATTAGTCAGTTATGAGCTACGCTACTGTACTGTACACTGGCAGAACCAAAAGTAAGGATCTGGTGTGTGTGTGTGTGTGTGTGTGTGTGTGTGTGTGTGTGTGCGTCTTTTAACGGTTCTCTTGTTAAAAGGGATGTATAGAGTGTGTCCTGTTGGCCAGGACACCTTTGGAAAAAGGTGATTTATCTCGATCTCAAAGGGAGATAAAATAAATGATATAAAAAAATAAAAGGTTGGGACTGTTCCCAAGAGGCTCGGCCGCTGAGCTCCGGGAGCAGCCGGGCAGATTTCCAGGCCCAGATGCGGATCGTTTTCCTGGCCTCAGCTTCCTGTGATGGGGCAGTGCCTGCATGTCCGTGGCAGCAGAGCGGCCCGTTTGCGCAGCCTCTCATGTCAGGCGCCCAGCACTGCTGTAGCCGTCTGCAGCAGCACCACACCTTCCATCGCTGCCCCCATGCCTTTGAACCAGCAGCCGATGCTGAGTAACCATACCACAATGCTTTGCATTCATACCAACACCTGTGGCGTGCTTCCTGGGGTCCCCGGTGATTTTTACTGTGAGCCACACCCCCAATTCATGAGGAACGGAAAGCTGGAGGACTCACTTGAGGCGGCCGTCGAAGTGGGCGGGTGTCCCTGGCACGATGGTCTTGATGAAGAAGGGCTGCTGTCCGTGGCTCTCCTCGTACCCCCCCACGATGCTGAACCCCCAGCTCTCGTTGTTGGTCTTCTGCAGCACGATGTCCCGGCACCAGTGCATGTGACTGTGGGACAGGGCGAGGGGTGGGGAAGTTACTGCAAACATTTACCGCTACGATTTAACCTTTACACTCTATGTGGAGCGAGCAGTTTCCTCACAAGAGAACAGCAGCAATGACCACACAAGTAAATTTTAACATTACAGATGTCACAGTCAATGCCTGTGAGTGTGTGTGTGTGTGTGTGTCATTACTGCACTTTTCCTCTCTGGGGGGGTTCCCCTTTATTCCACCCCAGTAGAGCCGACCTGTTAAGCCTGTAAACCCAAAACTGCAGGAGGCAGCCCTGAGCACCAGCCTGCTACTTTCTCATGGAGACACTCTGCAGCACAAAACCAGTTTTTGTCATGCACTGAGTTTGTGCATCTGCAGGCACCTGGCCGACCGGGAGTGGCCGCTCGAGAGCCATGAGACTAACGAACTTAACCCACTCAACCCCCATCTTCACCTGGTGAGGCTGACGCCAGGTGTTCCTTCCCCATGGTATCTCCGGCTGCATCAGGACTGTGGTCTACAGAGTATCCAGCACTGCATCAAACCCATTTACCTACAGTCTACAGCATCATCAAGCCCATTTACCTACAGTCTACAGATCCAGCACTGCATCAAACCCATTTACCAGCATCCAGCACTGCATCAAGCCCATTTACCTACAGTCTACAGAGTATCCAGCACTGCATCAGTTTACTACTTGAGTATCCAGCACTGCATCAGGTCTGAGTATCCAGTACTGCATCAAGCCCATTTACCTGATATCCAGCACTCTCAAGTGTAAAAGTATCCAGCACTGCATCAATCCCATTTACCTACAGACTATCCAGCACTGTGAGTGCCACACAATACAGTTTTAACAGCAAAATGCTACCACTGTTGCCTGTTCCTCTCTGTAAGACTTGTTCTGCAACATGCTCCTTGTTCTGAACCCACAAAGGAGTCTGAAAGTGTATGTTTAGACTACAGCAGCTATCCTCCCCCCTCTGGCTCGGCCTGCATGCTCACATTTCACCAAACTGCTGATATCGAATTCCAAGAAGCAGTTTTTCTGTGGGATGGACAATTGTGTTGCTTTAAGGAAAGACAGTCCAGCCTCCAACATTTCGGGAACAAATTACTGTATGTTGTCTATAATCACAGAGGGCGAGCTGAGATCCTTAAGATAGCAAAAAAAAGCAAAAACAAGTAGTAATCGCAAGACTGAAAGCACAATGTTTACATTCTGGCTCTGTTCTGACAGCAGTGACCTTACATGTGTAAGAACACAAGTTTCTGGAATTTTCTCATCAGAGCAAAACAATTCCCCCAATTATATTTGCTTGAAAAATAACCCTGCACTACAGCTAACACAAAGCACACAAACAATAACACACAAAACTAACATATTACTCTCTATATAATCTTATACATATATTATATATATATTTATGTATAAAATTATACAAGTGTAAGATCAGCTGGACTTCGAAATTTGTATTAACATGACATATCTGGTTGATCATGACAGATCTTGGCATGCTAAAATGCTACTGCCAGCACATGACTACATTTGATATGTGATTGTGCAAAAGCCCTCCTCCTCGGTCAGAGAGGTGACTGACCAAAGGTTGCATCCAACAGAGCTAACTGGCTAAATGATCAACTACGTGAAACTCGAGAAAGACACACATGGAAAGGAGCCAATGTCACATGTATCATGGATAAAGCCCCATACTTGCTGCTCTTACGCTGTTACCTAGGCGACATACGTCCTCACTGCCAGGCTACTACCTGGGGGGTCCTCCCTGACAGTGGTGCTGACGTGACTAAAGTCATTGTGACCTACCAATCACTGTCCATGCTCTGGGTGTATGCGAGTAATGACACGTCTACCTGGCTGAGATGTTACATTTTACATCCCCTTACTTAACTACACAGGCTGCAGTCGCCTTCACAGGGAGAGCTCAATGCTGACTTTCAGAGCGAAAACCAGGGGCAGCCGACCCAATATAGTTATAGTACATTGGGGGTTAACTTCACTGTTGAACATTCTCTCGTTGCCATTGGCTATCAGAGAGCAAAAGCACTTCAGCCAAGTGCCTGTGATCACTGGAGTCTCAAGGTCAGAAAACTTTTAGCGATCAGGAAAAAGCGTGAAAACCACTACCCCATGGCCATCACCAATAATGAACCTTAACCTGGGACCTCCTCATAAATCTGCATACCTGTCTAACCTGGGGAGGCCCTGCCACTGTGACCAAACTACAGCAGGTGTGACGTAGTGCTGTGATACTCTCCACAGCAGGTCCTGAGGGCTGCAGGTCCTGAGGGCTGCACGCTCGGTGGGAATGTGCTCCAACCCACCTGATGTCCCTCATTAGCTCACTTCCTGAAGCTGGGAGGCAAAACCGTTAATGAAACCAGAGGGTGAGGCGTGTGGCCGGTGTAGATCCCTACAGACACTGCAGCCCCCAGCACCTGTGTTTCGGTAGCCTGTTCCAGCCTGCAGGTAAATGGCTAGCTCACATGGGCTGTTCTGGTCATTACGCATTCCTACACTCTGACAATACCTCACCCCACCCCTGCCACCTTCTGGTCCAGGTGTGTCATCCTTCACTTATTACACACTATGCCCCGTTACACCTACAGTCCAGGTGTGTCACACACTACGCCAAGTTACAGCTACAGTCCAGGTGTGTCTCTCACCTGGGCAGGCCCAGCCATCGTGTCCAGAGCGGGGCCCAGGTGATGTCGTCTTCGCGGGAGCTGTCCATGGGCTCAGGGTCGTCCTTGTCGCGGTCAGCCTCCTCCTCCTCGTCCCCCTCAGAGAGGGTCTGCACCACCCGCAGCACCACATTAGCCTGGGCCGTCTGCGCCTTCAGCACCGACACCGCCTCACTGTAGGTCAGCTGGGTCAGGTCCACTCCGTTAATGCTCAGCAGAACATCACCTGGTCAACGGTAACCAACGGGAGGCAGAGCTTAACCCAGACTTCTCCAGTAAGTAAAATGTCCCAGCTGTACAGAACAGACTCTGTGTTTAAAATGATAATCGCGATCGTGATAAATGCCTTAGATGAAGATATGATGGCGGTCCCTGTATGCTCTGAATGTCTGCTGAAGCACCTTCCGCCGTCTTCATTTAAATAAGGAAACAAACGAGTAAATGAATCTTAATGCTAAGGAAGGATCAAACATCCTGAACAGCCTCTGTCTACCTGCTATGAGGACGACCACGTCAGCAATCGCTCAGCCATGTGCAAAAGCGTTGCTTTTAGAAAAATACTGAAGTTCTCATGTTATCCATTTATACAACTAAATATCTACAGATGCAACTGAATTTCAGCGTTAATCCTTAAACACAAAACAGCTTTCTAGTAAATGATATGAAGTGTCATTTTATTAGCTTCATTGTTTTTTGAGTAGTTACCATGCTAACTGCTTGTGTGGCGCTACTGTTAGCCATAAGGCTATTTTGCATCTGTGGTATCTGGGCAGGGAACATATTCCAGAGAGCTGATTATTAGTTTCATGCAAAACCTCAGTAACTAATCTGAAAAAGTGAAGAGCCTATTGAGCCATACCCAGTTTCCTGACCGGCTTTGCATTCGTCAACTCCAACAGTGTCCGATAAACCAGCTGCACAAGACTGGGGCATTAGCATATAGCTTAGTTATGCATGGAGTATAATCCAGTGATGAGAGAAAAATATGCGCAAACATCTTCTGATTGACAGCTCATTGTGGCAACACTCATCAATGAGGGAGGGTGGGAGGGGTCTCTAAGGGGCAGCGTAGGGGGGGTTTATATAAGGCAGTGTTGGGGGGTCTGTCAGTTGTGATGTGGGGGTGTGTAAGTGTGGGGGGTTCTGTGAGAGGTAGAGAGGTTACCAGTCTTGATTGTGCCCTCGCGGTGCAGACACCCCACTGGCTGGACGCTGGTGATGTAGATGGGCACGCGGCTGCGGCTGTCTCTCCCACCGGCGATGGTGATCCCCAGCGAGAGCCGCGGCTCCTTCTTCAGGCTCACTGTTTTCTCCTGGCTGGAGAACCCCCCAGGAGGGTCCTGCCAAACACAGATGGATAGGACCACGCATATATACACACACACACACACACACACGCACACAAGACACACAAGTTGACAGGCGCACACACATACAAATACTCAAGTCAGACCCATGTCAACACAGTGTGTTTGAAAACACCTAAACAACCTGTTTCTGTTTAAGATTAAGCACTGCATTGCAATACAAAGCACTGTCCCTTTATCCGGGAGGTAAATTCTGAGTGGGTCCAAATCACAGGAAAAGAATGGGATTCATTTCCTTTCAAAACTGTTTACAAACACACATGAAATGGAGTGCATAAACCAGCTTGGAACTGACCAAGAAGAAAGACAGTGCAGTATTTGTGTTTAGCACATAGCTGCACGTGCCAAAATCCACAGCTCCCTGCTCCCTTCCTCGCTGTTTGGAGCCTGTAGCCCCTTTGGGTGTGGGCTGGGGGAAGGGGGGATGGGGGAGGGGGGAAACCTTCCCACCCTGCAGGAACTCCCCCCCTTCCCACCCAGAGCAAAGGAATTAGCTCTGCAGGCTAAAACTAACTGTTAGGGCTTTGATCCTCTGTCACCAGCACAAACAAACAAACAACCAGCAGCAGGTCCTGCAGCCACTTTCTCCTTTTGATCACTCTTTCATCTCTCCCCCAATCCCCCTCTCATCTCTCTGGCAGTCCCCCACTCCTCTCCTCCTCCCTACCCTGACCTCCTCTCCTCTCCCTCATCTCTCCACTGATCCCCCTCTCCTCTCCTCCCTCTCATGGCTGAGGATGCTATTCTGTTCAGTAGCTGTGTCATGTGTGAGAGCAGAAGGCCAGAGCAGGTCAATCAAGTTCCCTCACAGTGCCGCTGTGCCCCCAGCTTGGTGAGATTACTGCGAGGCCAGGTGACTAGTTGTCCTGGGCACCACCGTGGACAGGCGGGGATGGGCGACCCAGTGTCGTGTGCCAGCGTTCAAAGGATCCACACTTTAGAATTTACAGAGTCACACTCCAACAATTGAGCACCATGGTCTACAGGCAACTGTGCAAAAAAGTTGCTACTTGAATCTGAGTTTAGCAATGAAGCTCTCTCTATAAGGATAGGGGCATGTTGCAAGTGTGAGAGAATGCTACATTAGATGAATGGCTTTGTGGAAGGCCAGAGCTGTTTTAAATTAACAGGTTTTATCCATGTGACTTTAAGTGAAGCCATCACTTCCTGTGGCCACACAACATCTAAACTGGGCCCAACATAGAAGCAGCAAAATAGGGGAAAAAAAAAAAAAAAAGATTACAGGATCAAAATTTTGCCAGCCAGAATACTTTCACTTTTGCTTCTGCTTTCTTCACTGCAGAGGTTAAAAATCACAAGGTCTTACTTCTCAAAATGGCTGCCTGCCCAGGGGCATGGCACCATGCTGAACCAACCAATCAGAGTGTAGCTCCAAAGCTGGTGGTTTCAGTGCTCTTACCTTCATGTAGGTGGAGCGGCGCCTGAAATATTGCATTTCGGGGGCTCTCCGGGACCCCCTGCCGGGCCCCTCTGCGCTCAGACCCCCCTCCTCTGGGGCGTCGGCCTGCCGCATCACCACAAAGTTCACCCGAACCTCGCTGGCCTGCAACACACCACCATCAGACTAACAACAACCACAACAGCAGCAGGGTGCACCACCACCTGGCTTCACTGCTGGTAGCTTTATATCTGTGCATTTTTGGTCAATTTTATGATATTTATTCTTAATAATAAAATAACATAATATATTTATTTCTTATTATTATTTATTGTCTCTATCGCAAATGAAGTCCTTAATTTATTGTATTCTAAATGCACACTAACAGTTCATGCCCTTAAACTAAATCTGTCTCCGGTGTTTTTATTCAGTATATTGACCAAAGTGAGCCAGCTAACCTCGTGAATCACCCCTGCGGTCATTCAACCTAACGGGGCTTACCGTTTACCTGCACAATGGACACTATAAAATCTAATAACTGCCGAAATGTGGTTGCGCAATGTGTTACACTGCGCAGGTTCAATGAACATATTAATACATCAAGTGACATCACTTGGCAAATAAAATAATAAAAATAACAAAATAAAAAAATACATAGCTGGAGCAAAAATAACAGTTTGAACGTTTTAGAGACTCTTACTGCAAGCAGCCACCATATTTCATTTTCATATTTTAATTTTATGTTGTCATAGTTACATCTCCCCTACTCCAAATGTTTTGTTCGCTGTGTTCTCAGATAACCGGAGGAACATGTGAATGTTTCCATTCCGAGATGTTAATTGAGAAACTCTCAGTTTTTTTAATGAGAATGTTTAAGGAGGAGCCATTTGATTTTCTTCTCCTCTGAAAGAAATGTGCAGTGAAAAGTCCTGGAGAGACTCAGGATCTGCTGATTTACACCTTAAAATCAGCTGCCAGCTCAGATCCAAGAGAATCAACAGTGTGATTCCCCTGCTTTTATGGATTGGATGGATGCTGAAAGAGGTACAGAGTAACCCTGACCGTAGCCACTCATTTCTTGTGACAGGACTGGAGTTTTGCAGCACTGGTTACTGGAGGGTGAGTGTGACAGGGGCAGAGTCTCTTCCTGGATTACAGACCAGTGTAAATTATGAGGGTGCGGACCGCCAGGTAACAGGGCGCAGAGGTGATGCAAACAAGTCTTTAAATCAGCACATAATCTGTCTGAAATCTTCGTTTTAGAATCTGCATTTCAGTAATCGCACATTTGCCTCTGATCTGGGATCGCGCGCTGGTGTTAGCATTAGCATGCAGCGTGGGCGTTACCTGGATGATTTGGGCGGCGCTCTCCGGCGTCCCGTGCCGCAAGTCGTGCCCGTTGATGGCCAGCACCTTGTCGCCGTTGCGCAGCTTGCCGTCCTTGGCGGCCACGCCCCTACCAGCAGGTCCAGGATGAAGACGCCGGGCTCCTCCGACTTGCGGATGAGTTTGATCCCCAGCGGTTCGGAGCGGTCCCTCTTCACCAGAGTGACCTGGATGACCGTGCTGCCGGAGTGGGGGTTGGGGGCGGAGCCGTGGGAGGACGGAGAGGAGGTGGGGGTGGAGTGGTGCTCGGGGCGGGGGTTCCGGGGGGAGAAGCCCTTCTCCTGCATGACGGTGAGGCGCAGGTGGGCGCAGGGCCGCCGCAGGACGGCGATGGCGCGGCTGTGCGGGATGCAGGCCACGTTCACATCGTTTACCTGCAACCGACACACACCAGGTGAGCTAAAGGACTGATTGGCTCAAATCAGACACCCATGCAGCAGGGGAGGTACCACACAGAGGAACTGATGTCAGACTCAGTACCACAGAATGCCAGAAACCGGAGTACAAACCTGCATACACACACGGCCCTACACAAAACAGAGCTTGACGCCATTGTGACTCTCATTGTTAAATTGCGACGCCTATTGTGACACGCCCTCTTCACTGTCCTGCTTTCACCTGCCAGCGATTCAGAGATCAGGTGAAGGAGAGGAGCGAATGTCTCAAAGTTCGAGTTCTTGGACATCTGTCCAGATCTCAGATCACTGCAGTGTGTAACAAAGCAGGTGTCTAATAACTGTACTGGGAACAGCCCCTGGTTCTATCAATGTTTCGATTCACAAAGGGGAAGAGGGGGATACAGTTTCCAGAAATAAGGAAAGCCCCCTCCCTGCCCACCAGCCTACTCCTTTACAGCCATCTGCACAAAAGAGAGGGACCAGGTTTCAACAGATCCTGCAGCAGCCAATCCCGTTAGACGCTCACAATTACTCGAAGAATTCTGATTGGTCAAGAAGCACAGCAGGAGAGGAAAACCCAAGCTTGCAGAATTCCAAGACAAGGAGCGAGGAAAACACAACCAAATTTTTAAGAGGGCAAGAGACTCAATGCAGATGATAACACGTTTAATCCAGCAACAAAAGAGAAGCACGTAACACGTATTATTCTTTCTTAAATTAGCTGCGGAACCTTGTGGAAACTCATTGGGCAAACGACAATACATTAATCTTTTTCATCTTTTTGCTCTGATCAAGTGTAAAGATTAGCCACGCCGCGACCGTCACGGCAGCTATAAATAAGTCCCTGAATCATCATTTTCCAAAATGAAGGCTAAGTTTAAACCCCGGCGGCACACTTGAGTGCGCTTTCGCCGCGCTAGCGCCCTACATTCTCCCGGCAGAATGTGCTGATGTCGTTAAAGGGAAGCAGCGAAAGGAGGGAAGGGTCTGAGCAGGTCCCTGGAGTGCTGGGCGGCGTGTGTGTGCGGTCTGATGATGGCTGACCACAGGAAGCTCCCCTGCAGTGCCCTGCGTTCAGCCCCCGGTCTCTCTTAGGGAAGCCCGCTGCAGCAAAGCCGCCTGTCTCAGCAAGCCAACAAACCCTCTCATTACCAGCCTTCATGGGAAACACTGACCAAAACAACAACGGCGACCGTTTTGTTTGTGTCTGGTTTAGATAGACTTAATACTTTAATTTGAGAAAAACACTAAAAAAAACACTCAAAAAGGATGCTAGATGGGGAAAATAGTGTCATAAACATTTTTGCCTCCCCCAAAGTACCAGACACTTCTCACCACTAGTGCAATTTCCATACTGCACCATGCACTTTATAAATAGACTCAGACAATTACAGTACATGCTGCTATTCTCCTCCAAATATACTGCTAATTTTCTTTTTTTCTTCTGTACACCACGTGTATTGGGTTTTATTGTGTGTATGTGTGTGTGTGTATTGTGTGTATTGTACAGCTGCATGTTGTTTATATGTTTATTGCTTAGTGTATTTTTATATATTATATAAATCCTCTATTTTTATTTATGGACACTGTTGGCCAATGAGGAACGGTATTTTGTTCTTGCTCATACAGAAGTGCAAGAAAAATGACAATAAAAGAAATCTTGAATCTTGTCATATAATTCTGTTCACGCTGACCTCTACACTATATAACCAGGCTGTGTCTGTGGGCATCTGTCATTTCCTAACATACATCCAAAAGCAAACAGAGTAACTGAAACTAAGTAATCATTAACCAGCTGGAAAGAACTTGTCGTACCTAGTAGAAATTTAACTGTAAAAAAAGTATTTTAGACTCAAGACAAAGGACAAGTTTGAGGAATGGAGGGGGTGAATGTCAGTTTGGCCTCTTTACATCACGGGCATCTACACATCATGTTTCCAAGGTCTAAACTTGGGGAAAAGCACAGACCCCAGCAAACACAAGCGGCCCCCAGAGCGAATGCAGCGACCCTACGGGACATGTTTGACATCCGTTTCACCGCACGGTGCGGCAAGGGGACAGGAGAGACTCGGGATGCGGCTCACCTCCAGGATGTGATCTCCAGGAGCCAGTTTTCCGTCGCGGGCGGCCAGTGAGTCGCGCAGGATCTCCTGGATGACGATGTTGCCCAGGGGCGTGTCCTTCCCCCCAACGATGCGAATTCCCAGCTCCTCCTCCGCCTCCTCACGGTAGATCTCCACCACGTTCGACTCTGCCACCAGACTGGACCTCAGAGGGGCCTCTGGATCAGGGGGCAAACACCAGCATGAACAGAGTGCACACACACACACACACATACGCACACACACACACACACGCACACACACACACACACACGCACACACGAGCGCGCACACAGACATTCTCACACACACACACACACACACACACACACAAACACACACACATACGCACACACACACACACACGAGCAGAAGATCATTTTGTCAAAACTACACTACTATCTCAGGCAGACACACACCCACGCACAGGTGTTAATCTTCTCTCTTACACTATGACATCACTTCTGAGTCACCTAAAGCAGGCTGTCTGTTATTCCTCCGTCCAATTAACAGCTCCTTGAAGCCACCCTCTGACCTCTGACCCACAGTGATAAAACCCGCTGAGTAACGGGAGTCAGTCAACTCAACAAGTAACGGCTTTAGGAAGCTTATGAATGTACAAAACCGACAGAGATAAAAATGAAGTTACCAAGCAACCATGTGCTTTGGTTATTGTTCATGCAACCAGGAGACACAATGTCTTGGGTGTTGCCTTGGCCAGGGCAGCTGAGAGATTCCACAGTGATTCATACATACACACACACAGGGGGGCCCAGACAAGCACCTGGCTGTGAGTGGCACAGACAGAAACAAGAGACCGCAGCCCCCGGCGACATGACATCACAAAGCCATCAGCCCCTCCCCTCCCCCTCCCCCCTCTCTTCCTCCCTCTCTCCTGCTCTGTCTTACTCCACCCTCCCCTCCACTCACACACTGAAGGGCCAGATCAAAGGTTGCTTTTGTTTTTTCCTCCTTGACGAGAGGCTTGGGCCCCCGGAAGCCATTTCCTGTGCTTCTCACTGCATGCTTTGGTAAACTTTTCTCACCCCCACACTCACCCTCACGGTCCTGCTACCTGGTCGTGGGTTGCCCCACTCTTCCCCCACTCTGGGAAACGGCCCAGGCCTGAACAGCACTGTGAATTCACAGAGCTGCTGAAAAAGAAACATCCCATCCTTTTCTCCGTTCCTTTGGATCTGTGATGCAGTTGACCAGTTACTGAGAGACTGAAGGGGGAGTAACTTCTCCTATCAGTACCATGAGCTCCTGTCACCACTTTTAATTGGCCTACTTCATAGACTAAAATCAGGTCTTATGTTTGGCTGTGGCCGAGTAGGCCTTCACATAACGATCTCTCACTGCCAGAATTCAGCATTCATCTGTGTACTCACATCTGCTCTCCAGACCAGGGAGGTAAAGTCCTGAGAGATCTTAAAACGCTCACCTCATGGATGTCTGGGGACAGTCAATACTATAGTACCATTCACCCTGCAGCGAACAGTCATTACTGTATTAGGGGGTGGAGTCACTGAAAGCACACTGCTGCACACTGCCTGGCACAGAAAGCTGTTTATACGTTCAGATCAGATGGCATCAACCTGCATACAGGATGATGGTTAACAAGGAGCAGAGCACCACCATCCGTGATTAGTGGGCATATTTCCTGCCAGAGCAATTCAATGGCAGACGCTGTCGTCCATAGTGACTCACAGAGCCAACTTTTTATTTCAAATGTGCCATCCCAATTTATACAGCAGGATATTTTTCTGGGGAAATACAATTTAAGCAAGTAAATCGAGGATAGAACAGCAGTGCTCCACCTGGAAATCAAACCCACCAAACCTAGTTTCTTCACCGTTACCCTGCACTGCAGTCACGGCTCTCCCTGCCTCCGCTGTACTGTCACTTTGGAAACGGCACGGTCTCTCACCGTCCTCACTCTCCTCGAATGCGGGATTGACCAATCCAGGCTCGGCCGTGCCTCCGCGTTGGGTGGCCGTGCGAGACGGCGAAGGGGCGTGTTTGGGGTCACCCCCCGGCTCCCCTTCGGATCGCACCCCCTTCAGCTCGTTCCAGGAGGGCCGCTTCCTCTTCTCTGCTTCCTCTCGCAGCTTCCGGAAAGCAGGACATCTGTGGACAGCACAGGCAGGTCAGAGGTCACTGCTCACCTGTCATCTCTCACACAGACACTCATTACTAACCCTCTCCCTTTCATTCAATCCCAAATTCATCCATTAAGGATCAGAAACACTAACTACACATATCCACTAACAGATATCTCTACAGCGTACGTGTATACACAGATATGTCTACAGTGAATGTATATACACACATATCCTCTACGGTGAATATATATATGCATAGATATCTCTACAGTGTATGTATATACACACATATCCTCTATGGTATACATATCTATGCACAGATATCTTTACAGTGTATGTATATACACATATCCTCTACGGTATATATATATATATATATGCACAGATATCTCTACAGTGTACCTATATACAAGCATCTCCTTATACAGTGTATGTATACAGTGGATTCATATTAAATTATTCAGACCCCTTTACTGTTTTTAATTTTGTTACAAATTGCTAAAAACAATTTTGCTAAAATTTCCAAAATCTTTTATTCACTTTGTCATTATGAGGTATTTTGTGTAAACCGATGAGGGGAAAAAACAAATTGATGATTACTAAATGATTTCAGCATAAGGCTGTAACATGCCAAAATATGAAAAATGTGAAAGGGTCTGTATACGCTCTGAATCCAACGAATGTTTCACCAGGTCATGCAGCCGTGAGCCAAATGATCAAAACAGTGCGAATGTCTCTCAGGCGTGCCTCACACCTCTCTGTGGGGTGACACAGGCTGGGTTTGGGGTTCCGGGTTTGGGGCCAGTGTGAGCATGTGCAGAAGGTATGGCTATTAAAGGACAGGCTGCGGAGAAGGAGCCTTATTTCTGCTGCATTGCAGGGAGGAGACGGGCCGGTATGGAGAGAGCGAGTGAGAGAGGGAGAGGGAGAGGGAGAGAGGGAGAGGGAGAGGCAGAAAAACTCCCCCACATACTAGGGGAGAAAGCTGAATGTGTGGCATGGCCTCCTGCCATAAAATGAGGGATAACCAGTGAGGCACCATCTCCGTCTGTACTGTTAGCAGTTTAGTTCTTATTAGTGTTTGTCATACAAAGCTGTCCTTTTTCTATCTTTTTTTCTTTTGAGTCATTTACTTTATCAAACTGTATTAAATATGTTTCTGATGTGACAGTCATATAAGCATTATTAAACTGAAATTGAACTGAGAGAGAGTGAGAGGGAGAGAGAGAGAGAAAAGGAGAGCGAGAGAGAGAGAGGGAGAGAGAACACATGCTCTTGTGCCTCATCGTGTCTGAGTACTGATATCAACACTGCTGTAGACCCTTTGAACTTTACTTACTCTGTCTCCATCTTTCCCTCTCACTCTCTGCCCGACTGTTCACTGTGTGTCTCTTTCTCCATCTCCCCCTCTTCCACTACCCCTCCCCTGGTCTCTTCTTTCATTCTCCACTTTCTCTCCTGAATGCGCTTCCCCCCCTCCAATACTCATCACAGATCTTTGCTTTCCAGTGGCAGCCCTACTGCCCCCAACAACACACACACACGCACACACGCACACACACACACACACACGCACACACGCACACACACACACACACATATACACACACGCATGCACACACACACACACACACACACACAAATATACACACACACACACTATAAAAACATGCACACAGACACACACACGCACACTATAAAAACACACGCACACACAGACTCACACACACAATGCGAGGGGAATACTGCTCCATATCAAAGGCAAAACCGCCAACTCCATTCTTTGGGGTTAGCGCCTCATGTTTGTGGCTCGACAGCCATGATAGAGAGTATATTGTAGGAACACATAACTACGCAGCCCGAGAGGAAATAAGATACAGGGTGGAATGTAAACGTATAGAGAAGGATCATTTCCTGTGCTCCCGGGGTCATGAGGTTTCCGCTCAGCACACTGTTGGGACGTGAGACGCAGTAAAAGAGCGCACAATGAGGAGCAGCAAAGTTAGCGTACACAGAGAGTGTGTGTTTGGACCAGACTGAGCGAGCCATTCACCCAGCCAGCCCTGACAACAGCACTCAAACCCCTGCTCCCAGACCACTCTGCTGCACCCTCCCCTGTGTCTCAGTCTGCTGACCTGCCCTGTATAATCCCTCTTTCACCCTCTTTCTGTCGTTCTGCCCCCAACCCCCCACCAGTCTGTTACACTTTCAGTCTCTACTTTTGCCCTCATCCCTCGTTCAAGCCCTCAGAGAATCCTTTCATGCCCTCCCCCTTTTGTCACCTTTAGAGGCATATAGTCAGTGGATTATATCATGCATTTACATATTTTGCATGAAAGCCCAATTTATACAGCTGGACATTGATTATAGTAGTTGAGGTCAAACACCTCTCTCAGGAGTATATCAGCAGTGCCCCTCTCGGGAATCAAACTTGCAACCTCTGAGCTACAGACTACCAACCCCGGCTCTTGAATTTGAACCTGAAACTTTGTTTTCAACACCCAACTCCCGCAGCTACGCTACACCGTCGCCTCTTTCCTTCCGCTCCCGCGCCCCCCATCACTCCCTGACGGCCCCGCCCTCCCCTCCTCCCCTCCTCCCCTCGTCCCCCTCCATCACTCACCTGTTGTGCAGGTGGGGCTGCAGCTCGCAGCGCTGCATGAGCTGCTGACAGTGCGCGTGGAAGGGGCAGGCCACGCTCAGCTTGTCCAGCAGGTTGCGCACCAGCAGGCTGGAGGCGCGGCACTGGTGCAGCTGCAGCCGCTGCCGGTCCACGGGGCAGAAGTCCTGCTCCCGCAGAAAGCTGCTCAGGCAGTGGAAGCAGTAGGTGTGTCCGCAGGGCGTGTCCATCGGCTTCAGCAGGGGCTGCAGGCAGATGTGGCACACCAGCTCGTCGTCCACCTCGTCCTGGTACTCGTACAGGTGGTTCTCCTGGCCGCCGTGCGCCTGCCCACACTCCTTACACACCTGTGCCCAGGTGAGCGCCGAGGGGGCCGCCGACGCTGAGGGGACTTTGGCCTCAGTCATGGCAGCCGGCTCAGCCTGGATACCGAAAGTCCGCCCGACCGACTCCCCCGACCCCCCCCGTTTCCTGCAGGGCTGTTTTACTCCCCAATCCCCTTAGCGTCCACCTCAGAGTCCACCCCACAGAGCAGAATCAGTCCAGTGTAGTTCCGGAAACCGAAACCAAGATCCTCACAACCAGAGCCGTCCACTCCAAACAAAAAAAAACTATTTTCCACAAGTCTTCATCCCGGCTTTCTGCAAAGAGAAAAAGGCAAATGAAAACAGAAGACACACTTGCATGCGCTCTCTCTCTCTCTCTCACACACACATACGCGGTTTGAAAAATTTCGCTCTGGTTAGACTTTTGTTCTGCTTACGCTGGCTCTCCAGGAAATGACACGGGACCACAGAGCGCCAGCAACCTGGAAAAGCTGCAGCTGTTTCCTGTTAGTGAGCTTCCTCAGGAACGCTTCTGTTCTGGGCCAAAACGTCCCCAATTCACCGCTCAAAGTAGAGACTGAACCCCCGCAGAATAATCCAAGAGGAGAAAGAAAGAACGATAAAAAGTCAAACTCTACAAACCGGGTACAAAAGCCCCCACCATGGGAGAACTGTGCCTGAACCAAGCAGCTATGCAATTCTGGTTGCTAATGACCCCTCCTCTGGGCCAATCAGCAGCAGCCTGGCTCCCTCCCTGTGTTGTTTAATCTCTGCTAATTCCCTGGTGTGGGAATGCCTGAGTGATGTGTGCGTGCGTGTGTGTGTGTGTGTGTGTGTGTATGTGGTGTGTGTGTGCGTGCCTTGGTCTTTCCTTTCTGCTTGCCACTGGGTCCACACATACACAAATCAAGCAGGCCTCCCGCCTGAGTTTGGATCGACATGTGCAATCAATACTGCATTTTGTTTTTACAGCAAGAAAGTACCCACATAAAGCAAGGCAAGTACAAATCTGGGCAAGTTTTCTGCTCTACGGCACAATCAGCAAAGACAGCATACTCCCCCTGTGTCCGACACCGTTATCTAAAGTCACTAAAATTCCACGAATTCCAGCCATGAGCTCCTAACTGAAACAAAGGACCAGGCCTGCAGTTGCCAGCAGTCACCTGTAAGAGCTCAGGGGTCCTGTGTCCGCTCTTACCGTAACCCCCCAACCCCACCCGCCAGCCCCCTCACTCTCAGCCTCTCCGTGTCCGCTGTGCCACGCACCCCCAGTCCTCTGCCTCTGCATCCTTCATCTTGTTCTTTTCTTCCACCTAAGATGCTGATATAAGCGATGTCACCCACCCGCCCGTCCGCTCCTGCATGCAAACAAGAAACTCAAGCTGAGCAGCTGTGCTGGCAGTCTGCAGCCTGAGTGAAACCAGACCCCCACACCTCCAGCAGAGAGCGAGCGAGCGAGCGTGTGTGTGTGTGTGTGTGTGTGTGTGTACGTATGTGCGTGTGTGTATGTCTGTCCATGTTCTCATAGTGCGCGGTTACCAGGTGCATGCTGGGGGCTTGTTTGTGGTGACCAGGCAGACGGTGGGGGCTGGAACTGCGTGACGGGGCAATACGGAACCCGCAGAAGGGGGGCATTCCATCAGCCTGCACCAGCCAAGGGAGAGGGAAGGAGGGAGGGAGGGAGGGAATGACAGAGGAAGACAAAGACACAGAGAGGAAGACCAGAAAGAAAGAAAGAGACAGAAAGACAGAGGAAGGGGTTCAGAATCAGACTGCTTGTCACAGGCAAACACACACACACACACACACACACACACACAGAGGTCAGAAAGCACAGCATGCTGTTACAGGCTGACCTGTTTCTCCCTCCTCTCTGCCAGTCGCTTGCTATAAATGTGAGTAATTGGTGTCGCCGCACTTACATTTTCACATGGATGGGATAAATCCTCATTCATTACATGAAGAGACTTGCAAGACTTTACAAGAGGATGAAAGACCAAAATCCATCTACCCTTCATGTAATATCAGAGATCATTTCCCAACTGAAATATCAACAGGCGTCATATGACATTAGCACACCGTTTACAGGTTTAAACCTGCCACGTGAGGACACCCTTATTCTCCCACATGAAAAACAGACAGGCTACATGATCTCCGGATAGAGGGATCTCTGATCGTCCCTCTACGAAGGAAGACATGGAGATCAGAGGGATAGGTGTGGGAAGAGAGGAAAAGAAGAAGGAGAGAGGGAGGGAGAGAGAGAGAGGGAAGAGAGATAGTGAGGTGACACCAAACTGCTAATCCCGTAGATTACAGCGAGGATGTGACGAGCCCCTTAATTAAAGAGGCCTGCAGTGGACGTCTGATTGGCTGTCATGGGCTGTTATGGATGAGCTCTGCCCTCTTCCCCAGAGGTTGGCGGGCGTGTCCACATCCTTGCAGCAGTGTGTTGCTAGGGTTACCATGCAGGCATGCTTTATCTTTTCTCCAAAACACAACCTCTTGCTCAATGTAACGGCATTCTCTCCAGATGGGAGAACTCTTTGATACTACATAAAAACATCGAGAATGTTGCAAAAGTATCTGCGGTTTTATCATTAAACCGACACACAGTATAATTATTGCACAACCTCGTGAGAAGGGAATGTGGGGCCAAGCTCTGCCCACCACCTCTGCTTGTCTGACCTCCCACTGCATCAGCAACCATCTCAACATGCTCTTTGAGGATTGGTCAAAAGCAGGAGCCTTCTGAGTGTGCTCTTTCAGGATTGGTCAAATACAGCAGGGTTCTGAAGATGCTCTTTCTTGGTTGGTCAAATGCAGCAGCCCTGACCTCAGAGTAGTGGAGCCAAACTTATCCTGAACCTTTAAAACCAGACAGAGTCCTAACCTGACAGCTCTTCCACACGGCGAAGCAGGCTGTGCCAAAAGCTCTTCCACACCGTGAAGTTGTGCTCCAGACTGCTGAAGGTGTGTTTTCCAGTTTTGGACATGTCTGGGGGGGTTTGATGCAATTTCCCCTGACACCATGACTCAAAGTCCCACCCATGAAGTATGTTGTTGGTTGTTTGATATCACCTATGCGGTCTGTGGAATAGAAACGCTGCCAAATCACGGCAGGAAAACACATTCTAAACCATTATCCAATCACCCACCAACTCCACATGGGCCCTCATGTTTCTGTGGTGATACACTACCTGCAGTCCTGAACGACTCTTCAGCATCACATGTATGCAGTGTTCTCCACCTGCTTTAGGTGCCCAAACACCTAGTTCAGATTTGTGATGCCCTAGCTTAGGTCTAGGAGACTGAAAGAGACAAACTAACCAAATCACAGTGAGGTTTATGTAAATATTTCCGTACTCCATGAATCCCTCAGTCTCCCATAGTCTGGAGTCGCTCTCCTCCAGTTCAGCCCTGGTACCTTCCACTTTGATGGCAGCACACAGAAGTGAATCATAGCTTTGGCCACACCCAACACAGCAAATACGCACAGGTGCTGGCTGTGTAAGGTAGTGCCAGGTATCAGAGAGAGGAGGGGCATGGGATCTCCTCTCACGCTCCTGTCAATTCCCTTCACAAGAGACTGTCACGGTCAGCGTTACAGCTGAAATACGCTCTCACCCCCCACTCCCTGGGAGAACACACCGTTTCACGCGCGGCCCCGTCCCGCACGCAGCCCCGATTCACCGCCTTCATGGGGCGCTGTGAGTGGAACGGCTGTCTCCATTACAATAACACCCGCCAGACTTAAGCACGCAGAGAGGGGAGGCGTAATCCTTTAGTATGGCCTAATCAAAGCCCCAGCTGGGAGATGCTCAAATGAGCAAAGTGGTCCTGCGGCATGCGGCTTAGCGGTTCGACCATGGGCCCGCTGTGACAATGGACCTGCCCCCCTCCCCAACCCCCACCCCTGGCGCTGACAGCACCCGTCACACATGCGCGTCTGCATGACCGCCGCATGCGAATCCCTTGCTGGTTCTGGTTTGTTGTCACTGTGACGCCAAAGCAGTGAGAAAACCCCAGAGGAAAAGGGCTACCCACACCCTCAGTTTTGCATGCTTCACTCAGCAACATAAACAACCTTCTGTTTGTCATCAGAAGGTCCGACCTGAGTGTGTCAGGCAACCTTTTTTCCACAACAACCTTAAATATCATAGTGTGTACGAACACTTCAGAAAATGACCTCAAATCCCAATTAACTATTAAAAAAAAACAGTCAACATTGTATTTTTTCCTCAACATTATGTCCAAACACTTTATCAAAACATGAACCAATACAGATATTCAACTTGCTAATGCACCTACTCAACGGCAGTGAAGAAACAGTTTTGTTGATTTTTACATATATAAAAAAAAAAAAAAAAAACAAGTTTAGAAAGTTGGAAAACTCAAATATATACACTTTGAAGGGATCTGAATACACTTTTAGGGGAAAATTATAAAGTCAAACCTCGTTACACAAGAAAATACTTCTTTTGTTTCCAATCCAGGATGAACGAGAGCGGATAATGTTTCTCCCACTGGCAAGATCTCCTCTCAAACCATAAATTATGAAACGACCCCTCTGACAGCTGGGGACAAGGTTAACAACCGCACAAACTTTCGTCGTCCGTGGCTTAAAGCAAACACCGCTAAGCACAAGTACTGATATGACCGCGATCACCGTTTTGGAAAATGTATGTCGCTAATGAACAGTAAAATTCCAAATGAAAACATCTGTGACACTTCACTAACAACCGATACTCTGGTAGAAACCGAGGGTGCGCGATTAACTGCCTGCCTGTCGGTTTGCTTACATAGCGAGCTAGCCGTAACTCAAGTCCCATCCCTAGCGCGATCTGGTATTATATTAAAAACATCTATGTAAACCCGCAAATACTTTTTAAAAAATACAATACAAACACGCCTACATAAATGTGTAACTACACACACGAATAGGACAGATCTAGGATATACAGATCGGTTATCTTAAGGTGCATGTTTTTCTTCCGAATAACGATACTGGTCTTACCTGTGTAGCAGGGGTTTTTCCGGAAGTGTTAAAACAAAGAAATAACTATCTCGCTATACACTCGGACTACGGGAGAAACTCACCCTGACTTCGAAGACTACATCTGGAAATGGTTGTTTATTACAGTTCTGGTTGATTCGTGTAGATCCATACGTTTCTTCCACTTCCCACACGACACTGCCCCAGGTGTTGTCTACTCGGACACGCAATATCTTCCCAGTTTCGAACGGCACACAGGGTAGGATCTGACGTTTATACAGGAAGTCAGTGCAGGTAATATTCAAATCAAGGCAGGTTTCCTTCAGTCCTCTGTTTTTACATTCCTTTGCAAATATCATCATAAATTTTGATAGTAATATGTTAAGCTATTATTATAATTTTGACAGTAACATTTCAGCCTGATTTGTTACACATTTTCAAATGTATACACTAGTCAAGATACTACAAAAACCACCCGAATAATTATTGATAGGTTCATCTATCTTTCAAATATGTAATAAAATATTATTTTAAAGAGGCTTATTTACTTTAAATTGTAAATAAATTATAATATGACTGTGCCATGAATAAAATATATAATGGCAACTGTCAGTGTAAATATTGAAATAGGCTGCTCTTTTCTCTGGTTGATAAAATTAAGCTCTTTCATACAGTCATTATCAATTAAGCATTTTTTCATAAAAATAAATAAATAAGGTTTTGCATTGTACATAATCTTCACATGAATACTATGTTTTTCATCATGTGTTGCTTTATTTGAAGTTTGTAAAAGTCATTTTTCAATGATAAATTATAGGTCACTACCTCTAGGTCACCAATTTTTCAGCTGGACACATTTAATTTGAAAAGTTATTTCAGGTCAATTTTTTGGGAAGTGTTTCAGGAAGTTTTTTGGGAGGAATATTCACTGTTTTACTTTGTAATGTTTTTTTAGTAATCAGTTCTGATTTCTGATTTATTTATTCATTTAAAATCTGACTACTCCTGGCAGCTGTGACTCACCCCATTTTACTCACAGCATGGGTTCTGATTGGTGTTTTGGTACCACTGTTGTGCTATAACACCATTTCATTGGTTGTCTTTACCACTGGCGTAATTTTAGCAAAATCTAAGGTATGGAAAATTGAAGTCACGTGAAATGAATAGGCAATAAATAGCATGTGATGTCATTGATTTTCTGGTCATATATGACATACTTATGGATTTTGCCATGGTGGAAGGAGCAACAATCAGCAGCAGCTGTAGTGACCTTTTGGCTTATTGCACTGATGTCATGGAAGTGACAGACTACAGTGGATTTATGTGGGAGAGTTTTAAAATTTCACTGTTCAGGTTATTGCAGTTGTCATATGTTATTATACCCCAATGATACCCTTTCTCTTACATGGTGTTTTCTGTAATCTCGTGTCAGATTTGCAAAACATACAGATCTCTTTCCTCTCTATTTCCTATGCTATGGACTTAATGTTCCATATATCAGGTGTACTGTAGTTTATAACTGATACCACCTGCATATAACCTACAACAGATTATCACCTCATACAAAATATGTATGTTATATCATTTTATTATTATTATATTTTATTATGTCTCTCTAAAGTTGCACAAGTTACTACCTGATCAATCTATATCATATATCATGCAAACCTATTTTGATTAAAGAAGCTGGTTTATCTGGTAGATTAAAATTATTCATTTTAAATCCAGTTCAACCAGTTCACACACACACACACACACACACACACACACACACACACACACACACACACACACACACACACACACACACACACACACACACACACACACACACACACACACTCAGGCACACTCACACAAATACACACACAAATGCACACACAACCACACATACACAGAAACACATACAAGTACAAACACATACAAACACATATGGTTTATCCCCTACTTTCAGCTTCAGCTTTACAATACCAATTGCAGCAGCATCCTCTGTCAGTCTGTCATTGGATGACAGGGGAAACACACACGCACACACGAACACACACACACACACACGGGGGATTGGCCCCCACTAAATCACTTCAGATAATACCATCAGCAAAATAACTGCAACATAATGCACACATGTGTACGCATGAGCACATAGATACAGGCACAAACATTTACACTCTCATTTAGATGTTATCCAGAATGCACAAAGCAAGTGATGAAAACACTAGAACACTCACTGCTGGTGTCCTGAAACCTCATTCTATGATCGCCAGCTAGAAGCAGGTAGCTGACCGATCCCCTCATCCATGAATGAGCCCACAGCCAATCAGAGAGGGCCCTGCAGGGGCAAGCAGGATGGGTCACTGAGGTGAGAACAAGTGTCTGTACATGGCAACCCCACCCCAGCAGCCACTAACCACTCATATTTCTGAAGATTTGACATTTTTCAAAAGCCAAGTGCTCATATCAGTCATGGGAACATTAAACAAAAGAACGCTCTACTATTTTTCATCATAAAACTGTATTTAGGCCCGAATATATACTGAACTTTATTTTTGTGAGCACTTCGCTTTTAATGGTTTGATCTTGCTTCATTTTTGTATTCACAGTTTGCTTTATCATTGTTGATCATGGTGTTACAGAGTTCCATGGGCTCTGGATGGCAAAAAAATAATTCAGTAATATATAATAGAGCACTATTCATGCTCTTTGCTGGCCCTGATATTTATATCAAAGCCAGACAAGTCTGCCTGAGTGTGTGCATACTACACTGATGTTAGAATAGCCTCGAGACCTTAAGTAATTATTAATAGAATGCGTTCATGAATACCTCACACCATTATGTAAGAGTTTGTCATTGATTTACATAGTCCAGTGAACCCACCTCAGTTCTCCCAACAGTAAATAAATTACCTATGGTGGCCCTTTCCTTTCATTTTCTGCCTGGATTTATGGGTTGCCCAGGGATGGTGGCGAGGGAAAAGAGAACCCCCTAACTGATGAGTAAAGTCATAATACTTGTTTTGGGAGCCTGTGGGTTAAAAAGGTTTTTGACACTTGGAGAGTGTCAGTGCTCTTACCCCCTGCAGAAGCAAAGGGAAGTCTGCCCTCGTAAAACCGCCCACTCCCACCGCTGTATCTGTTGATTGATTGGCTCTTTAGAAAAAAGCCAAAGAAAGACATTTATAAACCAGGAGATAAGAGGACTTATCTTACAACGTCAGAACCAGCAACTGAGGTTCCTGCGTTTCATCAAATCTATTTGATATATTAAAAATCAACAACCAGTTCGCTCGAAAGCAGCATATTGAGCTTTGGATCTAGTTATCTTATACATGCAAAACACGTTTTTTTTGTTATCATTCAACATTTTTGTAATTTCATATCTTAAAGACAAGCACAGAATGTGTCCAACTGCCTGCACCTCTGAACGGGAATAATTAACTAGAATTACTGTAGCACTGTCTACAACGGGCAACCACGTGTGACAGAAGGAGTCATCCTTTGTGCGTAACAGCACCACCATGTGGTCAGTTGGTGAGTGCCACAACATCACAACAGTAAGGTAATCGCAAGGGTCATTTCAATTGCTCCTTTGCTACACCGACAATTTATTGTTTGTTTCATTATTCCCTCGAAAACAGTAATGATTTATGTTGCTGTCCTGTCCTCTTTGTTCACAGACACCTTGTAAGGATCTACTCCAGAGTCTGTAACACTTTGGGATTTCAGAAAAACGTGGCAATGTCTCCCCTTTATGCGTACCCATGAGCATTTAGTTCAGAACTGAAGGAAGTGTGATTGTTGTATTTCTTTATCTTGGGACGGTAAACAAATCCAGGAGACCGAGACCACCACTGACAGTATCAGGACTGCGCAGGAAATGTGGATGAAAGTCAAACACGGGCCCGTGACTCCCAGCCCCCGTCCTGCCCCCTCTCTCTCTCACACACAGCACACACACATGGCATGCTCTCTGTTTGAGGAAGACTCCCCGCAAACAAGAGACAGGCTGTTTGTCTTTCCTGGGATCAGTAAATATCCCCAGTACAAACAACCCTTTGCACAACAAGAGAGGGGAAACCTACACCATCACCGCAGCTGCACTCTCACTGCACGGCCGCTTTGATGTTCCTGTGAGAGGCCTGATAATGAACGGCGGAACATCTTAATCCTTTTTAATTGAACCACGCATGCACTGTTTTCCCAACTTGCTTTCTTCAGCGGGAGGAAAGGACAGACGTTCAACACAGAAAATGAGCAAATGGAGGCTTTCAGACACCTTCAGTTCTGACCTGTGCATTTCCACGTTGTGCTTTCTGTGTGGCTACAAAACACATACAGTACTGTCGCTCTCTGCGTGGCCACTCCGACATTCAGATAGTGCTGCTAGCTTTAGGTTTGGGAGCGATGTATCCATGGCACTTCTGTTTCAGCTTTTACCACAGATATAGCAGAAACAGCAGTGCAAAGCCATCTGGAAAAGGGAACAGGAAAACACCATAAGCGGCTCTTTTGTCTATGTTTAGGCTCTTTCTGCGGGAATTAATTCATTTGTTTATGTTAGTAATCATATTTATGCACATTTTATCATGTATTTATTGATTTATTAATAGGATAAGAGGAAGTCCTTGACAGTACACAGTGACATTATCTGTGAAAGACAGACTGTAGCGTGGCCCAGGCCTCTAAACTATATGAGGGCTCTCTTAACCCCACCTTTCAAAATAAACAGCCACCCTTAAGACCCCTCAATTACTTAAATTAAGTGCCTTGTTAAAATAAATGACCTGTGTGCTCTGAACTGCTGAAATGTCCAGACTGGACCATACATCACCAATACACACACACACACGCACACACACACACACACACACACACACACACACACACACACACATACGCACATACACACACACACACACACACACACACACATACACACACACACACACACACATACACATGCCAAAACATACACATCCCCCCCACCATACGCACCCACATCTGCTCATAAACACACATACACACACATACTCAAGTACATACAGACTCACACAGAAACTCCTACACAAACGCATGCACACACATACCCACACACACATGCGCACACACATACAAACACACACACACACCTCTATACTGTGCAGGTGTACTCTGGAGCACTCCGTTTCTGGGCTGTCGCCGGGGGTCAGTTGTAGGCAGGGGGGTCAGCTGAAGTCACATAAACTCCACGGTACCCCCCAACCCCCACTCAGAGCCAGACCCTCACCGACCCCCCTCACTTCAATCACCTCAGCCCCTCAGAGCCAGACAGCCAGGCATCTGTCCACAGCCCGCCCTGCCCCCAACCTCGTGCTCTGTCTGGCCTCCACATGTTAGCCCCTAACCAGCACTGAGGGAAACGGAGACACCCCCCCTGCCACACACACACACACACACACACACACACACACACACACACACACACACACACACACACACACACACACACACGCCAGTCCTCCCCCACCTCCACAGCACTGTGACATAAAGTGTCACTTTAACAGTGCCTTAGTGTGGTGTCACCTCCTCGGCTCCTTGATTCGTGTGGATCAGTGTGACGGAAATGTGGCCCCCTTTTTCTTTTGATTTCTTTAGGCGTGGGGCGCAGGCTTCATTCCTCCTTAGCTTGTTTATTTGCTTTTTCCTCCTGTTGGCATCTTAAGCTGAGAGAGCGTAAGGCGTGACGCGGCGTTCTGCTTTGTAATACTCAGCCCTGCTAGCCCTCACTGTGGGCTCTGTGCTCAGGCTGTCCCTGGTTCAGGTTTTACCCTTAGCTCCACACGAGGCTTAGGGAACACAATGGGCTTACTGTGTTAGTGGAGTGGCAATGTGAGGCCAGCGCCCTGGTCACATTCACATCAGCCTTCTCAAGCATAATCCCAAAATGCCTCCTTAAGATGGTTTCGCTGTGTGGGGGTTAGCTGTTCTTCTGTGGGGGGTTAGCTGTTCTTCTGTGGGGGGTTAGCTGCTCTGCTCTGGGGGGTTAGCTGTTCTTCTGTAGGGGGTTAGCTGTTTCGCTGTGAGGGGCTGTAGGAGACGGTACGTGTGTATGCCAATAATGTGCTGGTGCGTACAGTGCCATTTTTGGGAGTGTGTTCCTGATTGCTTTGCATGTGCATGCACAAATAAGTGTGTGTGTTCGTGAGCGTGTGTGTGTATGTGTGTAAGGATGTGTGTGTGTGAAGGATTCTATACTTGTATGCGTGTATCAGTATCAGTGTGTGTGTGTGTGTGTGTGTTTTTCCCTGCCTGCTGCTGTCCTTTATGATTGTCCATCAGGGGCCTCATGCTGTATCATCTAATTAGGTGTGCTTTGAAAGGTCCAGCACCTCGTATGAGGCCCGCTGTGTGCTTGTTTGTACCTGTTGTGTTGGCCCACTCGTCCTCTCAGTGTGACACTTTGTAACCCCTTATCTCTCACCCAAAGATCAAAGCCTAGCAGAGATCCCTATCAGAGAGTATCCCCCCATCCTGCTCTGTCTCAACACAAACACACACACACACACACACACATAAACACACCCTTATACAAATGCACACACACACACACACACACACTCACACACACAGCAAGGTGCAGACCTGAGCTCTGCATTCTTTGCCCAAGGACCCTTTGGCCTCTTCACTCTCTTATCAGCTGTATGGGTTTTGATTCCACTTGCCTTGGAGAAGCAGACCACTGCCTGTGGCAATAAGCTGTAGACTCAGCTCTGTATGTCCCGTTCCCCCCCCCAGCCATCCACGAGTCACAGGCTTCCTGTTCTGTCCCTTCATTCCCTGCAGTGGCTCAAAAACACACAAAATGTATGAAAAACTGGGGAGAAAAAACAAATGCAAATCACAAAGAAAAAAATTCAAATCCATAGATCTCGCTAAAGGCTTGGGCTAAGATGTCAGTCATTAGCATTCTGACCTGCTCTTTCATGCAATGAAAATGAATGTGAGAGTAAATAAAACACATAGCCAGTGTATTTGTTGAAGTTGCACTCATTCTTTCTGTTGTTTTTCATTCTAGGCCTTCCTACTTCCTGCCGTGTTGAGTCAGTGTGAATGATTTTTCTGCCACAGCAAACATTAAGTGCTTGCTGCCTGTGCTTCTGGAGTCTGCGGAAATCGGACCAGTGTCTGAAAATTAGCATCAGCAGCAAGCACATCTGTTATCTTCCACGCCATTGGGCAATAGTTCATTGGGTTAGAGACACTATATAAAAAAATGTAGTGCTCCACTGTGTTCCGTTGTATTTTCCACACAGCCTCTTTATTCCCCATGGAAGTGTTTCCCCGCTGTGTGAATGTCTGGTTTGATTTGCTGTTACACGTCTCTGTGAGTTCTGCCTCGCGCCCTGAGAAATATGTCAATACTCATTTCCTGACCCAGTTGATGGCTGAAATCTATTTCCTCTCATGACTCCGCTGGGTCACACATTGGGAGGAAGCTGGCAGTTGCACGTAAAGGTCAAGGATGAGCTCTGGTTTGGGCTCTCAATGTCTCATACCTGTCCATGAGATGCAGCTCTCCACGGTGATTCCTACCTACTTTTCCTTATGAGGTGGAGGAGGTGGGCTGTCTGTGCACTCTTTCTCATACACACTCACACGCACCCAAATGCAGGCAAACACACACTCAAACGCACCCAAATGCAGGCAAACACACACGCATGCACGCACCCAAATGCAGGCAAACACACACTCAAATGCACCCAAATGCAGGCAAACACATACTGATATGCACCCAAATGCAGGCAAACACACACGCATGCACGCACCCAAATGCAGGCAAACACATACTGATATGCACCCAAATGCAGGCAAACACACACTCAAACGCACCCAAATGCAGGCAAACACACACGCATGCACGCACCCAAATGCAGGCAAACACACACTCAAACGCACCCAAATGCAGGCAAACACACACGCATGCACGCACCCAAATGCAGGCAAACACATACTGATATGCACCCAAATGCAGGCAAACACACACGCATGCACGCACCCAAATGCAGGCAAACACATACTGATATGCACCCAAATGCAGGCAAACACACACTCAAACGCACCCAAATGCAGGCAAACACACACTCAAACGCACCCAAATGCAGGCAAACACACACGCATGCACGCACCCAAATGCAGGCAAACACATACTGATATGCACCCAAATGCAGGCAAACACACACGCATGCACGCACCCAAATGCAGGCAAACACATACTGATATGCACCCAAATGCAGGCAAACACACACTCAAACGCACCCAAATGCAGGCAAACACACACGCATGCACGCACCCAAATGCAGGCAAACACATACTGATATGCACCCAAATGCAGGCAAACACACACTCAAACGCACCCAAATGCAGGCAAACACACACTCAAACGCACCCAAATGCAGGCAAACACACACTGATATGCACCCAAATGCAGGCAAACACACACGCATGCACGCACCCAAATGCAGGCAAACACATACTGATATGCACCCAAATGCAGGCAAACACACACTCAAACGCACCCAAATGCAGGCAAACACACACTCAAACGCACCCAAATGCAGGCAAACACACACGCATGCACGCACCCAAATGCAGGCAAACACATACTGATATGCACCCAAATGCAGGCAAACACACACGCATGCACGCACCGGAATGCAGGCAAACACACACGCATGCACGCACCCAAATGCAGGCAAACACACACGCATGCACGCACCCAAATGCAGGCAAACACACACGCATGCACGCACCACAATGCAGGCAAACACACACGCATGCACGCACCCAAATGCAGGCAAACACACACTGATATGCACCCAAATGCAGGCAAACACACACGCATGCACGCACCCAAATGCAGGCAAACACACACGCATGCACGCACCCAAATGCAGGCAAACACACACGCATGCACGCACCCAAATGCAGGCAAACACACACGCATGCACGCACCCAAATGCAGGCAAACACACACGCATGCACGCACCCAAATGCAGGCAAACACACACGCATGCACGCACCCAAATGCAGGCAAACACACACGCATGCACGCACCCAAATGCAGGCAAACACACATTTTGTGCACATATTTTTATGCATTTATTCTGTTTTTTAATAATCTTTAGACGAAAGGACAAAGTCAGCCCTGTAATGACTTATCCAGGGCAAATCATATGGCAGTTTTAATGCAAGATGTCACATTTGAATGCCCTGATTTGGCCTCATGTCGGTACATTAAAAATTAAATACACATTTTATATCTTCAGCACCATGAAAAACACTAACAGGGTGAAAACATTGACAGGATAACACACTGCAAGATCTCCATACATGTATCAGACTCAATACTAGACATGCAGTCTTGATTTTTATGCCAGAAAGTGTATTCAAAACTGTGTTCAACAACATGGATGATGTTCTTATGTAGACAAATGTTATGCATTTCAGTATATTCTCACCAATTCAGAGTTACAGCAAAAATGCCTGATGCTTGTCCACAGGAGGACATATAGGAGGGTTTGGTGTGCAACACACTCACAGACAGGCACAGGAGAGGGTTTGGTGTGCAACGCACTCACAGACAGGCACAGGAGAGGGTTTGGTGTGTAACACACTCACAGACAGGCACAGGAGAGGGTTTGGTGTGTAACACACTCACAGACAAGCACAGGAGAGGGTTTGGTGTGCAACGCACTCACAGACAGGCACAGGAGAGGGTTTGGTGTGTAACACACTCACAGACAGACACAGGAGAGGGTTTGGTGTGCAAGACAGGCACAGGAGAGGGTTTGGTGTGCACAGACAGACACAGGAGAGGGTTTGGTGTGCAACGCACTCACAGACAGGCACAGGAGAGGGTTTGGTGTGTAACACACTCACAGACAGACACAGGAGAGGGTTTGGTGTGTAACACACTCACAGACAGGCACAGGAGAGGGTTTGGTGTGCAACACACTCACAGACAGACACAGGAGAGGGTTTGGTGTGCAACACACTCACAGACAGACACAGGAGAGGGTTTGGTGTGTAACACAGTCACAGACAGACACAGGAGAGGGTTTGGTGTGTGACACACTCACAGACGGGCACAGGAGAGGGTTTGGTGTGTGACACACTCACAGACAGACACAGGAGAGGGTTTGGTGTGTAACACACTCACAGACAGACACAGGAGAGGGTTTGGTGTGTAACACACTCACAGACAGACACAGGAGAGTGTCTGCAGCAGACAGCACAGCAGAGGGTCTGGTGTCCAAAGTCATGACCTTGCCCTGACCTGGAAGGAGGAAGTGGTCGTACGGCACGAGACAAAGCAGAAGAGGAGACGGTCTGAGGGCCAGAGGTTGGCGGGGGGGGGGAATAACAATGGGGTCGCACATTCAGGCTGTGGGCCACACAAAGGCCACTGCCCCCCACCCCCTCCTCCCCCTCTCGGCCCACACATTGTCATAGCACAGGCATTTCACACCGGCCCGTGAACAAGCTTCCAATCAAACTACTGTTTAACCTGACCTCTGGGCCCCGCAGATGGCGGGACAGGCCTTGTGTGGGTCTTGATGGATACCTAGGAGAAAACAGACCGTCATCCCCCAAACCCAGCCACTCCCAACCCCCCTCACCACCAGCTCTCCCCATCCCCACCCACAGCATGCTCTCAAAGGCTGAAGGCCTTCACAGGTGAAACTTACAGGCTTCTGCAAACCCTCCGGACTCTTCCTGACATGTTTCAGCTGTACATCCTGTAATTTACAAAATGGCCCTTGGTTAGCCTAATCAACTGTAAGTCGCTTTGCTAAAAGCGTCAGCTAAATGACTGTAAGGTAATGTAATCACAAAAGTGATAACATGACTGCTTTGGCTGTAAAAATGTTCAGACTTCCTCCTTAAACAGTTCCCCTTGTGCTATTTCTGTTTATTACAGATGTGATGAAGCTGCCCTGTTCATTACTGAGTGAATGAGATACTGCTACCTCTCCAGCCGGTTGTGTCCTTCATCACCACCCTCTGCTTCAGCTTTTCAGTATTTCTCCATGTAAAATCAGGCAGTTTTTCTGGGCAGGTCTTTAAGGAAACTAAATAAAGGCTCCTTACTGTAATCTGTACCAATGAGAGAAATCAGTAATCAGCCCTGAACTGTGGCAGAGAGGGAAGGGGTCATTCTAGTTCACCAGATGCAGGAAGTAATGGGAAATTCAGTGTGTGAACAGAGAAATCCAGATAATGTTCTGTAATGATTTCTCAGCTAATGACCGAATTTATGTCACTTCATTTAATTAAGTGGCTGATTTAAACGGAACCGAACCCAGCTGTGCTGGCAACACACAGGCTGTGACTCATATTACGGTTATAAAATCCCCTTGTCATTTTCAACTCCTGAGTTGCTAGCAGTGATCATTTCAAAGCCATAGAAGTTTAAAAATCTCTATTTTCCAATGTTGTATGTGGAAGGTCTGGTCTGAATGTGGTGTCCCATTATCCTTTGTGTCTATTGAATCTGGGGAGGATATGACATCACAAAAGGTAAATCTAATATGACATCACAAAAGGCAGGTCCAGGCTAGATGTATGTGGGGTAGCTGAGGAGGGTAAGTAGGACAGCAGGAGGCTTGCTCGCTCTGCAGGGTAGCGGAGGCTCTCCCCGAACCTTCGTCTGGACCACCTGCCCTCTGGCCTGCCCTAGAGGGGACAGTCAGCCAATAACTCCTCCCAATCCCTGCCCTGCCCTGTTCCACAGCCAATCACAGTCCTCTTACCTGTCCTGCTCTGTGTCACAGGTAAAAGTATGGGGGTGGAGGGAGGGGGCATGAATATCAAACAGGCACTTGCCTTTGATGTAGGGAAAAAACACCAAACATTGTTTTGGCCTGACGTGTGGGGACCTATTCTTCCCCTATAGTCATTGGCAGGGCTCTCTGTGTGGATGTTGCCGCTGTCCAAAGGGCTGGGCTAACAGTCCTGCCTCTCAGTGGCCGTGGCAGTGCTCTGGGCCAATCAGTCGATGATCAGAAGAAGGGGCCATCTGGCCTCCTCTTCCAGAAGATTCCGTATTGATTTATTGGCTGTACACATTTAAAATCAAAGGGCACCAGCTGGCAGCAGCCATGGAGCTTTTTAAAGAGGAAGATTCCCTTTTCTCTCCCCTCTCCCAGACAATGAGCCCTCCACCCCCTCGCCATCAAAGCCTGTTCAGGCCATCCTGAATGGCCCAGTCTGAGATGCCACCAATTCAAGTTAAAGGCTGCGTCCGAGGCAGCAGGGCGGCTCAGCGGCGCTAAGGTGGGGCTTTGTTGTCTGGTGTTTCATGGCCAGTCTGTGTGACACACAGTCAGGGACCTGTGAACCAAGAATTTTCTCCCATTTGACAATTTCTGGAAAAATCTAACTGCCGTCCATCATTATGACTGACAATATTCCTACAAGCAGGTTAAATTCAAATGCAAGGTAAAACGGAATGCGATAACCTTCCACTTTAATACATCTTTAAGATCATTATTTCAGTTAAAGTTTTGTCTCACTGCGGTGCTGTCATTGTAATGGACTCACCTTCCTTTTCTGACCATAACGACCGTAGTTAAGCAATGACAGAGACTACTGTTAGCGGTGCTCACAGAAGCTAATTAGCCTGTGCTGGCGGTACACCCGGGCTGTAAATATGCCACCTGGACTTTGGCACTAGCAGGTGCCAACAAAACTAGCACAGTTACTGATAGCTGCTTTCGTGGCAGAAATGGTGGAGGTTAAAAACGGCGTATTCAGGCTGCAGAGCTCAAAGCTGCGGGGAATAGCCCACGTCGAACAGCTCTCAGATAACACAGGAAGACAGGAATCCTAAAAGAGGATTTACAATGACAGGACAAATTCAATAATCTGCAGTTATTTCTGTACAGACCCCGAATCAGCCACTAATGCACTCAATGCAGCAAAATCGACATGAGACACTGTTATGACCACCTTCTGCTATGAATAAGCCAGCCATGACTGATATTCACATTAAAGAAACTATTGAACATTTTCAAACAGTCTACTCATGATTTGTTTCAGTTCTCACAAAAAATGTATATATTAAGAAACTTGTTTATGTAAAAACATGAAAATTATTGGAACATATGGGATACATGTTCAAGAGACGTAATATTTTGATGTCACATCCATTTTGGAAAGCAATCATATAGTGAGACACATAATTGGCAATAACCTTTTATAACCGCAGTCTTTTGTGTTCATTCAGAGTCAGCCATATTCTGGGTAAATTGTCTGTCAAACACAGAAATTTGACTTGAAGTTGGTGTGTTTGTGTGGCTCAGAACTGCAGTAGATGTAAGTGCCTGTGTGTTACTGTTACTGAGCTGTAGTGCTCTGCTCATCTCCCTCCCTCCCATGTTCCCCTCCAAAATGCACCCCTTCCCCCTTCCCCCCTAGTGATGATGTAGCAAAACTCTAATGAGGTGAGAATTTTATTGCTGCTGTCTCCTTGGCTGCCCCCAGCTGGGGGAAAGAGTGACTCACTGTGACTACTGTGGCACAGAGCGCCCTCTATTGGTCCATCCTGTGTAACACATGGTCATTGTGGCTGCCCACTGCTGTGGAGGACTTCATCATGGTAACAAGCCATGCTAGCTCACTCTGATCTCCCTGACACCACATCTTTCATTTGACCGTCTATGAACCTACCAAATAAAGGCTTTTATTATATATGACATAAAATTGTCACTATAATAATAACAACACTGGGGCAGTGTTGCATGGTGTTTAGGGAGCTGGGATTGGAACTCATCTTCCAGATAGCACATGGCTGTTTTACCCTTGAGCTAAGCACCGCTCCTAACATGGCATCAGTAACAGCTGTGTGAGAATGTGAGCTGTGTAATCGCTGTGGATAACCGTGCCTGATTATGTCTGAGTGATGCGCTGAGCTGGGTACAGAGATAGGAACTCATGGGGTTATTCAACCACTGGAACAGGTTGGGCTGGTGAATCAATGACCTCACACAAGATTTAAACAGCTGATGTGACCTGGTGATACGGACGCCCCCACTCCTGGGCTGCACTGTTTGGGGGAACTGTTTGGAGGCCGCGGAGGCAGCCGTTTCCCCAGACAGTCAGACTGGGGGACTCGCGGCTCCTCTGGGCGATCCACTTCAAAGCGTGAGATCAAGGGCCTCTCATGCGCATGGCCAATCAACTGCCTGCAACCAGCGCAAGACAATGCCCCGAGCAGCCTCCTACAGCTGCTACTGTACCCAGCCCTCAGCCTCACACACACACACACACACACACACCAGCCCTGAGTCTCACACACACACACACACATACAACCCAGCCCTGAGTCACGCACACACACACACACACAATCATACACACCAATGGACAAATACTACACGTAAAAGTGACAGAAGAGAACAGTGAAGTTTATTAGAAAAGGGCAGGCCCTCTCACACAGAAATGGAAGATGTCAGAGGACATGGAACTCGCGTACAGATTACAGTCACGCTTGTCCCTGTCAGGGCCCACTTCACAGGATTGTACCCGGAGCTCCTGGAATCACCCTGGTGACGCAGCACACGCGCACACTTCTCACCTCCCATCTCCCGCCAACGCCATCCCATTATCTTGTATTAGGAGCCACATTGGTGTGAGGGACTGAGATCAAAGCAGTCCCCTTCCTGCCACTATCAAAGGAAGTGCTGGGTCTTTTACGGCTCCTGGGACCAGAGAAATTTCTCATTCCCACTCTGACATCTGCATTCAGAGACAATCCACACCGCCGCAAGCCCTGTGACACAGATCACCCCCTTCCAACGAGTGAGAGCTCTCATTTTCTGTCACTCCCCATATACAGCAATGAATGCAACCTATAACCCATGTCCATGGGTATACTGCATTATTTAAATGAAAGCAGACAGAAATGCTCTGTATGTTTAGAGATAATTTACCCACAATACTTTGTGTGTATGTGTGAGTTGGGGGAGAGGTGAGAGGGTTTGGGTGGGGGAGAAAACTTTGCTTCTACTGTAAATCATCACATGACAATGAGCATAGACAAAGTTAAAGACCAGTGTGTCATGATGCCACTATAATACTCATGTTTTGCATATATTATTGACTAATCACATTTCTTATTAGTCTCCAAATAAGGCAAACAAAAAAGAGAAGCATGTCATTAATTTCAATTTCTTGCAGCTCAGTTACAGTAATATTTCACTTCACTGCCTTTGAATCTTGTCTTAAAATAAGGCAAAAAGTGGGAAGTGATTGGTAGTTCCATAGTACTGTATGGCAGCGTGGTTACAGTGCTGCCCCATGCCCCCATCCCCCCCTCCCCGCCCTCCCCCAGCTGCAGGGTCGGAGGGAGCAGCCTCTTTTGAACAGACCGTCATTTCCTCCCAAGACTCTGTGTTATTCCAGTAGCCCTTTGTGAATGGGCCAAGTGGTCTGGCCACAGACAGGAGGTAGGGCCTTACGGAGAGCTGGCCAGGGTCGTCAGCTCAGCGGGGGTTGGGGGGGTGTGGGGCGTCCCTGACAGGCAGACACAAGCAGAAAACAAACACTGTCCCTGACAGGAAAAGGCCAACGACAGCCTGCTGAGAGTGGGGGGGGGGGGAGAAGGTGGAGAAAGGGAGAAAGACCATTAATTTGCACGGATCAAACATTGTTTCATAATTGTACTGGATAAAGGCTTTGATAACACTTGAAATCAGAGAAACGGGGGAACTAGAGGGAGACAGACAGCAGAGGGATCATTTCACTGCGCCATTGTTACCGTATCTAGCGGAAGCCACTGAACGAGACCAGAGCGGCACTGGTTTCCCCACAATAAAAGCCAGACCTTGGGACCCCCCAGCACCATGTATGCGTCTGCACAAGGCACCTCTCTGGGAGAGACTGTTAGCTTCATAATGCCCATCGGTGTATCAGGGGAGGCGTCTGGAAATGCAGCAACTGACCTCGCCTTATGAGGCATGATGGGAGTTGAGCCAGGCATGCCAAGGCACCTCGAGCGTTGTGAGCTGGGCGTACGCTGGCTTTATCAGTCGGCCGCTGCGGTCGGGAAAGAAGCAGGAGAATCAGAGGTGTCACATGCAAACGGCTCTCCTCCAGAAGCCAGCCAGATGCAAATTGTGAATCATTCAGCTCCGTCTGAGTTGGAAAAAAAATTGGGTAAAAATCGGGAAAAAAGGTGTTAAAAAGTTCCGTTTGCAGTTTTGTAAAAATAACACTCCAAATAACATACCCCGATCCTAGCACAGCCCCTTTACACTAACCACAGGAAAAAACAGAACACATTTCTGTTTCCACCTGATCGAAATGTTTGAGCCACATTCCAAATAGCAATCCATAAAAACAAGCTGCACACGTCCTTATCCTGTTATCCTTCAAAAACCAGCAATGTAAAACTATGTAAAAGCTCCCGTCTGCCTGTGTACAGATGGCCTCTGCTTTAATATCTCTCACATTGACCAGTCAAAGTTCCCAGACAAACTCAGAAATAAAATACAGATATGTCAAGGTCTATGGCTGCTTTCACTCCACAGGCCTTAGCGTTTGATTCCCAATTACGCCTCCTGCAGTTCTGTTCTACACCTCCCCAAATTCACAAGACCAGAACTACAATGTCGACAACTGACAATGTACATCAACAATGTGCTTTACGACAGAATGCCTTTACAGAAACACTAAGCATGCTGTTTCTTGAAAATCTGCATTCTTGTGATGTTTCCCGATGGTTGCAAAACAGACTACAATTTTTTTGCAATGATGAAATTTTGAGAAATTGCATCTAAATAGCTTGATTTTAACACAACAAATCCATGTCTTTCTGAAAGCAGAATATTTTAGATCTACTGTCAGATGTAGACAAACCATTTACTATGCTTTCATAATGTGAATTGTACAGTTCATATTCAGTCTATGTGAAGTTCAAGGGTTTTGAGAGCATTGCATTTAAACATCCATAGACCAACTGTTTAACACGGTTTCTGCATGAGCATAAAATACATTGTACAGTGACTGTTTAATATGTTGATCTGTTTTCTGGGAAGAACAAATTCTTGTGCAACAAGCCGGTTTGTTGCCATTTGGAAATTCACTACAAAGATTTGCTGTTACAAGGCTGCCACCTGGTGTTTGACACTTGACATGGCAGCTCATGACAGCTTGTGGGACAGAAACCTCATGAATCCTGTAGGGGGTGGCACTACAATCAGCTGCCAATCAGCTGCGCATACACTGCAGCTGCTGCCCTCTGCACTGCATACTGTGAGATATGACATGGATGGCTTAGAACCAGAGGGGCAGAAGTGACATTTGACAAACTTTACAGAACAGCCACTATGCCTGGCTCTTAAACAGGTTAATTCATTTCTATAATAATTTAAAAACAACACGTCATCTATTTCTTATTAATGCAGTGCTTTTACAGGCATGTATGGTGTAAATGTAACATTTCAATTAACTATTAACTAACTCATTTGTAAACAACTAGCTGTACGCCTATTTAACATTGAGGCCACAAACTTACCGGTGACTGAAACTACGTAAGCAATGAATGTGAATCAAAGCAATATATTTCACGAACATGAATCATGTAGTGGATCGCAGTTACTACATGGACCTCCTTCACACTCCAAACTGCACATGGGGTGGATAATGCTTCCACTTGTATCCCACAGTAAGCAAGTCTTTCTCGTTTTCTGAGCTTATCCCCAGGGGCACTTCTGAACGTCATCTTTGGCTCTATTCCCATGGGCACTTTGGCTCCTGGTGATGAAACAGCCCATCAGAAAGTATAACTGACAATCATGTGGGACTGAGTATTACACGTTATTTCAAACATTGTGAATTTAATATATTAATATGTTTGATATATATGACTATATCACATATATTATATCCCAATTTACCCTTTAGTCAAATTTAAACAAAATGCCAAATCTTTTAGCTCATATGGGAACTTTATCATGTGTGGAGGCGTAGCTAATGTTTTCAAAAATTGATTATGGTCTGCATTGATAAATGAATCACAAACCATGTGATGACAAAAAGACTTAAGCCCACATAAGATTAAACTTGTTGCTTTCATATGCATAATACATAGAAGCAAAATGATAGATTGTTCCATTGTGTTTATTCAAAAGAAAAACTCTGCATTTAGTTGCTTCAAAACTAGGGGTGGCTCAACCTAATGTGCTCCTCCCCACTTAAATTATGCATTTATGCCCTTCTCATTCGAAGCATGTCAGCATATTCAGTGTTCGGGCTTCGAAAGAATTTTAATAAGTTATTCAAAATCGGTTGATGGTTCACATGTTGCCATTTGGCAATAGATCAAAGAGCTTTCATTTGTATTGAGCTGTTTGTATGCATGTTCATATCGACTGATTTTCACCCAAAATTTCACTTTCACCTCTCTGATTCCAAGCCCTCCTTATGCTCCGTTTAACTTTGTGCCTGATTCAGGATCTGTGGAGTCGTTTCTCCCAATACCAAATATGATAAGCGATTGCAGAGCTCCACCTGCTGGCCGCATTTCTAAATGCATCATTAAGACAGCAAGCACACACTGGGCCTGGAACTCCTGTCCGAGAGGGCAGCATTGTCTGTAGGGTGTTGCGGTTTCCTCTCACTCTGTTGCTAATTTAGGCCTTGTTTAGATCCAAATTTAGCTGCCACTCACTGATTTGTGGTCATTGGAGAAAAACATTAGTTACTGGGATAATTTAGGAGTTTAGGAGGCATCCTGATTCCTGATTTTTGGTAAAATACACTTTCATCATTTGCTTAACTATATCACATTTCTGATTACTTTTTCTATCATAATTAATAAATGCACATCCTATTCTATCATTTAAAGATGTGATATCACAAATTTTGGAGGCATCCCATTTTTTCACCTTTCGGAGATGAGGCTGTATATGTCTTATGTCTTTCCTGGATTTTCGGTACAATACCCTTTCATCCTTTGCTTCCATTGAACATTTTCTGATGACTATCTCTTTCATGACCAGTAAATGCACCTGCTATTCTATCAGTTAAAGATGTATTATAACAAATTTTGGAAGCTTCCGATTTTTTCATGTTTCGGAGGTAAGGCTATAGTCATGTCTTTTCAGGATTTTCAGTAAAATACATTTTGAACATTCGCTACCGTTTAACACAATTCTGATGACTTATTCTATCATAAGTAATGGAAACACATCCTGTTATATCATTTAAAGGTGTAATATCACAAATTTCAGAGGCATCCCATTCCTTACCTTTTTTCCACCTCATGACTGGCATCCCATTTTTTTAACGTGTTTCTTTTAGTCTATCATAAGTAGTGAAAGTACCTCATCATTTAAAGATGTAATATCACAAATTTCGGAGGCATCGCATTTTTTACCTTTTTTCACCTCATGTCTTTCATGGATTTTCGGTAAAATTCACTTTTTCCAATTCCTTCTGTTTAACATGTTTCTGATGACATTTTCTGTCACAATTAGTGAATGCACATGCTATTATAGATTCAGATGTAATATCACAAATTTAGGGGCATCCCATTTTTCCACCTTTCAGGGGTAAGGCTATAGTCTTTTCTGGATTTTTGGTAAAATACACTTTTCCCATTCACTTCCGTTTAACATGTTTCTGATGACTTTGTCTGTCATAAGTAGTGAAAGTACACCATATTCTATCATTTAAAGACGTAATATCACAAATTTCGGAGGCATCGCATTTTTTCACCTTTCAGAGTAAGACTATAGTCTTATGTCTTTTCTGGATTTTCGGTAAAATACACGTTTCCCATTTTCTTCCATTTAACATGTTTATGATGACTTATTCTATCATAAGTAGTGTCTTTTCTGGAAACAAGACATTTTTCCCATTTTCTTCCATTTAACTGTTTATCATTTAAAGATGTAATATCACAAATTTCAGAGGCAGCCCATTTTTTCATCTTTCAGGGGTAAGTCATGTCTTTTCTGGATTTTTGGTAAAGTACCCTTTCATCATTTCTTCCGTTTAACATATTTCTGATGACTTTTCTTTCATAATTAGTGAATGCACATCCTATTCTATCATTTAAAGATGTAAAATCACAAATTTAGGATGCATCCCATTTTTTCACCTTTCGGAGGTAAGGCTATAGTCTTATGTCTTTTCTGGATTTTCGGTAAAGTACACTTTCATGATTTGCTTCCGTTTAACATGTTTCTGATTACTTATTTTGTCATAAGTAATGAAAGCACATCCTATTCTATCATTTAAAGATGTAATATCACAAATTTAGGAGGCATCCCAGTTTTCCACCTTTTGTAGGTAAGGGTAATAGTCTCATGTGTTTTTTGATTCTCAGTAAAACACACTTTCATCATTGCTTTCATTAATGAAATTTCTGATTACTTTGATTACTAATCAAATACACTGTTCCCAATTGCTTCCATTCAGCACATATTTGATGACTTCTGTCCTTACTAGTAAATAGTAATTGTTTTCTTTAATATTTTTAAGCATTACCAGGAAAACTGTTCAAATTTTATAACTCACACATATGAATTTGATTAGACTCAGTGCCATGAAAAATGTTTCCGCTCATTGATTTCCTTTCATTGCATATTTCTCGCACTAAATGGTTTCATATTATCAAATGAAATATCATATTAGACAAGGGAAACCGTAGCAAACGTAAAAACTAGTTTTTATATTATTTTATTCATTCGTTAGAGAAAGTAACCAATTACCAATATTTCCCCTATGAAAAGTAATGCCCCCCTTAGTTTTGAAACAAAGAAATCAACAAATTTGTTGATTGAACACAGCCAGACATGATTGCTACCAGCCCTGTTGAGTTTAAAAATTTCTACAGGCACACAATACCATGATCAAAGGAGCTCCCAGAACAGCTAAGGAAAGAAACTGGAAATCTGGAGAGGGTTACAATGCCATATCTAAGGCTGTTTGCTCAGTGGTGAATCTTCCCAGGGGTGGTAGACCTTCCAAAATGTCTGCCAGGGCATGCCGACACCTCATCCAGGAAGTCTCCAAATCCCCCAGAAAAATTCCCAAAGGACTGCAGGTCTCTCTAGCATCAGGTAAGTTCAGTGTCCATGACTCTCCAGTAAGAAAGACACTGGGCAAAACTGGGCTTTGTGGAAGAGTGGCAAAGCGGAAACTACTGCCATCCAAGCCCATCTCACATTTGTTAAAACGCACCTTTAGAAACTTTGGTCTTTTGGGATAATACTGTATGGATAGATGAGTCAAAGGTGGAATATGACATATTCTTTTAACATATTACTTTTTGGGTGTGTGTTATCTTTTGTCCCAGAAGGAATAAAATGTGAAAACTGTGTTTTGCGTTTATGCAGGCTCCCTTTGTGCAATATTACATTTTGTCTAAACAGTTGAAACCATTCGCTGCTCTATACTGGCAATAATAGTTAAAATCTAGAAGGGGCAAGTACTCTTTCACGGCACTGTAGCTACGTTGAATATGTTTTTATCATTATATGAATTAAATGTTTTATTACATATTGATTACTGTAAGCACAAAACTGTTATATCTGTCATTTGAATATTGACATAAATCTGTGACGTTATTCTTCTCCTGAAAAATAAGGTCTACAGCAGGCAATTAGCAGACACATTTAGTTATCCAGAGTGACTTAAAGTCATTCAAATAGTGGGTACATAATAGTAAGACTATAATTTAATACTCTGTTTGGTGTCAATGGAGGTATATTAGTTTCAGTGTACAGTGAGAGGTAAATTAAAATAGGTGTTCAGCGTTCAGGGTCACATGGGCCAAGATGCTGTTTAAACTGTTTTCAGGTTGCAGCAGAAGATGGGGGAAGATTCTGCTGTCCTTGTTGTAACAAGAAGTTCAGTCCACCACTGGGGGGCAGTGTAGAACAAAGATATCACTGAGAAGAGGCGCTCTTTCAAGAGAGAAGCATCTGGGGACCAAAGAAGGGGGTTCTTCTGTAAGGAATGTACACCACTTTGAGGGACATGACCTCTACAGAGTGCTATGGTAAGTCAAAGAACAATTTGTTTTGTATTGTGTTGATTTCCTTTCTGTTGATGCCTTTTGATTCTTAACTCAGATACACATTTCATTTTTTTTTAAATCCCTCTCTCCTGTTTATTTCTGTTGCTCATAGTACTGTAATTGATCAGCTTTAATTATTTGTTCCCTGTCTGTTGTTTTATGCAGCCATACATTTTAATAAAGAAACTATGATTACTACAAATGAAAAATTCAATTTAAAACTCTGTTTAAAAGATTCTGACATGACTTTAGACTGAAACTTGTTTCCAGAAAATATGAACAAAAAGGACATAAAAGTCCCCGTATTTGCCTAATTCTGTGTTTCATAGTGCTTGAGAGAGTAGAAGGGAGAGTAAAATCACATCAGTGAACATTAACCGTTGAAGTGACGTCAAAAGCAGACCAAATTGACAGGCTTGCAGACTAAACCACAGAAATGAATAAGGCAAAGTGGCTAACAATTTGACAGTCACAAACTGACGGTCAGAATTCAAACACTGAACATCACTCTTCTTGAACATGAGCTTCACTTTCCAATAACAGGACATCCTAGGCACTTATAATTATCCTACGTTTGATTCTTCTAACAGAAAATGCACCAAAGCTGGTAATAACTACCTTAGATTATTATCACTGTAATTGATAATGGGTGGCTAAGCTAGCCGGGCTAATGAACCACCAAAATATTTATATATAAACAAATACTAATGACTGAAACATTAACTCTATGTTCTGTTGGTGTGTCAAATGAGACCTTCATGGTCCAATAAAACTCAAGTATCACTGCAGCAGTTAACAGAAGCATACATGTGAAATTATGGGATTTCCAAGAAGATGATGTAATATATATATATATGTATTACTAAGTCACCAATTACCAGCAGCTTAAAATATTTTGTCACGTGTCCTTTTATCTATGTGCAATTACAGAGGCCACTGATCTACTATATGTGTGTGTGTGTGTGTGTGTGTGTGTGTGTATCATGAGGTTACAACAATATATACACTGCATTTTTAGCATAAGATGTATTGTTCATGTTATGTAATGACATTTATAATTACATATTGCACTGAATTTACAGCACTCCTATATACGTGTGATAGCATGACCGTAGGTGGCCTCATTGGTACTTCTGGCCCCGGGCTATAATGCATATTTTGCTGCCGCGTCCCTTTACCCCACCCTAATCCCCCAACCCCCCTTTCACCCTCCCCCTCTCTCTTTCACAGAGAGTCACAGTGGCCGATCGCCTGGCAGGATGATGATTTCGAGATAGACATATATAGCGCGCCGGACTGAATGTACTTCGTCAGAAAACGAAACCTGTATGAAACTACCTCCTCTTCATTTGCTCTGATTGGGTCAGCGAGTAATGGCAACCGTAAAAAAGGATGACAGACTGACAAATTCACAAAGCTTTCTATGCGTGGGATTTGCGGGAATCTTTAGCAAAACGGCAACTTCTCCCTTGGAGGTCGTAAAGATTTTGAGTCAGGTTGGCACATTTCACTGCAAAAGAGGATTTTTAAACACGTTCATTTTAGTGTACCAGAATGAGGGCCTGCGAGCGCTGTGGAAAGGAAATCTTGTTTCGTGCCTTCGGTTGTTCCCCTACAGCGCAATCCATCTGGCAACCTACAAAAAGTAAGCAAAATGTACCGTGATTGTTGTTACATAATGCAATGAAATATATTTCGCTTCATGTACTGATTAAAACGGGCATGTCAGATATTTATTTTGAAGAGAAAAGACTGCAATGGGATATGTAGCCAGCTAGCGTACTAAGCTCGACTAGCTAACGGTACAGAATTTTGGCAACGTCCGTCCACTTTACAGGCTGTAGGCAAGTCTAGATGGCAGTATAAATTGTAAGCAAACTGTTTTACAACTCCCTGTTACACTCAAAGAACTAAACACTTAAATATTGCCCACGTATGTTTCCTTCTCTATATGCGTAGTTAGCTACATCCGTATCTTGGTATAAATTTTAAATGCTGGCATAAAAGGGACGATTTAGTACTGTGAATTAACATTGTGTGTTAAAATGGTTTCTGTGTAGCTATCTCAACTGTATAGCAAGAAGGGGTTATGGTGTGTAAAATGTAGAATGTCATATGTTCATATTTATTTCAATGTTTTGTTTACTGCTATCAATAGTTAATCAGCTGGTTGAGTGTTTTCAAACAGACTTCCGCTAAAGTTCACTGCAGTTCATGTTCCCTGATGAAAGTGTCACACCTTTCTTCCCGTCCAATCAGATAGCGCAGAGAGGCTCAGCAGATGACTGCGTCAGCAAATAAGAGCCAGACCAACCTTAGGCCATTTAAGTCGAATTGCGAGAGGTCGCAAATCCTGCATTAGTAATCGACTTTCGACTAAGTTATTTAGGGATGAGTCAACGTCCATTTGCCAGCTGTGTAAGGTTTTAAAAAGTGCGAACTGGCGTCAGGAAAAACTGCTCACGTGGTACAAGCACGTGTGACTATTATTATTAGCACGAGCCGGGTAAACATGTTGGCATTTTGACTGTAGTTGCACGGTGTTTTCTTTAATGATTTACTCAGAATAGTGAACACCGAGGCATATAGTGAGCAGTGACAGTCCCTGCAATTACGAAATACGATTACGTCAACAATAGACCACGCATACAAGGAAATCCTATAACATAAACCAAAAATAATATGTTAAGTAAAATATAACACTGGCACTACAGTAGAAAGTGCCATCCAAATTCTTCCCATCCAGCTACCATGTAAATGACCTTTTACCATGATAAATTAATGAATCTCTGAGTGATTTTTTTCTCAGTTGCTTTTACCCCGCACATGACTACCTTGCTGTCGATATTTACGTAAATATTATTGATTTATCTGGATTTTCAACGCAATAGATTAAATTGTACTGGAATGTATACACTATGTGGAATTGTTTTTATTGAATCTGTTGTCTACTTTGGTTAATCCCCTCGCTGCCTGTCACCTTAGTTTGATGGAGAGAAAGACACCCTCACACACTCACAGAACAATGCTTCCTATTCTTTGTTCTTAAAAGAGAAGAGGTTTTAAGTTGGTGCACACATCTGTCCTGCACACATAATTACATTTCACAACAATTTTGACCAGTTCTGGAATTTTTAAAGCATTTTTATTGCATGCAATTTAGAGGCTCTCAAGAAGTTTGGGGATTTCATTTATGGGAGGCATTAGTTTGGTTGTTTTGTTGGTGGAGTTTCCGATTTACGCCACAGCAGTGGTTTGGAATTCACACGAGTCACTTACATAAAATACCCTGGTGTATAAAGTGGTAATGTGCAATATAAGCCATTTCAGTCACTCTAGGTAAGAATGCCAACTTAATGAAGGATTTTTTTTTTTTACTCAGAGTTGTCAATGCTTGGAACAGCTCGCCAGGTCATGTAATAGAGACAGAGGCCCTTGGTGTGTTAATGTCCATGCTTGATGCAGTTCTGGATAATCAGTATGTAAATGATGAACCTTGTTGGGCTGAATGGCATAATTATGTTGCTCTTATGTTCTTATGTCCTGTTCCCCGAAAGGTGTGTAAATTCCAGACTGCTCTTCTAATGGCTCCTGCATCTGTGTTATCTTTATTCAGGATCGTCCACCTGCACATGGACGAGCTGGGGCACATTTCGCAGTGGAGGGCCATTGTGGCGGGCGGGTTGGCGGGAATCACCGCAGCGCTGGTGACGTACCCCCTAGAGGTGGTGGAAACGCGGCTCATCGCTCAGAACTGCCGGCAGCCCACATACAGGGGGGTGCTGCACACGCTCCGTAGCATTGCCCATAGTGAAGGACTGCACGCTCTCTATAGGGGCTTCTCCCTCACAGTCTTAGGTATGCTCTCACAGTACACTCTCACAGTGTACTCTCACAGTGCGTTCTTACAGTACGCTCTCACAGTGTACTCTCACGGTGCACTCTTACAGTACTCTCTCACAGTACGGTGTCACAGTGTACTCTCACAGTGCACTCTTACAGTACACTCTCACAGTATGGTCTCACAGTGTACTCTCACGGGGCACTCTTACAGTACACTCTCACAGTATGCTCTCACAGTGTACTCTCACGGTGCGCTTTTACAGTACACTCTCACAGTACGCTCTCACAGTGCACTCTCATGGTGCGCTCTTACAGTACACTCTCACAGTGTACTCTCACGATGCACTCTTACAGTACACTCGCAGTATGCACTCACAGTGTACTCTCACTGTGCTCTCTTACGGTGTGCTCTCACAGTGCGCATTTACAGTGTACTCTCACAGTGCGCTCTCACAGTGTACTCTCACAGTGCGCTCTCACAGTATCCCCCCACATTGAGTGGAAGCTTGATGTGGACCCAAAACTTTGTAACACATGCTTCACCATAACCAGCTGTCTAATTAGTTCTGGCGTGTGTATCCTTGGAGATGTGAGTGAGGGCGGAGCCTGTTATTTTTGTCACAGGTGCGGCTCCCTTTTCCCTGGGCTGTTACGCTGTGTACGTCAACCTGGACAAACTGTGGCAGGAGCCCAGCTTCCGCTTCACTCCCCTGCAGAACTTCATCAACGGCTGCGTGGCTGCAGGTATCGCACAGGCGCTGTCCTTCCCATTTGAGACGGTCAAGAGGAAGATGCAGGTCAGAGCATTTTATTATAACACAGATCATGCCTTGAAAAATAATATTGTCAACTGGGATACTGGCTATCGGTCATAAGATACCACAATAGCCTGTTGTCTGTTTACAATTCTAATATCAACTCAGTCCACTAGTTTACTACAAATGTTCAAATTGATGCACTGAACTGTCTATTTGCACATTCAGCTTGCACTCATGTTGTATGTCCCTGTCTTTGTCTCTGATTTCCACTGTTGTATATTCTGCACCTAACTGATATTGTACCTCATTTAAAAAAACAAACTCATTTGTACTGTTTTTGTTTTTACTGTTTTGCACTTCTGGTTAGATGCTAACTGCATTGCATTGGCTATGTACTTGTACTTGCTCAATTCAATTGACAAAATTAATTTAATCTAATCTAAAAAAAACAGGCCATATTTGCAGTCATTCCTCTGGCCTGTTGTTACTAAATCATTCCAGTAGGTGTCAGCACTGACACTAGTAAATACAGCCTGATACAAGCTGGTAAGAGAAAAGGGTTTAGGAATATAAGCATGTTACAGAAATGTGTGGATTTAGTCTCTTTAATTCAATAGCACATGAGATCAGAAAGTACACTTGGAATGACCAGATGAGTATTTAATTTGCTGATTTTCATTGGTTCATTGAGTACATAGAACTTCATTGTCCCTGGGTGGAAATACACAAACATACAGTACATAGCCTGTACATTCATAATACAGTACAATAATAGACATACGGAAGAATAAAAAGCTATTTACAGTGCCAGAGATAGTTGTTTCTTGAAATCAAATTAACTAAGAATGGCATCATGAAAAAACTCACACAAATATATAATGTACTATAGAATGTATTTACTATACCATACTATTCTACTCCAATGCAGCAGTTTGTACCACTGCAATACACAGCAGTGTGTAATGCTGTACTGTAATTAAGCCGTACACTGCAGTGCAGTACCATATCCTTGGTAGGGCTCTTTATCAGTACTCTCAGTGCACTGCTGGAGGGACTGGGAGGAGCCAGTGCTCAGTGCAGGTGTAGCAGGGGGGAGTGGGAGGAGCCAGTTCTCAATGCAGGTGTAGTGGGGGGGAGTGGGAGGAGCCAGTTCTCAGTGCAGGTGTAGCAGGGGGGGAGTGGATGTAGCTACTGCTCAGTGCAGGTGTAGCGGGGGGGATGGTGGGGCACTTGGCCAGTGTCCTGTCTTCTACTGTCAGGGCCTGTTGATTCTAGGGCTGCTGGGAATGTGGACACTGTGCAGGGTCTTCCTCCCAGTGCTTGTGAACACTACCCTAGTGTGCAACAAAGCACACACAGCCATGCAACACAGCAGCGCAACACAGACAACATTACACAGTCACATTACTAACCTCACTGGCTGTCACTGTGGAATCTGCTGGCCGCAATGCACCATCTCCTCACTTGACATTTGTTTTACTCCCAGCTTGTGTAACTAATATAAACTGAAGGCTACAAAAATAGTTGTACGACAAGGAAGTGCAACAGCACCTGCTTTGTCAGGATACTCATGACCTTATATATTTTCAGACCTTTGGCCTCTTTGGAGCTTACAGCACAAGAGGAGATAACATAAAGGAATAAAAAGTCACCCCTGAACAGCAGAAAGAACACCGAGGGGCCACACCGCACAATCTTAGAGGCACTTTAACCTGGAGATTAGACCACAAGGCCTCTGTCTGCTGTTCCGCAGAGCTTTTGTGAGCACCTAGCTCTGAGTTAGTTGCAATGGGGTCTTGTGGCACTTTCACATATTAAGCTCCACACATTATAATGGCAACAACAGTATTTTGCACACAGTGATACATTATTTCATTTTCCAAACTGCTCATGTTTCCAAGACTGCCTTTGTATTCCTGAGGGCAAGACAGAGTGGAATTAATTTTTCATTTCCAGTAGTTTCAGTTGATTCAGTAAGTTGTTTCAGTAGATCCTGGAAGTTTCAAATTTTGTCATTTCGTGAAGTTGGAGATAAGATGAATGAAAATCTATTTTTATCTTTAAATTGTATGTACATCTGAGACAGATAATGCATGTACTGTTCTGTTCATAATACAGTGAGGAAAGTAGAGGACAAAATGTTATTTGTTATTTTTAGTGTAATATTAGTTACATCCTCCTTTAAGTGGTTTAATGGTTTACTCAGGGTTTCATGCCTTTCTAAGCTTGTTTCAGTTGTCACAGACACAAAAGCTTCTGCTTTGGAATGCGGCTCTTGTTTGGACTCACTCGGGACTAGTTTGCACGTGTGTGTGTGTGTGTGTGTGTGTGTGTGTGTGTGTGTGTGTGTGTGTGTGTGTGTGTGTGTGTGTGTGTGTGTTTCCCAAACAGACGCTGCAGTCCTGCTGACATAGGGGGGTAATTTTCCATGGGGGAGGGGCCACTCCCTGCAGTTACGTCTCAGCTGACAGCAGAACGTGGGTGGGATGGCTGTAGGGTCTCATGACTGGAGAGCCCTGTGTGTGTGTGTGTGTGTGTGTGTGTGTGTGTGTGTGTGTGTGTGTGTGTGTGTGTGTGTGTGTGTGTGTGTGTGTGTGTGTGTGTGTGTGTGTGTGAGACTAAGGAAATGAACCAAAAAAGGGAATGACAAAGAGCAGACCCTCCCCCTAGTGTGCTGACACGTTTTTCTGTTTGTTGCCCTTGTCACAGAACAGAACAAGGGTTCATCTGAGCTGTAGTGTATAAATACCGGCCGCCATTTAAAAACTGAACGGCATTTACCGCTGTTATCGCTCACAATATCGGGAGGTGGGACATGGAGACTCTCCTGGATAAGTGGCAGCACCGTGCATGTGAAATCAAGGACAGCACGCTGACATGTGTTTTCACAATGGGATCATTGTAACCACAAAGCATCGTCTATATGAAAAAAACATCCAAAGTGCTTGTTACGAAATTGCCAGTGTGCAAGATTTAGCTGAAGATACTGTGGCTGGGACTCGTCTTTAAGCGCTGAGTTCCGTCAGACAGCAGCCATCACAGTTCCTGCCGGCAGTGAGTCACTGCGTCTTACAGGGAGGTCAAATATTAGCTATGATCAATAATCCACACCCAGATTATGTTGGTAATGTGTCTCAGAATACTGCAAATGAAGAAATGTACTACAGAATTACATTTCCTTCAGCAACAGTGTTATTATCTTGTAACACAGGGGTACCATTAATAAAATCTTGATTAATGTAAACATGTGTTTCTATGTGTGAATGTGGCACTGAGCAGCCTCTCTGTGTTTAGTGCTGTATCAGACTGCATAGTGTGGTACTCAAAGCACACTCAAGCGGAACAGAAAGTACTACACGGAGCAGTTGTTACACCATTCTGCCATAAATGAAGGAGAATTAGGAGCAACAGCATTAGCTGCAGCAGTCAGTTCAAAGCAGCGGCCATGTCGGTATGCTTTTTGCAAGTGAAATTGTGTCTGGCTTGCCAGGTGACACCCCCGGCACATGGGCACAGGTAGCGGCATTCTTCTCCCGACCGCAGCCCATGATAGGATCTACCCACGGCTGCCGGGCCGGGTGCGCTCGCCGTGCTGACGAGTCTCTGTCCCTCTCTCCCCAGGCCCAGAGCGCTCTGCTGCCACACTGTGGCGGGGCTGATGTCCACTTCAGCGGCATGCTCGACTGCTTCAGACAGGTGATCAGAAACAAGGGGGTCCTGTCGCTGTGGAGTGGCCTCACAGCCAACATGGTCAAGGTAAGGCTCCCTATTCATAGGTTTATTCGTCCTTTGTACTGTTTCATTTGCCTCGTTCTGCAAACTGGTTGACAATGGCTGACACTGGTTAAACCTGAGTACACTCATGACAACATCCAGCTTCAGCTCTTAGGACTATGCCTGTATGTTACATTCTCCAAGTGCTCTGATAAACACAGAGCACCTCCGTCGTAAAAACTGATTGTCCCCCACTTTTGTGAAGAACGCTTCTGAGGGTGAGTTTTGTGCCGGTGGGAGGCCGTCTGGATGCTACGCCGAATCAAAAATAAACATGCATAACTTTTTTTGATCAATTTTGAAATCATCTGTCTTTAAGACAACAAGAATTTGACCTCATCGCATGATATTCTCACCTTGTATCTCTCCTGATATGTGTATTAATGATATAACCAAGTCATCTAGCTCAGGCTAAAAATCACCTTGTCCTGATTAAACAGGACCAAATACATCCCCAGTTACTGAAGGAGATGGGCACTTTTGTGGTGTTTTCGGGAGATGCGAGCTTCCTCTGACAGTGAGTCATTGGGGCCTGGTATCCCCTCGGGGTGTACCCTGGGTAAACACAGAGGAATGTCAACCAGGCAGATGCTGCCACGCCCAGACATACAATACCTCTCACTCCCTCACTCTTCTCACTCTGTCAGCTGGCTCCAGACAAACAGGTTTCCGTGGAGGTGTAGCGCGTTATCATGTGATCTACCTGGCCTGAAAACAGCCATGGCCACACCCTTGAGAGGAATGGCTGATTAAGTTTAATGCATGAGTCAATTTTTGAAAGTAATGCTCCTCAGTCATTAATGGGGGTGGGCACAAAGCATAATTACGTATGAACTTTTTATTCTTTTTTATTATACATTTCCACTTTTTGGTGTTAAATCGGAAGCTTCTCCTTTTATGTATAATCCTACCATGTTTCCACTTTGACAAATACATGTGGATACTTCAGAGACCCTCTTAAATCTGTTGTAGAGCCCGACCTTACGGGTGACGATTTGAGCGCAGCGCCAGAACAGTTTCACTTGCGCCGAGAAGGCAATTAGGAGTAGTGCCAGTTAAAAGGGGAAACACACAGACGAAGTCACATGAGCCAGTCAACCACAAAGTCATTGCATGGGAAACACAAACTTTAGCTGTCCCCAAAGTGCACTCTTTCTATATTCTAAGGCCCATGACGTTCAGAGGTCTCTAATACAGCAAGCCAACTACAGGCTATGTACTATGTGGCATTTTGTGTTGCAGGTCAATCTAACATACAACACACAAAAACAAATAAACAAACAAAAAAGAGAAAACAGAAGAAACAAAACATTCTAAGTAGACATTTCACAAAATCCATGATCCCTAGCACTATATTTGTAGTGGAGCCGTAGCAAATCTGAAATAATTACATCTTTACTATTTACAACAGGCTGAGTGCTAACCTAACTAACCTGTTTTTTGCATTTGCAGAGATAGATGGGAAGTAGCCAATATGCAGAGATAGCCAAAATTTTACATGGTGCTAAAGCTTGGCCCAAAACGTCTCTCACAACTTCGGTGTGTAGCTTTTCCATTGATGATTAGAATGAATTGGACACCTCCTCATCTTATTATTCAGAGGTCTGACATCATCAGTGTGGGTCAGTCTTAAATTACAGGGGTCTGATTGGAGATTTTTACCTGTAACTATGCATGGCCATCGCCAGTCAGCCATTTTGAGCAGCGTACCTCATTAGGGTGAGTCCACAGATGGTGCGACTGGTGATGACCGGTGTGAAAATGGCGGAGTCATGACCAGCTGTTTCACTGTGACGGCCTCCCACTGCTCAACGCTCCAGCTGTAACCGCGAATTTATGCGCGATCGTGAGACTTCCTTCCAAACGCGGACTTCATCAGTCACTATGTGAGCCCGCTCAAAATCACTGGTGAAAGTTTTTAAAGCCCATTTAATGGTTAACTTTCTCTCTGGAATGGTATGACTTTTGGGGGAAAGCATCAGCTTTGGCAGCAGTAAATATTTACTTGGCAGAATGTGGAGACTCTCAAACAGAAACTCGAGTGGATCAGTTAAACAGGGCAAATACAAGGGCAAGGGTGATAAACAGCAAGTAACACGTGTCACAAATAATTAGACTGACTAAGCTGAATTAAGATGACTAAGCTGATGACAAAGATAAATAAAAACAGGAAATTGAGCATCAAAAGTGTTTAGCATGTGCAACTAAGAGGTAAGAATTGCTTAACAAATTGTGTAATGCTTTTCCACACACTGAGAGAACTGACTGCGTCTTGCTTCACCTTGTGTAAAGGAATCGGCATGATTCAGAGGAGACAGAGTGCATCTAATAGCATGTTTGTGTGTGTTGGGTTCATTGGTCGCAGAGTCTTTTCATTTAGACTGGAAAAGGATAGGACATGGATGGGGAAAACTGAGACCAGATCAGTACTTGTACCCTGAGATGGATCTGTGAATACAGGCCATGTATAACCAAATACTCTCTGAGCAGGCAGATAAGGTGGGAGGGGCTCAGGGTTATGGAGGCTGGGGGGGTCAGGTGGGAGGGGCTTAGGGTTATGGAGGCTGGGCAGGTCAGGTGGGAGGGGCTTAGGGTTATGGAGGCTGGGCAGGTCAGGTGGGAGGGGCTTAGGGTTATGGAGGCTGGGGGGGTCAGGTGGGAGGGGTTTAGGGTTATGGAGGCTGGGCAGGTCAGGTGGGAGGGGCTTAGGGTTATGGAGGCTGGGGGGGTCAGGTGGGAGGGGTTTAGGGTTATGGAGGCTGGGCAGGTCAGGTGGGAGGAGCTCAGGGTAATGGAGGCTGGGGGGGTCAGGTGGGAGGGGTTTAGGGTTATGGAGGCTGGGGGGGTCAGGTGTGTGGACAGGTTTAGCTGTCAGGTAGAGCAGGTCTGTCTCACAGGGGTGGAGTTTCAGGTATTGAGTCATCTTCCAAGGAGATCCCTTGCATGGCCTGCAGGGCACAGTTAGGAGGGTGAGGTGTCAAATTCATGCCTCATCACTCAGAAATGAAGATCACAGGCTAACACACAACATCGGTACAAGTCAATATTAGGACAACATTGAGTATTGGCTGCATAACGGCAGCCGCAGAAACTGTGACCAGAGGTTATTTTATCAAGCAATCGTTTTGAAATTCAGAGATGTTTTAGAGGTAGGGGTAAGCCAGCCCAGTGTTTAAAGCAACGTTCTGAACAGTAAAATGCAAATACCATTTGAGCTATGTTAAAAGGCCTGTGAAATATGGCCCAAGATGTAAATATATCTTTTGTCTGTTTTCTCTTCAGATTGTCCCTTACTTTGGCCTCCTCTTCAGCTGCTTTGAGATGTGCAAGCAAATCTGCCTGTACCGCAATGGTTACATCGTGTCTCCACTCAGCTACCAGCTCACCCCAGGAGTGGACCAGAGCCTGGGTCCCTCCGAGCTGGAGGAGGTGAAGAGGTACTTGAGGAACCGGAACTTCCGCTCACAGCAGTCAACTATCGGCAACAGGTGGTGACCGAGGCCACACCCCCCTTAGCACCCTACCAGCTCACCACCGGCGTCATAAACGCTCAGCCTGCCTGAGTCTCCCCTCCCCAAATGGGACAGAAAAACTGGCGGACAAATGGGGGAGGTTTCGGATTCCAGCTTGGCGTTTGGCGTACACGTTCCCTGCCTGTTACCGCAACTTTGTGTTGAGCTGACTGAATTACTAGGAGCAATACTTGATGCAGTCAATGCAAACGTGGAGAAGTTTGTTCATGGTGCCATACTGTATTCGTGAGTGCATACGCAGCTACTTGACACACGTATTCCATGGAAAGCATCTTTCCATACCATAAACTGCAGTATGTCAAACTGATGGAGCTTCGGTGCATAATGCACTGTATTATGTCATGGTTCGGATTTAAGCACGTTAGAGACTAAGGATAGGACACAGCGATATCAGGTACTTGCCTGTCTGCTGCTAAGACAGAAATAGTATCTGTCAAATGTAGGAATTATTTTAAATACCTTTAATGCAAATTCTCAGTGCGATTCCTGAGTATTTTTGGCATTTTATTTGATGCAAATTATGTTACGTGCCTTGTATTTTTAATTCTTTCAAGAAATGAGTGGTCTGTTTCAATGTAGAGTATATCAATTTAGGAACAAAGTAATCATGTCGTGATATAATCGATGCTCTACTGTTCGACTGAGGACCTTTTTTGTCCTTTATCTTGCCAGCTATTTAAGGGCAAATGCAATCTGATGTTATCAGCACACTGCAACTTAGAATAATTCAGTCTAGATATTCTGACCACTCCGCTCAAGTCTCAAGGAAATTACAACTGCTGTCATTTGTATGAAGTCTAAGCATATTTAACTGTATGTAAGAAGGTGTATTTTATTATGTTTAATAAAAACAAACATACATTGTATTATTCTGTGTCTGCTTCGCACTCAATTCAAACTTCTCCAATACATCACAGGGGTCCTCAACCCTAGACCTGGACAGACTGGGTCTGTGGATGGATTTTTTCCTTTTTGATCGGATGAAGCAGTTAATTACGTCAATTTACTTGGTGGGCTGTACAAAAACATATCATTAAGGAGTTTGCTGGCTAATGCAGTAATACCTGTTGTTGATTATAAGGTGAAGGCAATAACCAGCCCATTCTGCAGCTCTTCAGGGATTGCGATCCATTACCAAGCTAGTTAGCTAAGTAATTAAAATGCTTACATGTTTAGATGGTTTTCTTGAGGGCTGTTGGCCAGCATGCACTGTTACGATTATAAGTGACATCATACTGCTGCTAAAATCTTGAAAATATGTTAGTCATCAGGCATAGTTATCGTAGCAATTTCAGCTGTCCTTTAGCTAGTGTTGCCCAAGGTGATTCAGAGAGCTAGAGTTGCTCAAACTGGTTAGATTACAGTGAATTTAATTGCCATGGAAGGCTTTATGTTTGGACTTCAAGAATAGTTAAGCAAACGCAGATATCGACTATTGAAAAAGAATATAGAAGCGGACATGGCACTGTAATGCAAGACTTCTCTGCTAAGGAAGTTCTACATTGAGAAAAGAGGGGTGGAGATGTACAACTATACGCTCCACGAACAATTACTGTAGTAGATGTTTGTTTCGTCACATGACGTCGTTTATTATCCCGCCCTTAAATTGACTCGTGGCCAATTGAATGTCACCGTTAAAATTCCCGTTTTGTCTCGCGACCCTGGCAGTATTAAAGCTGTACTCTACGAAACAATCGGCCATTTCGACGGCACCGCCGCAGTGCAGGGAGTGTTTGAGCTGCACGACATTATCCCTCCCAGTAACAGCGCCAGTTAAACTACAGTAGAAAATGAGTGAGACCGCAATTTCATTTGCCAAGGACTTCTTGGCCGGTGGTATTGCTGCTGCCATTTCCAAAACAGCTGTTGCCCCCATCGAGAGAGTCAAACTTCTTCTTCAGGTAAGTTAACCCGGCTTGTCCTGGTAGTTATCTGGTTTACGATTTAGCGCAGGGTACAGGATATAAGCTTTTATGTGGTTGTGTAGTTAGCACTATTAGCTACATTCAACCTGTAGACATAATTAAATACGTCTACTACATAAGTAAGATGGGTAGTTAAAGAATTGCTCTTTGTTTGTGACTCCCGCCGGTAGAGTAAAGATCACTCTCTCGGTGTGGAAATGACTGATGATCGCAAGATGGCCTGCTAGATCCGGTTACATAAGCAAGGTTAGCCGCCTAGCTAACATTTCATGTTTTAGTTGTTGTTGCCGCTGCTCAGGCTTTTGTGGTTATGCTTTAATTATTAGTTGGCAGTCAGCTACCAAAGTACATTTGGAGATTATTTAAGGTTTCTTGCTCATTTATTTTTACTTTAGGTTGCGTTAACTAGCTAACATTTAAGATATTTTAGGCCTGAATGCCAATGAATTCATGATTTGCTACACGTGCAGTTATTGTAAGCTTTGTTGTAAGTTGACGGTATGAATTACGTAAGATCAATTCATTTAACGGTCTAAGACAAGTTGCTAAAGTGCGGCACGAGCTAGCACGTTATCTTGCTAACGTTTATTAACTTCCTAACCATTAACCAGTATGTGGCTAATCGTTAACTGCTAAGTAGTTTTATTTTGCCAAGTAGTATATCTGTTGTGACTGAGCCAAAAAGCTAGCGAGCTAACGTGGTTTAGAGTGTGGTGTTGGTTACTGATGTGATCCGACTGGTATACATACTTTCAATGGCCCATTCATTGGTTGATTTGGCTAACGTGGCTAACATTTTCTGGCTGGCTGTAAACGGTAGAAACCAGCTAGCTAGCAATTTAAATGAAAATGCCCAATGTCATGTATTTCTCGGGCTAGATACAGTACATATCAGTGTTAGACGATCTGGGTTATCAAAGAAGTGATGAATAAATCAAATTTGTAAGGATGGTATTGTCTTTGGCGGCAAGGTCGTGACAAGGGGAGGCCTCGCCGCGCCTTGGCCTAACTTCGGATCACTAGCCAGCTAACTTTAGTTCGCTTGAGAGGAAATGATATTCCGAAGAATGGGTGTTGAAGTTGGTTGTTTTCCGGTAAATTCAAGGATTGTGCTTTACATTGTACCCGATTGCACCCAATCACAAAGGTATCTTGTGTCGGACGTTTTGATTGGAAAAAGCATTGTTGTCGTGCGTACGATCTCGTTGACTAGCTGGAAAAGTTTGAAGGTTGTGACATTTGGTTGAGCGCTCTGACGTTCGGTAGAGGACTTATCGCTTTGGTGAGTTTGATTTTCGGAATTTGTGGTACTTCTAGTTAGTTCGTAAAGTGCAAGCCGTTTGTCACTTAATTTAACGTGACAATTTTCAGCAAAAAGGCTTAAGCCTCCATTTTGAAACTTCTGAGGGTGCCTTCTAACTTGGAGCGTCCGCTTTGAGTGATCTAATCACATGCGTGGTTGCATGAGCTGCATGAAATTGCTATCCAAATTGTATTTGCAACATTGCCCTGCAGTTCCTCCGAGAATGTGAATCCAAAGGGTCTTGTCTGCTTGTGTTACAGGTGCAGCATGCCAGCAAACAGATCACCGTGGACAAGCAGTATAAGGGCATTGTGGACTGTGTAGTCCGCATTCCCAAGGAGCAGGGCTTCCTGTCCTTCTGGAGAGGAAACCTGGCCAATGTCATCAGATACTTCCCCACCCAGGCCCTCAACTTCGCCTTCAAGGACAAGTACAAGAAGGTCTTCCTGGACGGCGTTGACAAGCGTACCCAGTTCTGGCGGTACTTCGCCGGTAACCTTGCCTCCGGCGGTGCCGCTGGTGCCACCTCCCTGTGTTTCGTGTACCCCCTCGACTTCGCCAGAACCCGTCTGGCCGCCGATGTGGGCAAAGCTGGGGCAGAGAGGGAGTTCTCCGGCTTGGGCAACTGCCTGGTGAAGGTCTTCAGGTCCGATGGGCTGAAGGGTCTGTACCAGGGCTTCAACGTGTCTGTGCAGGGCATCATCATCTACCGCGCTGCCTACTTCGGCATCTATGACACAGCTAAAGGTATGTGTACCGTGGCTCAGTCCATTACCCCATTTCTCCTATTTTTTTGTGGGATGATGGTTGAGGATCGCTAGGGTCCTCCAGTCGTCATTTAAGGGTTTTTTTCTTTCAGTGAGAATATACATCTGTTAGGCTGTTAGAGGTCATCGCTGTGGACATTGTCAGGTATTCCTTGAGGAATTGTCTGTAAACAGGTCAGCTAACTCGTATGTGTGCCGCTCAGGTATGCTGCCGGATCCTAAGAACACGCACATCATCGTCAGCTGGATGATCGCTCAGTCCGTCACCGCGGTGGCTGGTCTCACATCATACCCCTTCGACACCGTTCGTCGTCGTATGATGATGCAGTCCGGACGCAAAGGAGGTGAGCCTCCGTTCTTTTCCCCAATCCAGAAGGACCATCATTCTCATCTAATCATCGTTCCCATCTAACCTAGGGCTCTTAGCGTCTGTTTAATCTGCCTCTAACCATATACTCAACCTTGCATACCTGTACTTCCCCTGGTTGCCTGCCTGCTTTAGGTTAATGTAATAACACTTCATCTGGTTGTATTACTGCCATCTTTGTGTCATCTGTGCCTAGCATGGTACTTCACTGTCTCTTTAGTTACTTCGGATAAGAGTATATACATGCACATATAGTAAATCAGTCTCTGCATCTCTTCAAGTGGACGAGATGTAATGAAGAAGTGGTTGGGTGACTTTTCACCACATTCCTAAAGCCAACCTCCTTAAGTGGTCTCCAGTTTGTGGAAAGTGCCCCTATGCCTCTAACCCCTGTTTTTGTTTGGTCTTTCCACAGCTGACATCATGTACACCGGCACAATGGACTGCTGGAGGAAGATCGCCCGCGATGAGGGCAGCAAGGCCTTCTTCAAGGGAGCCTGGTCCAACGTGCTCAGGGGCATGGGCGGTGCCTTCGTGCTGGTGCTGTACGACGAACTGAAGAAAGTCATGTAAAAGCCCCCTCTGTTTTATATGTCCACCATTGTTGTTTGACCGATGTTAACTGTAACATATCTTGTACATTTGCAAGGACTTTCAAATTCCGCCTTATTTATAGGGACCAACTAGTGTTCACTGCTAGTTGCACGGGGGGAATGTCGTGCATTTTTTTCCCCACAATTTTGCCCCACTGACTTTTTATTTCCATTCCCGGTCAGAATGTCATTCCCACAAAACTGTTGGCACAAAAAAAAAGTCTACGTTTCATTCATCTAGTATGTTTTTAAGTCAGTACTTTAATAAAATTCAACCTACTGATTAAACTTATCTATCTGTGTGGTAAGCTGTCATTTGAGTCTGTGCTAACTTGTGAATTCCCTAATTGTGGTAGCGTAGGTGTGTTCACTGGGCCAGTGCCAGAGGCTGTGTTGGTGTGAAGGAAGAAGCAGCATTAAATCTCCAAGATGTGAATGGAGTGGAGTGCTTGGTGTATCTTGGTTTGAGTTACTCTTCAGAGGGCCAGCTGGAGCTGCTTGGAATGTCTCAGATGTAAGCTGAGAGCCAGCTCTGCCTCCATGGTTAGCCTTGGGACTCTGCCAAAGTAAACTGAGTGTTGGGGCGGGCTAGCGTCATGCTAGGCTACTGTGACCTCTGGTGACTGGGTGCTAGTGTCCAGTGCTGCGTGTAAAATGCCCACCTCTGTTGATTGAAAGGGACAAGTCTAATGATATAAAGTCATAAGTTAAGACGCTGAGTTATAACCAGATCACAATGTACTACGTGGTTCGCCAGAGGGGAGCAAGAACACTAGACCTGGGGGGGGGGGGTGGGCTTGTCATGACGACTTAATGTTTGACATATGACCACTTTATAATGCGGATGTTCATGGACTAAATCTCAATTGAACAGAAGAAATCGGGAAGGAGCTTGGTTGTAACTTTGCCCGGCAGCTACGAGAGCCAAGTTGGATTAGGACTGACATGAAGTGGATTATGCTGGGCTTCTATATATATGCTATCCTTATCTCCCATGTGGCCTCCTGTGACTGGTGAGGTTGTGTGAGAGATGTGTAACAGCACTGTGGGGAATTTCAACCTTTTGGCAGATCTGTTTGACCTGTGCATGGGGGTTGGGGAGCCAGCTGTGCTGCTATGGGGGCGGTAATGCCCCAGGGGCAGCTGTGAGTGGGGGTTGGGGGGGGGGGGTGTCATTTGGGTGTTGCACTGCTGCTATTCTCTCTAACCTTAATGACTGGCCCTGCAGATCTGGGCCAAAGTCCATTGATCCTTTACTAAACATGATGCAGCAGAAATGAATGCTGGAAACTCATTAGCATCTGCCAGTTATTCCAAAATTTGTTCATTTAGTGAAATTATATGCCTCAAAGTTTTGGTTTAAAAAAGAAAATGCACATTTGAGACAGTTATAACCCCTAAACAGTTTATCCTATGGGAAAGCTCAATGTGTCTAAACCGGTCCTTCAGAACAGGACAAGCTTAACATGACCCAGTGAAATCAGAACAGATTTGGCTATCTACATGTTTGCAGGCTTCTTTTGACCACATTTTTGGTCCAAAATGGTGTATGGTGGTTCATTGTAAAAAATAGAAGCTAATCCTCAAGGACTGGAGAGACGAGACGTCATGGGGCTGAACAATGAACCTTTATTCTTTTCTTACAATGCAGTTGTCTTCTGTATTCGTTACACTCAATTAGGCACAAATGATTGTTTTATATTCCATAAAATTTGGATGCTGAAAAACTCCTTGATCATATGTAGAAGTTGTCTATCAAAAGAATGGCTTGAAGAGACCCACCTGAAGATGCACTTCTACTGTAAACCTGCAAGTCTTCAGAGTTCCAAAAATAAACCTGCAAGATGGAAAGTTAAGAAGTACTATTTTATTTTTTTCTTCCCCCAAGATTTTACACATTTATGTTGGGGCATAATGGTTTAACACTGCAAAGAAACGTAGTTTGGAGTAATCTCTTATAGACATTGACTGCCATTTTCAGCAAGATTCTGTGCAGTGACCGAAAAATGTTTTTGATTGTGTCCCTTTGTGAGTGTGAAATTCAATTATTGAGCCTTGTGTCCAGATGTACCTTTTTATTGCACTGTTTTGACTCCAAAATATCTTAATTATAGGATATATTTTTATACAACAGTTCTAGGATATGTTTTAATATATTTCCTACACATTGTGCCAGTAGAGATTTTCGGTAGGGTGCCGTCTTATGTCGAAGTATGTTCATGCTCTGTGATGATCTTCAGCTTAATACTTACGGCACAGTATGTTCAACATGTCTATGAAACCACTGGGATGATCTTCCACTGAATCTAGTAATATCCATACTTTAAAAACCACTCAATACTGTATGTATCCACAAAAAACATGTCATCACTGTTAAAATGATAGAAACCACTGAATCACTGTGTATGCACTTGAAGGTGTATTTCACTTTGGTAACTCCTGACACTTATTAGTTTCCTTATCTTTGGTGTATCCTTATGAAAAATGTAAGTAGTTTTCTGTTCACCCTTCTAAACAAACTGAATATTGTTATGCCTTATTGTAACAATTTTATTCTATTTATTTAAACTGAAAATGTACCTCAAGCACATATACAAACCCCATTAGTTGCACAGGTAAACTACCTCAAACCCCATTCATTACACAGGTAACTCAGGTAACGAGCTAGCAAGCACTGCGGCCCTCCAGGACTGGGAATGTGGACTGGGCCACTGTGGCACGGGCATAATCTACAGTTTGCTTCTTTGGTGTTCCAACCTTTTTCTCATTTTGTGATGGTCAAGCATATGTGAAATAATCTGCAAACAATAGCAAAGCTCTCGCTCTGACCAAACCTGAGCTCAACACTGACCAAACAGCAGGTGGTCTGGGTCCATATGACACCTCCCTCATGTACTGAAAAAGCGCAATCCTCTTTCTCAGATTCCTGAGATAAAATGGTAATATGTATCTGCCCCTGCTTTAAGTGCTTTTGGATATATGTAAGGCTTAAGATTTTATTTAGGATTTATTTATATTAAAACTCACAGTCTGAAAAAGAGCAAAGGCCATTTGTGTATGTGGTCAGTGCTTCTACTTTTTATAAAACGTATATTTTTCGGTCTGGCATAATGTTACATTACTAAAGGCTACCTTTTAAACAATAGCCCCTTAAACCCAAGTCAGACTGATCGCTAATGGCTAATACACCAGCATGAGCTGATGTATCTTGGTCATTTCCTATGCGGTAGTCAATAGTAAAATGTACTCCTTTCCCATTAGCTGCTGTGATCTGGGGATATAGGGCGTTTTCTCCTCTGAAGAAGATTTTAGCTGAGAATGAACTGGAGGTGTAGGGCTGTCCTTTCAGCCCCCGCTGAGTTTAGAATGTTACTCAATTCTCTCCTGTCTCACTGCTGGAAATTCAAATACGGCTCACAATGCCATCATGTGGCGAAAACAGATATACACCTGGTAATACAAAGGAGAAGAAACTTATAAAATGATATATGGAATAAATAATTAGGAGGAGAACACTACTCCCCTACATACACTCTGCATGCCCTTACATAGCTGAGGCTAATCTATCATTTTTGAGTTTCTAAAGCTCTGTTAACAAAAATTTGGCCCACACTGATTCTGCTTTGTAGATTAAAGCAAGTAAAAACCTCTCTGACTCTGTTACTGCCACAAAATTAGCAGGCTCTGCAATCTAGTGACGTTTTAACATTGTCAGTTGAAGCTGTGCTGTAGTGGACCTAAATCATTGAACGGCAGGTCAATACAGCACATTACATTGAGTAGCTGGCTCTGTGTTTACTTCAAAGCGGTGGTGTCCGTTTCACTCAGAAAGACTGCTGCAGTTACACGGCTGTGAGGAGTAGATTTCACTCAGCTGTAACACGAACTTTGCGCAGACACAGATATCACACACACATCTGGGTTTTTTTTTAAATCATTATGCATATAAGACTGATTATGCATTCATTAATTATAATGTCCTTTTCATGATTGAGCAACAAGTTTGTGCTGAGAAAAAAATGGAGTAGCTAATGCTGTTTATAAATCTGAAATCAAACTGCCAGATGGGGAAAAGGAGAATGTCAGTTAAACTCATACAGGTGTAGAAATCACAAAAAAACATACATATATGGACATGCAAACAGACAAACAGTTTTAAACCAATGAGTAGTTGAGTTGCTGAGCAGAGAATTCCATAATAAATACAAATAACAAAGTGTGTGGCATTAATCGACTCAGCTTTACACCGTTACCGTGGAAGAGACACAGTGATCCCACAGTGTAGGGAATTCCCCAGAATGCTTTGCAGACCTGAGGAAGACCTGTTTCACACCATAAAAATGTGCAATGACACTCATGGGTGTCTCCAGGTTTATGTGGACAATTATGTGCAGAGGCTTGACCAGCCAGTCAGAGGGTTGGGTTTTTGTTCCCTGCTGTTGCAGGTATCGAATCTCTAATTGTGTCTGTTAGTCTGAGCGGTATGTATGTGAGGAATGGGTGGAGTCCTCTGAGCCACAGGCTGTTTTACAGGCTAGCGTCCACACAGTGCCACCCCAGGGAGCTTTACAGCTAATCGGTGCTCATTTGCATCAGCGAAAATCGAATGCTCGGTGTGTGGTGTTTGGTGAGCTTCACATTTGTAATTAGCATTTTCTGTAATGTTTACACTACTGTGGGATGTGTAACCACATGCAGGAAGGAGGGGCCAGTTAGCCAACACCTGTGCACACAGAAAGCTGTAATATAAAAGGCCTTGTGCAAATCAAGATACATGTGCTTTTCTTGTCAAAAGCCGTCTGTTCCATGTATCGCAAGCTATTTTTGCCAATTCGTTGGAAATGAGCCCATAAAACAGAATCTGTTTCTGAGCACACATGCCCCACACATACTGCTAATGGCAAGTCATTGGATGGAATTCATGGAGACAGTCTCCCCTACCTGTGCTCTGCCAGCAGTACTTCCAGGTCAAAGTTGTCATAATAAGAGTTCACTGCAAAATGTAGTAATTCCACTAAAATGCCATGATACCAAATGGCATCAAGACAACTGCCCCCAAGTGCTGGTGTACTTCCTGTTTTTTCCCCAGAAGAATTTCCCAAGAATCAGTGTGGCAAAGGAAGACCAAGCCCGAACAGATGCAGATGGCGTGCATGTGTCTTTTTGTGGTGTGGGTGAAGTGTGTTTGTCTATTTCTGTGGTGACGTTTTCAGTAAACCATTTTGCAGAGTTAACGCATACCATTTAGGAAAGCCTTAATGATGCTTCATTTAAAGAAATTAAATTGTATGAATAATTTTATGAACTCATCAAAATGCTGTGAGCGGAACTGCTGCTTCCTCGCATATCTCTTCAGTTCCTTTAATTTTACAGATACTTATGTCTCTACTCATCAAAAACTTGGAATCTGACTTTTACTGTTGTGGGTCAGATACAGGGACAGGCGGAAGCGTCTTCCCCAATGGACTTGTGCTTTGCCATTAAATACTTTAAAAAACCCCTTTGGATTTGCTCGTTTTATGTAAAATGATATGACATTTCTTAGGACCCTGACATGGCAATACTAATTGTGATCACACAATTAAGCAATTCAACTTTTTTGGCCATTTTCACAGTGACTTTTTTCTGAGTTGGTGGTCCTAGTGTGATGTAAGACGCAGAAATGTACTCAATAGCCTTCTTAAAGCAAGCCAGCGTACATGTTCTGTCCTTGATTTGTTTGCTTAACTGAATGTTTAACCTATCCTGAATTAGATATTGCCTCTCCAAATAAAATCAAGACAAGTGTCTGCAGTGCTTCTCCTGCACAGCCTAGCTCCCATGTTAAGTGCAGAGGCCAGTGCAGTTACCTGATCGAACCACAGAGTGTCACCCTTGAAACAGAGCTCATTTTATTGAAGGACAGTACACCCAGTTTGTACCTGCATATATGCTCCGCATTAAAACTAACTGTGTAAATTCATGATACAATCTGGCAATGGTATCAAATGACAGGAAAATCATGATTTCCAACAAATTTTAGGATTTTCAGCGAATTGCGGTATTTACTCAACGGCAAGTACAATTTTGGTTTCTTCTTGTCTTGGTAGTAATAAGCACAAGACGAACAGTTGCAATCTATTCTCACAGCTAGGCCCTTTGCTTTGGCCCTCCAGCACTGGACTTTGACACTCTCCTTTAAGCAATTAGGACCCCCCTCTGATTTCACATGTTATTCTATGTTTGTGCAGATCAGACTGAAATGGGAGAGGAGGCACAGAGCTGCTTAGGTTCCTGAGAAGCCTCATTTAAAACATACATATGCCATATCTTCATATGCAATCCATAGAAATATTATTGCAGGTTAAGGTCAATGTCCAGAGTTTCTGTTTGTTACTAGTCTGATCTCAGTATTCAACCTTAGTGTCTACATTGACAAAAGCTATAGCGAAAAACAAAGGGGCTTAAACCCAGAACCTCTTAACTTCCAACATCTCAACCTAACATTGCACCGTCTGGGACAATAACAAAGGATGGTATATGTGTTCCCTCCAGGGTTTGGGCTGACAGCCAATTGGAGAAGAGGCAGTATTACTACCCTGTGACACTTCCTCATGCTTAAGATGCTTAATGTTTTAGTGGATGTAATTATATTTCTCCCTACAAGACTAGTCATCCATGTAGATCAGCAGATAAATGACCACTGGCTGTTCAAATCTGTAGGTTAAAGAGAAAGGGAGATTATGCCCTCTCAGCGACAGCCCTTTGGATTTGGAACAATCTGCTTTGTGCTTAGTGGAGCTCTCAATCTCTGATAGGGCATCCAGATGTGTTTATTAACTACTTCCTGCATTCTGATTGGTGCCTACAAATTTCTGAGGGTAGATTTGGTTGGCTTGAGTGGTTTATCGTTCCACACAGCTGCTTTGTTGTTTTAATTTTCTGGAGATCTGACAAAATGAATTTCACCCTTGTGTCTCCGCAGCGCAGGCCACTGCTGGCTGATGACGCAGCAGCTAACCATGACCGAGGTTGACATTTTTGATTGTGGGTTTCTTCACTGAGAGTGAGAGTGGTTTGTTAGGTTTCAATGGGAGGTAGATGTGAAAAGGTAGTGTAGAGTATGAGTGTGTTTGTGAAATTGATTACTGTATCTGTTGCAGTATATGTTGCAAATTCAAAAAAAGTTGTTGGATTGCAATGAAACCGTGTTCAAGTTCTGATACAGACTAAATGAATATTATCTGTACTACATGGTATTTTGCACATATAGAATATATAATATATCATTTCTAACATATATGGCAACAGACACAGTGAACAATATCAACAATATATACTCATAAATGCTATACCCACATGATTCCTTCCATGTTAGCGCTGTCTCTGAGTATGCAACGTCGGAGTCAGAGTTTGAACGTAGTCTACATAATCGGTAACATACGATGGAGTGGAGAGAAAACCGATCTCTTTTAACCCCAGCCAATCAGGTGCTACACTGGTGATCTTCGAGGGCTTTTTGTCATATTTCTTCCTTCCGGGAAAACACTTGGTTTGAAAAGAACGCACAGTGCGCGATACACTACCTCTTTTAAGTGACAGGAATTGTCAAGAAACGAAACAGCAACCAGTTTGGATTGGGATGAATTAGCACGATACCGAAAAACAGACTTAGCGGCATCAGGACGCATTGAATCACCTTAGAAAATAATGTACCTGTGGCTTTGTTCTGTCGCCGTTGTCTTCGGGCTGATTTCGGGCTTCCCTGACCTTGGTTTTACAATCCAAACAGTATTCTGTGCGCTTCTGTTCTTTTTGTCTCGCAGTCGTGTCAGTACAGACATATTGCACGAAATAAGCACTCAGACGGATCAACTGCCAGAGGATACGCAACGTAAGGTAAAGAAAAGACAAAAAGTGTAACTGCATAATTTGTGACTGTCATTATTTCGACGTTCTGGAACTGTTTGGAATACTCACTCCTGTTGCGATGTCATAATGTAACTGTTAAGAAGTGCGAGCTACCGTGAGCTACTTGAGATATCTGCACTTTCCCAGGGATATTAGCATAACAACTTGGGTTGTTTGTTTTGTACTGGGAAACTGATTCGGTAAACAGTGTCAGTGTCTTGGCGGAGTCCTGCATGGTTTACGATTAATGAAACGTGTTACAATGACGATGAGTTATTTCAGTGAATTATGGTTCATTTTTTTGCCCCCTTATTTTTTTTCTTTTAATTCCAGTAATTATGTCTTAATGTGAACGTGAATAAAATTAACTGTTTGTAAACTCAACAGGATGCAGAAGACGATTTACATACTGCTGATGAGGTTGATACTGTCAACACAGATCAGGAACTTCCACAGGAAGTACTGTGCCCAAATGTGAAGAAGTCTCTTCAAAAGGGTAAAATGGTGCACATGTTTTATCACGACAAGAAACAGGTCTCTGGTTGGATGGCTCTTTCCAAAATAAAGCAATTGTATGCTGTGGTTTCCAAGGCAATTGCCCACATCATTTTGTGTTTTGTAAGAGCTTTTCTGAAGTCTCTTTAGGTTGCTGTAGTAATGAGCTGAATAATTTTTGCTCTGAGAGCATGCTGGCTCAGTGGTATTGTTTAGATCTGTACCTACCCCACAGAAGTGCCTCTGCTTTGCACCCATGGGACAAATCAGTGATAATAAAAAGATGAACAGTACGGTGAGAATGACAAAGCGAATCATGTGGTTTGTGTCTGGTAAAACAGGAGTTTCTGTAGTGCATGAACGATCGCAAAGAATGAAAGGATGACAATGGCAAACTTTCTGAAGGATGTGGTTTAACTGTGGTTTCTGTATTCACTAAGTGGTTTTTGAGTTTAGCCTTACGATGCATTTAGCATATCTGAACGTTAACCGACAAAGTGCTTTAAAAAAGACAGTATGGCTGATGACCAATGTGAAGGTGTCACAGCCGATGACAGGGATGAAAGCGTTATGCTGGTGACAGTGATGAAATTGTGAAGCAGTGTCCCCCAGTGAGGCACAGTCTGAACTGCTGTTGTTCAGTGTATGGCGACACCGAGTGTATGTTTTTGACATGGAAGTGTCATGTTCCCACAGTGTTTGAGTGCATGTACTCCCAGTTCGTCCTGTCGTGGTACAGCGCCCCTGAGCCCAGGGAGGGTCAGCCCCTACACAAGGCCCTGGAGAGGGAGCTGGACCTGCTCGCTGACCGCATCATCCTGACAGCCAGGGATGTGGAGGTCAGCTCTGTCGGGGTGGACTGCGTCCGTGTCCTCACTCATCATCTCCACACCGCCAAGCAGCCTGGCAGGTAAGTGCTGGTCAGGACGGCGGCTGCTCTGCAGCTTCTGCTCTTCATGACTTCATCAGCTCCATCATCTACGCAACCGTTTCAGCTGCATTTCCTGACAGTCGTGTGAATGACAGCTGTACACGCCTTTAGCTAGAAACATCTCACTTTGGTGTTATGTGTCAGTGAGCTGGCGCTGCAGTATGCAGCTGATTAGCTGGTTGAGCTGGGGTTATTGCTGGAAATGAAAGACTGCATACACACCAGCCCCCCAGGGACAGATCTGCCTAACCCTGCTCCAGAGGCAGCCTATCACAGTGTAAGGATGCTCTATACTGAATATCCTCAGCCTATCACAGTGTAAGGATGCTCTATACTGAATATCCTCAGCCTATCACAGTGTAAGGCTGCTCTATACTGAATATCTTGCTCAGCCTATCACAGTGATTTTTTTCAGAGGAAGGATTATTGCTCTGGATACTGCAATATCCTCAGCAGATTTGTATCTCAATGCCCAGTGTAATGCATGTTCATGTTATCCATACTGAGCCGTTAGTACACGCTCTCCTCTTTACTGAATATCCCCAGAATGGGCAGCAGCCTATCAGATACAGTGTAAGGGATGCTCTCAGTGCTGAAGAGTCACATCAGAATATTGAACTGTACTGTAATCAAAAATGCCATTTATCACAGTGTAAGACTATGATAAGATTGGGTAGATTGTAAGCAGCGATTAAAAGCAGAGAGAGCTGTAGGGGATCTGAATATCCTGCAGTGTGTTTGGTTTTGGTACCCAGGCCGCTTTATGAAAAGTTTAACTGCAACGCCCTCTGTTAGGTCAGTTGTTCATCACAGGATGAATGATTTTTTTTTGGAGGAAGTGTCTGATTATTGCCTTGTTAGCAGGATGTCCTGACACTGTACATGAGGGGTCTAAGTTAACTGCTGATTGGATGGAAACCTGGAGAACCAGCAGATACTGAGTTTTGATTGGGTTAGTGGTATCCAAGCTGTGGTATTCATTTAGTTATGCAGTGATTGTGTGCTGCTGCCACATGTTAAACAGTGAGGGGTTGAACCGGTTATAATAAACACTGCAGTCCCAAAGCACTGTTATGTTTGAGTCTGTACAAATACAAATACAAATGAAATCTAGTGTGTGTGGCACTGTTGAAAGTGTGTTCTCCTGCTGAGCGAACCACTCCCTGATCTTATCACTGATCCCTCTGTAAAGCCCATTTAACCTGTGATCAGTCAGGGCTGACTGATATTACCTCTAAATATTTACACAACATACAGGTGGCCATTGTGTTCACAGAATACAGTTGTAGGAAGTAGAATTCTTCCATTTGAGATTAAAATAGGACAGTGTCCTACTTTCCATTATGTGAATGATAGCTGCTGTAGTAGGGTCTTGTGTCTGGAGACAGTTGTCATGTGACATGTGACTTCTTGCCTTAATGAGTATACACTGGACATTGGACTAGCAGCTCATGCAGTATTAAGAATGTAGGGTGTTTTTTGAGGTTAAACCTCACTTGTAAAAGTAATGTGGTAATGATGATGTTATCTGTCCTTCAGTTCCACCTCAGTGTGTTATTTCAGTGTGTGTTTATGTGTGGTAGTTAGCTGTGATACTGCAGGACAGCTTTACAGCGACCCTGCTTTTCTGTGAGTTCTGCCTGTGATTAACACGTGCACGCATTTGTGTGTGCATGTATATGTCTATCTGTCTTTTTGTGTGTATGTACGTGTGTGTGTGTGTGTGTGTGTGTGTGTGTGTGTGTGTGTGTGGAGATAGAACGCAGCCACTTCACTCCAGGGCAGATGACATGAAGTTCCTCAGAGTGTTTTCCCAAGCCCTGGTGCATAACCTCTTCCCCACCTCCTTGGCCACTCAGGACCTCACTCGCTGCGCCCTTATTGAGATCGTGGCTCTGAAAGGTAGCGCCACCATGCACACGGCCTGCCCGTTACAAGCCCCTCCCCTCTGTAACACCAGCCAGTCACTGTTTCAACCTCGATAATGTCACTGTTTCAACCACCATAATGCCATCCAGTCACTGTTTCAACCTCCATAATGCCATCCATCCACTGTTTCAACCACCATAACACCAGCCAGTCACTGTTTCAAAGACTACAACACCATCCAAACACTGTTTTAACCACCAAAAGCCATCTGGTCTCTGCTCCTGATCAATTACATTACTTGGCTTCCAAGACTTAGGAATGAGCTGTGGAGAAAAGCTTTTGACTCATTTTTGCCTGTGTCCTGTTATAACTTCCATTTAGTTTAGAGAGCTTCATTTCAGTTAAACACTTTAAATCAAGAGTCCAGGAAGCCTTCTGTGAGTAGTGATTTGGCCATGTCTGTCCATCTCAGCAAGACAAGTCATTACTTGTATTTTCCTTCCCGTGAGGTTAAGTCGCTAATATGAGTGTTGTTGCTGTTGTGTGGCCCTCCCCAGGATTGGAGCCGCTGGTTAACTGGCTCTCAGATCCAGACAACCTGAACCAGCTGGTGGTGAGCCAGCTGGATGGCATGACCCTGTCCGTCCCCATGGATGACCTTCAGGAGCCGAAGAGAGAGGACACGCTCACTTCTCTGGGGTCTGGGGACATAGACATGTGAGTGCTCTCAGAGACCCAGGATCTCAACACTCTCCCCTTAGACAAGATTCAACAGATTTATTTGTCAAACAACTCAACAAAAACTGTTGCAACAACTCCAAAAACTGTGCAAATAGCAACTTTAAATTACAAAAGTCAATAAAATAATAATAAAAAAGAAATGTATAGCTATATCCAGAATAAAAGTATAAAAAAACTATACGTACATGATAAACATAGTGTAAAACAGTAAGATAAGCAAAAAATTCATAAACAATGTGCAGGTATTAGTGTAACTGGTAAAGATGCTGAGCTTCAAAAAGATGCAAAATGCAAAATAAGAACAGGATGTGAGCTGTATGAGGTTTTTAGTGTTTATGGGCCGTATGGCCTGTGGGAAGAAGCTCCTTCTCGGCCTCTCAGTCCTGGCCCTGATGGAGTGGAGATGCTTGCCAGAGGGCAGCCACTGAAACAGTTTGTGGTTGGGGTGGTGAAAGTCTTCGATGATCCGGTTTGCCCTGGACCTGCACTGCCTGGTGTAGATGTCCTGGAGGCAGGGCAGTGCTGTCCTGGTGATGTGTTCGGCTGTATCGGATCACGCTGTGAAGGTCTTTCTTGTCCTGAGAGCTGTAATTGGCGTATGAGGCAGTGATGCTCCCAGAGGGCACAGACCCTACTGTGGCGCAGTGGAAGGATTCCTGCAGCACCATGGAGATCTTGAACTTCCTTAGCCGCCTGAGGTGATACAAGCACTGCCTTGCCTTCTTCACTGGGCTGGAGATGTGTGTGGACCATGTCAGGTCCTCAGAGATGTGAACTCAAAGGTACCTGTAGCTACTCACGGTCTCTACCGGGTTCCTGTTGATCCTGAGTGGTGTGAAGTGGATCCTTTGCTTCTCCCTCCTGAAGTTCACCGCAGTCTCCTTGGTCTTGGAGATGTTCTGGTCCAGGTTGTTGTCCTGTGATGACAGCACCTCCACCTCTTGGCTGTCTCGTTGTTGTTGGCGATCAGACCTGCCACCAGTGTGTCGTCCGCGAATTTCACAATGTGAGGAATCCACATCAGCCGAGGTGTGTGTACATCCTCTATAATCTGTGATCGCCCGATCGCCACATGCGTCTACTATCACGGTCGCACAGTTGATCCTCCACTTTGTCCCTGCACCACCTCTTAGCCGCTTTCACCGCTTTCCTTAGCTTGTGAGATGCCGCTTTGTACAGTGGCATATCTCCAGAACTGAGCCTTTCATAGGCAGTGGTGCGTGCTTTCAGAGCCTTTGCTAGTAACCCATGGTGACTGTGAAGGTCTTTCCTAACCAGAAACCACGAGTTAATGATATCATCTGTCAGCTTGGATATGAAGCACATCACCATTTCTGTAAACTTGCTGACGTCAGCAGAGCTCAGCTGGAACATGTCATTGTCCACGTCACTCCTTGAGTCCTGTAATGTGAATGCTTGGTGGAGACCTGCCTGGATAGGAATTATTAGAAAATAGTAGTTATGTTCTCAAAAGTCAGGAGAGTAATTTCTCTCAGCAGCACTATTTTTGCAAGGCTTGCTGAAAGGTTTAAGCCTGGCACTGTAGTCTCTTGACTAGGGGTCCCCTTGGTCAGGGAGGGTCACTGGATCTGCTGGCTTTCATTTAGCGGATCAACTAACATTTTATGAATACGTGAAAGCAGTTTATTGGGGTAAGTTACCAAACCTTACCTGGTTTTTTGAGTTTGAATGGGTTTCTGATTTTTTTATTTATTTACTTTTCCCCCCTTTTTTTCCTCACTCTAAAATCAAGCAAACCAGTTGAGTCACCACAGCAGCCTTCCTGCTGGCTGCAGGAGGAAATCCCTCTGATTGTCATGACAACACTTCTGCTTGCGTTCAAACTGCAGCAGCACCGCCAATACCACTGCAGGTCCCCAGCCTGACCAGGAGTGGCCGCTAGAGAGCAATGAGTCCCACAACCTCAGCCGGCCCAACCCTCTACTATGGACTGGGCAAAATATGGACTGTAGCGGGTAATGGCGTGGCTGGGATTCGAACATCCAGGTTTTCCAGGCGAACGTTTTACTGGTTGCTGATTTTTAGAGTGAAAACAAAAACCAGCTGACCTTGTTGCCCACCAGGCCAGGGTTTGAGACCCCTGCTCTAGACCTTCTTGTTTCCGTAAAGACTGGAATTAAACAATGGTTTTGATATGTGAAAGACAGCTTCCTGTCTTTCCTTTGTCCCCCTCCAAAAGATGTCTTATAGCTCTTTATGTTTGTTTGATTATCTTTTCAGAATAGAAGATTTTACCAAAGATTCCCAGACCAGTGATGTCAAACCCAAGAAGAAAGGTGTGTAAGAGCTGTTCTGGAATTGCAAGCATTAATCATATCATGTTTTTAAAAATTACAGGTGAAGTTGTAACTTCCCTCCTTTACACTCATAATTTTTCATGCTTTGCCCTTAATTGTATTATGCCCAGTAATATACACAAGCAGTTCTCAATTGTGTAATATCTGCTGTCAGTCTAACAAAGGCAAACATGTCTAGCAAAGGCAAAAAAATATGATGACAGTCACTGCTTCTCCAGCTTCATGTCACATGACGTCAGCTTGTGCAGACAGACTGCAGACATCTGTTTATGCCATAGAACACTGCCAAACTGTGGGGCCCAGCTATGCTATAGAACACTGCCAAACTGTGGGGCCCAGCTATGCTATAGAACACTGCCAAACCGTGGGGCCCAGCTATGCTATAGAACGCTGCCAAACTGTGGGGCCCAGCTACGCTATAGATCATTGCCAAACCGTGGTACCCAGCTACGCTATAGATCATTGCCAAACCGTGGTGCCTAGCTATGCTATAGAACACTGCCAAACCGTGGTGCCTAGCTACACTATAGAACACTGCCAAACCGTGGGGCCCAGCTACACTATAGAACACTGCCAAACTGTGGGGCCCAGCTACGCTATAGAACACTGCCAAACTGTGGGGCCCAGCTACGCTATAGAACACTGCCAAACTGTGGGGCCCAGCTATGCCTCAACAGTAAACTGTTGTTACACTACTTTTGACCATTCCACCTAAGTGTAAAATTTTTAATGTGTGTATTTATTTGTACATCCAATGTACTACTCAAGGTAAGAAGATAAAAGAAAAGTTCAGCAATTTTTTTAGAAAAAAGAACAAAAATAAAGAGGAGAAGAATGTCCCTGAGTTCAGGGCCCTGTTGATTGATGCACTTCAGACTGAAGAGGAGGAGGAAGCCTTTTTCAGTCAGAATCAGCATGAGACTAACAGCGTAAGTCAAACTCTGCTCTTTTTCTGTGGGTAAAGAAGAGATTCATTCAAGTATCAGAGCAAAACATTATGTAGGCCACAGAAGCTACATGCTACAGTGTCTGTGGGTTTTTGTAATGTTAGTTTTTCCTGACTTCCATCAGCAGCCATTTTAGGCTCAACAGACAATCAATGAGTTAGTCTTTAAGAGTTTAAGATTTTAAAAAGACTTAACATATCAGCAGATAACCCATAACCCAGCAGATACAATGACTATACAGGCGTGGAGTCTGACACCAGTTATATTTGAATTTAATTTTTTCCATATTTCACAAGGCACCATTATCAATGACAACACAGTCAAACGGTGATCAAAACAAATCAATTACTCATCACTGTTCCCATTCACACAGTCGAACTCCTCAGTCACTGTCATGAAAACTAAAGCACTGAACTCGGTGAATGGTATGAGTAGGTCCAGAGTCACCTGATCCAGAGAAACACTGAAAAATTGTGAACTGACAGTAGCAGTAGGTGCTCAGAAGCCCCAGCATAGTCACTAGTGTCTGTCTAATTTTTATATTGAAGTCCAGCTGCGGAATGAAGCTCATTGGTTGGCATGCTTGTCTGTATTCCCTCCATCTTTGGGGTGTCCAGGACGACAGTGATGTGGACCCTCCCACTGTCCAAGAGGATATGATCGAGTTCAAGCTGTCGTACGAGGTGTGGCGCATCAGCACTTGGGCAGTCTCCGTCAGACAGGTGAGTCGCTAAAGGCGCTGTATGTATCTAGCGTAACCCTACTCATCTTCCACAGTTTTACAGGTTATAAGGATTTTTGATAAGAAGATCTGTGGTTGATCTTGGCTTGTCTCTTACCTCCAGCCTAGAGAATACCATGCACTGTGTTGCACCTGGATGCCCAAGGATAGATATAATGATATAATAATGAGATGACAGATATAAAATGATATAGTAATAAGATGATGAATATGAAATAATATAAGAATGAGATGATGAATATGAAAGGATCATAAGGATCTTCTGTTCATGCGACACTGGATCTCAGGTGTTGGAAGACAGTGACGAGTCCGAGTTGAGTTTCACGATTCACCTGGAGGAGGTCAACAGCCCAGAGAAGCTGCAGTGGGACGTGCAGAAGACCCAAACGGACATCCGAGAGTTCCACAGCAATCTGCAGGTACGGGACAGGTGTGACAGTTCCACAACAATCTGCAGGTAACGTTTTAAATGTAATGAATAAGCAGGTTATTTCTGATTAAATTGCACGTCAAATGGCAGCAAGTGTGATGCTCTGCACAGAATGACTGTTAATCATTCCTCATCTCTCAGAAACAGTACTCCATGTGATGCACAAGACATTTATGAGCCCTAACTATCGTCCACTGCATAGTAAAAATTTAAGCTCAAACAATGAACAAGTACTTATACATTGCTTTGTTGTAAAGAAATGTAAGACCTGAAATCTGAATCTGTTAGATATTTTGTGCTTTTTTTACACTAAAACCAAACAGTACAAAACAATGAGCCTCCAATGGCTGAATACAGAGTAGTGTAAGAAATATTTAATCCTTGTAATTACATAATGTCCCTCGTACAGAGACACTAATGCTGTGTCCCAAAAGCACACTACACCCGATTTCTAGGCTTTTTTTTAGTGTGTAGTACATAGTGTGGCTAATTTCTGTCACACACTATGCACTAGATAGTACAAGTATATGCATGAACAATGGCGGTGATCCAAAGTGTGGCCTGCATGGAAACTATTGTCCCAGAATGCAACGTGAAGTGGAAAGGGAGGTGCCTCCTGCAACCGAAAATTTCGAACAAAATGGTGGATGCAGAAGCATCATCATCAACACTGATGACACGTTTCCTGGATAGTAAAATATACTATCAAGCGTGTTCATTCTTGTACACTAACTAGTGAAAACATGCACTTTCTAGAAAAGTAGACAGTGTATACACAATAGTGTGGAGTATGTAGTCTGCTCTTGGGACACAGGGTAATTCTCATATCTTGCATTTCTAAATAATTTCTGAATTTCTTCATTTTTTTCTAGAATGATTTTTTTTTCAGAAATGAGAAATATGTCATGTGAAATTCAAGCATTGATGACATACTGCCACACTGTGTGTTAATCTTCATCAAACAGTGAAAGATTACAGGGAGGGTGAAAAGCGTTAGTCAGTTCTAGAGCTGGCTCAGCTGTGTGGACTGTAGCTGTTGTGTGTCTTTCACAGGGTTGTGGTAACCTGCCCTCTCTGTCAGAGCTGCTGGAGAGCACGGAGAGAACCATCGACGCTGAGTTTAAACAGGAGGCCAGAGATTCACTGGAAACGTTCCTACAGGTACACATGGTCCCTCCCTCACCACTGCACACTGTGTGTACGTGTGCCTGACAGTGTTAAAAGGTTGGGAGAAGACATCATCTGACAGCTGAAAAAATAGACACAATTTGATGTGACTCTTTCCTGTCTGTGTATGTGTGTACATGCTTGTGAGATGGTGTAAATGCTCAGAAAAAGTTATCTGAAAGATTGAGTGAAAGAAGTCAGTTGAAAAATGTATTTACTTGTGTGTGCATGTTTGTGTGTGTCTGTGTGTGTGTGTCTGTGGTGTGTGTCTATGTGTTGTGTGTGTGTGTGTGTGTGTGTGTGTGTATGTGTATATGTGTGTGTGTGTGCGTGTGTATGTGTGTGTGTGTGCGTGTGTGTGTCTATGTGTGTGTGTGTGTGTGTGTGTGCATGTTTGTGTGTGGTGTCTGTGTGTGTGTGTGTGTGGGTGTGTGTGTACCTCTCTCCCACAGGAGCTGCTGAGAGACAGGCAGCAGGGCCAGAGCCTGGAGGTGTTTCAGTTTCTGTGCCCCCTGGAGCGGTTGCTGACTGGAATGGAGCCCAATGGGGGAGTGTGGAGCTTTCTGAGCGGCCTGGCCTACATCCTGACCCCAGCACCAGAGGAGGACGAGGTCAGCAGCATGTGTGTGTGTCTGTGTGTACACATATAATTTGCAATACTGTTCTTTACAGTGTGTATTAGTGAAATTAAATGACTGCTTAGTTTAAGGCACGGTGTGAAACTAGAAATAGAATCCAAAATGGCACCTTATCATTATCAAGCTCTTTCTCGTCATTGAGGCATAAAACCAAATCGAGTCGTACTTTCCCCTTGATTAAAAAAAAAAAATGTATCAAAACATTTATCAAAACAGCCAAAGTTGGCAAGGTCACTCAAAATGTGTGATTTTGAAAGACAACAGGAAAGAGAAGAATTGATGTTCTCATTAACTGTGTAGTCAGCTGCTTTATATGACTGTAATCCACTGAGTAACAATACAAACTCATAGGCCGTGGGGATAGAAAGCCTTCCTCTTACAGTATGTGAGTGCTGCAGACGCCTCTGACGTGCATAGAGACATTGACCCGCTTCTCTCTCTCCATCAACAAATTTATTGGTTTTATTGTGGTATTAAACATTAATGTTTTACTTGGTGTTCAACCTGCCATAAAGAATATACAAAGATCACCTCTACATTTGTGTTCAGCATAGAATGTGTAAAATAATACAAGCAGAGTGACAAAAGGCAGCACACTTTCAGTTGTCCCCTTTCACGTACGGTACTGAAATTCTGGCCTTTGTCTCACTGAGGTATCAGTTATCTGTGACTCGGAAGTGAGAAATTCTCTGGTTTCTCTGTGGCTCTCTGCTGAGTGTCTGCTGTCCAACGACGACTGAATTTATAGCCATGAGCTTATTTATGCATTCACTGCCTTTTTATTCAAAGTTTAACTATGCAAAAATGTTTTATAAACCTATAACATTTTAACAGTAAATGTCCAAGAGACAATTAGAAAAAGGGCAGCACGGTGATCCTTTTTTTTTTTGTAACTTGACACCTATCATCATTAGTGTGGTCCACAGTACTAGCTTCCTAGAATGCAAACAATTTGGTTTGCAAATCAACCCCTCCTGTGAAGTGGCCAGTAATTGTCTTTGCTGTGTGCCCTGATGTTGTCCCCATATAGCCAATGCTGCCCTCTGGTGTCAGCTCAAAGAATGACAATGTCTGTAACTCATGCAGTGCATGGGGCTGCTGAATTATTGTTGTTCAATCAGGCTATGGTTCTGTTTCTAATGAATACACACATAGGTGACCTCTAAAAGTGGATGTGCCATTACAATGCTACGCCATTAGCATAGCACTCTGTACCTAAACCTGTGCTGCTCCCTCCTGATCCCAGACAGTAGCACTGCGAAGATTCAGTCTAGCCAAATTTACTTTTACCTGAAATTTTAAGCAGACAGTTCTGATGTAGGAGTTTGAAGAAGAGCACACCTTCATTCCTTCAGTAACGTACTGAACCAGTTAGCTACATCACACCTGTGATAAATGCAGGTCCTTATGTCTCATCATTTTATCAGGAAGTCACAAAATTGACTTTCATAGCCAAGAAGCTAATTCTTTAAATGACAAATTCATTTCCAGAACATTATGGAAAACCATTTTCAGGTGACTTCAGGATACGAAATACAGTTGGAAAGGTCAAAAATCAAGTCACTACTGTCAAAAAAATTGTGGAATTTAAGAAGGAAACAAAGCCAGCACAGGCTATAGCTCTCCCAGACCAGGACTGTGGAACACTGATACAACAGTCAAGCACAGCGTAGCTTCAGCACCTACATACCCTGCTTAATAAGGCCCAATAATTCATCCAAGGATCCAACTGACATGGAGCAAATACCAATAGTGCCTCAGGCCCCTTATAAAGCGACATACTTACACACTGCAAATTTAAACACCTAAAACATCTGAGAAAACCAAAGTAGTCCATTTGTCAGTTTTTATCAGTCACAAAGGATATTAAAATGCTATCATGCAGTTACATAGTAAAAAAATAAATAGCAAAAATGGATTGAGTATGTTCAAATGGTGGGCCTGCATTCACTGTGATCGTGAACTTACCTACTTTTCCCCTTTCAATAATATGAAATTGTAGATTTTTAGTTCAAATACCTTCCGCCCATTTTGCCTGCTTTAGGATGCGTGAGCCACTGAGCTGGACAGTGTCTTGCCCCTAGTTGTATGACCATTGCGCAGATTGTTCTAAAAATTCTCATTGAATAAAATCGGTTTGTTCTGAATGAACTAGACACGTCCATGTTGGTTACAAGAGGTTCAAGCACTTATCAAGAGGTTGAGCTGACAGAAGCAGATGACTTGCTGTTGTGTTCTCAGGAAGTCGGTGTACAAGGACCTGCCAGACCTGATGAGCTGGACACAGCGGGGGCAGAATCTGAGGGCCCTGCCAGGCCTCATGACCTGGACACAGAGGGGGCGGAGTCTGAGGGCCCTGCCAGGCCTCATGACCTGGACACAGAGGGGGCGGAGTCTGAGGGCCCTGCCAGGCCACATGACCTGGACACAGGGGGCGGAGTCTGAGGGCCCTGCCAAGCCAGAGGATGAGCAGGCAGACCTCGGCAGCAGCTGCAGAGCCCTCCTCAGGCCTCCGCCCAGTCCTGGCGGGCCGCCAGCAGGTTCCACTGATGACACCCAGGAGGATGTTCCAGGTTTCCAGGCGGCGAGTCTGCCGGTCTCAGATCCTTCTGATGATCGAGCCTCTGTGAGGGCAGCATCCTCCAGCCAGGACCACAGAGGCCTGCAGTGTGACTCCATCGACGGGCCCCCCTTCTCCTTCGGCATAAAGACAAACAATCCATTAAATAAAATATCTGCTGGGATCCAAAACAAGAGACTGAAGAGCCAAACCAGTGGAGGCAGGGCACAGAGGCGGACAGAATCGGAGCCAAATAAGAAGCAAGTTAATCAGGAGGAACAGGAAGCCACCAAAGCAATAATCAATCTGTTGAAAGAAATATCAGGTTTTTGCTGATTACTTCTGTTTCTTCTTCACTGTGACAGTGGAAATCACTGTTGAATGAGGCCTCATGAGTCCTATCATATGTGGGACTGATGTTGCTTTAATGTTTGAACCAATCAAAAGATGGTGCTTTGCACAGAAGAAAAATGATTGGCTCAATGCAGCTTGATACATTTATGGAAGCTCCGCCCACCCTCATGACACCTCATTCTCCCATCACTTGTGGTAACTAGAGTAAACGAGTTCATTGTTGTTTTCCATGGTATTTAAATCAGTGCTTTTCTCTTTTTCTCAGGTAATTCACTCCTTGTGAATATAGTTGATACCATTTTAAAACCCATGATGCCATTAGTGAAAAGGTAAGAGCTTTTGAAAAAAGATTATTCATTCCAATATTTATTAAAATAGTGGCCATTTGTTTCACAGCTGCAGCAGAAAGGAAGGCGGCTGATGTCACACATCTGGCAGCAAATCAGGTGTCTTTCACAACGTTGTATTCCGCCCACCATCAGGAAGGTGAACAGCTTCCTGAAGAAGATGAACCCCACGGAGGGCCAGATGGCCTCCTACATTGATAGGCTAAGGGAGAAGCTGTGGCCGGGGGGAGTACCAGCGGTCTCGGGACCGGACCGAACCAGTGAGCAAAAGAGTGAGACCAAAGAGAGAGCCCTTCAACTCATCAACACCAAATGTATGTACAACCAAGTTCCAGTCAACTCAGGGAAATAACTGAAGTTTATTAACTGAACAATTTTCATATTGTAGGACTTTCACTTATTTTCTTTACATGAATTGACAGAATTGAAATGTAATTTTTATTGTATCTTTATTGTTTCCCATTTTCCCCAGGTTTAGCATGCACAGCCGTGTTTTTATGCTGTGTTCAGATTTGCGTTAAGTTAGCTGTGTGTTAAGTTAGCTGCGAGTTAACTGCCCCATGCAGCATGGGATGTGTTAGCTTGCTATGTGTGTTTACAAACCAAGGCCTGTGTGCCATTTTAACATTGCATATTTTCATTGTGTGTACAGTATAGAGCTTATTTTCAGCTTGTTTTACAGAAACAGTACACAAAAAACTGTGTAGATAGAACTGTATGTAGATATTAACTACCGATCATGATCTTCATCATTTTCTCTCATTTTGAAAACTAGTCGTTCTGTTATAGTCCTTCTCACTGGCACCCAACAGTCATCACCACCCATACGCACAAACATACGCTCTGTCTTCCTTCAGGCTCAAATTTCTTCTTATTAAAGAAGAGTGATGGTGAGACAGTGTTTAAGATCTTCCAGGACACTCAGGAGAATAAAAAGCTGGTTTACGTGAGTAGCGTCGTGTGTGAGTGAGTGGGCGAGTGTGTGTGTGTGTGTGTGTGGGTGGGGGGGGGGTATATAAAACGTACAGCTCAGAACTCACGCAGAATTCTCATTCAAGTGTAGCACTTATCTGCTTTGCATGATGTTCTGCCACATGTCACATAATTGAATTGATCATAGATTTAGTGAAGTGTTGGAGATTGTTGTGTTTGATGTTTCTTTATTCTTTTCCCTGTAGATGCTGCTGTCACTCTTGTTGAGGAGGTTAATGCCCAGAGAGGTCTCTCTGAATGTCTGAACAGCAACAGTCCTGTATGGACCAAGACTGTCTGAACAGCAGTCACACCAAAGCCATTACTGCCTATATTTGCACTTCGTACATTTTAATAACTGAATAGTGGCAATATTTTTCATTTGGCTGGATGTCTGGAAAAACATGTTTGCAGGTTTATAATGTAGTACAAACTTTATTTGAGTGTCACAAAAAACAGCCATGCAATCACAACAGCCATACAGTCACAACTGCGATTGTGATTTCAGCATGATCTTTTGTCTAAAAAAATATTTCAGCATTAAGTTGCATTTAAAATGAACTATTGTTTGTTAATAGTTTGTAGAATCTCAGGGTTATCGAAGAATACATTCAGCAAATTGCAAAGTGTTGCAAACAATATCATCTGAGACTGTGAGATCACTTAAGATGTGAAGGAGCTATTATCAATATGCTGTATACTCTGGTTTTTCCTGTAGTTCTATGTTTTTCACAGGGGTACAGACAACTTTTTAATTGGTGAATTATGTAAACGAGTGAATTGCATGCATAGTTTTTATTTTGTATATTGACTTGAATACCTATGAAGACCACACTTGAAATGTGAAAGACAACCACATCCTGTTTTGTGTATATATATGAAAGTAGCATTTTTTTTTTCATTTTGATGAGCCATGAGAATTGCTGTTTATACACATTGTTTTTTCTTAATTTATGCATGAGTCCTGCTACAGGTGTCTTTCACACTTTTTAGAGGGAACTTTCAACTTTTTAGTAAAATGATATGCCTATTGTCACATTTTATGTGAAAGATATTTAATATCACATTTTAAATATTGTCAAAAACTCATAATAAAAGTATTTTATTATACGTTGGTAAATTCAGTCCTTTTTTATTTCAAATTGTAGCTAATCACTTAGAAGTGGCTGGTTTGCTTAATAATGCTTATATTGCTTATCTCAAGATTAGATTTAGTTAATAATTTTCCTCCATGAATAAAGTAACTTCCTGAGCTGTGAACATTTGCGGTATTAGAAACTAATTCGTCAAGTTGATGATATGAATACACACACTGATATGAATACATCCTAAAGCAAATTTAGTGGGTCAGAGAAGACAGCTTTGACGTTCCGTGACGACATTAAATGAGAAGAATAAACGGCCCCTTGGCTGTTGCCCCACAAGTAAGTGCTAAATCCATGACAGTTCAACCAATTCGGAGCGCTAATACGAATTAAGAAAGAAACTAGTACCAAAGATGGCACAGGAAGAAGCTGTTACTCTGATAATACTGTACTGACGAGCTTGTTGAACGTGTGACGCAATGATTGCAAGTTCAACAGCAGAATGACCATCTCACGTTAGAAACAAGAAGGGTGTCCCGGTAAAACATTCATCGGAACAAAAACCAAAATATTGTAAGTGACTCACAAACAACTGCGTATATGTTGACTCTAAGAAATAAAAGTCACAATACATTAGATTATTCAAAATTGTGCAGATATATTGCAATTACTTAATTCATTTCTGTCGCCTCTCCCCGCGTCAGAAGTGGTATGGTCCCAAGTCTTCTCATATCCTGGCTTAGGAAATAGGCAGACTGACAGTAGAAATACGTAGCGACGGCTGTGTGCTGGGGTTGACGAAGATAGTAAGAAGTGACATTGTCTATTTAAATCAGGAAGTGAAAACTTTGTTTCAGTTTTCATTTTTATTTACACGAAGATGTCAACTCCAGCTAGACGGCGTTTAATGAGAGATTTTAAAAGGTAAGCGGTAGAAAAAAATAACCAAGTCTTTTTCTCGGGCATTTTGTACATCTACAACTAACATGGCGACTTTTTAAATATTGTAGCTAACGCGTTAGCGAGCCAGCTACACTTGACAGAGAGCTAGCGACGAAAATTTCGCCGGGCATGTCAGGGCCGGTACCACGAAGGTTGTGTCGTGGGGGTAGCTGTTGTCTGGGGAAATGTAGAGGATTTTGTTGAAATATCTTACATGGAACATTTTACATTCATTTCACAGGCTTCAAGAAGACCCCCCAGCTGGAGTTAGTGGCGCTCCCTCTGAAAATAATATTATGGTGTGGAATGCAGTAATATTTGGGTAAGTAGCCCTCTCGCAGTTGCTATCTAAAGCTAGATCAAGGGAACAATAGGTAATTTCCCCCTGTCGTGTGGTAAGATCGTTATTTTGCAGCCCGTTTTGTAGGGTGACAAAAATAAGATCCATTCGGTGTTGCTAATAGCAGTAGCTGTACTCGCTATGTGCTCGAAAGCGTGCTTTCAGATGAACATTTGTTAATAAATATAATCTCTCCGATTGTTGGCTTTTTATAACATTAGTTATCCATTCAGACAGATTGATCTCCAGCATGTTATCTTAATGTTTTAGTAAAGCCATTCATATAGTACTTTAATTATTGCCCCCAAACTAAGTGCTGGAAAGGCTGTTTAAATTCAGTTCTTATAAGGGTATTATGGTTATGGAAAGTAATGTCTGTAATGCCTCCGTTTGGATGCTTTTAACTCTGCGTAGTGCATGTGTTGAGTTATGTATAATGAGTAGGTTTGCAGAATAAATGCAACAGGGTGCAGGTCGAATGGTATAACTCTTGGAACTATGGTGTTGTAATTGGTTGTGAATTTCTCATGTAAACTGAAGTGAAGAAATTATTGATAATTAATGCATTCTTCTCTTTTTCCAGCCCCGAGGGAACACCTTTTGAAGATGGTAGGTCTGTGTGCTGAAGTTTTGTACATGATGAAGTAATGAGTACTCTTGACTTGCCATGGCCTTCCCATATAGTAGTTTTGAGATTCTGATGAATTGAATACCTTGGACTTTACCTTTTTAAGCTAAGGATAATTTTGTTGCACAATATACTTAACTGTGGCCAAGTAAACAAGCTGAATGCTGCAATTATACAAGTTTAACCAGGCGTAGTAGAGGTGTAGTGGCGTTTGTAGATGTGTGACGGCAGGCCAGGGAAGTGGGAGGGGCTTTTGTGACCAGGTGGTACTCTGCCCAATCAGAAGAGCACAGATGATGCTGCAGACTGAACTTTAATCTGCAGCACGGTGGCGCTGAGACTAAATCCGCGGCAGGCGTGAGAGGGCCGTCTGGGTCACGGCTGGGAATTGGGTCACGGCAGGGATTCAGAGCAAAACGAAGAGCAGATTTCCTATCTGGTTATGTAACTATGTCTGGTGAATGCTCACGCTACGTTTTTCCTGAACTGCCGGAAGTCCTTTAAGTCTTCCTTTACGGAAAAGATTTGTCAACCGCATGAAAAGTGGCATAAAATGCATCGCTGCAGTGTGAAAGGGGCCCAGGCTTTTAGTATCTCCTTCAGCTCAGATGTACCCATCAGCTTTTGGCAGGAAGTCTGTTGGGGACAGGGGTCCATGGCAGCGCCGCTGTTTGCTTAGTAGTGGCAGCTTGTGAATTGGAGCATTGCCTTCAGCCCACACAGGACGTATCATGCTGTGGGTGTTAACACAGAGAGCTGGATCTCAGAGCATTCAGAAATAAGGAGCTGACCTGGGTCTCACATGACTCGCACCATAAGTGGGTGTGTTCTCCTGTTCCCGGCACACTCAGCGTTCACGCTCTGGCAAGGTGCTGTTTGTGCCTCGGAGCGTACCAGCCTCATATGGTGGCTCTATGGTGACATGCTTAGCATTCGCAGGCTGCAGACTGTGTGGGTTTGTATGGGGCTCATATGGGGGCTCTATGGTGACATGCTTAGCATTCGCAGGCTGCAGACTGTGTGGGTTTGTATGGGGCTCATATGGGGGCTCTTATGGTGACATGCTTAGCATTCGCAGGCTGCAGACTGTGTGGGTTTGTACCTCTGGTGACATGCTTAACATTAGTGGGCTGCAGACAATGGGCTTGCATGGGTGTCATGGGGGCTCTCTGGTGACGTGCTTAGCATTAGCGGGCTGCATACTGTGTGGTTTTGTATGGGGCTCATATGGGGGCTCTCTGGTGACATGCTTAGCATTAGCAGGCTGCAGACTGTACACACAGACACACATGTACACAAATAGACACAATTATTTTCCTTACACTCTCTTACTCCCTCTCTCACACACACGCATATGTGCACACAGGTAGCAGACAGGCTTGTCCCAGTGGGATTTTTGGGGGGATGGAAACTGTAGCTATCATGCATGGGCCAACGCTCTCAGCCTGAGAGCAGCACTGTGGTTGTGCAGGCTGTCTCTCTCTCCTCTAGGGGGAGTTAGATTCACAATTTGGCACAGTGCTGCCTTCTAACAGAGGATTTCAGTTTCCAGGGAAACCCCTGCCTCATTGCTCGACAGGCACTCTGGCCATTCGGGTCTGGCATACGGTCTGGCTGCCCCAGCTGCAGGAGTTGCACAGTTGTAGCTCAGTAACTGTGCTGGGCCAGCTGGCTGAAGGAGGATGGTGTGGTGTTGGGATGCAGTTTCAGTCTGATGCCATGCAGAGGGAGAAACAGGGAGAATCCTGCACCATGAGGGGTTTGGATAGAAATCTGCACCAGAGTATGAATATGTGTGTTTCATATGGCACATTCCATTAACAAGTACATCTGCAAATAATAGGACAAAGTAAATGTGGAACCACTTTGGTACTACTGCTGCTCTTGTTTATTTTTGGACTGCAGTGCTAGTACCTGGCTTGTATTGCATGATTGTTGGACACTTAGCATTATTTGAAAACTTGTGTACTAAAAATACTAATTTTTCTGCACCGTAAAAGAATTATAGTGAAAGAACAATTTTTAGACAATGTGTTGCACCCCACCAAGTATGTAGTGGGCAGAACTAAAATTGAGAATCGCCTTTTGTCAGTCAGCTTCTGCTTATACTGTATATGAGCAAACGCAAACAAACCGAGTGTTCTATATGTGGCATTTGACCAAGGTATCCGCTTTTGAGACTGTCCAGTCACATCACAGATCTGCTTTTACCAGCGTATCTGTTTTACTGGATTATTCGGAAAAATCATAAAAGCTTACATATAACATAATTTTCTCAAAAATAGCAAGATCCCCTTTTCAGATTATCTAGTAACAATTAAATTCAAAAAAAGTAATGCATTTCTTTGACCAAAAGTGTTTGAATGCTGAATTATGGGATCTCGTTAAAACCAATGGATTTGAGTTAAATGGATGCTTGGATGATCTTTTTTTCAGTACTTTTTCATACAGATAAAGTAATGGTAATAGAGATCATGTAGATAACCTACCTCAATGCTGAACTGAGAACAGCAGAGGGATAAATCCATAAATCCATCCCAGTCCAGTTTCATTCACCTGCCCCCCTGCAGGACTTAGGTCCTCACCAAGGCTCCCATTGGCTGTTTCAGCCACCAGTAGCATTGAGTTATTGTGCTGCATGACTTTTCTTCAGTTGATTCTCCTTTCCCTGTCCTTGTTTTAGGTACCTTCAAGCTCACAATAGAGTTCACAGAAGAATATCCAAATAAACCTCCAACAGTTCGCTTTGTTTCCAAAATGTTTCATCCTAATGGTAAGAACATATTTTCTTCAAGGTTGGTAATGACAGTCCATTCTTCCTGAGTTCTACTCATTAATGTTTTATGAGTATGTTTTCCTGGGTATGTGCAAATGCATATGTTGTGGTGTGTAAAAGGAGACTTGTATTCCATGCTCTTCACTAAAGCAGATACTGTATTTTCTCACTAAATTCATTAAAAACATTTCTCTTCCTTTGTATCACAGTCTATGCAGATGGTAGTATATGTTTGGATATTCTTCAGAACCGCTGGAGTCCAACCTATGATGTTTCTTCAATCTTAACCTCTATACAGGTAACATGCTTTTGACACCTCAAATTTCAAATAATAAGCAACTTGCGGACAGATTTTATCAGACAACCTTATACAAAACAACCTGCATAGCTTTTTAATATACCATCAATTTTTACAACTGCAGTTACAGAAATATTTGGGTTAAATAGAATGTGAAAAGATGTAACTGTACAGCCGGTTCAGGGAATCAAAGCTACCACTACTGAGCTACAAGACTAGCTCCCTGGCCTTTGTCCTACACTCATAGTATTACCCATCATATCCAGCAACTTCAGCATAGTTGGATTTACCATCTATTGGACCAGTTGCATAACTCTGTAAAAACTCTGTGTGTCTGTTAAATCTATGACAATGATGTTATGACAATGTTGTTTCCCAAAATATTCAGTAAATTCTTGTGGGGTTACTGAGATGGTCAGTGAATACAAATTGAAATGAAATGGAACCCTGACGCTAGCACTTAAAAAGCGCTCTGTGGAAGCTGACAGAGATGTTCCCTGGAGCCCAGGGCTGTTTTATCAGTGGATATGTATGTCCTGTGATCATAACTGTGCTTATTTTCTCTGTGATAGTCTCTACTGGATGAGCCAAACCCCAACAGCCCAGCCAACAGCCAAGCAGCCCAGCTGTACCAGGAGAACAAGCGGGAGTACGAGAAGCGCGTCTCTGCCATCGTGGAACAGAGCTGGCGTGACTGTTGACCTCCAGCCCAGTTCAAAACTATGAACTGTATCCAGCCAAGAGAGAACACACAAGAAGAAAAGTAGTATCTCTCAAGAAGAAGAAAAAAAGAAGTTAAAATAAAATACACATCATGTTCTGAATCGTCATCATCTTCCTCCTACTTGTGTAGAGACATTTGTTCTGTGATTGTTGCAAGGTAGAGTGCTGTTGTGATGTTGTCCCCTCACACTGAATCTCTCCCGGAAATGATCGCACCTTCATCCAAGTAAAAGGACCCAGTTACTTTACGACAGGCGTCTTTTACGTGGTCTCCAAAGTGAATTTTTTTTTTCTTCAAGCAGAAATTGGACATTTCTTTGGTCCTCTGCTTTTTTTTTAACAGTTTGAAAGTTGCTGTTTCGTTTGGGCTGACTGGATTCCGGAGCTTTGAGATTTCTTTTTTTTTTGGTGAGATTTCTCACCCCCTGTGTGACTATCACCAGACTACTGAATCCCTGTCATTTTTAAGATCACAGATATTTGCATTTTGGAGTGCTGTTTTTCTTCTAGAGGTTCCCACAGAGACACACGTGCTTCACTGCTCACGCATTCTGACAACTGATTCTGTACAGAAACTGGAGAAATGAGAAGTGCAGTGCACTGAACCAGGTCACCTTATTTAGGTTTTAATGAATTTTTCCCAATATTGCATCATGTCTGTTACATGAAAGGGAAAATTCTGATTCACACCAGTCCTCTCTTGGCTGTGACATAAGGTGTGGTGGGTTTTGACAAATCTGTAGTTTGGCACTTTGTGAATCAGTCTGTCCGATATCTGACCACAAAAAATGGATTCAGAAGAATGTATCGGTATAGATCTTGTGGGCCAGGGTGGCATGTGTGCAGGTAGCAGTTAGCATTCTCTGCTATCATGACCCATGCGTTACATAATCCCAGGTGCAAGCTAGCTAGCTCATTCCATTCAGTTCCATCTAAACTGCAGTTCCCACCATTGGAAAAGCCGAAAAGTCTCTCCCAGATGCCTGAGGGTGATGCTCGTTTGCTTGTTCTGATGCAGAGGCATTGTCTGTTTAATCTTTTGGGTAGTCTTTTTTTCTTTCTAATGCATATTTTGAGTTTCAGAGTGACCATATAACTTTGCACTAGTAACCCATATTAAGAAACTACATTTTTCTCACTTCTTGTAAATAAAAAAGGTTTAAAATCCATGGAGAGTTTTTGTCCTTTGGAGGTAACAGACTATTTGGGCATGATATTAAAAAGAAGCATCTGACAGTTTTTCTATTGAAATTACTGCTGTTGAGGGAAGTTTTGTGACGTGTCTTTCACTAATGCATTAAGTGTTTAAATTGCCCTGTTCGGGTGCAGTCATTTTGTTACAAAGATGCCCTTCTCAAGTTATCTGGAAGGCAGTATCTTTATCTCTGGAGCCAAAATGGTTCCAAGATTACCTGGGTCAGTGTCTCAGGGTGTTGGAGCTCAGTGTTTCTGCAGGAAAGTCAATGCACAAGGTATCTGGGGAAAAAAAAAAAAAAAGGCGGGGTGTGCAAATTCCAACATTTTTGGAGCTTGCTGACCCCCACCCGGTCCCTTTTCAATGGCTGAAGTAGAGGTGAGCCAGAGGTGTTTCCACATTAAATGAACAGGCGCTGTCAGTTTTATTGGCTGAACCCTGACAGGACAGCTGGCCTGGAGCTTAAGGTGTATCCAGTAGGATGTCAATGAAAGACAAAGCAAGAGAAGAATGTTTTTATACGAGATGATGGTAGTGTCAGACAGTATGGCCTTGGCTCACTGAATAAGTGACAGCTTCAGTTTCTGCTTCATGATTTTCCCGGTGCCTTTCCATTGACAGGCTGTCCAAGCTTTCATTCATCATGTTACCTCATGTGAGAGTTCCTCCTAGATCACTAACAGTTTCTGCACAGCAAGGTGTCACTGTCGACACACAGATACAGAAGTCTGTATCTGACCAGAGTCTGGTTTGCATAAATACAACGATGGCCCAAATTCAATTGTAGATTTTCAGTTTTTGTCCTGGCAACTGTATGCAAAGGATTATTGATGTGTTACTCAGCTGGGGAGCAGAAAAAGTCTCAGGCCATTGACCACCATCCCTTCTGTGGTGTGCCAAACAGCAGTAGGATTGCCTGTCTGGGTTTTGTACTGCCCCTGACAGTAACACCTAATTAATTTTGGTGACTAATGAGAAGTGCAAGAACAATTAGTTTAACTTGCTTTGTACCTCATCATAAACAAAGATAGTTCCTTGGGTTAAGCACTGACTAACGATCATATTCATATTTGGGATTAGTTATGAGTTCAGGATGACTTGTAGAGGGGCCTCCTTCAGCTTAAGTCTGGATGAGTGGTATACCTTACAGTCCAGAGCATACACATGTTTTAGGGGTCATTTTTCCATCTTTTGCTCCACTTGATTCAAGCATCTGCATACTAGCCCTACATAGAGATTCAGGAAGAGGAAACAGTGCACATTTCGTCCCCTCAATTCACACAGTGACCAGCCCTCACTAGGTACATACTGTTTATGCCATTGGAGGAACACAAGGTCAATATGATCAGTTCAGGGAACTTGCAGGCACCCAGCCAGCTAGGAGAGCTGCTGAAGAGTGATTAGACCAAGGAGCCCAGCTGGCTTCACCAGTTCTTCCCCAGAGAAGCTAAGTTGCCTGTTCCTTCGCTAATAGGCACCTCTGGATATAGCAATAATGACGAGCTGGAGTATAACCCTAACCAGGCTGGTACTGGGAGACCTGCTAAAGGGAGGGTGGGAGGGGGTCAACAGGATATTCCCTGGTTCATCCAGTGTTGAGTCACTATGGTGCTTTGCTGGTGGACTGCAAAAGGAAAGCAAGTGGAAGTTTCCCTTCATTCTGGAGGAGGAGATATTTGCTTGTGTGTGCTCTACTTAAAGTGATAGGACTAGCCTTTGAAAACACAATGGGGAAATTCAAAATCTGGAGGGAAGAAAAGGAAGAGATTAAATGATGCTCATAGAGGAGGATTTGGAGGTGGCCCAGCATAATATGAAGCATTAAATCCCCAAAAAAAAACCAGATCATCTAAAACACGTTATCTGTTGTAAGGCAAGTTATTAAACTGGATAGTGTTTTGGGGAAAAAAGGCAACATAACAGCTTTAAAATGAGGAAGATACACAGCTTGTGGCCACATTTTTCATGTAGCAGGCAGAATACCAGATTTGCCTCCAAAACCAATAGGGCTCCTTTTGCAATAACACAGCACTATAATAATTATCTTGGGATCATTGACTTTTTTTGGGTGTAAGGTGATCTTGGGGTTTTCAGGTCAAAATTATGTGAAAAACCAATGCAACAACTGAAGGAGAGTTACTCTACCACAAAATGAGTAACTCCTCAAACTTCCATTTTTATGGGAGTTCTTGACCACTTAGACAACCTTGCACTGCTGAACAGAGAGAGTTCCCACAAGGCCAATGGGCAGCCGCACACGCCGTCAGTTTAAAGTTCACCTGCATTAGGTTTCTGTGCACGGACACACCCACCTCCCAGGTATACAGTGCCCCAAAAATCGCTTACAGGTACGGTTTGCATAATGGCATATTCTGAGCCCCACACTGCAGAAACAAGTTTACTCTGTACTATAAAACACGATTGGTTCTTGTGGCTCCCGATGTGGTTAAATCAGTAGCAATCAATCACTCCTCACACACACACAAGCAAAGCTGAAGTGGGTCAGTGGAAACCTGGCTGTCGTTTAAGCCTCATTTGCAGGGTGCCCAACACATTCACGCAGTTAAACCCTCTCCATGTTCTTTGGATTCTGACGGTAGCACAGCAGTGGATACCTGCATGCCAGGCGCCAATGCTGGCTCGCTCCTGCACCGCACAACACCAGAGCACACATGTGCTGTCTGCTGCCCCTGCCAACATCAAACACAGATCTGTCCCTATTGCACACTTTTTCTGGAAGTTTTTACCAACTTCTTTACCTGCCAGCTGAAGACCTTTCATTCCCAGTGACAACACCTGACCTATCTGAGGTGTTTGTGTCCTTAGGGACACAAACTGTAGGGAATACAGTAGCACATTTCAGCGCACCTGCAGCTCAAGTGGCACTGGACGCAAAAAGGTCATTAAAGTTTCACTGGCTCCAGCGTCACCTAAGCCTCTTGTGTATTTGTTGCAATCAACTGGGGGACTGAAGGTACTGCTTAACTGCTATACTGCATTATAGAGGGAAAACACACACAAGCATGTAATACATGAGACGAGTGAGCTCTAAAACCCAGTGACTGCATGCTATTAGCCACCTGCACTGCTGCCCCAAGGCCCCATATCACCATGTCTTCTGCTTCTTCAGTTCCATTATGGTCTATATATTGCTGTCCTACCGATCATTGCGTCTCAGTTGTTACCAATATGTATGAACCTTAAAATGACACAGCTCTCAAGTCATCTTAAAGACTGCTGTTGTTAAATATACATGGAAAACACCATCTGTTCCACTCAAAGAAAAAAGGTAATGAGTCATCCACAGGTTTCCACTTACATATGCCAGCAAAGAACATGCCAGCCAGCCCATATGAATCTCTGCCAAACCCCCTCACTGTTAACAGGACTCGGTATCAACTATCTATCTATAACTATTGGTTTGTTAATGTCATAAAAGATATTTCATTTCTGCAAGGTCTATAGTTTTGAATGAAAATGTTATTCCACTATGAAATTTGTGTTAAATAGTAAATCTGATTTTACTCATTTTGAACCCATCTCCCACAGATGCAACAGGCTATAAACACAGTAAACAATTCTACATTTATTTTCACTTGTGATTATGGGTTGTCTCATGTACATCGTTATGGCAACAGACCTGAGATTATTTTTGCAAGAAACTATTTTTGGAAACCATCCAACTGCAGCCAGTGAACAGGCACACAGGAAGGAACAAACTAAATCCCATACCATTCGGATCCTTATGTTATACCCTCTCCCTCCATTGAGTTGAATTTGAAGCAATTCTTTCACAACATGTGACCACTGTGTGGTGATGCTGTACTCTTGGCCCTCTGAAAAAAAGCATGAGACCGATAAACACTCATGGATTCAGGCTACAGAGTGTAAGTTTCCATAAACATGATCTCCCTTGTGAAATATGCTGAGGTTTGTTTGTTTTTAAATCCATGTATTTCCATTCACAAAGCATCTCAGACTAGGAGATCTAGGGTCACTTTTGCCTTTTAGCTCATACAGAAAAGGACAGGATGTTGAGAGGGGATGGCGATCCTGGATCAGCTCAACAAACTGTGCTGTGAATACGGACCCGAGTCAATGTACAAACAACCACGGTTTAGTTCTCTGCATAAATAAGTACAAAACATCTGCAACTTCCAGACATGTGAAATCCACTGGAAGATTCTTTTAAGATTTAATTTATTTGTTATTCATGGTTATTACAGCTGTAAAAACAGGCAGACAAGTCAACTGTATCCACATAAACTTTATGCAACATGTCAAGAAGAAATTACTGCTTAACAGTAAAGTCTGCATTTACCTGGTCAAAGAAATCCAAAACGTCAAACAAAGACAACTTGGATCTCATCGAATCTGCACTGTCACTCAAGAAAATTATCGAATGTTTTTGCAGCAACATCAGTGTTCCTAAAATATGCAAAAAGGACGTGACCTGATATCTCACTCTGAACGGTGAATCAGTTTTACTTTAAGCTGAAACATTACAGGTCCCAAAAATGTTGAGAAAGTTGTCCGGCTCTTGGCAAGGCTTTTCACAACGCACTTCATGTTAATGATGATGAGCAATGAGCTTTAGTAGACTACTGAGGCCGTCCAAGGGAAGGATTTATTACAATCCTAGTATACCATACTCACATGACATAACTAAATGACACTTATGCAATGTTTCCAGAGGTCAAGTGTTGTAAATGCTTTGATGTACTTTTTTTAAGATGGCTCCCTTTGTAGTATGTATCTTATTTAACTCCAGTATTTGATTCACATGTTAGGAGAAAAATCATGACAAAGGTAGTTTGTGTACAATACAGTACATGGTGCTTCTCAAAGTTAATCTAAATACATAGACAAAGGGGTGCGAGCTACAGTAGATTACACTAGAAGGAATCATGGAATGACATATTTAGAAGCAGAGGCGTAGAAGAGAGTAATTCCTTTAACACAACTGCAAAATTTTGCATCCAACAGCCTCTGCTCAGTCACGTGATGCATGGTGAATTCTTTAATTCTTGTAAGGGATGAGGAACACAGTAGCAACATGAATTTCCAGAGGGAAAAATGCTTTTTTGAAGAATGCATTTAACATTGTTTTTTAAGGAGCAAAACAAATAAAAAGATAGGACCTTAATGAAGTGCATTTTTTCTCATTACAATGAAGGAGCAATGGCGAGTTCATGAGTCCCGGTGCAGTCAGTGGGAGGCCTGGGGTTTGACTAACTCATAGCGACCCACCTGGCCCTCCTGCAGGAGCTGCCCGATCAGCTGGTCCTTGTGGACCTTGCGGCTGACGATGAGGAAGCGCTGCCGACCCTGCCCGTAGGACTTGCTGCGCAGGCCATACTTCTGTGATATCTGGTGGATCTGCTTGCGCTCGTCATTGTTGAGCTCAGTGGAGAAGCGTAAGTCGTCCTGCCGGTCCGAGCTGGCGTAGTTGCGGATGATTTCCTCGATATCGCGCTTGCTGAGCTGGTTACCGGGCTTGTCTGCATCCAGCCCCAGCCCCTCTCGGGAGAACTGTTCCTTGACCTTGATTGGCTCAGCGATTCCTTCGCCCTCCCGGCCCAGCCCGCCCCCTTTCCAGCCCATCTTCCGCAACAGCTGGTTCCCGATGTTGTCCTCCTTGATCTCCTGGCGGGTGGCCTCCTCCCCAGAGCGGGCCAGGATCTGGTTTCGGGAGATGGCGTCCACGTTGCCCTCCTTCCTCAGGTTGGATTTCACCACAGCCTGCGTCTGCCTGAGCGTGGCCAAGGCCTCTTCCGCCGCGATGTGCTTGACCGTCTTCTTGGGCCCCACGCCAGCTGCCACGTACTGGCCCTCCAGGTACACCTCACACCTCCAGCGGTGGTCGGGCAGTACCATAAATTTATAGTCGGCGGAGACCTTGTTGAACTGCGCCGTGTCGTTGATGATGCAGATGGCGTTGTCCGAGTTCTCCAGGATGACCAGCTCGCTCAGGTGCTTCTTCCTCCCGCCGTGGTGCCCGCCATAGCGACTGCCCGAGGGGTCGGAGGAGTAGTGGTTCCCCTGGAAAACTGCTGCTGCTCCTGCTGCTTGGCCGCCTGGTTCAGGCGCAGTTTCCTTAGGGCCTCCTCGGCAGCTGCATGCTTGGAGGTCTTCTTGTTCCCGGTTGCCTGAGCAACCAGCTCGTCCTGCAGGTAGACACTGCACTGCCAGACACTGCTGTTGGGGACCAGGTCAAACTTGTAGTCGATCTTCATCCGGTTGAAGGCGGCCGAGTTGTTGAGGATGCAGATGGCGTCATGGGCATTGTCCACGATGACGAACTCAGTCCAGTGCTTGCGGCGGTCGTGCTCGTACTGGCCCTTAGAGCTCGGAGGAGGCTTGTCCTCTGGGTTGCGCAGGGCCGGGAGGAAGGAGGGGGTTGGGGAGTGGGTCTGGCATACCACCATATCATTAACATACAGGTGCCTGTGCTTGCGTTGGACCACCCGCACCTCCACAGGCTTCAGGAACAGTTTGACGGCCTGCTCTGATGCTCGGTCCCTGGCCCCGTTTTTGCTGCCAGAGTATCCTGTGGACAAGTAGACACACTGGCACCTCAGCTCACAGGCATAGCCGTCCGACGGGACCTTCCTGTTCTTGGGAAGGTCTGATGGAGGGATGTCCTTCAGGTTAACGTAGATGTACTCTGGGTTAGTTTTGCAGGCCTGGATGCTTCGGCTTAGGATGAAGTTGTAGTTGGGAGTGTCTGGGCCACTCATTGACGTGGGGTCTTTGAAAGTGACGGCCATTGCAGACGCCACCCTGGCGATCAGCCGCTGCTTCTCCTCTAGCACAGCTGGGGAGATAGGTGTGGGCTGGGAGGAGCCGGAGCCAGAGCCGGAGCCTGAGCCAGAATAAGAGGATGGGCTGCTGTCTCCAGGGCTATTGTACACCCTGCTAAAAGCCCTGGTGGAGGAGGGCCTGTCCTGGTGCCCAAAGCCCAAGCCCTGACGCCCGGAATCCCAGCCGCCCGAACGGCTGCCTCCCCGAAAATCATCAAACCTGCGGGCATGGAAAGAGGAGTCTGAGTGCCGGGCGCTGTGTGCTTCAAACCTCGCAGTGTAGTCCTGCTGCGTTCTTGCCATGAAGCTGGAGGAGCACCCTCGGCTGCCGAACCCTAAGCCTCCGGTGCTGCTGGCGCCCATGTCGCGGTCCCTCCGGCGGGTCCAGGAATCGGACGAGTACGGTGTGGCACTCTGTGAGAAGGAGGACGACGACGACCCAGGGGAGCTGTACGGTCTGCCGCCATACAACGACGGGCTGTCATAGTCCCTCTGTCTCCCACTGTTCATCTCCCCCCTCCGACGCTCCTTCTCATTCTCCTTCTCATCTGTGCCTCCACCGGTGGTGCCACTGCTGACAAAGTGCACAGGCTCAAACCGCGGTCGGGGACCAAACTTGGAAACTGGCATCTTCCTCATAGGCTCCTCCCCTGTATTTAAGAGAAGCAAAACCGCTGTCATTGTATTCTCCAGATCCAACAGCAGGCCTGAAACATCTACAGCCCCTGCATAAGAGCACAGGGAGCTATGTCCTCCTGGTGACTCCTCACAACAGGGGGCTCTCTGCTTTAACTTAATTCCATTCAATTCACAACTTAAACTTCCATGACTCATGTATGTATTATGCAAACATTTGTGAACAAACATATCCGCATACACCAGGCAGGCAAACCTTTAGAGAACAGTAGACATTCTGTAACAACAAATAGGAATGTATACACCAATATATAGGAGTGCACACAGGGGCTTTTAAACTTAAATGGAAGCTCATTTTAATTAAACCTATTCTTAAAAAGTGTTATTAAAACCAGATTTACAGAGTGAAGGTATTGGTGCTGAACTCTTAAAGCTGCTTGCTCTTTTTTTAATTACACATTTACGTAATATGGTTATGAGAATTACTCAAACTAAGTTAACCTTTTAAAATGAACTGCAAAGGGTCATGCATTAACACCTTGTTTAAATAGTGTTATCACTGCTGTGCTTCACTGTGACAAGGTCATTAACTGTGAAAGCCAGACCCTACTTTCTTTTTCATTAAAATTTGATTGAAATTCATATTTACTGATCCAATTATGTGTTAACTATGTGTTTCCTCCCTCATGCATCAAATAAAACCATCTATCTTTAGAGTTATCTGCAATTTTCAGACGAAATTTGATTCCCCATTAAATATGTCTCAACATTAATTTCAAAATATTACTCTGAAGCTATTTTTTTAAATCAAAGTTTACTGAAAGCATGCTTTCACTTGTTCTTTCATTTGCAGTCCTTCCTATATTATAACAGACACTAACTGGGAAAACAAGCACAATGACAAGAATAGACTGCATAGCATTGCTTAACTGGTGTATCATTGATTTGAAAACTCTGATTCGTTTGAGACACACGTCAGAGCAAAGTTAACTTCACACTAGTTTGCAATGCAAGTATTGCAGTCAGTGTAACTGTTGCCTTCTCCATGTGTGAAATGAATGGGACATACATATCAGTGTTTAAAATAAACACAACAGCAACTACAGTAATACACTCTACTTGACCATTTCAGCAGAGACTTATGAGCCCAGACTGTGTTTGCTGCTGCACTTGAGGAGTATGACCCTAATCTGTCCCCATCAGGCAGGGAGCAACGAGCCTCCCCAGACCAAAGGCACAGGATAGCGAGAGGCCGCTTTCATGAGGCTAGGCTAGGCCAATGAAACTTTAGCCTGCTCCTCACAACATCTCAAACTTCCTTTCAAAAACAACCTGCTCTTAATCACTGTACACATACAGAGGTGTGTTAATGGTAAGCAGTTTAATAGGATACCATTTTCCCATACCTTTGCTAGACTCCAAAATGTCAATTTTCAAATTGTTTTCTCTACTGCATAGCAGAATTTCCATGTTATAATGAGTAAATTTCCATGTGAATTCATTGAGCTGAATTATTAACAGTAAAAGTAAAAAAAAATGAACAGTTCACATCACCCACAAAAGGGATTCAAAGGGTCCAAACTCACTGCCATCAGATGAAATCGGCCTCTTTTTTGCTTCAGAACTGGGAACCAGCTGGTAAGAGGGCATCTCGCCAACACCAATCCCTTCTGCCATGTCCAGCACCTTCCACGTCAATTCAGGGCCATACCTTCAGATAGGAGAGGTTAATCAAGGGAGCAAAGAATCAGTCTGAGTAAAATTAACTCAAGCCTTCAGCTACACCTGACATGAGGAGCCTCAATCAACAGTGGTCTAACTAAATTTGTTGTAGTACTTACAGCTAACTGCTTTACACTTCAATAAGGCACTTAGTTATAACACTGCTAAATAACTGACATTAAAACGCAAAAGGTAACTTTGAATCTAAGGTCTGTGTCAAGACAGTATCCAGGCAGGCTAGTCGCTGATTAATGACAAAATATCGAATATTATGCAATTTATTAATATCCCAAACCACGTTTTATAGCATCAGCTACTGCTATAATGCCACGCATTTCATAAATATCACTTGTTACAGCGGGCTATCTTTCTCAGCGAGGTGAACTACTTTGAGATGAAGTCAGATACTGCTTTAATTTTTTATTTTTGCTAAGGTTTGACAGATAAGTAGCCAGTCGCTATATTTTATGGATTACTGTAATATTAGTAAAGTTACAACTAATTTAAATGTTTTGAATGATTTACTAATGACGTCCTCCTGACAGCTAATAGATAGCTAACGATAGTTAGCCAACATATTCCTAATGTTTTGGTCCCCCTACCTTGCATCATGTATCCCACAAAGTCGAAACGTTGACAAGAGCTTGATCGATACCTCCCTATCTGTTCAATTTGGTTTTCCGCGTAAAACACAATAAGAATTACTGTTATACTGTCAGAGACTTTTCACTTTCCAATTTCGGGAAAGAAAGATAGGCCGCTACCTTGTGGGTTATCTACTCTATGGCACTTGCCACACATTCGGCAAATCAGCTAACTGGATAGCCAGCTCGCTAGCTAGGTCAGCGTCATCAACAACATGGCCGCCACGGCTTTTCGCAGTGCACTGTGGGAACGGTGTGGAGGCATTGGCGAGCTAATGATACAAAATAAATTGTCACACTGATTGATTCTAAAGCTAGTCTACGCACTTTTAAAACACAATCCAGGGCAAACTAACAACAGTTAAAACGAATGCATTGATTGTCCACTGAGGATAGCTGGATCTTACCATCTTACTTGGTGCGCCATCAGTTCATCATGTCAACAAAAGGTTAGTTAGCTAACGGTAGCTCTCTGGCTTGTGATAGCTGTATTAGTATTAGCTATCTAGCCAGTCGACAGTTCAGAACTAAAAGTAAAACAATTGTTTCAGTATTTTACATAACTACCTCACTAATCACCACCAGAATACCACATAAATAGATTGCCAGTTGGTACACAATCTTCCTTGTTGGTTTACTCGCTATGATAAATAGTGACACAGCTACCGATAGCTAGCCCACTAGGCACAATCCAAAAATCTGCAGAACAACACATCACCACGTTATGAACAAGTGACGCAGTCACAACAAGCTAACGGTAGCTTGCTATCCTCTGCTACTAACAAGCTTAACAATTCTCTCTCATCACGTAAACATTGTCAGACTTATCTGGCTAACAAATCAACGCTAATTATCACTTCGATAACCTTAGTAGTAGTTCATTTTCTTATGCGTAAGAAATGGCCTTCAAATAACACTAAAAGCTAACGTCAGCTTTACGTGCATTAATGTTACAAAACATATCTGCTAGCTACCTAGTGAGACTGCATGCCAAATCAAACGCTTTCTTTACCTGTTAGGGTGCAGCTCCGATGTCCTTGTCTGAAGAACTTAATTCACGCTGCACTGCCGGATGATGAGACGAACATTTGCAGGCGTCTTCTCTTGGAGACTTAGCTAACTAGCAAGTTAGCCCGTTACACGACCTCCCGCCACTCGTTCTCTCAGCAGTTTCCTCTCCTCCCCTCCTCCATCCGTCTCTTCATCATCCTTTGCTGGTCTAGAGATGACTGCGCAGACGTCATCGGTAGAATATTGGCCACATAAACATCTACTTCCAGACAGCCAACGGGGCTCACATTAATTTTACCAGGAAAGCGCCTAGTAGCTACCTAACGTTGTATTATTGTTGACTAAGCTTAACCCGATAGGCCTGTTTTCCCATGAAGCAGACAGTGTATGCGTATCCTACTCGTTTGTTTTTACTTACTTATTATTATTGTTGTTATTATTACTACTACTACTAAGCTACCGTCATCTAATTGCTTTTAAGAGAGTTAAGAGTATTCCGCAATTTAAAAATACCTAATTGGGAAAATATGACAATATGCAGATGAGTAGCATTGGTTTGCATAAATATTTGTGTGCATTAGAGGTTTGAAATCTAAGGATTTGTAAATTGTCTTGCTCCGTTGGCATGATAGTTCTCATTCATTTCATTGGGAGCACTACGTTATCACTGATGTTAGTGCAAGCTCGAACCTCTTGTTACGAAGTCCATGCGCCCTCTCGTGGCCACTCATAAATACAGACTGAGGGGGGTGTTCGATGTGAACGACATGGGACCCCGCGTCCTCCTATGGAGACATCCGTTTTTGGCTTTGTTGTGGCCTATCCATCATTTTTCCTTACTCAGGCATTTTGTACTGAAATGTTTACGTTTTTTCGGACTTCTTGTGGTAACCATAGCAACATCTGCCCAAGCAGTTGAAAATAAGATGGCACCAATCTCTGTGAAGTCCTTGTATGGGAGCAGTGTAACTAAAATAGACAATGTAAGAAAGTGCATCAAATTCTGACACTGAAATTTGTTTACTTGCAATTAACAGCATGTATAGCTTGGCATGATATGTTAGTTTGAAATCTTTAAGCAATAGTCATGAGCCAGCACACTATTTAACATTAAATATTCGTACAAGGACAGTGGGGCTACATTCCCATGAAAGTCACTCATATAGTGGGGTTAGGTATGGGAGAAATTTAAAACAGCAAAAGTTTGCTTGAGTGTTATGTTTGTCTTTATTTGTTTCCCTTATTATGGGAAGACAGAATAGTTCCTGAGTTCTACAGAAGAGAAATCAACAACGGTATTAAATTTCCTGCTACTATACTTTGTTCATCAATTTTTTTTTGTTTTAGTCGACATTGTATCTCTCATTTTAATTTATGTTTCCATGCTCTGAAACTAGATATTGTTTGCAAGTACAATATCTACAAACAGTAAAGTAAGCATATATTGTGTTCTGATGGGATTCTAATTTTATGAGATATAAATTATTTGCGCTGTTTTACACTGCACTGTTGTTTTTTTAGAGTTTGATACACTACATTCTGTTATGGTAACCATGTGGTGCTATGTAGTAGAAAGTACTTTTAAAATGTTACATTTATTGTCACAACACAGACCCACTGTCCTTATTTGAGGACATTTAAATGCACATACAATCAAAGTCTGGGTCTCAGGAGGTACCGTAAACACATTGGAATTATTATTATTATTACAAGAGGACTAGTTTTGGGAAACTGAATCACAGTTTACAGTTTGAAAAGATTTTAACGTGATTAACCCTCCTATTATTTCAATTTTTGAGCATACTAGAAAATATTTTTTGTCAGCACAGAAGCATTTATGCTTGGTGTTATTAATGTAAGGAACATATTAAAAAAACACATTTGGTGAATAGACATACCCCCTGACAGTGTATGTTACACAGTTGCTGTCTGGCTCAAATGTACCCAGCGGTGTGAGTGAAGATTAAACAGACTCCCTCTGTCACAAATTAATGTACTGAACTACAGGGGAAAGAAGACATGCAGTTGTTCTTGAGCAGTTTGTTCCTTTAATCACAATACTGCCTTCATTCTGCGAATGTGTATAGATCATAGGCCTGTATCTACTGATTTTGGATGGACCAATCAATCTCACTCTACCAGAAGATATCAAGTCTCAGTAAAAAGTCATCAATTAGTTTAAGAAATACATTGATTTATATTTGTCTATCATTTCAGACTTCTCTCTGCTCCCAGTATTCATCATATTCAATGTAATTTATTACTTTGATATTTTTAATACTAAAATGAGTAGCACATAAAAATATATTCTATGGTGGAGTAAAAATCCAGTTTTAAAGCTGGTTTTATTATTAGTAAATGAGGTAACCTTTATTGCAGATAAATGTGATTATATATGTACTAATTCATAATTGTGTGTTACTGTAGATAATCACATGCACGCTGGATCAAAATGGCCCAGTTGCTTTGCATAGACTGAACCCCCCGAAACTTTGCAGCTCGAGCACCAGATAAGCCCAGAGCAAAGGCCTTTGGCCAACTGCACTAAAGTTATGCAACTGAAAATGCAATGCCATTGCTAACCGCGGTCATTGACACAACACAGTTAATACATTTGAAGGTAAAATAGTTTTCTTTACTTACATTTAGTATGTTGTGTAATTATACATCTATAGTACTGTGATACATTTGGTTAAGTACTGCTTATGTTGTAATATTTATATTGTTAACGGATACTTGAAATAATGGTTTTATTGACTGCTATACAAGTCATCTGATTCCTTTTTTCACAGGAGGTATTTAGACACTGAAAACACTGATTTCTCATGTTCTGTTTTCTGCTCACTGAGTGCAGTGATGAGGTTTTACAAGACTGGATCAGAAACAGTATTGTCAGATTCAGAATAGAAAATGGAGAGGAAAAACATTTTTAAAATTGTTTGTGGGGGAATGTAAGAAGTCCTGCACCATGCACACATGATTCTTGGTGTTTCGTTTGTGAAAAATGCTCTTTAGTACCAACTCTTCGAGTAATTTTTACAAAAACAACTAGAAAAACATGGAAAAGAACAATGTTTTTGGTGCCTTATGAGAGTAATTCAATTAATGAGTTTAATTATAATGAAGGTCATTAATTGATGGATAAGGACCAATCAGACAGGGTGTGTGTTGTTGACGCATCAGGATTGGTCAGCTGCAATAACTGCTACTGCACAAGGATGAGTGAAGTTTGAAAACATCAGTCAGCTCTTTTATTTAATTTTGCAGCGCTGATGAGTTTTTCATTTCAAGGGAAGCTACCGATTTCTGTTGCAGGCTGCAGTGAAACAAACATTGCATGCTTGGATATACGATTTCATTTTAAACATGCACTTTTTGTTTTTTATTATTTTATTGAAAATGAACACCAATGGAATCATACAACAGTAAAATATCTCACACTGAAATCCGAGGCAGGGCTGGGCCATTGGCGGGGTGGGTCAATGACGAGCGTAGATGCTATCAAATTTTATGACAATTTTGACACCACAGAGTTTACATTAAAAGAAAACAAAATGTGATTCTCCAACACTGTCAATTATCATAAGACATGTCTCCACTTCATAATTAATTACACAAAATAGATCCTTATAATAAATCATGTATATAAATGTATTCCTAGTATCTGGTATTTAGGTCATTCTCAATGACCAAATTTATTAGTCTGTGATAGTCCTCATATTACTATTTGGCAAATGGGACTGAACCATCTGTAAGAGGTTTTTACTGAACTGCAAATTACAAATGGAGTGACCTCGCAAGAATAATTAACTCAGTATGGAACATCTGAAATTAAGACTTATAATAATAAAGAAAATGACATTAAAAGTAATAGCAATACTAACTAGAATAAACTAGATTGTAAAAAAAAAAAAAAACATGTTGGAAGGCGCGAAAAACATGGATTAGTCAGAGGAGACACAAAGCACAACGTGTCAGACACTCTATGTGGCCTACATGGCATTTGGAAAATATATTTTGTGGCTAAATGGGAAAACATCAGAAATTTTAATTCTAATCCTAAATCGATGGTCATATATCATACGGTTCTCTATTTTGTACAAATATAAAAATGGTTTACTCTAAATGGACGATAGCGTTCTCTTTTTTACTCATCTTCTCACTAGTTTTTTCTCTGGTCCTCTTTGGATTTTTAGCTCTCACAGCCAGAATATTGACCTGGTTTGAAACCACAGCCTTCAAGAAAAAATTAGTTGGGGAAAATCAACAGCATCTTGACATTGTCTGCTAAACTAGTATACTTCAGATGTAACTCTAAGAAAATACATACGAAATGAAATAAGGAAAACGCGTAAACATTAAGTATCCCTTATTTTAGAAGTTAAGATTCCCTTACTTTCTCCCTATGAGAGGAAAGCATTGTCAGATTGGGCATATCAGCAGGTCACATTGGAAAACTACATTTGCCATTCTGTTGATTCTCAGGCTTCAGAAGGAACAAGACATGTAAAATATGAACGATCGTAAGGATGGTAGCTCATGTGCATCAGCTGTTTCGAAATTCAATGTGTTTATATACGTTTTTAATCAAACAGAGCGGTGATTCTCTGGTTGAGTCTCCTCTTCTTCACCAACCCCTTCCTTAGCGGGAATAGCACTGCAATCCAGAGGCCTAACACTGACAGCGTGTACTGATGACTACACAGATGAATGTGACAGTCATCACCAGGCGACAACTGGAAGACAGACTATTCCATCCTACCGTCACTTCTGGTGTTGGGGCTGGTGCTTTTTTCCAAAAAAATGACAAATAAAAAAAATACCATGTAAGGCCAACATATGTCCGTTCTTAACAGGGTGAGGGGTGGGGACTGGAGGGGGGGGACGAAATGGATGTAAAAAGTAAATTATTCAAATGGTTGCTGGGAGTAAGGAAGCAATGAATAGGAAACAGGTGCTTAGTTCTTGAGGAAGCTGCAGAGTCCTCTTCAGACAGGCGCCCAAGACAGATTAAAAGAAGCTATAGAGGGGAGGGGGGGAGAGAGGGAGGGGGAGACACACAGAGAGATGTGCGGGTTACCAGACAGAACCAAGCAGGTAAAGAGAGCAGTAAGCACCTGTTAAAAGGACAAGGGCAACCACCTGTTAGCAATTAACCCATTCCTGCTGACGGAGTCTCACCCCCTAAGGACAGCTGTGCCGAGGGTAGCACTTAAATATGCAAACCATAGTCTGTGCGGGGAAAATATTGACAACAATATTCAATACTACTGAGAAGACAAAGAGTGGCACTGAGCAAAGCCAGTCAAGGCTCAGAAATGAACATGAACTACCCTCAAAATCAGCGCTGAAGGACATCAGCGGGTTACGATGGATTAGGAGGTTTGAGGTCATTTCAGGGCGAAATAATAAACCAGCACTGTAGCCTTGCTGTTTGGGCTGGTCCCATCATGCTCCCGGAACTGTGTATTTAAAAAGCCTTTCACAAGAGCAAGTCCCATTTCTTTTCTGGGCCAAAGCAGAAAATCAATTAAATATGGAGTAATTGCTCAGGAAAAGTAATTTCTAAACAAAGGGGTATGAAATTCTCCCTGACTGTAAAGCAGTCACTATGAAGTACAAAGTAAAAGCTAAAGGTGTACCTATCCCTTATGGCTGCCAGTGGAGTTGTGCACATTAGCTAGACTGGAGAAAGGTGCAAGAGATAACAGAAAAAAAACAACAAAAACAATTACAGCAACAGACATGCTTTAGTAGGCAGACAACATGGTTAAAGCTGAAGGGTAGATATTGAGTGGAGCCAAACAGCATCATATCCGCTAAAGAGTGCGTAGCTTTAGATCTAGTTCTATCCCACACGGCTAGGGTCCACTCTTTCTCTCTCTCTCTCCTTGGGCAGAGGACCACGTTACCCACAATGCCATGGGCCTGGTCCCTTAGTAAAGCCTGGTAGTGGAGCAACTACTCTGTGCAGAGCCAGGGATTACTGCAAAGGAAAAGTAAATACACACGTGGCAGTGAGCAGGGAGGGCACGGCAGGGCAGGTCCTGATAGGAGAATGAAGCTTCAGGAACTACATGATGGGAGGAGTTACACACAGGAGCTACCAATCACTGCCACTTCTCAACCAATCAAAATACCCCCCTTAGCAGGACAGAGAATGACTGGCTCAAATCAATAAGTCACTGATAGCTTATTGCAGCTCCCCAATTTTTTTTGGTTTCATGAAACTTCATTCTTCCATCCCTAGTGGTAGGTAGATCACACAACAGGTTGAAACTCGAACAAACACCAGCACACCAGCGGTGAGGGGCTGAAAGAGTGAGAATCCCTGCACCAGCAGCCCCAGGGGTCCAGGGGGACACACAAGCTCAGAGGGACCAAGGGCGTGCAAGAGGACACCAACATCTCCGGCAGCAAAGCAAACACACATAGCACATAGTAATCTAAGACCTTCTCTTGTTGTGTGTTTTTTTTCTGTTTGGAAGAATGGTGGGTATTACAGATGTTACAGAATGAGCATATGGTCCATGAAAGAAAATATCAAAATCAGAAAGGTGTCTTATTCCCCCATACGGATGTTAAAATGCCTCAATGTGGCCACTGTGGGCAGAGACAGGAGTCATTCCGTTACCTCAGTGCACTGTGCAAGGCCAGAGGAAGAGAGGATGAGAGCAAAGCACAGATAGAGAGAGAGAAAGAGAGAGTGGGAGAGAGAGTCACAGACTGACTGGTGTGCCTGTGCAGACAGAGGGCAGACTGGAGGTCCAGGCAGCCAGGCAGCAGGCCCTAGGAACAGCTAAAGGCAGCGCTGTGACAGATTGTGGATGAGAACACTGCCCCCTTCAGGAGGGTCAGTGTTCCACAACACAAAATAAATACAACTAAATTAAAATAAACTACCGGAGAAAGCAGCACTGGAAACTATGCAAATTCTACCACCAAGTAAGAAGAATGTCACCAACAACATGGACTATGTGATACACCTACACTCTCTTCTTTCTCAATCTCACACACCCACACATTCACTCTCACAGTCACACATTAACTCACTTTCACTCCAAGAAGAGAGAGGTACACTTGCTCAAATGTTGTGCCCTACAACTGTAGCATATATTATGCGCTATTTCATTATAACTGCATTGTATACATTAATTTATTTACATATCTGGCAGAAATAAAAACACAGTATCAGTATGTATGTGTATGAAAACACAATGATTTTGGTCACAGTTAAATGGTTGGTGTATATTTGTATTTTATTTTTTAAAGAAGTAGGTAAAGTATCTTTGTGAACACTGATACAGGTGCAATCCTGGTCCCTTCGAGTTATCTGTAAGTCTTATATTTGGCTGAACTTGTGCTCGTGTGTGTATATAGAAAAAGAAAGTCACAATTGGTTTAAAAAGCCTTAAAAAAAACAAAAAAACATTGTGCTTAACGGTTGCTAGGGTGACAGCTCTTCTATCTAACACAGGTTTGCCAATAGCGTTTTTTTTTATGTTTGATGTATTAAAAGACAATGAGGTATGACTGAAGAGGTCTGATGAGCATTAACACTGTTTATGCACATGCAATGAAGGCAAAGCCAAAACGAACATCGCCCCATCAATGTCTTCACTCACATTCCTCAAGGTATCCTCAATGTAATTTATGCTATTTTAAATAAGTTATATTCATATAATTAATAAAAATAGCACGGTCTGATTATAAAAACCCATGTATCTTAATGTCTGAGTTTGACCCTCAGAGAGAGACAGCCTGACACATAAAATCACATGACTGAAGCTGTCCTAATCCAATACAAAAACCAAACAATGTCTCTCATTCACTGACAAGCTTTCAGGAGATACCAGTTTTTTTTGACAGTGCTGACAATGTTACACCAATACTAAATAAGAAATAAATTTTATATTTTGATATTGTAATTTTTGAGGAGTTTTTGAAAGCGCGGAGAGGGGCACCTTCAGAAAGGGCAGGATAACGTGGGTGTGATGCGCTGATGGGCGGGGCTTAAAGGGGCCGTGTCGGACCGCCACGCGATGTTCGCTTTGTCTCAACTACATCTGCAATCTCCTGCCTCTCACACAACGGTACTCACGCACGGTTATGTTATCAACAGCAGCTCTTAAAGTCGTGCAGAACAAGACTGTTACCACAAAAAACAATAAGGAGTTTATTAAAATTAGAACCAAGGAATAATAATAAAAATAACACATAGTCCGAAGAATTAAAACAAACAGGACATAATAGTCTTTTATGGGAGTAAAAAAAAATGTGGTCTTTGAGTTAACAGTTCAATTCACAGTTCTGGCAGGCATCTTCCACAGACAATTGTATCTTTGACATTTGGGATGTGTGTGTGTGTGTGTGTGTGTGTGTGTGTGTGAATGAGTGTGTGCGCACCTGTGAGTGTTTGTGTGTGTGCACACTTGTGAGTGTATGTGCCTGTGAGTGTGAGTGTGTGCCCGTGTGAGTGTGCACGACTGTGTGCGCACCTGTGTGTGTTTGTGCGCGTGCCCCTGTGTGTGTGTGTGAGTGTGTTTGGGGAGGGGGACACAGGGAACTGCGTGGCTCAGGAGGAATGGGGGAGAACAGTCATTCACAGCTGGCTGAGGAAGCACTGTCTACAGGAAGCCTGAACTGCAAATGAAAGAGAGGGATGGTTAATGTCTCCTAGGGTTACCATCAACACTCAAATGTATATTTAATTTCTATATGATATATAATAACCATGAATGACTAATAGAAGAAGGTTAATAATTAAGTGTTAGTTACAGGTTATCATGCTGTCAGATTTTTCTGAAATGCGTTTTTGAAAAGGTGTGGATTTTATGGAGGTGAAACATAGGATTCCTTTGGCTGTTCAATAACTTAGATTTGGAAGCTCAAAGTCTGGTGGGGCTGCAGTGTTTGCTGGGTTTCGATGTTTCAGAATGAGTGCTGAATTCAGTCACTGTCTGGCAACACGTGTTTCCAAGGCCTAAAGCCTGCGGTTACTGCGGTCCCTCAGAAACGCTCTGAAAAATTTCATCGCTTTCATTTGTGCTCTTCCTTATTGAAGACTGTAGGTGACAATTCAACCTCGGGAACGAAAACCCTCTCATCATTATCACTTTGTGCTGTTCTAACGATCCTGATGAAGGTATTTGCGGTGGGTCGTACGTAGTCTGCTTTTAGGACTCTTTATTGAAAAATTATTTTAAATAAACAGCATCGGATTTGAAAATGGAAGTTAATTTAGCTTTGGAAATATTGATGAATACGTCCGCTTTTAAGTGCGAGAGACGGAGGTCACGCTCACCCCTGGTGGGAGTGACAGGAAATGACAAACTCGTCCTTGACGAAGCGATGGGAAACAGCCGGGTGATAGCCGACCCGTCTCTGCTTTGTTTCAACACGCCGCCCCACAGAGATGCTTCCTGAAATCGCAGCTTCCTGTGCGGCTGGGCTCCATCACTGCCACAGACAGCCTGCGGCCTCCCACTTCCCAAACAAGCTTAATCTGGCTCTGAGCAGCACAGACGGCAGGGCTGCCATCTTCTTGCCATTTTTACACATCCCTTTTTCCTCTTACAATACATTAACGAGAATACAAGAACTCTCACTGCCCTCTGAAGATTTCATTTCACTGCTTTTCTGGGGCTTGGCGTGGGAGGGACATGTTCTGCTGTAAGCCAACAAAATCATTTTTAAAAAGCCAGCAGAACAAAGATTTGTCTTGAGGGCAAGAATACAGCAGCAGAGTGTTTTTATTATGGAAGCTCCTATCTGAAAGGGCTTTGTGTCATGGGAAACAGTGAGCAGTGTGATGTCACAATAGCTGGCTTTTGTAGTTCCAGCTGGCAGGCTGGGACATCACAGCACATAAGGACTAATATACTGTGTGCCGGGCACTGGGACTACAGCCCCCATGAACATCGTTCATTGGCACTCAGTGCTGTGGCCTCCTCCGCAGGAATTCTGCTCTATGGGCGTTTTACAACCAATACAAATGAGAATGCTGAGAATTTCTCAATCGCAGTATTACGCTGTATGGTCACACCCACAAAGATGTTTGCTTACTGTCGGAGCCTATGAATTCATAAATCCTAGATGTTGTCAAAAAGGGTTGCTTTCATAATTGTGCGACATACTGATTGTAAATGTTTAAACGTTTAGTTTTTTTGTCATCAGAGGACATAGCTGCAAAGCACTTATGCTTCCTATCTTGCTGCAGATGTAACCACATCATAACCACGTTGGGGGTGGGGGTTCTAACGACCGCAAGCTCATCCAACTTTTAGGTTTTTTAAATGATTTCATTTGAGGAGTACGGTAACACGCTGTATTGTCTGACGTTCAGTCACATCTTCTATCCCTTCACCAAGGTCTGACAGGCACAGAGTTAGTCAAAGAGCCTTACCGAGCTTGAACTTCATGCAACATGCAGCAAGCGAGGGAACGGTTAACTGAAAAACAGCACACACGGGCACATGTAACATGTACTGCATGCACAAATCACATGATAAACCATTCCATCCCAGGTCAATGGGTCACTGCAGAAGCACTGCACTGTGCTGTGCATTTACCAAGCATGTGTTCAAACGCACAAACGGTTTGCACAGAAGAGTAAACATGCATGAAATATACCGGTGCCTTGAAAGTACAGAGGACCGCTTCTAAAATGCAAGTACACTATTCGCAGTGCTACATCAGTAACCCATTAACACATGGTTATTGGAGGTGAAACCAAACTAATGATGCATGTTGTGGATCGAGGCCAAAAGGAGTGACTTTTGTGATGTGATGAAAAGAAAAGAAAAAGCAGGATGCCAGTTTCAGTTCTGAAGCTTAAGAGAGAAAAACAGGGTATACAAAGAGAAAGGGAGTGAGATAGAGAGAGCGATAGAGAGAGAAGTATTTCCAAGTGTAAAAAAGAGAACCTTGTCAGTGAAAGTGTCTTCTTCCTTTCTAATGCCTTGGTTTTGTGGTCAAATCAGCTTGAAAGCACAACCAGGAGTGATTTCCAACAGCAAAGAGGGACAAAAGTGAGGAAACAATAACACAGCTCGTCCCTCTGCTTACTGAGACCCCGGACCCCGGACCCCGGACCCCAGCTCATTGGCTCATGTCTGACACGCTCTCTCTGCTGGGGGAAACTGCGCAGGGCAGCAGTGGGCACTCTGTGTCTACCGTACTAAACCGAGGAGCTTTCAAAGCACTGCTACTGTGTGCCCATCCTCAGACACCATGGCCCTCTGCTTCCACACCACCCCTATGGGAAAACCTTCACAGTACTAAAGCAGATCCACAGAAGCACAGGGGCACAGGGCTATAAGGACACAGGGCTATAGGGGTAAAGGGTTACAGGAGCACAGGGCTATAAGGACACAGGGCTATAGGGGTAAAGGGTTACAGGAGCACAGGGCTATAAGGGCACGGGGTACATGGGCACAGGGGTACAGGGGTAGAAGGGCAGAGGGCTACCGGGGTACAGGGGTAGATGGGTACAGGGTTACAGGAGCACAGGGCTATAGGGGTACAGGGGCAGAGGGGTACAGGGCTGTAGGGGTACAGGGGCACAGGTCTACTGGGGTGCTGGGGCACAGGGGTATAGGGGTAGATGGGTACAGGGTTACAGGGGCACAGGGCTACTGGGGTATAGGGGCAGATGGGTACAGGGCTACCGGGATACTGGGGCACAGGGCTGTAGGGGTACAGGGGCAGAGGGGTACAGGGCTGTAGGGGTACTGGGGCACAGGGCTATAGGGGCACAGGTCTATAGGGGTACAGGGGCAGAGGGGTACAGGGCTGTAGGGGTACTGGGGCACAGGTCTATAGGGGTACAGGGGCAGAGGGGTACAGGGCTGTAGGGGTACTGGGGCACAGGTCTATAGGGGTACAGGGGCAGAGGGGTACAGGGCTGTAGGGGTACTGGGGCACAGGGCTATAGGGGCACAGGTCTATAGGGGTACAGGGGCAGAGGGGTACAGGGCTGTAGGGGTACTGGGGCACAGGTCTATAGGGGTACAGGGGCAGAGGGTACAGGGCTGTAGGGGTACTGGGGCACAGGTCTATAGGGGTACAGGGGCAGAGGGGTACAGGGCTGTAGGGGTACTGGGGCACAGGTCTATAGGGGTACAGGGGCAGAGGGGTACAGGGCTATAGGGGTACAGGGGTACAGGGGCAGAGAGGTACAGGGGCACAATGGAACAGGGGTACAGGGCTGTAGGGGTACTGGGGCACGGGTCTATAGGGGTACAGGGGCAGAGGGGTACAGGGGTACAGGGGCAGAGGGGTAAGCTGCAGAGGTGGGCACTACTCATCCTGAACTGTCAAGTCAAACACAAACACAAAATAAAAGACTCCTTCTTGTGCTAAAGGCAAGTCATGAAATGCTCTTTCTGTAATTCATGGGGGAAATAAAGTGTATTTACTGTCCTGTGCGCTGATGACACGGCTGTTCCACCCATTAGTGCAGCCCACAACGGCTCCTCAGTTTGGCACAATAAACAACAAGAAAACAACAAAAACACAACAGCAGTGCTTTCTGGTGCGAGTGGAGCAAACTGAAACTGTGCACAACACCACCCACACATGAATTAAAGACAAAATAGTTACAATAAGTGAATAGTAGTGCATGTGCAGAGGGTATTCATCTAATATGCTGCAGGTTAAACTGTTTCTACATGCTCTGTAAAAGGGTTCACAGTTAAGACAAAATTAAAATCACATTCTCTCCCAGGGAGGTGAAATTGCATCCATTAGGGCCAGTTGCACAAAAAAAAACACAAAGGAAAACAAAAACCTGACCTAACTAATGAGCTGAATTAGTTAGATACATCCTTCTGTAGGCCACCTTATTTCGATGGCTCCTTCATGGAGTCGCCCTGGGCAACAGTTTGCAGTGGGTAAGTTACAATAACAGTGATTGAAAGGTGTGGCATCGATTGGCTGTTCCAGTGTACCTGGTAGCTCGTGTTGTTTAGATGGTCATTGTCGATGGGGCGAATGCACTGTCTGCGCAACGTGGAGAGCGATACTTACTTTTTCCTCTCCTTTTCTCTCTTCAGCGTGGTGGAGCCCCCTGCCTGCTGAGCTTGGGACTGCAGGAGCTCTGCGGCGGTCTTCCTCTGCTTGAAGGCGTTCAGCTCATCGTCCAGCGACTTCCTCTTGTCCTCCAGTTTCTTCTTCTCATCTTGGTGCAGCTTCTTCAGCCGGTCAAACTTCTCGTGTAGCTGTTGGTGTCAGATTAAAACAAGCACAAAAACCCGTGACTCAGGTGAGCACAGACCACCAGGGCAGGTCCGGATGTGGAAGATAACGAGTCTACAGCTTAAAGGGGAAAAACAGAATTCGTCATGCGATTTGATCCAGCGCACTGGCTGAGTTACAGCAGCACCTCACCCCTTCCCCCTCCAAACACCCATTACACGTACGTGCATACACACACACACACACACACCTACAAACTAATAACCACAAAATCTGCATGCATGCACACAAACACACACACACACACACACACACACACTGACGTACCTCTTTTTCAGCCTCCTTCAGCTCCGCCTCCTTCTCCTTCACTCTCTGCACAAACATCTGCCTCATCTCCTCCTCCTTCTTCTGCAGCTCCCCCATGAATTCATTCCTCTTAGCTTCATATGTCTCTTGCAGGCTGAAGTGGGCACAGCACAGGAGATCAGGAGAATGTCACACCACACCAAACCACAGAAAGGGTACGGGGAGATCAGGATGATGGCAATGAAAATGAATTTGAGGAGTGTGAGCTGAAGAGGGCCAGCCCTGCTCACCTGAAGGGCTTGCTGTCAGGGTCGGTGTCTTTGAAGCCCATCTCCTCCAGCTTGCAGCGGCGATAGAGCTCGTAGTGCCGCGTGTGCGTCTGCTCCCGCAGGTCCTCCATGTTCACCCGAATCAGCATCTCCCTCAGCTTCACAAAGTCACAGTGGCTCTCGTTCTCAACTGCCAACAACACGAGCACGTTAGCACGTCCCTCAGCTTCTCAACTGCCAACAACACGACCATGTTAGCACATCCCTCAGCTTCACAACTGCCAACAACACGAGCATGTTAGCACGTCCCTAAGCTTCACAACTGCCAACAACACGAGCACGTTAGCACATCCCTCAGCTTCACAACTGCCAACAACACGAGCATGTTAGCACGTCCCAAGCTTCACAACTGCCAACAGCATGAGCATGTTAGCACATCCCTCAGCTTCACAACTGTATATATGTTTGTATGTGTGAGAAATGTATCCTAATCTCAACAGCCAATGACACAACACACCAAAAACAATGTTTAAACTAATATTTATCAGCATCACCCATAACACAACACAAGACTAATCACAAAGGACCTGAATTCCCAAAGAAAAACTTCTAGGAAAACAGAATATTCCACTGCACCTCACATTCCTGTACCAGAGAATTCAGAACCTTCCTGTACACCTCAACACCCTGTATCAGGGAAAACAGAACGTTCCTGAATCTGCTTGGTTTCACGTCACTGATGCGGGCCACACTGCAGAGGTCGGTGTGGGGGAGGCTTTAATGCGCTGGAGTGCCACGTGCAGCTTCCAGAGAGGAGGTGAAACCCAATGTCACGGGCAGCTTCGGGCTAGCTCTATCGTATTTCCGCTCAACAGGGGGAAGGCACGTGTGCAAACATACACACACACACACAAGCATACACATGTGCATTATAATTTCACTCTCACAATTCACTTTCAGACAAATATACTAATATAAATTAGATCCATACAAATACAAGCCAGTACAGAATGCCCACACTAAATACTGCTGGTTATTGTGTGTAATGCAATCAGACTGCATGAATGAGACTTCGACGGAAATGTGACACTTCCTGTGTTCATCGGATCAGTGTTACGTCCAATGATTGCCAATAAATCAATCACGGCAAAACAAATGACCACCCATGACACAGCTTCTCCTCACATTTCCATTGGATCTACATTGATAATGAAAGTGTTATGGTTTTTATTGTACTCAATTAAGTCTAAATCAGCAGGTCTGTGGAGGACAAAACAGTGGAGAGGAGGATATGTAAATCTGTGAGCTTATGAGAAAAATATTTATGACCTTTTCCAGGTTCTAATTTGCAGAGTGCATATCTGAGTGCATTTGGTTGTGCATGTGTTTGTGTTTGTGCGTGTCCTGTGTGAAATTGCATGTGTGCACATGCATTTTTCTGTGAGTGTGTGGATACTTGTGTGTTGCTGTGTACATATGTCAAGTGTGCACATTAATTATTCTGTGAATATGTGTGTGCACACACCTTGTGTGTGAGTGTGTGCATATGTACTGTGTGTATAGCATGTGTGTGTGTATATCTAGTCTGTAATTTGGTGTGTGTGTGTGTGTACGTACATGAGTGTGCACATGTGTGTGTCTGCGCGTATGCAAGTGTTTCTATATACTGTAGTTAAGTGTGAATGTGTGTGTATATCACCTTGTGTATGTATTGTATGTATGTGAGTATTGTGTGTGTGTCTGTGTGTATACATCATCTGTGAGTGTGGGACTGTGTGTGTGTGTGTGTGTGTGTGTGTGTGTGTGTGCACAGTAGGACTAGGCAGTGGATGAGTGAGGAGGAGCAGGGCCAGATCGGAATGTCTTGCTCTCATTTCCTGTGTTGGACGTGTCATTTCCTGTGTGGGATGTGACTCCTGCTTACCCTGCACTGTTCCCCAGGGGTACTGCCGCGCTTTCACCATCTTGTTCCCGATCTTCACTTCCTCTGTGCTGCCCACCACTGCGAATGGCAAATGGCCCTGTGGGAGAGAGGCAAGGAGACACACACGCACACACATACACACGCGCAAACACGTACACACGCATACACAGACAGACATACACACACATACACACACAAACACACACACGCACACACACACACACACACACACACATACTGTCATTACAGGTGTGTCTCAAAATATGTTTCATACTGTGACGTCTGGATGCACTGATTATTATGTTTATATGTTATTATGTTGTTTTTCTGAAAGTAAATATGATTAACATAGTTTTGCTTTTCTTTTGAGCCTTGTCTCATAATTTCAGTGGCAAACCACATTAGGAGTTTTTAATGAGGAAATTGAGCTGCACTGACAGGATGATGGAAACTCCATTTGTTAAGGAAAGTATTGACTAAATTCCCTACCCCTCCCTCCATCCCTCCCTTCCCCCTCCATCCCACCCTCCTGCCTCCATCCATCCATCCCTGCTTGCTTCCACATTTCATGTTCTTAGAGAAGTGAACAATAAGCTTCAGTTTTCTGTCTTTGTTTGGCTTGTTTTGCAGAGGCCGGTAACTGCCATTTCACAGTATATTGCAAGGATTTACTATCATTCATCTGGAGGGCGTTTTGGAGCTGGATCTCTGTCAAAGTCAGACGTCAAACTGCAGGACTGCTGAGACTGGGGTCTATCCAGTGATGAGATTCTTTAAATACCGCGCTGCCCCACTAGTCCAATATGTACAGCCTGCGGCAGCCCTTAGCCTGACTCCAGCAGCAGGAGACGGCACACAAAAACCCTCCCCCTGAGCGCAGGGCGCTAATGGAGCACGGGTCCTGCCAGGCGATCCCACTGATGGATCTGCTCCGACACCCCGCTGCCGGGGGCATCCATTCGACCTGTATTGGAGCTATGGGGGGACTAAATCTGTGACCTTGCAGCGAGCACTGAGCTGGGTAATTGGCTGCGCTGGACTCTACTGCATACACTATTCTCTCGCTGTCCCTCTCTCTGCTCCAATCTGCCTGTTATTGCAAGGGGTCTGCTCCCTGCAGCGGCCAGCTTTCTGCTGTAACTCTGTGCTGCTGTTACAGTGTGCTGCTCTCTCCTGTGCTGTAACAGTGTGCTGCTCTCTCCTGTGCTGTTACAGTGTGCTCTCTCCCATGCTGTTACAGTGTGCTGCTCTCCCATGCTGTTACAGTGTGCTGCTCTCTCCTGTGCTGTTACAGTGTGCTGCTCTCTCCTGTGCTGTTACAGTGTGCTGCTCTCTCCCATGGTGTTACAGTGTGTTGTTCTCTCCTGTGCTGTTACAGTGTGCTGCTCTCCCATGCTGTTACAGTGTGCTGCTCTCTCCTGTGCTGTTACAGTGTGCTGCTCTCTCCTGTGCTGTTACAGTGTGCTCCTCTCTCCTGTGCTGTTACAGTGTGCTGCTCTCTCCTGTGCTGTTACAGTGTGCTGCCTGTGCTGTCCAGTATGCTGCTGCTCCTGTTGTAACAGTGTGCTGCTCTCTGTTACAGTGTGCTGTTACAGTGTGCTGCTCTCTCCTGTGCTGTAACAGTGCTGTTACAGTGTGCTGCTCTCTTCCTGTGCTGTTACAGTGTTACAGTGCTGTAACAGTGTGCTCCTCTCTCTCTGTTACAGTGTGCTGTTACAGTGTGCTGTGCTGTTATAGTATGCTGTTCTCAACAGTGTGCTCTCTCTCCTGTGCTGTTACAGTGTGCTGCAGTGTGCTCTCCTGTGCTGTTACAGTGTGCTGTTACAGTGCTCTCTCTCTGTGCTGTTACAGTGTGCTGCTCTCTCCTGTGCTGTTACAGTGTGCTGTGCTGTTACAGTGTGCTGCTCTCTCCTGTGCTGTTACAGTGTGCTGCTCTCTCCTGTGCTGTTACAGTATGCTGCTCTCTCCTGTGCTGTTACTCTCTCCTGTTCTCTGTCTCCCTGGCTGCAGTCCAGTAGACTCCGTCTCTATCTGTTTTCCCTGAGACAGCAGGCTGGCTCGCTTTCAAAAACAGCCTCATTATGAAACAAGATACAATAAACACGGCTCTCTCGGAAGAAGACATAGTTAACGTCCATTTTGATATGCCATAACTAAAATAAATAGCCTGCATTTCTTCCAGGACCAGTGGAAAAGCTTTTGATAAGAGCAACAGGCACAAACCTCCCTAGTGCCCGTTCTGTCCCCCTGGCTGCAGTCCTTCAAGCAGAGCTGTTAGCTCTAATGTGCCAATCAGCAATAACAGCCATACTTAACACTTAACACCCTTATAATGAACTACACTGCTGCTTACTGCTCCACTCATTAACTTCGCCGTGCAGCAACAGACATGATCATTCAGTGCACTATCTGCACACCCCAGGTGTCCCGTGGCAGGCTAGCCCCTCCGCACTGTGACCCTGTGCAGATCAGAGGGACAAACCTCCCCCATTTTTGGGACATTCCCAATTTTCCCAGCCAATCACGCTGCCTACTGAAGGCAGATATGAGGCAAAGGTGAGTAAAGTAGGAGCAGAAACAAGCCAAACAGGTCACACTTTTGTCAACCACTTTTTCAGGAATGCCCAGTGAGCAGGCTGGCAAAATCCTGGTGCAGCAATCGCTGCTACTGTGAGTGCTGTTTCAACGCAGGCCTGTTCCAGACCTCTGGAGATCTGACCGTCTCCACGGCACAACGCCACCCAGTCTCAGGGATGGTCTTTACTGATAAACCGATGGCCAATTACTGCCTCTGATTAAACAGGATCACATGTTGGCGGGACTCCAGGTGGAGGTGGCTGCTCAAAGCTGGAAACCACCCAGCCAACTGGGGCTGCACGATATGAAGAAAAAATGCCTTATGCCATTAACTTATGGATTATTGCATTATTTTAAATATATATAAAACCTGAAATAATGAAATTTTCAATACGCTTGATTCTTTCTGTTCTTTCTGGGTACAGAAACATCACTCTCAACATTCAGTGACCCACTTTGACGACAAGCTAACTAGCGCACTAAGAGATTCTCTCATGTTCACTCCTGCTCATGTGACATCATCAGTGTGCACACATCTGCAGCAAGAGTCAATTGTGCGCATGCGACTATTCTCTGCTCACTACGTTTCCATACAGTTGTTAAATCAAAATAATTCAATTATCATGACACATCATAAAAAGAATTAATATGTGATATTTTTGCAATGCAATAATGTAAAAAATACATGTCGATACATGTTTTCCAGATGCTCTATCGAGGCCGTTTCAGAGACCAGAGGCGCCTATACTGAAGGTAAGAGAGGGAAAGATGGGGAATTCCTTACATTCATGGTGGAGTTGATTTCCGCCACTGTCTCGTCGTCCGTGGGGAACTGGTAGATCTGGACGCCGTTGCTGACCAGCTCGCTGGTGATCTTGATCTTGAACTTGGCGAGCTCGCTCTTAGAGATGGCGTCTGATTTGGCGATGATGGGGATGATGTTCACCTGCGGGGCGGGGTTTACGCTCATGTTACAGGAGAGCGAAAGCAGCGCAGACGATCGCAACGCTACATTGTGTTGCACACAGTCTTTATGCGCAACCTTTACATGATAAAATTTTCACTATATTCAAAAAAGCACAGAATATACCAACCAGAGAAAAATTGTGTGAGTGTGTGTGTGTGTGTCAGAAGGTCAAAAATCTGTGACCAGTGAACACTAAATGGCATGTAAATGGTCTCATCCACTGTGTGCACATACCTGAATGTGTGTACCACAACACCAGGAGCAAAACTCTCCAGCAGGGAAGTTTTGGCCTGCATATGGCTCAATGGAATAAACCTTTAGTTTGGCAGGAAGACTCATACCGATACAAATGCTGGAGTTTGTGGAGGCAGAAACGAACACACAGCACTGAACATGTCACATTCTGTAAATGAATATGTGTATTTTCTTTATGCGTCTGCCAGATGACAGCTCTCTGCAGCGGAGGAAGTGGGTGGGGATAAAGCCCCGAAATGGAGGCCAGCGCGGGTTTTTGGCCATTATGGCCAAGAAGTCACAGCCTGAGAGCGGCCCGCGGCCCTCAGCCCTCAGCCCTCGGGGTCACCCCTCGGATCTGAGCTCTCTCTCAGCCTCCTCCTGCCTCCTGTAGCCACCACAGAACATTTGGCCAGGCCCAGACCAGAGAGGACATACGGAGACCGCTTCTGCACCCTCAGTGTTCGCTCCTGCACCCTCTCAGGTCACAGGCTGCTTTCACAGAGCCCGCAGGGGAGCTTACAGTGTAACACTCAGCAGCCATTACAGAGAATGGAGCTGAACCCAGAACTAGGGCTGGGCAACGACACAAAATTACCACTCCTCATTTTTCATTTTGAGTTGTATTGCGATGATATTTTGATGTCCTGATATCATGATATCCATCCTGCTACCCAAAAGTCAGACACAACTTCTGCCATCTTCCTCTAAGATGAAGCTCTGAAACAGCTGAAAAAAGCTGAATTCCATGTTGATTGGTTCCGCACCATAAATCAGCAGCCATTACTCTATTACTGCTGTTTCAGCAATCACTGTTCACCATGAGGCAAAAACAGTGAACAGAGTATGATGTACTGGACCCATAAATTAAAGCTATAAGTTAAGTTAAAAATTAAAACAAGCCAGCAAGAAGAGGCAATTCAAGGTTACTTTACTATTAAAGAATACAATGCTGTAACATAGGCATGAATGAGTTAACACTCATTTCATACATAGAATATTAACATTGATTACAGACAGATTATTTCTTCATTTTTGCTGTACTGGACGAATGAGAACTCTATCACAGCAGAGAGCAATGTTAAACACAGTGAGCAGATGTGGGGATATCAGCAAAAGCGTCTGGTTCAGGGGATTAGAGAGGGCAAACCCCTTGTAGTGCGCCCCCTGCAGGCTCACAGCTGATTAAAGAAACCTGAAACGCACTGAGGCGGGACACGTGCACATATGTTAGGGTTTGGATATGAGTGAGGGGAGACTTTTTTAGGTTCTCACATGAAACGGGCTGAGTGACAGATGGCAGGTGCTCCTCTGGGTAACCCCGTTGATGGGGAGACATGGGCGCAGATCACAGGCAGCCAGCGGACAGAGACGGAGCGATTCTCAGTGTCTTTACAAACAAGCCAAGTGTGACTGCCTGCTCCGGCCAGCCAGGCCTCCCTCACACACACACACACACACACACTCACTCACTACTCAGTGTGGGCGAGTAAGACACGATACATTTAGTCACACACAGAGCTTATTCTTCAGCACTACGGTGCACTCCACCTTACCACTGGAAATCCCATTAGATGAATATCAATCTCCACACTGTCACAAGTGTTCTGCCCTCCTGTTGACTGCTTTTCGTTAAAAAACTAAAAGCCCCTCTGGCACCTGCGGACTGCCAGCTCTGGCCTAGAGCTGGGTCAGAGTGGGCGCTGTAAAGAGGCTTCACAATGGCAGGGTAAGGAGCCTGGCTCCAAACCAAGAGGTTGCCAGTTCAATTCTCAAGTGTGGCACTGATATTGTACCCGTGTTTTCCACAGTAAGCTGAGTGCAGCTGTGTGTGCTACAGGCCTGAATGTAAATGAGTACTTGGGTATGTCATAAGCACACATCAAGAGCTTGTGCACATCCCGATGGCTGGCAGCAAGACAGGATTGTCACAAGCCAAACACTCGCGCCCCTATGGACATTTAGGGTCTGAGAGGCACGGTTTCCCGATTAAATCGTGAAGTGTCACATCAGTGCTCTGGGGAGGCTCGCTGGGGTCCCTAAGGCTCCTAGGGTGTGAGGGCGAGGGTTTCAGGGCTGTGTGACACAGCGTCTGATGCGCGGCTGGGCCAGTGACTGGGCTTTTGTTCTCTAACAGAGAACTGTGGGGCCTATGCAAATACAGGCCTTTCAGCCTGTCAGGCCACTGAATGAAAGCAGAGACAACACCAGCCTTCTTTACACGTTTTACACAGCAAACCCCAGCACAGATCACTGATGACCAGCGGCCATCTCCGCCCCAGCACCAGCCTTAGCCCGCTGCCCTCGCATAAGGACAGAATCACATCTATGCACATCTTGGAGACAACAAACAGCCCAGAAACAAAGGGCAAACTGAAGAATTTTACAACCTGCATAACAAAACAAAGAAAACAATAGCCCAAACATTCAATACAACAAACTCCTCTGAGTGGTTTAGAAAATTTCGGAGCACTTAATGTGAGAATTTATGCAACCCATCCCTCAATAAAAATAGGCTGACACGTGCTCAAATATGTTAAGCTACTGCACACACCCTGCAGCTAGCGCAGTGCTGTCACAGGTGCAGGGCTTAACGTGGCTGAATGCCAAAGGCATGTGCATTATGTGAGCTGTGTTTTAGCCTCGCTTCCACCATAACCCTTCCCATGATGCACCAGTGGGTCTTGAGCACTGTTCTATACCAAAGAGGCTGGAACAACATATGCAGCAAAACTGGGACAAATTATTTGTGACTTAAGTCTAAAAGTAGCAAAAAAAAAAGATCAATGTAACTGAAGTTCTGTACTCCTCAAGGTCTCCATCCCCTTGTTATCTCATTTGTGTTAGTGTATGGCCATTATTTAAACCCCTGGAACTGGCTGTGTTTCTGGAAAGTACCAGAAAATGTGCATTTAATATTACCTTACTAGCAACCATGTATCACCACACACTTAAAATTTGTTTGCCCCTTGTTAAGATCTATTATAGCTAGATGTGTAAGCAGGATGACTTCCTGTGTATTTGGCAAAGTCACACAGACTGACAGACATCCGTTCTTTAATGATTGATATCAGTTTGTTAGTTTGTTGAGTCTGTCAGTTTGTTGTTTGTTGGTCTTTTTTATGACCCCTCTGTGACATTAACGTGTCCATACCTTGCTGTCCAGCTTCTTCATGGTGACCAGGTCCAGGGACTTGAGCGAGTGGCCAGTGGGGGCGATGAAGTAGAGGCAGGCGTGGATGCGCGTGTCGTGGTAGCTGTGTAGCGTGCGCTTGATCTTCAGCTCCTCCTGAAGGTAGGCCTCGAACTGAGCGTCGATGAACTCCACGATCGATTTGTAGCTGCGGAGACCGAGATTGACCGTTAGCAAAACTGTCCCCCGTTCTCTAACTGGGTAATTCCCTCCACTTTCCACAGCAGCGCGGAGACTCTACACACATGGGTCATGCTCTGTGACACAAAATGGCTGCCATGCATGACCCATGAGACATCTACGCTGTCAGCTGTAGTCCAGACAAATTTCTGCCCATTCGCCAAAAGTGCAAGGAATGCGCAAGATGATAAACACTGTATGAATGGCATACATTTCTTACTGCATGTAAAAACACTGGGGAATTTTTTACCTCACTGTTTCCTGAATCCGTGGCATTGTATGCTAGCCCCTGGGGGATAATGTGAAGATGTGCATAAAACACATCTATTGAATCTACGAAACTAAGACCCTCATCTGTTATTTTACAAATGCCAGTAATGAGCCGGAGCACAGGGCCAGACTGGGACAGCCAGCGCCCCCACCCTACCCCACCCCTCCATCTGTGCTGGAGTAATCCTCAAAATGCACTGAACCTTTGCGGGCCATCCACACTCATCCCACCATCCGTACCCATTTATTCCTGGCACCCTCCCTTTCCTACAAATGGAAAATGCATCTTAAAAATGAACAGATCAAAGAGGCCTTCAGGGTCTGAGTGAGGAAGTTCTATGGGGGAAAAAAACTGAGAAGATGCTGATGCTGGATTCTGCTGAGCACGTGCAAATGTGCCTCGTTAGAGGAGAGACCCCGGACAGAACTGAGAGAGAACTGGGACAGAACAAGCGCAGGGTGGAACAGAACATGAAGCCAAAGGCAGGAACAGGGAGGCGCTGAGCCCACCTCCAGCAACCTGCCCTCACCTCCCCACACATGTCATGATTTAGTGACACATGTCATGATTTAGGCATGATTTAGGCTGCCTCTTGCAAAACTGTATTTTTACCTTTGATACACTTTTTATAAACCTTATATTTAATGCTAAAATAATCAAAGAAACACACTCTGCACTTGTGTATTTAAATGAAGGTTGTGGCTGTCACGCAGAAAGTGGAAGATTCCAGAAGGAAGGGGAGCATTTTAAAGTGTGACCGCTCCCACAGTGTGACTGCCCCCTCCTCAGGCATCACCAGCCTGGGACAGGCCTTACAAGAAATCTCTAGGGATGACATCATTTCTCTGCTCTCCTATTGGAGGAAAAACAGCAGATCAGATGACTGGGGGATCAAAGCCTAGAAAAAACCGGTTTCTTTCATTAAGGCACCCACTGGTGCATGGCCCACAGCATGGCATGACTGCAGCCCGTTTGAAAAACATTACCATTTTAAAACGATGGCCTTCACAACTTTCAGGAAAATGTGAATAAAATGTATATTTAATTAAACAGTAGTTACCTGAGGGGGCGAGTGTCCATCATTGTACTTATGGACTGGAGCTCCAAACTGGACATTCTGAAGATAAAAAGCCTCGTCCTCAAGCACTAATGTAGTAACAACATTCATGTTCATATTCTTATTCACAAAGGCAAATGGCCTTTCATCATTCCCAGTAAACCGGCACGTAACCCTCCTCTAACCATAACCCCTCCTCCAGTCACCCATGGGGGCACGCTGCTGATGACTGAGGTGCAGGTGGAGCCCCACTCACCTGTCTTCTTTGTTGATCTGGTCGCCGAAGCCCACGGTGTTGACGACGGTCAGTTTGAGCCGCACGTTGCTCTCCTGCAGCTCGTAGGTGTTGGGTTTGAGCTGCACCCCAGGCTGGCTGTGCTGCGTGGGGTCCCCCTCCAATTTGGTGTTGAACAGAGTGTCCATGAGAGTGGACTTTCCCAGGCCCGTCTCCCCTGAGAAAGAAACACACACACACACGCACACACAAACAGAGACATTTTTTAAACCATATCCAAATTTATGATACAGTACGGGAGGGCAAACACTTGTAGATGCAGACGTTCAAACCTGAAAATCTTAAGTGTGTCGGTTTGAGAGCAAGTGCTGCATATAACACCTGCACATATAAGACAAAAACCAGCCCGCAGTGATGCAATATGAGTCACTCACACACAAACACAATCGCACATACCACACACGTTCATACACACAAGCACACACCCACAAACACACACTTGCACACACATACACATACAAAAATCCTTCACAACCAAATAGCACATTTCTTAAACTCGGTCTCTTCCAACACATAAAGATACTCTTGAAAAGCCTGTGACTTTCTTTAACAGGGTCACAACAGTTCAAAGTGGACCGTGTCCAGTGGAGCCTCAGAGAGAAGCTCAGGCTGCTTACAGTGAGTCTGAAGCTAATGGGACTGAAGCTAATGCTCCAGCTGCTTACAGTGGGTTTGAAGCCAATGGGACTGAAGCTAATGCTCCAGCTGCTTACAGTGGGTCTGAAGCTAATGGGACTGAAGCTAATGCTCCAGCTGCTTACAGTGGGTTTGAAGCTAATGGGACTGAACTAATGCTCCAGTTGCTTACAGTGTGTCTGAAGCTAATGAGAATGAAGCTAATGCTCCAGCTGCTTACAGTGGGTTTGAAGCTAATGGGACTGAAGCTAATGCTCCAGCTGCTTACAGTGGGTCTGAAGCAAAGTTTGGTGCCAGCCAGCTTCTGCCAGTCAGGGATAAACAGGGACTTAATGGTTTACAAGGCAGATGTCGCAAAAAGGAAATGGCCACACCCTGAATTTTTTTTTCCAATTTGCAAAAAACAGATAAATATTTCTGGTTTTCATTTACAGTTATTTGTACTTAAAGCTTAAAGCATGAAGCTACTTCATGTGGAGTTTATGGATTATCGACAAAAATAATTGTTTAGAATTTTTTAAAAAAGTAACATTTTGATATCACAAATTTTTAAAGCCCAAGTTTTTTTGCTTTTAATTAGCTGTAAATCTTTCTGGCAGTGTTTTTGTAGGCTGGCTGATGGCGACTGGTTCCCAGTGATTCTAGTGAGAGGAGTACTAACCGTGCCTCTGCACTGAACATGGGCTGCGAGAGGCCCACAGGAACACCACGCCACCAGAATGTTAATTACATGCTAATTAATGGTAATTCACTATTTAAAAAAACAAGGGGGCAAACCAGCCTTCCAGTGGGCCCCTGTGCTTTCTGATGAGTCCTGTGGCGCAGACAGACTGCACTGACCAAAATTATAAGATCAGCAGTTACTCTCAGACAGAAAGCAGCGAGTGTCCTAGCTCTGCTGCACCCTGGTTAAGCAATGGTGAGCAGCGAGTGGTGAGCAGTGATGAGCAGTGGTGAGCAGTGATTGGAGCAGTGATGAGCAGTGATGGGCAGTGATGAGCAGTGGTGAGCAGCGAGTGATGAGCAGTGAGTGATGAGCAGCAATGGGTAGTGGTGAGCAGTGAGTGATGAGCAGCAATGGGTAGTGGTGAGCAGCGAGTGGTGAGCAGTGTGTGATGAGCAGTGTGTGGTAAGCAGCAGTGAGCAGGAGATGTTCATATGAGTGAGCATGTGGGGTGTGGAGAGAAAGGTTCCATTTCTCTTTTAAAGAGGCAGTGAAATACGCACAGAGCTGACGCACTGATGAACAGATGTGCGTTTGATAAAAGTTTAGAGGCTGACAGAGCCTGAGGGCGTCAGTCCGATCTCTATTTCCCGCTGAAGAATGAAGAGCGAACCGCCCCCACCCTGGCAGCGGGCAGCTTTCACACTCAACGGCTCTCCAGCACGTCCACGGGCTTCGGCTGCGTGGGAGACAGAGCACAGTGCTCTCCGCCAAAAAACCACCAGAAAAACAGAACTCTGGGAAGGCCGCGATCCAGGCCGGGCGGCTTCCCTCCCGTTTCCGCAGCCTCAGTCCACCTCAGGTCACAACAGGGCTTTCCTCTCCTCCTGTAACTGCTCATCACAGAAACCACTCTGCCATAACTTGGCAGTAGTGAAACTCCTTCTTTGGTCGAGATCCAAGCACAAGTCGGAGGGAGTGGGGGTGGACTGTCAAAGGCCGGATTACTCTGCTATCACAAACCACCTCAGTGAGAGGCCTCATGAAGACAAATGACTTCAGTAGAGGAAAAAATCCTAATGAAGCCCCTGACATTTTCTTTCCACTCATTTTATTTCTTTATTGTCCCTTTACCACCACAAGCAGTCTTGGAGCCATATCTGAAATGGATCTCTGGAAATGAGCTTTCAGAAAAAGTTTAAAGCTGTGGGATTTTCGCCAGCCGATTGTAGCACAGCCACAAATCATCTTAAGCTCAGTGATTTCTTCGTTCACTTAACAATTCAAGCCCCAAAGCAAATAATATGCAATAGTGTGAAAGGGGGATTTAAAATGTTTTCTTTATGTCTTAGAAAAAAACAAAGCAGCTTTTAAAACTAAAAGAAAACTCACAGCAATACAGCACACAGCAATCGGGTCCCACATGTGGAATTAACACTGAGACCTGATTTGCCTTTTACCCCTAATTAACATGGTAATATTATGATCTGTGTCCTCATTTCCACCAAACTACATGACCTCTATATATTTTAAGTACTTATTGTTATATCATTACTGAGATAGAATGTGGTGTTATTTTTTACATGAACCAGCAAAATAACAACCAAACATCATTCCAATGTCACCAATATCATTTTTGTGACAGCAGATCTTATAACCTGTCTTGGAAAATCAATCCACTTTTGGGTATAACTTATTTCAAAAGTTATTTCACATTTCCAAAACTAAAACTTCCCTACAACATCCAGTAGGGAATAGAGTGTGGTGGAGGGAGGTAGTGTGGTGGGGAATAGGGAGCATGGTGGAAGGAGGTAGTGTGGTAGGGAGTAGGGAGTGTGTTGGAGGGAGGTAGTGTGGTAGGGAGTAGGGAGCAAAGCGGAGGGAGGTAGCGTGGTAGGGAGTAGGGAGCGTGATGGAGGGAGGTAGTGTGGTGGGGAGTAGGGAGCGTAATGAAGGGAGGTAGTGTGGTGGGGAGTAGGGAGCATGATGGAGGGAGGTAGTGTGGTAGGGAGTAGGGAGCAAGGCGGAGGGAGGTAGTGTAGTGGGGAGTAGGGAGCATGGTGGAGGGAGGTAGTGTGGTAGGGAGTAGAGGGGACAATTAGCCTTTCTAGTTAAAGAAACTAACTATCTTACTAACTAACTAACATAAACATTAACCATTTACGATTATTCTTCTGTGAACTAAAACAGTATCTTTAAAAGGTTTCCTTCACCATGTTAAACTTGTGCCATACCCCTCTGAGCTGCTCCAGTAAACATGCAGCTGTACAAACGGACAGTATGTAGAATCACAAGCTATGTAAATCCGCCTGTGGCACAAACACATGCGCGAGGACAGGGAGCGCGCTTGACTCATTCCCAGAGCTCAGACGCAGCCAACCCAATCTGACACAGGCGCTGTTAGTGCCGCTGGCTGCTGAGTTTCATCTCAGTTATGGGGGCGACACAGAACAGGAAGTGGCGAGTTCCCAGGGGCCGGGTGTCCTGGGTTTCTCACGCTGAACTCACGTGGGGGCCGGGGGGGGTCACACTCTGCACAGTCCGGCTGCTCGGCCTCTCTGGTATGAGAAGGACAGACGGGGCGCTGCTCAGTGCAGGAGCAGCTCTGATGTGCTGGAACCCCTCAGCTGGGTGAGCAGGGTTCAGGCGGAACGGCGCAGAGAACAGCGAGCACGACCTGAATGACTCATCCTTAGGGAAACCCAGCGCACGGAAGAATGTGATGAATGCCCATTCAAAAACATCACATGGATTCGCCCTCTCATGAAACCGCTCAGCCTCACAGTACAGAGGAAAACCTTCACAGCAGCCTTTGTTGGAACAACTCTCCTGTCTCTGAGCTATGGGAACGAGATGCGTGCATGTTCTGCCCCTCAGTGACGCTGAAGGAAGTGTAACCTAAAAACCTACAACCTAAAAGTACAGCCTTCTCCTCTCTTCTCCTACATATCTCACAAGTGTAAAAATTAAAATATGCAATATAAAACTAAACCCACTACTTCTGAAAAGTTAAGACAAGAAATATGAGCTGGGTTTAATGTCACCAGAACTCCTCTCATGTATTCATACATATTCGATTCCCATTTCAATTCTGATATTTTACAACGGGAGAATCAGGCAACAAAAGATGTCTCAAGCGCATGATATCATCTCACATATAAAATAAAGATGGCTTCAACTGAAGTTACGAAATGGATTTGATTTTGTTTGAATTTCATGTCAGAATTGATCCACAATTACGAATGCGAATAACGGAAAAGATGAAGGGGAGGAGGGGCATGTGGAACTGAACACGAAGAATATTTACATATATACAGAATTAACTGTAGTCATGTTCACAATAAGATTTGCTGTGTGTCCTGCTAGGCTAGGAAAGAGAAAAGTATGATATTTTCCTGCCTTCAAACAAACCTTTATTGCAAGCTCTGTATAAAGTCGGTTATTTTCCCTGTTAGGTCACTGGTGAGTACATCACAGGTGCACCTCACCGGCATGTGCTCCAGGGTATGACCGCTTTCACTGGAGTAACTGTGCCCTCTTACTGCAGTCCAAACTGAAAAAAAAACATCTGCCCCTGTTGATTGATACAGTAAAGGACTGGTTCAAGGATTGATTGGCTCTGCTGATTGGTTCAGGGAGGGATTGGCTCTGCTGATTGGTTCAGGGAGGGATTGATTGCTTTGTCATGCTCCACCCATTCATCGCCACCCATCAGGTGTCACTCCTGTGTTATTTTTTAAGTGTCTGCCTCAAACTGCTCTGGTGAAGGTCTGGTGACTGAAAGCTTAGCCATTAAACAGAAACAACAAAACTATCTACAAAGCTATCTCCAAAACGTCAAAATGTCTCTTTCATACGCCACCCATTGATAATAGTGATACCATTTGCGCTTGTTAATGTGAATGCTCAGGAAGTGGCACATGCTAGGCGTGTAGATAAAGGTTCTGCATTAAAGAGGTCTGTGCACAGGGAAGGTCTCACTTACCCACGCAGAGGATGTTGAAGCAGAAGCCATGATTGACAGACTTGTTGACCAGCTGGTCCGGCATGCTGTCAAAGCCGACATGGCCTGACAACGGGACGGAGCGCGCTCCTTCACCCTGCAAGACAAACAGCTGTCACCCTTACCCACAATGCTCCTGCTACCCTCTCACCTGCTCTACGCACATTTCTAATCCAACTGTCAAAGAAATCTCCCACATTTCAGAGATAATATCAGAATAGCAGGAAACTCTGAGCTCTGATCCATCAGGTACTGCACAGATAGAGAGAGATCATAAATGAATGCACTTTGGCAAACAGGCCTCAACTATATCCACATCCTAAAGAGAATACTCTGGAGTTATGCTGTTATACTTTGGCCCACAATTTCAAGACCAGCTTCTACCCAGTTGTTTTCTCATTGTAAATAATTAGTTCATGTATTTGCAGAATTTTACTGAGAATGTCACAATTACCTACCTATACATGTGTCAGCATCTGAGATAAAGTGCAAGATTTAACAGCGTGAGTCGTTTCTATTTGTGGTCCCTGAGGACATCATCATCACAGCAATTCCTCCTTTTTGCTTTTCTTTATGTCAAACAGATTTTTCATTATTCTTCACGTTCTATCTGCAGTTGCACTTCTGTTCTGCGTGATTCACTTTTGTACCCTACAAAATGTTCAGTATCTATTTTAACTGACTTCCTGTTTCCTGTTAAACTCATTAAAAGCTGTGGCTAAGGTGGCACCCTCCTTAAAAAACCCTGATTTTTTGGGCATGGAAAACTCTGAGAGGGGTAATTACAGCGGTCAGAACCTACACATGAGCACACTCACATGTACATCAGAGACGCAGCAATCACATCAGAGAAGCACAGCACACTGAGCTTGATTCAAGCTTCTGCCGCACGTGGAACACCAACACAGGGACCAAAAACCTGCCAGTGCTAAAATAATCTACAAGGCAAGAGCCTCCAATGACATGTTTTGCCCCATCAAGACATTTACTGCTGGCATTAGACACCAAAGCTAAAAACAATCTGTTCATTTACTAAAACAAAGCAGTAGGAATTATGCCAGCAATAGAGGAGTGGGAGAGCAGATCTCCATGTCTTTGGGGGAAGTCACATGGGGGGCCTGCGTTTGAAATCAGGGAATTCAGATCACAAGGTTTATACCAGGCAATAAACACTCATGCACTCATCAAAACAAAGACCCCTTTTTCAATAAAACAGCACCAGCAATGATAAAACCCTAGTCTTATTAGTCCTTAGGAGGCCTGCAAACCTCAAACACACACAAGCACCATGTGAAATATGAGCATGACCATCTGTGCTCACACAGTTTCTGCTTCATTGTCTTTGAATCCCCTCATCGACATCCAGGAATAAAAAAATGGGAAAGCTGAACTAATCAGTGGGATTTCCTGTTACTCACTTTCCTTGAATGTGTAAGCAGGGAAAATGCAAATAAATGACGATATTCTTCTTACCTTCAATATATGTACGAGTATCAAAACAAAAATGAGAGTATTGTCATAGTAGAACATGCCCATTTAAAGAAAAGTAGTACTGTGGACATTTAAACAGGCCGGTGTGTGGGTGTGAATATATGTAGCCTATACTGGAAGGCAAACGGTTCATGCGGCTAAATCTCTAAATAGCCCATAATTTAGGATTGGGGGCGGAAGCCTGTCAGTGGTCCAGTGTTACAAAAGAATGCCAAGAACAAACACAATTACGGTGGAGTTTAATTAAGAAAACACTCCTGGCCAAACAGATGGAATACCCCATCGTGTTGACTGTACAAACACCGTCTTCCACCGCCTGCGTGTGCAACATTCCAGAACCGAACGTTTAGCCCACTAGAGATCAAAGTCACATCTGCGCCACGAATGACATAAGGATTTCTGTTGCTTCGCTGCTTATTCCAATCAGGTAAATTCATAAGCAGCTTGAGGAACAACATCCATTCAAAATGATACCAATTTCTTAACGTTCCACAGACTTCATTTCCAAACTGCAACAATGTGGCAGCGTTTTCAACGAAAATGTCCTGCCCGGGTATGCCAGGTCATTTTGACCTCGCTAAACGTTGTGGTCTATGAAACTACAATCAAATGCGCAAATATCGACACATTTCGCAGAGTCATTAACGTGATTTATTTTTATTATGACAGTGTTCTAACCAATTTCTACCAGTACAATATAGACAACGCCCAGTAGGCTAACGGAACTGAATGACAGCACCCGAACAATACAATAACGGAATCGCACACAAGACTGTCCCACACGATTGTAGACCATTTTTACTGCCCACCGAATAAATTTGGGCCGTGATGAACACTAAAATACGCAATACAAAAGTCTCATACATTCACAAACACACAGACTCAAAATCGGGTGTTTAATGCCAGCTACAGAAGCTAAATTAAATCCGTTACCAGGCGCTAATGATGCAGCCAGGATACCTCAAGTGGAGCTAACATTTAACTAATATGTGAAAAGAAAACGATCCGACAAATCAGAAAAAAATCGACATAATTCATTGTACAAGAAAATTTGATTCATGTCGCATTTTTAGCGCTGAGTCAATTTTTAATTGCCAGCGCTGTACAATCAAATTCTATAGCCTAACCGATTTTACGGGTACAGAATAACACGAAATCAACGTGTATCTAATAACAAACATGTGTAAATGAAATGCAGTTTTTTATTATGCTCGTAGCGTTCCCCAGCACATACTCTGCGGATAAAAGGAAAGGGGACTCACCGCTTGCCGTGCTATCTCAGTGGCCGCCATGGTTAGCTTCTCAATCGAGACCTAAACAGGAAACAGAACAGCTCACCGCATCGGGAGGAACGGAGAAAAAAACCATACACCGGAGGACGTACCACTTCTGTTCGAGAAATATCAGTTTGTCCCCATGAATATGCGCCGATGCAATTACATTATATTAAAAAAATACGTTTATATACAACTAAGTCATTAATTATTAAAGCAGCTGTGGAAGTTTGACATTTAATGTAAGCTTTTTACATTGCCCCACCCCTCGTTTTTCCTAAGGTGGTTCATTCTGTACGTAAAAGAACAAGAAAAACTCATTTATAGGAGGATAGAAGAGATCTGATCGACAACATAGCAGTAGGCTACTGGAGATAAGTATCACATAACAGCTTGTTTGGCATCTGGTTCTGCATTTAATTGGCATAGTATAAATTAAAATGAAGTATTTTCTGGAGACATTGAAGACATGAAGACAATGGGATGCAAAATTTTCCAAACAGATGTTCGCATTCATATCTTAATGTGTTGAAAGCCTCCTTATTCATTTTCATCTTTTCTGTTCGTTTAGTCAGGCAGTTTATGTGCGGACATGTGACTTGCAGCTTTTATTCTGTTCATTGCTGCGTGTTAAAAAAACTATCTATAATTAGTTATCTGAATAACTGGAATTCTGAGTTAAAAACAGTGATTATAGATGGGGTCCACATGACCTTGAATAAAACATTTTTTTTTTGTCTCACAGACTATGTGATGGCTAGAAATGTGTCTGGTTGATAATTCTCATTATAATTGTAAATTATACATAAAATGTGAAGTTATTTAACAATTTTACAACTGCCTAAACGTTGTGATATGTATATTAGTAAATACAAATTTACAAAAACATCACAGAAATAAATAAATAAAATAAGGGATACAATAAATAAGTGCATTAGATTCCTGGGTGATAGGACCAGGCCATTCAGCTCGATTTCTGCTGCATCAGAAAAGCGTTCCCAGTTCAATTAAGTTAACTGAATAGAAATAGCTCCAAAGTGTGCCTGCTCCCTACAGAGCAACACTGAGGCTAAATGTGTCACTCATTTATTACTCTGTCATTCTGAATTTAATACAATGCAGAGACAACAGCGATAAGAAGATAAAATGGTGGGACCCTCAAACATGGTAACAAAGCTTCCACCAGTTATTTTTTAAATATTTTTCCCTGGGAGAAGATGTAAGGTTAAATATTTCATTCTGCGCATTAAATCTTGTTCAGGCACAGTTTACACCAAAACACTGATGAAATCTTCAAATCCTTCTTGGCTGATTATGTGTTTACTTAAAACTTTATCACCTGGCTTTTCTTCATTTGCACAAATCGCACACTGTGGACCTCTATGGTAGGAGTTAATGTCAATGCATTTTTAAAGTTTTAGTGTGAAGAGGGTTGATTTTTCTGAAGAAGGCTGAACTAGTCCATACAACAAACAACATCAGTGTAGGGCTATATGGATACAAGTGAATGATGGCATGATAAACTATAGTGCTTATAATATTTATATATAATTATATATATTTTGTATTATCATGACTGCTTCTGTATCTATAAATGGTAAAATATATATATATATAATGAAAATTTTAATTTCTTAAATGTATAAAATGCTTATTTTTGACTTGATGCATACATTTAAAATATGAATATGATAAACTTTATACAACAATGGCTAATAGTTATTCTGTAAATAAATGACCTCACAGGGTGTGTTGGATTGCACAGTAATATAAGTGATTAGATTATCTCTCTGAATTATTAAAACTAAAAGTTAATATGCATTGCTTGGTTTCAAAGCAAACACCTTCCTTTTTTTTTACTTGTGAGTCACTGATTCTTGTGTTTCATGACATTGAAGTATATTGAAGTATTTTCTTTTGACACTGAGTGCAGGGGAAATGTTTTGTTTTCCCACTCTGCAAATTACTTTAATATTAGTGTGTTGGTCTTATTAATTCACATATTGCTGGACAGTTTGTGTCAAAACTGCAGAAATGTTTGTTGCTTATGTGTCTATATTTGCACAAGTATATTCTTATGAAGTTAGGGAACAGTTGAGTTTTACCGCTCTGATTGACGTCTGAAAGCAAAAGTACACACTCGTGTGTGTGGTCCAGAAAAACCTGGCTTTTTAGCTCAATGCTGAAACCACAATTGATACAACATAAATTGTCCATTCAGCAATGTCTGTGTTATTGTACCTAGCGTACTTAATTCAGGGCAGAGAGGTTCACAATTACGATACAGCAAAAACACCTGCACCCCGTAGCACTTGAAGGGCAGACTAATCCACCACACGGTACAGAGATTATTCAGTCACAAAATAAGATTTAAGATTATTTTATTCCACCAGCTTCTGTTAGTCTAAATGAAAGATAAGTGTGAGGGGGCAAACTTTGTGACTGTGAGAAACGACTATTTTTGTGTGTGCACTTTCGCTGGTTACTGGAAAGTTGACACATTAAATAAATATTTGTTCTTGGAGGAAGTTGTATTACTTCCGCTTGAGCCGCATAGTACCAATGTTTTGCGTACATGTCGTTTAACGCCTCCTGATTAATACTTTACTTATTATTAAGACCGACCCTGAGCCAGACCGTGTGCAGGTATTTCTCTCTCACTATTACGCGATTCCTTTAACAGCCAGTATAAAACAGTCACATGTCCCGCGGGTTTTCATACTGTTGGTGGGGATTAAAGTTGAACTTTGTATTAGTAACTCGAGTGGGGGCAAGGGGGGAGGGAAGACGGGCGGAGAAGAACTGGAGAACTGACCGAGTCACTCGCATTTTTTGGGGGAAAAGAACGACGCTTTTCGGAATATTTTAAACAAAAGCTGATTGCACACCACATTACTTTCATTTTGATCAGGATGTAATTACATCTGAAGGAATGTCGTATTTTTTAAAAAAATAGAGTGAAGGGTTTTATTCTATATGACCAATCAGGCTACCGACGACTTAAAAAGTAGTTGAATACTGTACGTCCATCATGGAACATCGCAAAACTTGACAGGTAGGAACAAATATCATCTTTCAAGCTTGAGGTAGGGGAACCCATTTTTGCCTCTTGTAAGCTTATTTGGAGAAGACTGTGTTGCTGCGATTTTACGATGTTTTCTTCCTGAGATTAATGAATCATTAATTAGGTGTAATCTCTCCTGTATTCATACATCTTGGTGGTGTAGTTACTTTACGTGAAATATTGGGACAGGTGAAAAGGTTCTTGGGTGTTGTCGCTTTAATTTTACAGAACTAGGCTAAGGCTCAAATATCAGATAGCCTAAGTCTTTAAACGTGGTTGACTGGCGCTCAAAAGACAACTGTAGCCCTGAAAAATACTTTTTCTTGGAACATGGTATTAAGCAGCCTGGACATGCTATTCATTTTAACCTGAAAGACGCTATCATTATACACGTATCATTTGTTGAAGGGTTTTTTTCCTTCTAAGCTTAAGACTGAGATATCTTTGTGTGTAATGTATGATACTGCTTTGAATCTTGCAAATGCACGACAGCATTACCTGAATACTGAAACTTAACTTTGTCTCTCTCCTAACTTGCATAACAGGGATTCTACACAATCACATTTGGGACGAGGGAACTTCCTTGTATGCGATACAAATTCACTCTATCAGCTTGGAAAATCGACAAGAAGGAAACGAGGGGGAAAAAAACTACAGAGAAAACTAGCCAAAATGTATGACAGCTCCAGCATCCCCAAGCTGTCGGATAGCATCAGCTCTACTGCAAATTTGAATTCCCATTTGGGCGGAGCAGCGTCGCCGCTGGATGTGGAGGAGGAAACTGGATGCGATACAGCGAATGCCAGTGGAAAAGACTCCCACGTTTCAGAAATTGTCCGGGCGTCTGGGGAATACCATGCCAGCCTCACTGACCGCACGTCAAAGGTCGGCGCTTACGCTTCGACGCGCAGGTCGAGGCTGCAGAGGCAACAAGAGGTGAGCGAGTCAGGGTGCGCCAGTGCAGTCCATCTCCACAGCGGCTCAATGAAACTGTCAGGGGAAGTGTCCGAGAAGAGTTCTCTGACCCCCTCCATGCGGAAAAAATACTTAAAAGATCTGTTGGTGAACAACGGTTTGCACAGTGGGCTCGGGAGCATACTTATCTCATCCAGGAACTCGCGCACATTTTCCAGAGACTGTGACCAAGACGCACCTTACAGCTCGGAGGAGGGCAACAACAGTGCTTTCTGGGCTCTGGATCCATTGGAGCATGCGTGGATGCTTATGGTTGTGGATGGGAATTTTGACACCATCGTGGACTATCTCTCTGAGGATTGCAGTTTGTTGACTAAAAAGGACTTCGTCAGTGGTTTCACCGCGATCCACTGGTTGGCAAAGTACGGCAGGGGCGAGACGCTGGTCAAGCTGCTGAGGTACGCTGAAAGACAGGAATGGCCCGTGGATGTAAACTTGAAAGGAAGCGGGGGTCTTACGCCGCTTCATGTGGCTGCGATGCACGGTCAGTACATGGTAGTTAAAATTTTGGTCGGCGCGTTTAGTGCTAATGTGGAAGTAATGGACTACAATGGGAAGAGAGCATGGCAATATCTAAAGACCAACGCCCCTGCGGAGATCAAAGAGCTCCTGGGCGGAACGGATGATGAATACGACACGGTGGGTTATCATAACGCAAACAACAACAGTGGGAGCGCCTCACAGTCCTCTAAAAGAGAGGAGGACGAGGTGGACTCGTTCACTAGGAGGAATGACCGCTCGATTTTTGGGTCTTTCCGAAAGTTCCTGGCCCCCATATTTAGTTTTGCTACTAGAAACACGACTCACTCCACGGACTCTCAGTAAAAGTCTGACAATCAAAGAAACAATAGACAGTGTAAATGTTCCCTGCTTAACATTAAGAAGCCATATTTACTGTACATGAAGCTTCATGGTAAAATGAAAGGAATTACGACAATCAAGTGAAATATTGTACTACATGTTCTTATTAATGTTGGAACATGCATGTAATAACAAGGCATAGTTTTTCCTCAGCTGTTGCCTCCTCCGTCTGAACATTTTTGAAGCAGTATGTAAATGTGTATTTGAAGCACTAAATCAGTATATTTTTAAAGTTTAAACCTGAATGTCATGCCAGCCATTGTTTAGTTGTAAAATGTGCACTTTATTGTAACAAAGCATTTTGTACACTGTTTTGTCTCTTGATTTTTGCACCTTACATTTCCACATTTTTCAGAGAAAGGCTAGTATCTGAGAATTGCAAAGGGAGATCATGGAATTTCCATGTCATGCTCTGTTGTACAACTGAAAAAGGAAACATTATATATTTAAATAGGAAACAATTAATGGGAATTTGTGAATTGCATTGAACAATTGGGTAGCTGTAGATTATAGTGATGAATTTTGGTAAATTGTAATGGGCGTAATGGAGGAAAAAATACAAAGAAAATCACCATTCCTATAAACAGAGCAACTGTTTCCCTGACAGTTTTGCCAATATGCTTTCACTTCTGCCTGTCAATGTTTTTTTTTTTTTTTTTTACAGTCCAATACTGAAATAAACAGATCTTCTTTTCAGGAACAATCGTTTAATAGATTTTCAAATAGCCCATAGCAAAAGTACAGTTAACACATAGCTACTGGTGCGTGCAGCACACGACATTAACCCAGAAATGCCTGCTGTCTCTGATGGACGATTTGACAGACCTAAAGGCTACAGCCTCCCACAGCTGCTGGGAATCGCTGGCAACCTGACAAGGCAGTGACCACATCCTGCAGCATCTCAAAAGACAAATTCTGTAACCACATAAAGGTCAGATTAATATATTTACAGCATGTAATACTGATTCCTTAGTAACTGTGGCAAAGCACAAAAGCTGTGTGTACACAAAGGGCTTGGGGTGCTTATGAATATTTTAACACTCAGCTTCCAGACACCCCAAGGAGGTGGAAATACCATGTTGCCATTTCTTGGTTGTCACTGTGACTCAGCTTGGTCAGTACAAGAGCACTCACATGCAGTCAAAAACACCATTATGACCACTGTCCAATGGCAGGTCATCACTGTTATTGTTCAGCTACCAATTCTGAATACAAAGAGCCCTAGTTATACCTTAAAGCAGGGGTCTCAAAAGCCATACCAGGGATTGCCGTGCATATGTAGGTCTTTACTAAAAAACCAAGCGTTTCCTCCTTTTGCTGAATTACTTAATCCAGATGCATCTGTGTTAAAGCAGAAAATAGATGCTACTGATTGGACGATACCAAATCATTTTATGTGTGAAATCTTCAAACCACAGCCCTCAGTGGTGACTGGAGTAAACCAGCACACACACAGCCTCCATGGTGACTACAGTAAAACCAGCACACACACAGACTCCATGGTGACTACAGTAAAACCAGCACACACACAGCCTCCATGGTGACTACAGTAAAACCAGCACACACACAGCCTCCATGGTGACTATAGTAAAACCAGCACACACACAGCCTCCATGGTGACTACAGTAAAACCAGCACATACACAGCCTCCATGGTGACTACAGTAAAACCAGCACACACACAAACTCCATGGAGACTACAGCAAAACCAGCACACACACAGACTCCATGGTGACTACAGCAAAACCAGCACACACACAGACTCCATGGTGACTACAGCAAAACCAGCACACACACAGACTCCATGGTGACTACAGCAAAACCAGCACACACACAGCCTCCATGGTGACTACAGTAAAACCAGCACACACACAGACTCCATGGCACCAAGTTTGACCCGTGATGGGCACACAATTAACCAATACCAGTAATTATACTCCATTTCTATTTCTGGGTCATCTTAAATGGGGGAAAAACATTACATTTAAGCCTACTCAAATCATAACACATCTAGACGTATGTTTTCCAAGAACAACTTTGAATATAAAAGCTGGCATGCAAGCAACCTATTCAAGTAATCAGGGGGGATGTGAAGCATGCTTCCAGTAATGGTTCTCTGCAGATGGATAATTTATGCGTCTTGCTGCACATCCATTAGCTTGACATGTTACTTAGAGAGAAAAGCACTTCCTGAAGCTGAAACCCCATGACCCCATTAGCAGAGCATATGGCCTAACCAAAAAAACACACTTTCCCATATTCTCTGTTTCACTTCATCTGTTTTTATTGTTGACACACAAAGATGAGTGGAGTCTCTGTACAAAAACATGAGGCTGCAGTCAAGGCAGTCATGGCTTCTCTCCAGGTGCGGCCCCAGCTGGTGTCCATGGGCCGCAGTGAGACGGGGGGAGCCGGCAGGAGGACAGGGCCGTTTACAGGCCCAGCTTGGTCCTTCTCCAGTGTCTCCTCTTGGAGTTGTACCTGTGGGTGAGAAAGGCGCATATTACAATTATTCATCAATCTGCCATCTTTTATAACTCAGAATATGCACTGAAGTGGTAGATGCACTTTTGCCTTTTATGTTCTTAGGAAACATGTCCTGAGCAGGCAAAGAAATTCACTTATTTTCTCTGCACATGAAGACTACACCCAAATTCATACTGCCCAAACCACCATTAGGCACCTGTGATGCGCGTTCAGTGCCAAAATGTTTTTTTCAACATGCTTAAAGTGTGGAATATCACAATGGGGAGGCAATACGGTTCACACTTTAAATTACCTGACAATATGGAAACAAAAGTAAGTCTGAAATGGTGCACATCGTGAAATTTGAGCAGAAGTGACTGATTCCCCCCCCCCCCGCAAAACAAAAAAAAAAAAAAAGAGACAAGGATGAGATTAACCCTTTTCTTATAGCTTCATATCAAGTTCATGAAAACCAATCCTTTGTATTGTTGAGAACCCGTACATTTGGCAAGTCTAAAACAGGCCTGATCCTGAAGCTGTTGGCTCATACCACAAGAGCCAAACAATGTTTGCAAGGTTCACATGGCCCTGCTTCAGAGTGTGGTCAAAACTGGCTTTTTAAAGGAGCTCAGGGGCAGAAGTGTTTTACAGATTAGGGAATATGCCACAAATCTGACCAGCGCTCTCAAGCAAATGCTGGAGATAAGTCAGCAATAATTGCAGCTATTACATTCACCTTCCAAAAGTGCTGTGAGATAGGGAGCATGGAGATATATATACAGTGTAACTTCTACATGTAAAATACCATATGTTCTGTGTAACCTACAGCTGTAGTTATGGGGACTATTCTATGAACCACAATGTGCAACACACCCTAAAGCAGGATGTAGTTATAAAACCATTCATGGATGATCACCTCTTTCTTCGTTACCCTTTACAGGTGTGGAGAATGTTGTTAGACTAGACCATCTGCATTTGCTCATTTGGATATCAAAATAAAAGAATGACCTTAATTCAAAACAATGCTTCAGTCTGCACTAATGCAGGCTACACAGCTTCACTGAACAAAACCATATACCCATTAAGTTTCCTTTTCTGGATCACCACCAAGGCCAAATCAGTTCTGTATATGCAGTAACTAAAATACAGCTGTAACTAGCAAATAAAACAGCTCTGGCCCAAACATCAAGTCAGGATCAATTATTAGGAATTTCCATTAAGCCCCAATAAAGATTATCAATGAAAGAGTCAACTGAGAAAAAACTCATGTAATAAGTTAGAGATGCATGCTTTCAAAAAGACATTCAAATTCCCAAAACTTGTTGCAAACATTTTTTGGATTCATTTCCACACATAAAGAGTGAGGGCAGAGGATGCGATCACATGAAGATGTGTGATCTCATTTTAGGAAGGACTTTTCCTTCTTTTAAACACATGAAGGTGCAAAGTTACTGGTATGTATCAGTATGTATTTACAGACACTTAAGAAAATCCTATAACCAGGTTTACTGGATTCAGCTTTGACAGTTACTCCCCAGCTGCCAACCAGGTGCTTTTGTGCTCAAAGACTTGCCTCTACCACATTGCTCAGTTTGTGTGCTGCCAAGATTCATGACTACCACAAACTCAGATGCTGGAAAACCTTCAACATGTCAGACGAGTTATTTCAGTTCATTTCTTGAGCCATTTTTTCCCCCATCTCAAAGGAGACATTCAGGTTTCTCCCCAACAACTTCATATCAGTGATGCACAACCATAGCCTATAGGCTTCAGAGTTACTGCTTTTGCTTCCTGCCTGACCAGAATCAAAAGCTACCTAGCTCTACCTTCTGTTAGTATGGCTGTAGGTGCATGTCACTGTAGCAGAGCGCCCTCAAAACTAGGCAGTTGTGAGGTCGTTAAAACTCCACAGCAGTGTGATACTGTTAGCAGGGTAATGGCAGTACTTCCACAGAATTAAGCACTGTAATTGCAACCTGCTTTTCCAATAAGACCCAATCTATGTGACTAAAGTAGATCAGAAGATCTTGTTTAGGATGCAATTATCACTCGCTAAATAACTGTGGTTTCCACAGTCACAGTGAAAAGTACTTAGGCAGCGTTTACGAACTGCACTGTGTCCAGGTGGCGGCTTCAGCTACCTGATCTTGTTACCGGTCTTCATTCGGATCCACTGCGGGATGGGTCGGTTCTGCTTCTGCTTCTTAGCGAGAAAGCGCTTGATTCTGAAAGTCTTGTGGGAAGACTGTAGGAGCAAAAACGAGTGTCATAGTCCATCAATACAGCAACATCACTGCTAACTCAGCTAACAAGCATGGGCCAACGATACGTTTCCTAGCTTTAGGAACATATCAGTTACGCAGACATAAAACTCAACGGTTAATGAACTGTGTTAGCCTATTGACAACTGAAATTAGTGATGCCTTTTTAGTGCGGACAGTCATTTTTACCTTTATAGTGAGCAGTGAAACGTAGTCAATATTGTCTGTTACAAGGCGGCTATGATCCGGTTAGCCTAACTTGTTAGCTAGTCAGTCAGTACCATGAATGTTTTGTTTCCATCTGGCCCATCAATTAAATTTTCACATCACCAGATGCATGACAATATGCTTTTCTCAGTAAATGGATAAAAACATAGACAAAAACTAGTAGAGTCAGGATGTTAAATGATATTTTCTCACCATTATGAATCCTCCGTCCTGTCACCACAATGGCGGCTGTCGAAAAGAGAGAACTCTGGGAAACGGCATCAATGAAATGGTTTTGGATACGTCAGCGCCACCCAGCGGACGCCAAAAAAAATGGCACTGATAAAAGCTGATATGTTCAGGAAGTGCGCTTGACATCATGGCTAATTGCCTGCACGGAATTACAGCCAATTTCTCCTAAAGATTAGCCCCTTTTCAGCTACTGTCATGATATTTTGCACATATTTGCGTCTCGCCATGAGAAATATCGAATTAGTCCACCCACTAGATGTCCTGCTTATTAGATTGTTGTCCACCGCATAGTCATATGTGAATAATGAAACACCACTTGGCCAATTTTGCCAAACGCTGGGTGACTTACGTGTCTTACAAGAGTGACACAGCGTTTGAAAACTGCACTCATTTTCATAAGTTGTGATGAATACATGAACATCTACTGTGGAGATTCCTTCATTGGATCAACTATTCCTGGTGATTTTTCAGCTTCATTAGGTATTTCTGCAAGCTCTTTATAGACTATAGCCTTATGTCTTTTCTAAACTTTCAATATAACACATATATTTCATTGACTTCTTTTCAAATATTTTCTGATTGATTTTTTTCCTGCATGTATGGAAAATACAACTGCTTTACCACCATTTAAAGTAAAATAAATATATTTTGCATCAACCAATTTCCCTACATTTTTGAGGTAAGACTATAGTCATGTCTTTTCTGGATTTTCAGCACAACTCATTGATCTCATTCTCTCCCTTTCAAACAATGTCTGACAACCTTCTCTTGCATGGGTGGATGATATAACTGATTAACAATCATCTAACTTAAAAAAATTCAATAATTTTCTGTCAATCCATTTTTTTTTATTTTTGGGGCAAGACAATTTTATTTTTCAGCACAACACTCCGGTTCCATTTGCTCACATTCAAATCATTTCAGAAAAGTTTTTCTTGCATGGGTGAATATAGCAGATTTACTATCATTTAGAGTAAAAAGAAATATTTAAATAAATATTAAATTAAATATTTTATAATATTTTTCTGTCATTGCTTTTTTCCACATGTTTGAGGTAAGACGATACAGTCTTAAGTCTATTATGGATTTTCACCACAATACACAGTTCTCATTTACTCACATTCAAATAATTTTTGACCAAGCTCAATGAAATAATTTGATTGAAAAATATAGCTGATTAACTATCATTTAAAATAAAAAATCAAATAGTTTTCTGTCAACCCATTTTTGAATTCTTTTGGAGGTAATAGTATAGTTTCTACTATCCCTTATAACTTAACAAGTTAGCTTTACCAATCAGCAAGTGCATAAATACTGCATGACTGCAGGGCGGAGGCAGAGACAAATAGCTGTGTTTACCGCTACCAATACAGCGACAAGGTAATGCTACTGTTTTAAAAATATGTATTCCTATGATAGTCATTGGTCGGTTTCATTTAAAACATCGCGTCATTGATATTTTGTCCTTTTTTGCTTAGCCGTTCTGTTAAGCCTGTCGTATGTAGCGATCAGAATTAACTGCCTGCTTTCTGCTGCGTAAAACTGTGACATCATAGAGCTGGTGCAAAATTTCTGCTTCCCACAAGACCTCTGTGACGTCAACAAAAAAAATATGTATAAAAAAGAGGAAACGCTGCAATAACTAACGTGGGAACACAGGTAAGTAGGACTGACAGGAGAACTTCGGCTGGAGAAGGTAAGGGAGGTTTGCCTCTATCATTAATTTGGGAAGAAACTAGGCTCATGGCGTAGTTTAAGTATATAGCACTCTTGCCAGTCAGGTTGTTGGGCTTAAAATACAGTAGCTGAATGAAAATTTCATGACTGGTCGCTGTAGCTTTTGCAGCTGGACTAAAAGGTAAAATTAATAAGCTTTGAACTCTGTTTAACAATGAATAGACTCCCCATGGAGTGGTGTGCATGCCACCCTTTGAGCATAGTTACTAACAGCCACTTATGTGCTTGATGACCTTTTAGATGCATTTGTATGTCAACAGGTTTGCTGTTGAAATGGATTTTCTCTTTAAATGTGGTATTTTTTTGCCTTCTAAGCTGCCAAAAGGCTCAGACAAGTTTGCTGTGCAATTAATTCAGGAAGAAACTAAAGTGGCAGCAATCCTTAAGTTTGAGGGCTAAAAAAGGATTTCTAATAGGCAAATTTCTAATAGACTCCAAAAACAACAGATTTGTGTAATAACTGAAGGTTTTTACACCGCCAAGCCATTTTGTTAAAACTGTTGTATGTAATTCTGTCAGAATAACCTCTCTGCTTTTTGCTGTGCAATAGTTTGAAATGGTAGGTATTCAGAAACTGTGACATCACAGTTTCTGGGGCAACGTGGAAGACCCAGGTAAGTACAGGATAACTTCGGTTGCAAGAGGGTAAGGCAAGTTTTTTTTTTTTTTGTATTTTTTTTTTAAATTTGTAATTAATTGCGGAAGAAACTAGACTCCAGGCGTGCTTTAAGCCGGAGCAAAAAAGACAATCCACATAGTCGCTGAATGTGACTGCCAAGATTTGGGGGTTGGGGGTGTCGGAGACGGAGGCCTCATGGTACCTTAAGTTCCATCTCAGAGGCCATTGAGCTGGAAAGATTTCCAGAGCCTCCAAAATCATGCCTGCTGGAAACAGCTGTGGCAGATGACAATGACAAAGAGGAGGAGTTTGAGCTTTGTCAATGTTGGACAAAAACGTTTTTCTTTATCATTAATTGGGAAAGAAACTTGACTCCAGGCATACTTTAAGCCGGAGCAAAAAAGAAATGAAGTCGCTGAATGTGACTGCCAAGATTTGGCGCGTGGGGGTGTCAGTGACAGAGGCCTCATGGTACCTTAACTTCCATCTCAGAGGCCATTGAGCTGGAAAGATTTCCAGAGCCTCCAAAATCATGCCCGCTGGAAACAGCTGTGGCAGATGACACTGAGGAAGAGGAGGAGTTTGAGCTTTGTCAATGTTGGACAAAACATTTTCTTTATCATTAATTGGGAAAGAAACTTGACTCCAGGCATACTTTAAGCCGGAGCAAAAAAGACAATCCACATAGTCGCTGAATGTGACTGCCAAGATTTGGCGTGTGGGGGTGTCAGACAGAGGCCTCATGGTACCTTAAGTTCCATCTCAGAGGCCATTGAGCTGGAAAGATTTCCAGAGCCTCCAGAATCATGCCTGCTGGAAACAGCTGTGGCAAATGACAATGAGGAAGAGGAGGAGTTTGAGCTAGTTGAGCATTATGTGTAAATAGTAATATTTGTTAATATTTTAATTTTAATATGGATATTTCTGGTTCTTTTCCAGGTTTGTCCTCCCTACAGGATGATCAGGCCCATTTGCTCTTAAAGTTTTCACTTTTGTCGCCTTTTCAGGGGCAGGGAGGGAATTTTCCACCTTTTCTTCTTTACATCCAGCCAAAGTCTAGCTAATCTGGCAAACTGCCACACTGGCTGATGTAAAGTTTTTGGTGGTTTTTCGCCCTCTCAAGAGCAAATATAAAGGGCTCAGGACAGCAAATAATTGGCAACAAGATGAAGTTAAGATGTTTCAAATAAACAAAAATAATTGGCCAAAAATATTTTGTGAAGTGTGCTTTGTTAAAGAGGACTGGATTACTGCAAAGAAAATTGGAACACATTTCTGCTAGAAAGGGGGCTTTCATTTAAGTTATAGGCCATCATATGGTAATATGTGTGGCCAATGTATGATCCAGACTGTGGCAGGCCATCACAACAACAGTGTTAAAAATAAAGTATCTTGACCAGTCATAGTTTTTGGGAGCTGTGCAGTCAAGACTATGTTTTATTCTCATTTCCAAAAATGTTACTTGATTCATTTCATGGCTAACACATGAAAGACACTGCACATATGTAGATGCACAAATGTTTTGTTTATATCAAAACAATAATTTAAAGGTTGTAATGCTTTCTACCAATCAATAAATATTGTTTAAAAACTGTGTGACATTCTCTTCTTCATTATGAGGAGAGTCTTTGGGACAAAACATGTTTTGAGAAACATTTGGAAGTATTTCTGATTACTTTTTCTACCATTAATCATACATATACATAACTTTACATTATATTTAGACAAAAAAGTACAAATTGAGGTATCCTATTTTTTCACTTTTTGGAGATTTGGAATGTTTCGGAATGTTTGTGTGTCAGAAGCTGGTGTGTTCAAATTACCAGAATCTTCTGAATTTGTCCTCTGGCATTGTGACTGAGTCCAACACAGTTTCAGTGGCTGTTTGGAATCACCACAATCTACCGTTACAACCCGGCCCATTTGGTTAATGTACTATCTGTGGTATTAACATGGTAAAGGGCTGCAGGCCAGCAGTAGGGTGTTCCAGCCTGTATGGGGTGTGGAGTTGTGTGATCCATGAAGTTGGCAAAGTTCTGAGTCTGCCCAGACAGAAAGGGTGCGAGGACTGAGAGGTCCATCGTCGTCATAGTCTGGGTCAAAGTGCTGTTGGTTGGGTGGGGGGTGGAGAAAGAAAGACCCAGCGTTTGGAGTCAGACATTTCACAGAGACCTCTGCAGGACTGCTGGAATTCTTTCATCACACAAAGAAAAATACTAATAAACGTAACTGATGCAAATGCCAATAGAATATCAATGTATTATTTAATTCCCTTAACAACATAAGAGTATGCACCACTGCTATGTGCATGACTACTGCACACGAGGGATTACGGGCGATGAATCATGAAAGGGGATTGTGTCCTGTCAAAGTGTGGGAGAGTCAAGTGAACACCTACCTCACACTGACGCCACGAGGTGGAGGATTAAGCTCGGGCCCCTGGTCCCCCAGCCTTGCCCTTATCCTCCGGCGCAGCCAACATCTTCCTTTATATTATACCTTGATGACATCATTTTAGTTTACAAGCTAAAATGCTTGCTAAAATGAGTTAGGCACATGCACTTTATTTTGCACAAATTTTATTTCAGGGTCTTCAAAGCATTTCATTTAAGTAAGGAATTACACTGGTATTAAATGTGCACCTTGTCATTTCAGATGCTTATGCTCGTAAACTGTAGTAGCAAACTATGCAGCTGGGCAGTCGTCTCAAATGCTAATCCTACTCTGCAACTTTTCAGTGATAACTGACCTGAGGAACAGTCTTTTTTTACACTAAATTTGACGATAATAGAACAATGCTTCCATGCCTTGGGACCACAGGAAATGACAAACAGACTGACACCGGGGTGGGAGGAACTCATGCGTGCTGCCTTAGAAACACAAACGCTAAATGGGTTGAGGAAGAACTGGATATCATTGCAAAAGACTTTGCACTCTTGAAAACGAAGAAGATCATTCTATATCGGCCTCTTCAGGGCGCAGAGTGAATGCATGAACTATGAAGGTGCCAGCCTTGCAGATATGTGTATGAACCCTAGCTTTTCAACATAGTACAGCATTGTTTGGCTGCGTGCCCTCTGTAAGGTCACTTTTGGTTCAGCTGTCCAGTGAGTTTTGGCCTATCAGAGCAGCCCCTGGGCGAGCTCCAGTGAGTTTTGGCCTATCAGAGCAACTCCTGGGCGAGCTCCAGTGAGTTTTGGCCTCTCGGAGCAGTCCCTGGGTGTTTGTACAGCGACAGCTTCCCCTTGCCGCTCACAGAAGCACAGGCGGGGGCTGGTTCAGGCACTGGAGGGTGACACAGGCACCAATCATGAGGCGGGAAAGGGGAGGAGGGAGAGGCTGGCAGGGCGTGGCCTGCAGCAGCTCGGAGGCCTGCTCGACCGTTGCCTGGTCCCTGCTGCACTCGTCTCTCGTCTGCCTCTTCCCCATCAGTCGTCCGCTTTCTCCCGCAGACTCTTGGCTTCGCTCTCAGAGGCCTGCGCGCTGCCTCCCCCTGCGCCCCCCCGATTTCGGCTTCTGGCTCCTGGCTGGTACAGCTGTATGGCAGGCCGATCCTACAGCACACATACGCAGTCAGTCAAATCCCAACACGTGCGTGTGTGCGCACAAACACACAGCCCAAAACAAACACACTGAGCCTGGTACTAATGCACACAAACACACAGACAGATACTAACACACTCAGCTCCATACTACTTCACACAAACACACAGCCCCATACTAACGTACCCTAACACACAACCTAAAACTTAAGTACGCAAACACAGCCCAATCCTAAAACAAACACAAGCACAGTCAGTTACACTTGTATTTCGACAACAAACACCAGTTTTACTGCACGAGACAGAATACAGGACTGTAAAGCTTACTGTGCTGCAGGGGTAAAACCAATGCAGAACCTGCATTAGCACAGCACGCGCTACGGCTGGAGGTGCACAATGGCATGGCATTGATTGGCCCAGCCTCACCAGGGATGGTGAGAGTTTCAGCCAGTCAAGTTTGTTAGACTAATCACTCTCTAGTGGCTACTCCTGGTTGGCTGGGCACCTGCATGAGCACAAACCAAGATCGTGCTGACTGCATAATCCTCCAATGACACAGGCAGGGTGTCACTGGAGGTGCGGCTGCAGTGTGGAAAGTTTTGTCACATGGGTTAGAGGAATCACATGCCATGGCATACTCCCTGAGTCTTGCAGTGGACTACAAAACCAAAAAGAATAAAACTACTACACCCACTGATATTGCTCAGAGAGAACCCTGAGATGGATTAGCAAAGTCAGGAGGTAGCAACAATGAGGGTACCTCCCTGATTTTCAAATCAGCCATAAACGCAACGTCATTTCAGACACGTGACCAGCACAGGAAGCTTCAGGACAGGAAGGTGACCCACACCCATTCTGAGCTTTACATTACCAGCGATACTGTTTATTTTTACCTTGTTTCTTACGCGGTCCCTCTTGGAACCTTCTTCCTTCTTCTCTTCTCTGGTGGGCTTTTCAGCTTTCTCACTGTGACCTGGCGAGGGGTCCCCCGTGCTCTCGCCCTTCCTCTTCTCCCAGACGCGCTCTTTCTCCTTCTTTCCGTCCTCCTCTCGCTTCCTGTAGTTCTCCCCGTCGTGGCGTTCCCTCTTCCTTCGCCGCTCGTCATCTTGCTTCCTCACGCGCTCTCGCTCTCTCTGCCGCCGCTCCCGGTCCCCCTCTCGGTCCCTGGTCTCCTTCCGCCCGTCCTCTTCTGTCCTGCTTCACGTGAGCCACAACCAACAAAGGAGCACAGAGTCAGAGCAGGGCAGCTTAAAACTCCGTTTAAAAACCGACTCGAGGGGAGTGGCTTTCCCTGGATTAAACAGGAAATACTTCATCTTTCAAGAGCCACACACATCTTTTTATGCTACACATTCCTTTCCCGCGATCATCTATCAAAGATGGCCAAAGCTTGTGATGTGTGTATTTATGTCCTACCCAAAGTTCTGTGGATTTGGCTGAACCATTTTGGCTCTGCAAAATCAGTATTTCCACGACAAAGCACCTCCCTGAGAGAAACACTCACTTCCTTCCCCTGTCCTCGTGGCTGTCGTGGCTCTGGCGCTTCCTCGACTCCGTGCCCCCTGGAGCCCTGTCGTCTTTCAGCTTGTCCTTCTCGGCTTTCTTCAGCTTCTCTTTGGGCTTTTCGGAGTCCCCATCATCGCCCTTCTCTGGCTTCTTTAAGAGCTGAACGAAGGCAGAGCACCAAGCACAAGGTTGACAAGGGCAGTAAAGTGGAGTAAAGTGAAGTTGAAGTCATCTGAAAAAATTTGGCAATTAATGCTCATTAATTCTGAAGTAAAAATGATTCCAGTTTACTGAGCAATATTTTCAAAAGTGTGTTTGTACTAGCTGCCTTGCTGCTTCTTTAAAACATGACCGTGGGGACGACAGCAGAGGATACCCGTCATTACAGACTAATGCAGTTTGAGTGCTGCATTCGTACACCCAGAAAAGGGCAGCTTCTCATGTGTTCGCAACAGTCACGTGATTAAGCCGAGGCTGTGCTGTGCGGAGAATAAGGCATGGTGTGTAAACTAAAGTTAAAACAGCAATATCAAAATGAAAGCTTTAAAGGTTTGAGGAAAAAAACTGAGTGTATGATATTGTGATAGTTGCATGAGTTTTACCGAAGGCAACCAAAACTTTTTTGATCAAGCAATTGTTGGAGGCAAGCACTCGTTTTCAAAAATACTTAGTGCCATTAACTGGAAATTATAAGATATGCTGCCTTTGATGTCCTCTGACAATGATGGCAGCGTGTAAGTGGTGGTGTGCCCACTGTGTCGAGTTGGAGGAAGAGAGTTCGATAGACTTCCTTTACCGAACTCCACCCCTTATCCCATACCTTGATCTTTGGCTCTTCCTTCAACTTTTCTCCGTCTTTCTCATGGTTCTTCTCTCCTTTCTTCAGTTTCTCCGCCTCCTTGCGCTTCCTCCGGTCCTCCTCCCTCCATTTCCGCCTCTCTTCATCTCTCTGACGCTTTCGCTCCAGCTCCCGCCGTCTCCTCTCCTCCCTCTTCTCCTCCCTGATTCGCTAAAAGACCAAACCGTTTTAGAGTTTGAGTGAATTTGGTCTGCGCAGATCCAACAATGGTCAAAGTTTCACTAAAGACTCCAGCCAAACAACGTCATCCACCAGAGAAGAAACATTTACCTGTTTGTTTTTCAGGAAGTCCAACAGAGGAGTTGTTTTCTTAGCTGAAAAAAGACAAAAAAATTCAGAACATATCAAATTCACTGCGTTTATGAATACCAAATATACTTCTGTGAGTGCTTCATTTGGAGAAACACAGAAATTACAAATGAAAAATGATTTGAGGGATACAGTAAAAGTACAATCCTCCATGCTACTTACCAACTAATTCTTTTGTTTTAGCCTCTATTTCTTCCAGTAGCGTTTCAGGGGTAGATGTCAACTTTTCATCATCACCATTATAGTACTCCAAGAATTTCTTATAATCAGCATCTTAGAAATGTAAAAAAGGAGAAATCTTGAGTTTTGATCACAGAGGTCTGCTCTAATTTAGACAACAAATCCCAGCTGCAGCTTTGTCGTTACCTTCTTCGATAGTTCCAGCTTTTGCATCCTTCTTCTTACTTCTCTTTTTGGCAATTTTCTGGAAAGGTGCAAACTCAACAATGGCTGGGTATTCTTGTCCTGATCCAAGAGTGAAATAATAGAACATCAGCTACGCTTAAAACCAAGCATTGCCAGGCTACAGAATCTACATAGATCTACACAAGGCAACAAAATCATATTTTTGCACCCAACATCTGCGGCACCCACATACTCTGGCTCATCAACCTCATCCCTTCCAAAATTTCAGTTACGCCACGCTCTCATCTTGAAATATGAACTGGATTTTGCATGCCAGGCTGCCCACTGACAAGATCAACGTTAAAGCAGGCCGCACCTTTACTATCGATGAAAACGTATCCATCAAAGCGGTCTCTGAACAGGACAATGTCCTCCTGGTTCTTGAAGTTGATGTAAGCGCGGGAGAAGAGGTGAGGGAAAAGGCTGCAAACATGAAATGAAAAAAGATCAGGGCACATCTCTGGATGGAACATTCTGATCGTTCGGTTACCCGCTTCCGACTTTTCGGGTTTTCTTCAAACGTGCTGGGTTACCTGGTGTCGTTGGAGAAAAACTCCAGGTAGTCGATCTCAGGGAGGGGCTGTAACTGCTCCTCCAGTTCCTCCTTAGTTAGACTCGGTGGGAGACGTCGCACGACGATCTGCAGTGGATGAAAAACAGCAAGACTGAGGAAGACTGGGACTGTATTACAGAGAAATATTTAGGAAATATATTTTTAATGTCAATGTTTTTCAGACGTGTTGACCAGAAAACTATGAAACAAATACTTGGAAAAAGATGTAGCTGACGAAAAAAAATTTCTTCAACTTGAGTGGGTTACTAATTTGGGACTCCTAGTGATAGCTAACTAGCTACATACTATGATGTAAAACATACAGCGATCCATCTTAACTCAAACATCAATGGTTCTCCTCAACTTGTTAGCCACAGATACCTATGGGCTTAACGTGTCATAAGCCTGCGACACTGGTGCTTGCACTGCAGGACTGAATGGCTCAGCATCTCTGTCATAAGTGTGCGACGCCAGTGCTCACACTGTTACCGCAAGACCTTGTATCCAGACCTATACCTTTCACTGCTCACCTCCTTTCCTCCTCTCCCCCGCTGCCACTCACCTCCTCCACAGACATATGTGGAGGAAAAGAGGGGAGGAGAGAATGTTCTAAGTGGAGGAGAGGAGTGAAGTGAACGAGAGGACACAGGAAGAGACTTGAGACAGTGTATCTGCTTCTCATGATTATTTAACTGATGCCAAAGATACCCACGCCAGCCACACCTCTCATACACCGTCGGTGCTGTAGTGTTCCTGACACATACACTGTGTCTATCTACTAACTATCTATTTGGAGCCACAGTTTCATTTAAAAAACACATTTACAAGCAATCAAATAAACCTAGCTGCAATAATCAGCTCAATATTACAATATTTAAATTGCCATTTGGTCATTTAAGGACGTAGACAACATGGTTTTACACTGATATTTGAAAACCCTTCCTATGAAGCTTACTATTGCGCTGGTTACAGTACTGTTCTATCGGTGTATTGGCAAATCCCTTACCACGTTTTTAAACATTTTTAACATGCTAGTATAAATTTTGTGCGATGCTTTCTTTAAATATGACAAGATCTGATCAAAATGTGTCACAGAAATGAGAAAAGACAACGTGAAGTAGAACCTGTTATGAAGTAGTACCTGTAAAAGTGGTATTGACAATGATAACGACTATAATAATGTGTTATTTTGACAACAATGTCGACGATATTGCAAGGTGTGGTCAAGTAACGAACTACACAGTTTTGACCAACTTTCGTGGAATCAGGTCGTGACCCTGTTTACAACACACTATGATGGAGGTGAAACCAAACATTAATCATATCAGAAAATGTTCCGGGCGCCCGACAGCCAGTCGGTAAAAAAATCAGTCAAACACAACTCCGAACAGCAGCCCGTCACAGATCAGTAATGGCTTTTGGTAATGTATCGGCGACGTTAAAATCAGGCAGTGATCGGCTTAAAATCGTGCAGTTCACTTTGCTTGGAAACACTTAGTTAGCTTGTTAGCCAAGTTGGCTGCGTACTGTTTTGCATACTCACGTAACTCTTGCGTATACAATTCTGATTTCCAACTATTAACAGAGTGATTTGGCAGTCCAAGTATACTCCAACGGTCTGACTTTAAAACTGATGCCAGAAACTAAAGCTAAAGGGAGAATCGGTTGGCCATTCGCAACTAGATGAGTTGACAGGCTAGCATGCTACATACAGTGTGGCTACACGATGAAGGCAGAAGTAGGCCTGCCCATCCCCTTTTCACTGCTAACTAGAATACAAACCTTCGTCATCGCTTCCTTCTTCTCTTTACTCGGTTTCTCCTGTTTCTCGTTTTCCTCACATTTTATTTCCACTTTTTTCTCCCTCGGACGGGCGTTTTCTTTGTCTTCTTTCATTATAACGTGTTATTGTTTGTAGTAAGATTACCCAAAGTTCAACTAACCCTGTGAACTTTTTAAAGCCGTTCTGCTAGCGACAATCGAAAATAATCTCTGATTGGCTGTTGCTGTCCTTGTCCAAAGTAACGCGACAGAAGACGGGAGCTGAGATGAAATGTTTTTTAAAAAATGAAATTCTAAAATTCAGTTGACATTTACTTTTTCCACAAAAGCAGCACACCATCAACACCATGAACAGTGAGAGGGGATTATAAGTAATAAAAAAGGACATTTTCTTGCTGTTTTCTTTTAATAATATGTAGAAAATTCAAATAATTTGAAAATAATTCTTTTCAAAAACAGAACAAGAGGCTGTGTCTTTTTGTCCATCAAATGGAAATTGACTTGACATTTTCATGCAGGCCTTCTTTAAAATATTTAGACCTTGTGAGAACATATTGGTAGTTTCACACTGGTGTTTTGTGGTGTGACATTTTGATGAGATTTCTAGTTTGATAGAATTTTCTGGTGAAAAGATAACTTTTGAAACAAACTGACAACAATATAATCACAGTGCAAAATAAAATCATTTAGGCTAATTCTTTTAAGCTTTCCTGAGGATATCATACAAGACTGAATTGCCATAAACCAAAAAAGACTTCAACCACCATCTTCAGTATCCTAATAGTGAATGAAAAGAAATGACTTTCAGGAGTGAACGCAGAAATTGTGCCACAGATTTTCATACTCTCGTACCAGTTCTCTCAAACTGAACCGTGTTATAATCTTGCTCAGTGTTGCCTGCATGTACTTGTGTATGAAAAAGACCACAGGAGAGAATTATTTTAATCATCTGGCAGATGTTATCAAGAAATGTTTGTCTATGTTGTCTATGATTCTCCAAATGTATCTGTTTTGGCTTAGTAACAGGCCTAAGCTGGCCAGGCTGTGAGCATTCTGCATGGTGTCTGACTGCACAGGAAAGCTGTGAACACTGAAGGCCATCTTGGTTTTCTTCCTAAAATATGTTCCTGACTGAAATGTGTAAGTGACGAACAAACAACATGTGTAGCCCTAGAAGAATAAAACCTTTACTTTTCACTGTACTTATCGCTATATGTTTAAAAATTACCAATAAGATGCAGGCTACCCCTAGTCACAATCTCTATATAAATCTCTACGCTTGAAATGTCACATTCATTGGATTCCTCCAGCTTATTCCTGACGTTTATCTTTCCATTTAACTCACCATCCTTAGAAATGCAAATACAAAAATATTTATCAGTAGATTTTATTGGGATGGTGTACATCTCCTTGAAGGGACAGATGCAAATACACTTATTATGATTTAACTGTAGGCGATAAGCTTTGGAAAATGATTTCAAGTAAATTTAGGAATTTGTTCTAATTAATTTACGAAAACAGGAGTGTTGACAACAAGTTAGCTTTTCACTAGAGATGTGCAGCTGCATATTTACGACTAAAAGCTAATAATGGGAAGAGAGACCAAGAAAGAAAAAAGCCAGACCAGAGTTCAAAATCATGGCTGTAAATCATTTTTATGTAGCAGTATATTATGCAAATGATAATATGTTCTGAAAGTAATGCAAAAACAGTTGTAAAATATCAATCATTATATCCAGAGGGCCTTTGTTTATTGTTTCACCTAAAATCCAATGCACACTACTCAGCTAGTTCTGAATAAACTGGTAAAAAAAAATCTGAAGAATCAGGTTTCCAAAATGCTGGTGTGTAGCGATTCATTGTCAGCATTTCAAAGTATCAAATATGGAATATCCCAGAGTCGCTATGATTTGGTATATAAGATTTTATTGTTAGGAAGTGGAATGATTAAGAGTGGTGTTGAGGTTACCATTATGTGGGTCCCAGCACAAATTGGAATCCCAAATAACGGTGAAGTTGATAAGATGGCAAAACAAGCTGTGAAAAAGGAAAATATAGAGGTCAATATTAAATTATCTAAGTTTGAAGGGGAAAGCATTACGTGGAAGAAAATAAATCAAGGATGACAACAGAGTTGGGAACAGGAGACAAAAGGGAGACACATTTAATACAAAACAGAGTGGACATCATGGAAAAGGGGAAACAGGAAAGAGCAGGCTGTAGTGGCCAGGTTGAGATTAGAACACCAATCTTAAAAGCACTATGGACATCATAGGAAAACACCCAAGTGGTTAATGTGATCATTGTCTACAAATGGAATCAGTAAAACATGTACTGCTAATGTGTGGGAGACACGGGACAGAAAGAGTAACAATGGTAGCAGAGCTCAGGTAACTGGGACTGACTGAAAATACAGAAAAAGGCGTATTAGAGTATGGAGAAAAAGGGAAAGGAGGGAGAATAATTACTGACTTTTTAAGAAAAACCGGACTGATACACAGAATTAAACGGAGACAAGGAAAAGGAATATCACATTGATCAAATGAAATAAATGGATCAAGTCGTCCAGAAGATGGCAGCAATGCAACTACCAGGATGTGGCTGCCGTGAAACTCAACAGAAGAAGAATACGAAGGAAACGTTTCTCTCTTAACCGGAAGTAGTTATGAATGACCGTCAACACCTTTAGGACGGCAACATACAATAACTTCTGCCGAAATTGGTGTCTATCTACCCTCATTTGTCTGAAAATACCCGTGGGAAGTATTGGACCACCATGTGGTACGAAATATTACCCTGTTTCTTTGCCATGACGGCCTGTCTCATCATTCCTGGTGTTGCTACGGCTCAGATCCATAAATTCACGAACGGAGGCAAGGTGAGAGTGAAGACTACACCAGCGATCGTTTACTAAAACTAGCTAACGTTAATAAGAGGACCTGTTCCCTGATTTTGTAACGGGTTTAAAACATACATGATCAGCTTCCTTACGTTAAAACAAATAAGTATCAAAGAGATATCGCTAGCGTTGTAAAATTCATCTTTCGTACTGTACATAGGCCTATACCGCAAATGTAGTTAGCTTGTATGATATGGCAAGATATTATCACCTAAATAATTATTGATAACAAAGTAGTAACAAGTCTGTAGGCCATGCTATGTTAGAAATAATTATGCATAGTATGAATTGTAAAAATCTAATAAACACATGAGCACAATATGTCTGTCATAATAAGCAGCTGGGAGGTGCGGTAACGTTAGTCAATCGATGTGCTTTTAATTCCGATTAATCACATCATTACTTGTATTAATTGTTCTAACTAAAATTGTCCCTTTGAAACCAAGAAAATTTCTTTATTATATCAGTGACACTGTGAGCATTTAAAAGTCGAATTACAAATGAAATATAAGCACAGTAAAAGTGCTGAAATAGCCTTTTAACATATGGAGAAACATAATCAACTATCACATGAATGTAGAACCAACACAAAGGAAGTAGTCACATCAAAGTAAATAGAAAGTGCTGTAAATAGTTACAACATGTTTTAAATTGCTAACTTCTATGTGGTAAATAAGTGCAAACTCCACCGATTACCACGGTTTTGTCTAATGAGCCATCAGACAACTTCTGAGGTCAGCCAGCCAGTAAAAGGTCTAACCAATGTTTTATTTACAGGAAAAGCGAACTGCACGGGTCCCATACCAGTGGTACCTGATGGAGAGGGACAAGAGAGTGTCTGGGTCTGGAAAGTATCACATTTCTAAGGTAAAACAATGATATAGGGAGTGTTATCCAAGGCCCAAAAATACTCTCTCCGCTTGTGACTGGGAATGTGAAGATCTTACGCCAACTGATTTCTGTTCTTTTTAGGGATTGGAAAATATTAACTGAAGATTGAAGACTTCAATCAAGATTCGTACCTTGATGATTAATTGTACATGCAGTGTATTAAATTGTTGATAAGTACAAGTGTGGTGAGTTTATTTAATTGCAATGTGGTAATAACAGCTTTCTGCCACGGGGCTGTCCTTTAGCTCACCTCATTGGGACAATCCAGGTTTTCAAACAGGTTTACGTATGGTCTTCCTCATATAATGGATAAATGGAAACTGGACTTGGAAGTTTGAATTGTCTAAACTTTCTAAAATGTTCGGTCTCTGTGAATACTGATAAAGGAGAGAGCATAGTGAATATGTGCTCTCTCTCTCTCAGCTCTGATCCAGACCTCACCCTCAACCAGGCAGCAGTTACTGACTAACCGCCAGTCCAAAAATGTGGAAGTGCTCAGTGTCGGCGCCTTCTTTCTCCTTACTGTTGGAATGGTTCCATACACCGTATTGGTTTTTCCTACTTCTTTTGTCTGCCTGCAAAAGGAAGACCCCATGATCATATCAGATGGCAGTGGTGGTTTATAATAGTCTTTAGCTGGTCAAGTGAAGTGCTGGTATTGAGCACGCTGTAATAGCAGAAACCTGCTTACAGGGGTGGGTCTGCAGAATGGGGGCTACAAAGAGGCAGCAGGCACTGCTGAGGGCCACAGTGCCACACCACTTATCTGCTCTTACCCACACTGCTCCTCCTGACCTCAGTCACCTACTCTCCCCAGCAGGTGAGTGAAGTAGCTGTGCTATAAGAGCAGAGTCTGCTAGCCCAGTCTGTGATACCCCAACGTTAGCAATACCTGTTGTAGCCTTTGCCCACCCAATACGACCACCATCCTGGCCTGGTTTCAGTTGGGTCACTATGATTCCTCTTCCATTATGTTCATGAGCAGAGGACCTCCACATGGCTCGTTTGGTGAGATGTGTATTTGGGTAGTGGACGTAAGCCTGTGATTCAGCCATGTTGCTTCGGCCAGGCAAAAGTCAGCCTCACTGGAGATTGACAGGTATTAAGCTGGTTATGATGCTTAGTCTCATCTGGTCAGCCATGCGCCCATGGACACACACTGAGTACATGCTGGGTATATGTATGGGGGTCACGTGTTTGCTACTGACCCCTCCTGAGTCCTGAGTCGGCAGGAGAGGGCTACTACATGAAGCTGTTCTTTTTGCATTTTTGCCATAACTGTTGGCAACAAGTGTTATAAACATCTGAACAGGTACAGTACTCTTGCTTGGTGTGGAAGTATAGAATGCAGATGTTTCTGCCATAGCCTTGCATGTAGAAATTCATGACCCTGGACCACAGCACTGCTCTGCAGCTTACAGAGTCTTTGGTTTTAAATGTATGATACACCACAAAAACACATGCAGCATCTGTCAGAGTTGTACACAGTATCTGGGCTGTGCCAACTTGGCATTTTAATTCAAACAGCCTTATCCTAAGGTTGGGGTTTCAGCTGGTAACATATTGTAATAAATAGGTGGTAACATTTTAATAAGAAAACTGGAAAAACAGCTAACGATTGTGAGCCGTTCAAAATGGTCATCTTAACAGCCCTCTATTTCTCCAGCTCTGAAAATGCAAGCCTGTTCTCACGTATCTTAATAAATATTGTGGGGACACTAGTATTAGCACCTGAGTATATATATTTTTTGTTTGCATGGTGCATGACAGTGACAGACTGTATCACACAACACCCACAGTCAAACTCACTGACTGCTGCTACGTGGTGAACGTTATGCACTGAGTCACGTACTGCACTTGACATGGCTCCCACACATAACAGCTTCTCAGGCTATTGAGTAATGTCTGTATGGTGAAACCAAAATAAGTGGAGTAAGTGTTATGGCAGATAGTGTTCTAGTCAGTGCTCTCCTCTGGAAGGATGTTAATAACAGGTCTTATAACTATGATGGGATATTCCCAATTGGAGAGTCAAAAATACAGATGACAGATACAACGCTGATATAGTCATTGTTCATATGAGTAAGAGGAGTAGGCACTGTGCCCATATGCAAACACACGTGTCCTCACGCCTGCTGCGGACGGGTGGTATGGGAGGACACACACACACGTGTGCTCACGCCTGCTGCAGAGGAGTGGTGTGGGAGGAGACACACACACACACACTTGTGCTCACGCCTGCTGCAGAGGAGTGGTGTGGGAGGAGACACAAACACACACACACACAGTCTCTCTCCACACACAGTGAAGAGCAGCTCCAGAGCAGCATGGGGTGTGCCCCCTCCAGATCTCTCAGCATGAGCCCCTCTGGTCCTGCTCCCCGGGGCTGCTCCGACCCGGACACCTGCTCCACCTTCCTGTCCAGCCGCAAGAGCTCCTCGTGCTCTCCGGAGTCAGCTCTGCAGGAGAGCACCTGTCCCCAGACTGCCCTGCTCACAGGTAAAAAGCCCAGCTCACCGCCTCTGTCTGTTACACTTCCTGTGACTTCGTCATGAGGAAGCTGATGAATGAGTCTATTTAACAGCAATATGGCTGACATGGTAACATCAATGTACATTTTCATTTTACATCTGGCCAAATAATTATTAATTAGGACAAAGGAATTACAAAACTTTGTAATGTACCAAAAAAGCGGGAGTCCGACTGAGCACAATGGCCTTGTTCAGTAGTGAAGAACAAAAACATAAATATTTAATTTAAATATGTGACACTGTGAATGTCGACCTGCCACAGTAAATGTACACAGACGCGTTTGTATCTGCATGGCCTCTCGCTGTTTGCACAGCCTCATGGGAACACACAGATGGATTGTGTCTTCCTGTGTTTGTGGTAAATGTTACTTCTGCTCTGCTGCGTCTTACTGGCCTTCCAACCCAATGGATGGACTTTAGTCATGTTGTCAAAACAGTTTATCGTCCCGTTCTTTCCAAGACAAAGGAAGGCTGAGTCGTGACCGAGGGCTTATTGAGTTCTCACATTGTGTGCTCCCTCCTATAGATTATGCCTTCATCCTTTACAGACTGTTAAACGAAAAACTCTGTTCGATATGTCACAAGAACACATAATATAGTCTTTTAATAATCCTTTACATATGAAATCTTAAGCAGAGGTTTGTGTTTAATGTGTGCATGCCTACTTTTCTTTGGTAAATCCATTTAACATTGTTTTTAATTAATGTTTAACTTTTTTTTTTTTTTTTTTCATTTTTACTGACATTTTTGAAACACTTTTGAATATGTTGTTTTTTGTTACCTCAGTTCCTGCCAATGGTCACCATGGCTGCAGCCTCCTTGCGCCTTTGAACTTTGACCTTGAGAGGAGTCAACCGTCACACAGGGAATCTAGAGAGAAGCATACGCCACATGAGGTTTTGAAATATGTGCTGAAGTGAACTGTAATGTAATTAAGGCAATGATGGGATTCGTGTTTCTGTATGACCATGAACCAATGGAAATAAAGACAGACACCACAAGCAAGAAGATTTCCTCTGCTTTTGTCTTATGTTAATGGATAAAGCTCTTTCATAAATGATCGTTATGTATGTAGGGAGACCAAAACAATGTGTGGGTTCATACAAGTAGGTTTATGACACTTGAACTAAATAGATCCTATGCTGTTCAATTTTGCGCTGTTAATCTTTCCAATAGCATTTTGCATTGAATTTTTCTGTCCAATTTATTTAGTAAGTGTTGTACTTACCATTTCGCTTCATATAGTGCAATTTCTAAGCCGCATCGTTCATTTTTTATCCTCTACATTAAAGCACACACCTGTGGTTATTGGGCAGGGCTATTCAGCCTCATGCCTAGAGGGACTCATTTTGTGCGAAATGCACAAGTACAGGAGTTACATATAATAAAACAGAAAAGGTATAATTGGGGAGCTCAGCTCAGTCTGGTAGCTGAATTATAACCTTGGCCTACCGCAAACACAGGCTAATTACCTTCTGTGAGGATCGCTAACAATAGACTTCTTTCATCTCTAAAATATGCTCAATATAGTCGGAAAATACAGGATGGGCGTCCATTACAATGACAGCACTGCAGCGAGACTGTAACTGAAATAATGATTTGAAATAATGACTTAATGGGGAAAATTGCTGCATTCTGTATTACCTTTAACTGTTATTTTTCAATATTTTATCGGCAATGATAACGGATGGATGGCATTTCTATTATTCCGCGAAAGCTTTTAAAAAGCAGTAAGTGACATAGAATTCTCGTTTTACGGAACCTCAGGACATATCAAACCGTGAACTATAACTGGTGAAAATTACAGTGCAGGACATACGGTTTTATCGAATGCAGACGATAATTAACGACGTCATGTCTCATCTTGTTCGAGCCAGCTCACCTACATTACTATCTGTAGGCAGTGTTTGTTCACCCCATTTTTAAAATATGTACTGTACACTATACTATTAAAGTGATGGAATGACCTCTGGATATATAAAATCAGTTTTAATTTGACTGAACTATGGGACGGAGACTCAATGCAAATTAAATTTCCTGTAGGCTGCAATACACGGTATTTACACAAGGTAATTATGTCTGGTAGTCTACAAACATCCAATCTACAACTCTGAAGCACACCAACCAGATAAAATGTAAAACAACATGAAAGTGCACTGAACTGCTTCCACCCCTTTTCAGCAAACATATCTGACATGAACTCACTGAGTTCAAATTTGGTTTATTGTCATTAATGTACCAACGTAATACAAAACCAACACCTACAAAAACATTTTGTGGAAACACTATTAAAAACAAGACCAACTGCGGCAGGGATTCAATCAACATTTTTTTCTTAGTTTTTCATTTACTACAACTTCTTTCTGTTACAATGGTCTTTGTAAAAATTACATACAAAAATAACATGACAAGAACATCCTGGAGAAATATCTTTGTGTCATTATTTTAAAAACAAAAATTAAAACTATATTTTATTGCTAAAACCTTTCTTATTAAACTAAGGATTTCCAATTTACATATTAATGACACAGGTTAAATATCGTGTTTTCTGACTATTGTTTCTCGCTGCCTTTCGTTTTCCTGTGCACCATCTCGCGGAAGCTGGACAGGATCTTGGTCTCCCTCTTCCTCCGTTCCTCCAGGTTGAAGGATGCCAGGGCTCTCTTCTCGTCTGCGCTGTAGATCTGGTTTTCCTTTCTCAGACGCACGGCCTCCATTCGTCGATGTCTGAGGAGGGTGGGGTCACAGAATGTTGTCGAGGATTAGCAACAGCGGGTCCCTCATATATCAGTCCACCACAGCCAATAATGCGTTTCGAGGTAGCAAGCGGACAGCCTGAGCTATACTGAAATAACACTGAAATTTGTCAATTACTTCCAGTCAAGGGAAATAACCCAGGACATGGAGTGTTTGGTGTTGAACATGGACTAAGACAGGGCTGTGTCCTGTCCTCAACATTTCTCAAAATTTACTCTGTGGAAGTCATGAAGGAGTCGTCTGATGACTTTGAAGATGATGTAATCTTAGATATGCAGACTGCGTAAGCCTGCTAATTACTGATATTTAGTACACAGCTCTTCTTCAGAGCAAACTACACTGAACAGGCAATCCAGTTATATAGCTGGCTATCTACTGAAGCAATGATGATGCTTAATTATTACTCAAATGGCTGTACCCCTCATAGGAAGCAAACCTGCAGCCTTTGTAGTTTTAAGCCCATATCCTTAAGTATTGTATTATAACTGGGGTTGCTAGGCGTATGCTTGTGCTCGTCTTTACCTGCTGCCGCTCATCACGAAGCCGGATTTCTCAAAGTTCACAATCTCATCGCTCGTCAGTCCAATTTCTCCTCTTCTAGGGATGCGCTTCCCTGCTTTCACGTACTCCGCCATGGCCGCGCCTTCCCCGGGCAGCAGCGCGTGTCCAAAGCTGCAACGGAGGAGGAATTCATCACTGCACACCGCTTAGGAGAGCATTGCTCGATTCAGCAAGGGTGTTTTTGAACGACTTAACAAGTCACTCCTTTGTTCCTCTCGATTATTGAATTCAGCTAGGTATCCAGTGTGATAGTAGGCCAGGGATCAGATTAGCTAACTAAATCATGAACCTCTCATTCCAAAGCGATACTGAGAGTAGCATGATAATCAAAGACAGGAAGTGTAGATTCATCATGAGTACTCAATCCTGCATAACACACATTGCAAATAGTTGAATACATGCGCGCGCATGCACACAGAGTAAATAAAGATTAAAAAAAAAAAAAACTCACTCCAAAAGTTTTCCTTCCTGGGCCACGTGGGTAAGAGGCGCCTCTGGGCCGACGATCTGGGCCTCGGTGCATGTTCTCTCCACCCACAGCTCGCCCTGCTCCTCCTCCTCCTCACTCTGGTCACTGCTGGAGTCACTGCTCGACTGCTTACGCTTCTTCTTACTCTTCTTCTTCTTAGACTTCTTCCTGACGGAGATGAGGAAGGGAAAAAGCTGTCAGTCATCACCAATTAGGTATTTGAGGAAAAAGAAGAAAGAAGAGGACATTAGCAAAAGTTACTTTTTCTTTTTTTTCTTCTTGTCCTTCTTTGTCTTTTTTACATCTTCTATAAAAAAACAAAAACAAAGAGCCGTTAGCAACATGCAGACAGGTGGGTGTAAAACACTTCATGAGATCAGAGTAATACAGGCGCTAAGTATAACTATGAACATAATAATATGTGTTATTACCATTTCAGATCATTATTTGTTTTTTTTAATGATCAATGCCAGTCAGTCTCCTTACCCTCAGAGTCACTCTCTGACTCGCTGTCCTCTGAATGCTTCTTACGCTTCTTCCTGTGCTTTTTCTTCTTTTTGTGTTTCTTCTTCTTCTCCTCCTCTGCACATTAGAACAAAGGTCTTTAAGTTTCTGTACAAGTCAAAGAGTTCAGGCAAGCAGTCTTCTGCTTAAGCAGTGATGGAGCAGACTGCAATCAAAGCCACAACCGCACTGTGTATTAACCCACGTCATCCCAGTTTCTGTTAATAAGACTGTGTGAAGCAGCGGCTTTCCTGTGAACCCCAGAGTAGACAGCCTTACCGTCTGAGCTGGACTGGGAGCTGCCGTCCTTTCGGAGGTCGTTCTCCACGGGTGTGTGCTCATCAGAGCTGGAGAGAAACCAGAGTGGCAGTCTCATACAATTGCCAGCATAGTCTACACGGCGTTCACACCGTGTTTTAGGTCAACAGGACAGAAACACAGCTTTGAACACTGTGTATGAGGCAGCAATGCAATGTATTCAACAATGAAACTGACTTACTCTGGTTCTCGAACTCTTGGTGAATAGCCCCAGACTTCGGGTGACCCTAATTCCCCGATTTTCTCCCTCTCTTGTAGCCGTCTAAAGTTGGAAAAAAAAAACTGATAAATACATTTTCCACGCAGTCATATGCATTCAATTGTATGAATGGGCAGGGTTTAAGCCTAAGGTATTTTGACACCAATCATCACAGGCTATGTTTGTTTTCAGGAGAATCCAAAACAACAACCAATCACTTCCACTCAAGCATGACACCCAAAATGTTAGCATTTATTAAAACTACCACATTACATCAATTATCCATCACTGAAATGTTTTAACAAGCTCATCTTCTCCAGGCAATTACTCAGACCACTGATGATCACTGTGGAAAAAAATCTATTCGTATTTTTGTCCAATAAAACTAAATTAATGCGACCACTTTTGCCTAAATTGGATTCTTTTTCTTTGCAGCCAATCAATATTTTCACACATTTTGGTGTTCGGCCCGGGAGATTTAACATGGAATGACCCTGCTACAAGGAGCGATTTAAAAATGGATTTCTCTATTCTGGTCAGAAATATTCAATTAGCATTTGGATGTGTGCGCCAGTTAGGCTTGATTTAACAGCACACCGTTTATTGATATAGATTTGACGTCCCTTGACACCTTTCTTATACAAGAGTCCTATGTAAAATAAATGTATCACTGGAAGTGTAACTATTCTGATAATAGATACAGAAAATGTGTTTTCACTCAACAGTTGTTAACTAACGCTGTTTGGCAGAGCTTTTACTGTACTTAATGAACCATTCAAATGCATCAAGGTAAGAGTGGATAAGTGAGGATGTGGATAGCATTTCAGTCATCCTGAAAAAGATTGCATCAAAACATAAAAAAGTCTCCTAAAAAGTCAAATTTCTGTCGATATTTTACTTAGTAGTTAGCTGGACAAATATTATGTGTCTATCATTTTGTGTACCATCTCGTTTTGATTCAAAACGTTTTCCTTGGGCGTACACAATCGCTTCATAAAAACAGTCACAGATATGCTCTCACCTGGCCATAAAAGTGTCCTCTCTCGAATGCGAATGAATTGCGTCCCTTTTCTCATAGTGGGAAAACCGTGATCCGTGCTCGTATTTCTCATTTCGTTGACTGAGTCGGTTTCCTCTCTCCCGGGACCGAGACCGAGATCGAGATCGACTTCGATGTTTCCTATAACCACCCGTCCCGTGTCCCTCACTCGAATCGCACAACCGCAGAAGTCGTTCGTTGATAGAACTTCCATCGTGTTTCTTGCTTGTTCGATCACGACTCCTTGATCTACCACTTCGTCTCAGATCTTTAACTGGCTCTGGGCTTCGACTCCTTGACCGTTCAACGGAGGGCATCTTTTTGTTGTTTCAACTTACTACCACTGACTGCAAAGCTTGGTAGTGCGACCTACTCGGGGGACGTTGTACTACCTGTGTTCCGCCCTTATGCCTCCTACTCAGGAAAGAGTAAAGTCAAAGATGGTACAAGGATAGTACATAGCTGTTACTCTCTGGTAAAGTCTGCCATAAGACACGAAAGTTTGCTTAACTTCCTGATCTCTTATGGACAACAGGAAACTGGCGTGGTGGGCTGATTTAACGTGACCCCAGTCCACCACGAAACTTTTCAGTAGTTCCGAATCTAGTGTAAACGGTGTACTTTCAAGAAATATTTAGTTAATTCAATTAATAAATATATAGGATATATTTTTTCTTGTCGCAAATGTATTATATAAATAAGTCGCTTAAAACTGCACTTCTTTATAACTGAAAAAAAAAAAAATCCGATTCGATGCCTTTTGTTGCTCTCACTTGTTAGCCAGCTAATTGCCTATTTCTTATTTTTGCCAGTCTAACTGTTTTGACAACTAACTTCGTTTTAGTGCGCTACCTTGCTAAGTCAGCTTGCTATCTAGCAACCTCGGTACTTCAGTAATTTCCACAGTGATTTAATCGAGTCTGTGTAGCGGAGCGCCTGTTGTTATTATCCTAGTTAAAACACCCTAATTCACAATCGAGACTACCCAATATTCACAGCTGCATAACTCGGTCTGAGCTGAATGCGCAATGGAACCAAGGCAAGGGGCGACAACACTGAAAACACGCGATTCAAAGGAAATTATCGGGTTGCGACTCCTGTTGGTCATGCGATTAACTAGCAGGTCGTTTCAGCAGGAAAAAGGAGGGCTGCGTTTTGTTGTCTGGCGATATATTGGAAATATAAAGCAAGGGCACAAAGCTTGGCTTTGCAGGTAATCGAGATTTTCGTGGTTTACATATTCCCATGCAAAAACTAAATCGGTGTGTTGATTTTTCTTTGCTGAGAGCACCAGTTCGCTGCAAAAAGGCCGCAACCCGCCGTGAACCAGGAAGGAAGATTCATTGAGAATACGGTTTCTTTTTTTCCGTTTACATAGCTAGCAAGCTAGTTAGCGAACCCGTGTCTTCATAACTGTCTTGATTGTTAGGTTATACATAGTCCTTTATTTCCAGGGAAAAAATTATAGCTGGCTAGCGCTGCAAACATACTGAGCAACATAACTACCCCAAGCATCCATATGCACTGGCAACGATTTGGCGTGGTAGTCGCTTGCTTGCTGAACTTTGTTGCCAGCTAGCAAACGTTGACGGATTGAATGCACGCTAGCCAGTTAGCTGACAAGGCTTCCCAATGTAGGCCTCTGGCTACCTAGATACTTGTGCATTCTCGTTTCTTTATTGGTCTCTGCAGTACTTACATGATTAATGTAGAGATGCATTTTGATAAAAGTATAGGGAAGACTTTCTGATAGTTAAATTGCTTATCTAGTTCACTAGACTAGCAAGCTAGCCACTTGCAACTGTAGCAAGTTGGCTAACATTAGCTCGCTAGCTACCCACATAAACAAAACAAAAGAATTTACCACCCACATCTAGGTATAACTTCAAAGTAAACAGTGTCCAACTTGGATATCTCCCACCGATTTCAAGGGATGTGTGATTAAATGTCTGCCTGTGATCGATTTATTATTTATTTTTGTTTCTGAATGGCCACCTGTTCGGTACATAGTATAGCTTTACTGCAGCTTAAGTTGACCATTCTGTTGTGCGGGAGTAAGCTATGAATGACCAGCAGTAAGAGTGACACTGAAAATTGGTTGGTTGCCTGATATTCCTTGCATGAAAGCATACGTGTAAAAATGCACCCATAAAAAGTAAATATCTATTCTTTCAGCTACCGCATTCGCTTAAACAGCGAACATTTGGGACTATATCTTAATTCTTGGTTTTTTGTGGTTCCATTGATGGAAAATGTAATGGATGGAGTTATAGTGAGTCGTTGCTTTGGAATCAGTGTAGAAAAATTGCTCTTTACAGTAAACCACAATCAGTCCACATCTGCAAGCATACATTAACTCCTCCCATTCTGGGTTTCATGATGCTTCTCTCCAGCAGCTGATTCAGTATTTCAGTGTAGTGAAAAATTTTGGATTACATATTCATCTTAAAAGAGTTTTGTATTTTGTCTTCCTTGTGACTGGATCATTTATTTCATTATTTGTTCTTCTCCATAGGGATGTCGAGCTTAAAGCTGATTTCTGCAAGTGACGCACTGTATTCAGGGTCATTACTGAAGTCTATCAACGAACAGCGGAACTTCGGATTGTTCTGTGATGTCACCGTAATTATAAATGACCGGAAATTCAGGGCCCACAGGAACATTCTGTCAGGATCCAGCACTTATTTCCACCAGCTCTTGTCAACGTCCGGACAGGTGATTGAGTTGGATTTTGTTAGGGCGGAGATCTTTGAAGTAATCCTGAATTACATTTACAGCTGCAAGATCATCCGTGTGCGCTCTGACCTGCTCGATGAGCTCATCAAAGCTGGCCAGGCGTTGGGCGTGAAGTTCATCGCCAATCTTGGTGTGCCGCTCTCTCAAGTTAAGGGACTGCCTGGTTCATCCAAAGGGACGGGTGAGGGAAATGTGAAAAATGAAAATGAGCAAGGAAAAAATGATCTCGGTGGAAAGGAGGCCGGGTCAGGGTGCATTTCCTTTACGAACGAAGCATTTTCGGTGTCTGCAGAAGAGTTCTATCAGGCTGATGGGTGTGACGACCAAGCCCAAGGTGACGTTCTCTTCGTCTCTAAGCAGGAATCCAAAAACACAGAAGATTCTAGCAGTTCTTCCAGCCACTCCAGGTCCTCTGCAGTCATTGATTTGGATGGGTCTTCTGTGGAAGAGAAGGAATCCAAGGAAAAGGAATCCAAGGAAAAGAAAATCGTGAGCCCCGAACCTCATGCTGCTTTAAAAAAAGATGAGGATGGTGATATCGCGACACAAAAAGATACACCTTCCGATAAGAATCTAGATGGAGTAAAGCCATCTCTCCACAACAGCACCTCTGAAGCCCATCCTGACAGCAGGTCTTTACCCGCCTCCATGGGAGACCCAGATGCCAGTGTCAGTATCCCCCGATCGCCTGTATATCCCCCTTCTCTGTGCAACACACAAGCCACCCCAATGCAAACAAACTGCTCCTCCGCCAAATCCATCAACAGCTCCCTACCCAAAGAAAACAAAGACGTTCCAGGGGGACAGAAGACAGAGATGACAGTTTTGGAAAAGGCACCCACCCAACCGGTGGATTTCAAAACCAAGCTTTTGGAAATGGGGTCACCAGGCAGCACAAAAAACGGGGCAAGACTTAGCAGTCCCCAAAATACGGGGTTAAAAAAGACGATAACGTTAGACAAAGCATCTGAAATAGATTCCCTATCTACTGGCTGCAAGGTTTATGCTAACATCGGGGAGAACACCTACGACATTGTTCCCGTGAAAGAGGACCCTGGGGAAGGGGATTCAAAAGCCAGCAGGGTGAGAAAGTCCCAAGTGCCACCTTCTTTCAGTCCAGATATGTCCCTGCACTCACCTCGGGGAGCCTCAAGCAAAAAGAAGGCGAAAGTCGAGCAGGACGACCACTATGAGCTGATCATGGATGGGAAGACCTTTTATGTATGCATCGTCTGCAAGCGTCCCTACGTGTGTCTGACAAGCCTGAGGCGCCACTTCAACACCCACTCCTGGGAGAAAAAGTACCCCTGCCACTTCTGTGACAAGGTGTTTGCCCTTGCAGAGTACAGGACCAAGCACGAGGTCTACCACACAGGAGAGCGCCGCTACCAGTGCCTGCTGTGTAACGAGTTTTTCATTAACTACCAGCTGCTCTCTTCCCACTGCAAACAAGTCCACAACCAGGACCCCTCTGGTAGGAAGGAGAAGGATGACACAAACAACAACCTGTATCGCCTCCTGCCCTGTAAGACCCTGCAGTTCAAGCCCTACTCCTATGTCACTGACGGCTCGGGAGGGATCCCGATCATCAATGAAGAGGGACTCGTCTACCACGTGGACCCTTCCAAGGGGCCCATGGGGGGACAGGGGCCACCTCACCCTTCCAACCAGGGCAAGCCAGTGAACTGGGATGATATCTTTGCAGAGCCCGGACCACGTGCCCATCCGGGTGCACACGGCCCACCTGGACCACGTGCCCAACCAGTTGCACACGGTCCACCTGGACTGCATAGCCAACCAGTTGCACATGGCCCACCTGGACCGCGTGCCCAGTCAGTTTCACATGGTCTGCCAGCTGTACATGGCCCTCCAGGTGCCCTCAGCTCGCCAGGTGCCCATGGCTCACTGGGAGTACACAGCCAGTCAGTTGCACATGGTTCACCAGTTGCACACGGCCCACCGGTTGGACATGGTCCTCCAGGAGTTCATGGCCCACCACCAGTTCCACATGGATCACCTGTTGCACTTGGTCCACCAGTTGCCCATGGCTCACCCGTTGCACACGGTCCACCAGGGGCTCAAGGCCCACCAGTTACACAAGGGCCAACGGTTGTGCATGGTCCATCTGTTGCACACGGCCCGCCAGTTGCTCATGGTTCCCCTATTGCACACGGCCCGCCGGTTGCCCATGGTTCCCCGATTGCACACGGCCCGCCAGTTGCCCATGGTTCCCCTATTGCACATGGCCCGCCAGTTGCCCACGGTTCCCCCGTTGCACATGGCCCGCCAGTTGCCCATGGTTCCCCTATGGCACATGGTCCTCCAGTTGCCCACGGTTCCCCCGTTGCACATGGCCCGCCGGTTGCCCACGGATCCCCCGTAACACACGGCCCTCCAGTTGCCCACGGTTCCCCCGTTACACCCGGCCCGCCAGTTGCCCACGGTTCCCCCGTCGCACATGGCCCGTCGGTTGCCCACGGTTCCCCCGTTGCACATGGCCCGCCTGTTGCCCATGGTTCCCCTGTTGCACATGGCCCCCCTGGTGTGCACACAGAACCGGAGGCACCTACCCAACGCCCAGAGACCAATGCAGATCCTACTAAGGGCTCATCAGAGTTTGAGATTGGTAGACCACAGACCTATTGAGGTTAGAGGGCTAACTGTGCTGGGAATTGTGCCTTCTAAGCAGGGTTTCCCCTTTGTGTGGTGTTCAAGGGTCCAGGACAGATTTCCATACCTAACTTGTGTAGCTGTTGTTTTTAACTAGTTGTGTGTGTAGGAAGCTCCCATGTACTTCAGCACGGACTTGGTGGTCTTTGGCATTGGTTGGCTTTTTTACAATTTTTTTGTCAGCTGTTGTCAATGAATGATGTATTGTCCCATATCTTTGAAATTTGCTTTTTGTCCTGTAATATAAATATGACAATATTTCTGGACACACAGGATATAAAACAAGTATATCTGTATTAATCATCAGCACTTATTAGTACCCCTCAGAACTTTCAGAAAAACAGTAAAATAATACAAGATTGACATTAACGTACTTAGAAACACAGTCATTGTGTTGGTTACACATTTTAGAGTGAAGATTTGTGAGGGATATTAATGGGGAGTATTTGTTGAAGGGGTGAAATGCCAACAGAAACAAAAACTTCCACCAAACACATGGGAGAAGCACACACCTGATTTTGGTCATTGGTCGACTGTTTCGTACTCACTCTTTCTTCTTCTGTGTGTGGTCATTACTGTGCATCAGTATGGTGCAATCGGACCTATTATGAATTATGTGTCATTTTACAGACCAGAACCTCAATCTGTACATGAGATTCAGTGTATATAACTACATTACATACTGTATGAGCACTATACAGAGTTCAGAATAACTTTGTAAACTCAAGCTTAAGTACAAGTGTTGGTACTCCATTTGTACGGATTGTATGATGATTGACAGACTTTGCTGGATAGATCATGTTAATAGTTATGTGCCGTGAAAAGGAAGGAAGTGAGAAACATTTGAAAAAAAGATTCAGGGGCAAGAAGGATGTGTCACTGACCAATGCCCTGAAAATAACCATGTTGCTATAGTGATACCCAATTATGCTGCCCATCAACCAACAATTATTTTCAGTGTTATAGATTTATGGTTAATATAACCTGTTTTGTGTGTTCAAAGTTACCGGTTTTATTTGTCAAAGGTGCTTATTATGTGCTACAGAGTAGGTGAACAGGTGTTAATAAGTGTGGGAGTATAGCCTAATTATTTTTGCATTTTCACCACACTTTGAATGTTTGAATGGCATTTGTCCAGCATTGTTCTAAAATGCATTTGTCGTTTTCAATGGAATTTCTGTATGAAATTGATTGGAAATGACTTTTTTTGGTTGATATGGTGCGGTGGTCGGCCGTGTCCGTACTCAGTAAGGCATAGTGGTGGGGTGGGGGTTGGGGGGTGGGTGCCTGTTAAAAATATTGCCTTTCATGAAACAAATAAAGCAAATAAATTCAAACATTGACAGATGTTTGGAACATGTTTTTATATGCTGGCCATATACCATCCTTTTTTTAATTACTCCCATTTGTACTGTCCAGGATGCTAAAATACACTTACTGTACTTACCGTACTGTACTAAGGTGATGGGAGTGGTAGACGTTTTGCCTCATAGTGCAAAGCAGGAATCCTGTCATTCGAGTAACTTCTATGTCTGTAATTCAGAATGTCAGTGCTGTTTCACAGCGCCTAGTGCAGGTGTTGTGATTTTTTTGTCTTTTTTGTTTCCTCTAATTTTGTGTTTGTCTGTGTGTAGCTGCTTTGCATTTTTCAGTAGAAAGCTTATTTGATTCTTTTTATATATATATACTACGCAAGTAGTCATTTTCTGTCTCAGTATGTTGGAAAATAAAAGCTGTTTATGCTTTTATGGTTTTCAGAAACAAATTAACAACTGCTTGTTGTGTAAATAATTGTACTAAAGACCTTTTTTCATTTTAACATTTGTTTACCTTGTTTTAAAACTTATTTATTAGGTCTTAGTGCTATACAAAATGGAAATAAAAGTTTATGGCGCTAAAGTGTTTGTGTCTCTAACTGTGGATTTAATATTGGGTTTTTGGCAAAAGTAAATTTGTAAACTGAAGCTTCACAAGCCTAGAATAATACTGAACATAGGCATGGATGGCAGAACATGTGAATGATGTCCTTTAATCTTTGAGTGGTAGGGCTGACATTTACACCTCTCATTCACTGTATTATGATGTAACGTGTAAGCAAGGAAAGTATTATTATTTTTAACAGTGGCAAACAGAAAATGGTGTCTTGGTAAGAAAATACTACAAAATAGTCTCAAGACCTGAGGTAGGAGGGAGTACACATTATCGTATCAACCTGACATCTATATGGATATAAGCTTTAGTAAGCCAATCATTTTTTTGATGATGGTGATTTGATACTATGCTGAAATATCTGGTTTCCATGGAAGCGTCCGATGGACCACCGTAGATCACAGTGCTGACTTCTGCTGGTTTTTATTTGCAGGTATTTTATTTAGAAAATAAAACATTTTTCATTACGTTACCTTAGAGCCAATAAAGGCAATCGCAGCACCCCTTAATTACTGGTGGGATCATAATCATGTTTCATCACAAATATGGGAATAAATCCTGACACCCCAAGCAGTGCTTACTGAATAAAGTGGGAGCTCTAGGGCTGAGGACAGTAACATTTTGAATGTAAATATGCATGTGTATGGTACTGCTATATCGGTCCTATTGTGCATTTGAACATTTACTGGTATCACTGTTCTGCACCACGCTTGCTAACCGTAAGCGGAGGTGGAGAGGAAATAGGATTATGTACCCTGGGTGGCTCACCATATAAAGGTGCCTGTGTGTGGTGCAGCTGTGGGTCCTGGGTGGCTCACCATATAAAGGTGCCTGTGTGTGGTGCAGCTGTGGGTCCTGGGTGGCTCACCATATAAAGGTGCCTGTGTGTGGAGCTGTGGGTACTGGGTGGCTCACCATATAAAGGTGCCTGTGTGTGGTGCAGCTGTGGGTACTGGGTGGCTCACCATATAAAGGTGCCTGTGTGTGGTGCAGCTGTGGGTCCTGGGTGGCTCACCATATAAAGGTGCCTGTGTGTGGTGCAGCTGTGGGTCCTGGGTGGCTCACCATATAAAGGTGCCTGTGTGTGGTGCAGCTGTGGGTCCTGGGTGGTTCACCATATAAAGGTACCTGTGTGTGGTGCAGCTGTAGACTCTGGGTGGCTCACCATATAAAGGTGCCTGTGTGTGGTGCAGCTGTGGGTCCTGGGTGGTTCACCATATAAAGGTGCCTGTGTGTGGTGCAGCTGTGGGTCCTGGGTGGCTCACCATATAAAGGTACCTGTGTGGCTCACCATGTAAAGGTGCCTGTGTGTGGTGCAGCTGTGGGTCCTGGGTGGCTCACCATATAAAGGTACCTGGGTGGCTCACCATGTAAAGGTGCCTGTGTGTGGTGCAGCTGTAGACCATGTGACCGGGTGCTCGAGTCCCAGCCATGCCATTATCAGCTATGGCCTTATGTCTTCTTCGTGCAGGTCACAATTTGCTCAGCCAAAAATGGGCACAAAATGTCATGATCGTATCAGTTTTCTCAAAGCACTCCAAAAGAAAAAGCACTCTTTAAAGAAACACTGGAGAGATTAGCACAAGATAAAACAATACAATACAACCCATAACCCATAATCAGTTTTAAATTGTAGAAAAGGTGATCCATTAAAAAAAAAAGAATACAAAATGGCTGCCAAAGACCAGAGCAGTTGCAGCGGGATTTTATTCTTGATTGAACCACGAGTAAACGATGTCTGAATTTGAATGAAGTCGGCATGTTTACACAGATTCATGGGTTTCTTTGTCACAGTGGATATAGTGATGATGGGTCATGTTGCACATATAGAAAAGCACATAAATATAAGGGCCTGCTCCATTTCCACAGGCCAAACTCACAGCACAGGCATATAAAAAGGAATCATACTGAATAACTGTGTGTCATTTATGTGAAAACCCAGATCTGTGCAGCATCTGTGTCTGGGTCAACCTTGTAGCAGTTTGGAATGTAACCTTTTCACACGCGTAGCATTTGCGCATTCTCATCACGCTGCATTTGCTCACTTGCGTGAAATTGATGCCACATTGCTTCAAAATAAACACGGCAGCAATTACTCAAGGTAACATGATCCATTTTGATTATTGTACCATGAGTTTGGACTATTAAAATGGAGCCAGAATACCTTAAACTGGAATCACGAAACGTTTGAGTTACACTTTACTCATGACTAAGAAACATGCACCATAGTTCAGTCACATTTATGACCTCTGTCAAGACTGTTGGCGTTCTGATTATGTTTGGTCCCCTGCTATAGCTGCTTTCAGTGATTTGTTTGTAATGATCTTCACTTCACAGCACAGTAGACAGCATCATTGTGTGTGAGATAAACAAGGTTTGGACATGTCGATGTCCGCAGTAGGATTCAGGAAGACTTGCCATTCTGTCTCGGAGTGAAGAGGTTTAGCAGCGGCAGAGCAGGATGACATGAGTACAGGGAAAACAGACTAGGGAAAAGCCAAAGAAAAAGCATCTTTTGTCAGGAGATGAATTCATGCATCAACTTTGTTCCTACCCACCTTACAATATTACCAATAGCACTACAATAATTCACAGCGGGACAACATCAGTGCCATAGTCCTTTGAATAAATTACAGTCAAATACAATCTGCGTTACATTGAGTGTGACACAATGTGAAATGTATGAGTGCGTTTCAGCAGTGAACTTTAACATTTTTATTATAATGCGGTGTCGTTTTGTGGAGAGTGTGTGATGGCATGTACAACTCCAACACCTTCTTTAATTGCAGATAAATGTACAATATGTTTCAAAGTACAGTGAAGGACTTCCTGCTTCCTGAAAGGAGGAACACAGAAGAGTGGTTGGAGTTAAGAGTTTAAAAAAGTCTCTGTACAATGCACCATAAATCTACCAGCTCTAGGAGATGAATAAGGAAGACAAAGAGGTAATCTGCAAGTATTAAATATTCTTCAGAGGGACAAAATATTGAAATCTGAGGGGATACCTCAAAAATGAGTGACATATATTTTCGCCAGTATTTATGAGTGGTAAGTCCTCAGCTTACTGTCTGATCAAATTTGCAAAGAAATGCATGATGGCTCCCCGTCTCTGATTCAGCATTTCCAAAAAAACTTTTCATTGGCTGTCTGTTGGTGATTGGTCACACTAAATGGTGAGCGGGCGGAGAGTAACAGAGCCCCTCTCTGGGATATGGACAGGCTTATGACCAAACACACTATTTGAAAGGCCAGTCTTTATTTAGGATAAGGATAAAGTCTGGCTTGTGAGGATTATGAAAAGACACAAACAAACAAATACACAGGACGCTGCCCCCTTTGGACAGAAAGCCTCAGACATAAAGTTAGGCTGAAAGGAAGAGAAGAGTCGCAGAAAAAACACCCAAAATTCTCCAGCTGAGTTTCGGTTCATTCCAGTTTGGAGTGGTCCAGTCCAGTTGAGCTCAGGTGATATCGTCATGGAAACTGACGGACTTTAAGGCAGATCTGTAAACAGTCCTGGGTGTCAAAAGTGGCCCAGCAGGTACGTTGCGTATGGCTTGGGCATACAGGAGAGGCTCCACTGTGTATGAGCTGCCATACAGCGCTATGAGCCTGAGCCACCATGCCTACAGTCAGTCCATCTCCCACTGCGGGTCTCTCAGGCCTGGCCTCCTCTGCCATCTGCAGTGCCATGCTCAGTCACCGTTACCCTGCCCCTCCTCCCTCATCCCCCGACACACAGAGACACCCGGACCAGGCCGATTCAGCAGTCACATCACAGTGTGGGGGGCGAGCCCCAGACCCCGGGTACAGTCACAGTTTTAAAGGTCCACCAAATCCTGCGCTCAGTGGGAGGCGGGAACGATGGCTCGCAGCGCGGAACCTTGCAGAGAACAGGGGCCCTCCAGCCGAAAAGCCTGTTTCCTCCCCGGGCACCAGCTCAGTCACTCAGGGGGGCGTGTAAAATTGGGCAGGGCATGGGGGGAAGGTGCCCCCCCCACCCCTCTCCTTTAGGGGCTGTATGGGGGCGGCTTGTCGTCAGGGGGGTAGTAAGGGGGAGAGTAGCTGGGAGGGATCTGGGTGGGCCACATGGAGCTCGCTCCTGACTGGGAGTCATCAGACAACCCTGAGGAGTCAGGGAACATACTAGAGCCCTACAGGGAGAGATAAGGGACAAACAGTCAGACACCAGACTCTTTGTGACATGTGACACTTAAAGTTTGCAGCCCTTCATTCTGTATAGCTTTATCTTATACCTGTAACACATGAGAAGCAGAGCAGTGCAGTTACTTGCTAGCATTGTGCCCCATCTAGCTTTCTTAGTCTCTTTCTTAGAAACTTACACTCACTTCTTAATTGGGCTTTATGGGGGCACTATTGGGAATAAAACCTACAGCCTCTCAGTTCCCTGACCATTACGCTTCACCTCTGCCAGTATGCATTGATAAACTCATTTCTGTACAATCTTTTTACCTGCAGATCATAGGCAGTGTAGGGTGGCAGACAGGGGGCGCTGTTGTAGTAGGAGTTATAGGATGTGGTGGGAGCTGGAACCTCCGGTTGAACAGGGACAGGCAGGGGGTCTGGTTCACAGCCCTCAGGCCCAGAGGTTGGGGTCTGCCCAGGACACACACCCACAGTGAGAAATGCTGGCCTTCCCCCTCCCAAAGCCACGCTGACAAACACCCATACACCAGCAACACAATGTACATGATCAAAAACATGGGCACCAACTTTTCAAAATGATGGGAAGTGCTTATTATATATAATATATGCACACACATGAAAACAATCTCCCTTCAGCAATCATGGATTGATTCTTTTTCCAAATACAATGCGTCTATCATGAACTGGTCTTCAAAATGGGTGAAGAGGTGACAGCAGTGTCAGCACACAAGTTTAAACTGCTGTTTCCATTCTAGCACAATGTTAATGACAGGAGAAAGGGGTTTCACCTCTGTGAAACAGGATAGGATAATGGGTTCCACTGCACTTAACTGATAATCACCGACTTATCTGAACCAATAAAAAGATAGTGCTCCTAACAAATAACACTTTTATTGGTCCAAATAAGTGTGTCACTAAGAGTTTCAGGAAGCTCTGCCCACATCTGTTTCATGACACCCCATCTCCCCATCGCCAAGCTGCACTACCATGTACAAACATTCACAACGACAAACAAGGAAGCTGTACATATCAGCTCTCCACAGCCAATCCAGAGCATACAAAATCGATCAGCTCTCCACAGTCAATAATGTCTGACCTTAGATGCACAGAATTTAATTCCAAAGAGTGAAGGGAAACAGAACCCCAGCACACCAACTCATTGTTTATCAATGAGACACTGTGGATTAGATTGTTAACAGCATGGACACTAAGGGCTCACTCACCTTGCTGCTCTTACCGTATCCCTGCCTTCCAGGCTCTGAACAGTCCTACAGTGCTATGAGCCTGAGATGCTATACACTGCTGTGAGCCTCTATAAAGCCAATATACAGCGCTATGAGCCAATATACAGCGCTATGAGCCTGAGCCGCTACACAGCACTATGAACCACTATATAGCGCTATGAGCCGCTATACAGCACTATGAGCCTGAGCCACTACACACCGCTATGAGCTGCTATAAAGCACTATGAGCCACTATACAGCTCTATGAGCCACTACACAGCACAATGAACCACTATACACCGCTATGAGCTGCTATAAAGCACTATTCTTTCTTTAAATTTTTTCAGCTCTTCAAAGCTTATTTTAAAAATGAAGAGCGCCATCAAGAGGCCAGATTTTAAATGCCCATATCTAGGAAACTGCTGGTCCAATTCAAAGAAATTCTTCTGCCATTTTCTTCACTCAGTGACATCTTAAATAGAACTTAAAACTAGCGCAGTCCCTGATGTGGGGTCACTAAGCCTTTCACTCATAAAAGAACGGCCCCTCTGCTCAGTCCCAGCCAGCGTTGAGCCATGTACAGCTGCAGCAGAGAGCAGAGAGCAGTGTGACAGTGAGCCAGTCTCACCATGTCCTTGAAGCCTCCCAGCACTGCGGCAGTGATGATGCCCAGGAACAGGGCCACGATGTTGAGGATGGTGGCCGACCACAGCAGGTGGTACAGCAGCACCACGTCCTGGCAGCTCCGCACTTCCGTGTACTCATGGTAGCCACCCATTAGCTCCACACGGCTGCATGAGGGAGAGGAGGAGACGCAGGACACACAGAGGGTGGGGGAGGAGGACAAAGAGGGCAATGACAAGAGGAGAGCAGAGAGGAAGAAAATCTGTTTAACATGAATTAGCATTGTATGTCTTATTCAAAACAAACATGCTCCCTTTGTATTCGATTATACATGTGAAATTTCAGTAGCATGTGGAATGTTCAGGGTTTAAGCCCCTCCACTACTGGAATAATGTACACCTGCTGGAGATCCAAGAGATAAGTTCCCTTATGACATTACCACTGAATCCATGCGGTTTCTCACCGTCCTGAAAGCCCTACACATTCGTTCAAGAGGTTTGGGTGCTACAGTAAACTGACTAAAACAAAGCTTAAGGCCTATATCACAGAAATGTAAATAAGATCATTTATTTGGTGTGGAAAAAAATATTCCCTTCCCTTAAAAAAACAGTATTAATAGATTCCTTAGATAATTAGTTAATAGATAATATAGATAATAGATAATTCCTTAGAATTCCCTTATTAAAAGAATAATTCTCCCACACCCACAGTGACGCCAACTATTTCCAGGCTGAGGGGAACATGACTGGGGAGGGACAGGTACACAGCCCAGAGAGGAGATTTCTGGACCGGGTTACCTGAAGAACGGAACGACCCCCCCCAGAAACAAACCTCACCCCCAGACAAATAAAAATGGCAGACATGGGGGCTCTGTCACATGACTGAGGTATGTATTTTGTCAGCAGTAGGGTACAAGGTACCTCTTCAGAGAGACACAGCTGCTGTCCAGCTTTCAGTAGCGGTACAGTTACACACCTTTATGGAACTAAAAGTCACTCCAAATCTACAGAGAAAATATAATATCTATAAAAATAAAACATTACATTTGATTTGATTAAGACTGCAGAAAAGAAAAATATTTGACAATTGTCTGGTCAATAAACATCATAAACATATACGAAAACATCCAGATTTATGCCTTACTTATTTTGAGACATTAAAACATGACAAGCACTTTCCCAGGACCACAAAGGAACAACACAAACTAAAGCTGCTGACAGTAACTGAAGAGCCCATCAACTTCTAGAGAAGATTACAGAAAAACCCTGAGTGACCAGCCATGCTAAAATGGTAACATACAGAATGTTGAGCACCTACACAAAAAAAAAATCAAAAGAGACATTTTGAGATATTGATAAAAAATATCAAACTTGAACAAAGGCAATTTGAACCCCTTTTTGAAGTCTTAAGACCCGATGGAATATTGAAAGAAATGCCAAAATACCACAATAAGACAGTCAGTAGGTGATTTAAATGACTATACTGAATAATGCACAAAAACAACTGTGACATCATGGGAACCCCTTACTGAATAACACACAAAAACAGCTGTGACATCATGGTTTTGCTTCAAAAGTACCAACCTCCAAAACTCATCTCAACCAAATTACAAAAACAAATTCATTACCAATTGGGACGAAACACTAAATGAACGAGAGTGCTACCACACCATAAAAAGAAAGAAGGTTTTGCCAGACCACAGTGGTCAAAAACCAGCTAGTCTTTTGAAGGGCTTTGGCAGACCTGAGGATGTGGACAGAGAGCTGTACATTATGAGAGGAAGTGAAAAGAACAGAGAGACGAGAGCTTGGAGCGTAACTAATACAGGCGCTCTGTCCTGAGTATGAGACGCTCAGAGGTAAAGAGGCTGCTGTTTCCTTGACACAGAGCTGCGACTGCCCGACTTCGGCAATATGAATGTCGCCCCTGGTCACAGACAGCAACATCGAGCAACTTAAACACTAAATAACCCTTTATGGTGCATGGGGATGATTTTCTGTACATGTCTCTTACATATAGAATGTTCTTTTTCTTTCTCCTCTTTCTCCTTTTATTTTGTTCATGCTTATTGGCAACGTAAAATCATACTTGCTTTGCCAGTATAGCTAAATGAGTTAAAATGAGGAACATAGCTGAAACAAAGGTCAGGCAGCAACTGAGGTAACATCAAAGGTTAAGATTTGGAAATATAATCAATCATTTATCATCCCAATACAGCAATTTAAATCTGAGGAGGAGGACAGGGCAGAGACAGATATGCAGGCAGGCTGGCCAGTGAAAGGGGGGGGGATGAGTAAAGGGCGGGTAGCACGACCCCCAGACCCTCCCCAGGTTTCTGAACCTCACGCATCTGCAGGTGCTGCGCACAAAGACATGCCTCCACATGCACAAAACTTCTGCATGTCTGCATGAGGGCAGTATATTGTCTTTTATCATTTTTTCCTCTGGGGAAAATTACAAGCACAGAGTCCAGAGCCCATGATTTAGGTGAGCCTTCGGCGTGTAAAACCTGAGACGGGCTCAAGCTGTGATGCAACGGGAACTCAAGGTCTCCTGGAACGGGGCCAGGGCTACGCTGACCCCACAGGGAGGAACCAGGACATGCATTAAGGAGGCAGTCTAGAATACTCATTCCCCTGTCTGTGTTTCACACCAGAACTTAACCCTTACTTCACACAACCACAGGAAAAATAAACAGTTATTTCAGCCACATCACCATGGCAACAGTGCTGTTATTTCAGTCACAATACCACAACACAAAGTGCTGTTATTTCAGCCACAATACCATACCACAAAGTGCTGTTATTTCAGTCACACTACCACAACACAAAGTGCTGTTATTTCAGTCACAATACCACAACACAAAGTGCTGTTATTTCAGTCACAATATCATGACACAAAGTGCTGTTATTTCAGTCACAACACCAAGGCACAAATTGCTATAATTTCAGTCACAACACCAAGGCAAAAATTGCTGTCATTTCAGTCACAACATGGGACAAACTGCTATCATTTCAGTCACAACATGGTGCAAACTGCTGTCATTTCAGACACAACACCACAACACAAACTTCTGTTATTTCAACCACAACACCATGACACAAACTGCTGTCATTTTGTAGGGTGGGGGAAGGGGGGAGTACACAGAGTGGACAAAAGAAGGACCTACTTCCAAATCATGGATGTTTTCCTAATTTTTTTCAAAACATCTTTATTTTGACGTCCCAACATAGGATCTCTGAAACATAGGTAAAAAAAAAAATATCTGTTGTGTTTTATTCACCAAGAACAAAATGAACAGAAAAATGAAGGCTCAGAGACTGTGTTACTGTGTTAACAGAGTTAATGTGGTAGAGGGGTTCAGTGAGATTTAAATCCTGCTGGACTTGTCCTGGAGTTCTACAGATGGCAAATCACATCCTGTAGTTTGGAAACAGCGTTGCACAAGGATCCAGATCGAAAAATGGACAGTAAAGTAAAGTGTGAGTATTTTTCCTGTAAAATTTCATTTTCTGACTTCCTGCTAAAATGATTTCCTACATGCTGAGCTGCACATCCCTGCACATCCTACCAATGTAAAATAGCCATCCTTTTTGAAAAGGTACTGAGCAAACAAGAGAGCATTACTTTTCCAACTAGTTCTGTGAACTCCTACTTCACCACTGCTTCCAATTTAGGGTTTTTTTTTTTTTTGTAAAACCTGTTTACTGTTTGGCTGGAGTGGGAGGTGGAATCCCCAGCTTCAGAGGCCAGAAGTTCTGCCATATAGCTGTCCCCTCCATGATGTAAACCACCTGATAATTATTGACATCGGCTGGTGGTGTATGGGTGAAATGAAACCATGGCAGGTATTTGACTTTCTGAAGCTGGGGTTTTCCATGACTGAATGGTGAATTTTACCATCCTGAGCAGAGTGTTGGGGTTAAAAGTGTCTCGGCAGGGGACAGGGAGAGAGCACGTACCTGCCACAGTTGTACAATTCACAGCAGTAACAAGTGTTGCTCTTCACACGCAAACTGCAGGTCACACGAGGGCCAGTTTGACAGAGAACCTAGGAGACAGACAGACAGACAGATAGACAAAGGGGCTTGACATTACTCTGTTGGGTCTACATACACACATAAATAGGGCATACACATTTATTCCAATCATATAAGATAATTCATATTTTTGATTCAACATGTTTCCATCATAAACCTTATGCTAAATCTTCCTGTGCTGCAGGCATGAATGATTGAGTATAATATAATGCAGAAGAAGGGGAAAAGGTGAGATAAGCAGCCATGGAGGTGACTGAATTTGCAAAGGAAACGTAAACTCCGCCGCGCACAGTATTTGGGGAGTTATGAGCAGCTAGTGGGCGGCGCGGCGCACTCACATCGTGGTCCATCGCTGTGCCGCTGGAATAGTACTCACAGCGGCCTGCGTACACAGGCCTGAGATCCTGCAGGAAAGCACACTGTCACTCAAGGTCTACAGCGCAAAGTGGGGACACACTCTACTTTCACCTGAAAACATTCATACTGAAAAATGATAACGTACAGCTGGCTAAAAATACAAGTCAGAAGGGTTACAGTTTTATTACAGTGCAGGGAAGTGTAAATGGTATACTTGGGTTTCATTGGCTTTGAAGTTAAAGAAGCACACTATCCTTCAGAATTTGTTATATAATAATAATAATAAACATAATAAAATATGAGAAAACAGAGACCAGTTGAAATACGAGAATAAAACATCATAAATTTCAGAGACAACATCAATGAAATGTAAGGGTAACAACAGAAAAAACTAAATGGTAAAACCTGAATGTAACTACTACAATCCGTTTGTACTTTGCTGTCTGAATGATAAATGTTTTCAACAAAAATATTAACTGAAACAATAAAAACCTGGGGGAGTACATAAATAATGATGGGGGAAACACATGCGAAATGACTCACTATATGTCTGGCAGCAAACACGCCGTCCACAATAGCGCAGCAGAACGCTGCCACCACACCAAAGCTGATGAACACTATGGAGGCCACCAGCTGTCACACGGCAGGGAGACCGCAGGAACGGGAAGACCAGAGGAACAGAGACGATGGGAAGACCAGAGGAACAGAGACAATGGGAAGACCAGAGGAACAGAGACAATGGGAAGACCAGAGGAACAGAGACAATGGGAAGACCAGAGGAACAGAGACAACGGGAAGACCAGAGGAACAGAGACAATGGGAAGACCAGAGGAACAGAGACAATGGGAAGACCAGAGGAACAGAGACAATGGGAAGACCAGAGGAACAGAGACAATGGGAAGACCAGAGGAACAGAGACAATGGGAAGACCAGAGGAACAGAGACAATGGGAAGACCAGAGGAACAGAGACAATGGGAAGACCAGAGGAACAGAGACAATGGGGAAGACCAGAGGAACAGAGACAATGGGAAGACCAGAGGAACAGAGACAATGGGGAAGACCAGAGGAACAGAGACAATGGGAAGACCAGAGGAACAGAGACAATGGGAAGACCAGAGGAACAGAGACAATGGGAAGACCAGAGGAACAGACACAATGGGAAGACCAGAGGAACAGAGACAATGGGAAGACCAGAGGAACAGAGACAATGGGAAGACCAGAGGAACAGAGACAACGGGAAGACCAGAGGAACAGAGACAATGGGGAAGACCAGAGGAACAGAGACAATGGGAAGACCAGAGGAACAGAGACAATGGGGAAGACCAGAGGAACAGAGACAACGGGAAGACCAGAGGAACAGAGACAACGGGAAGACCAGAGGAACAGAGACAATGGGAAGACCAGAGGAACAGAGACAATGGGGAAGACCAGAGGAACAGAGACAATGGGAAGACCAGAGGAACAGAGACAATGGGAAGACCAGAGGAACAGAGACAATGGGAAGACCAGAGGAACAGAGACAATGGGGAAGACCAGAGGAACAGAGACAACGGGAAGACCAGAGGAACAGAGACAACGGGAAGACCAGAGGAACAGAGACAATGGGGAAGACCAGAGGAACAGACACAATGGGAAGACCAGAGGAACAGAGACAACGGGAAGACCAGAGGAACAGACACAACGGGAAGACCAGAGGAACAGACACAATGGGAAGACCAGAGGAACAGAAATGACAGAGAGACAGGAGAACAGTTTTCAGAGAAAGAGAAAAAGACAAACAAGAGACCCAAAAGCATACTTCATCCTCGAGCTGGGCGATATGGCAAAAATATGCATCCTTATAATTATGATCTTTCCTTAATATAGTTTCAAATCACAATATTGGTGTCAATTAGCAAAAAGTCTTTATTTTCAACAACTGTGAGGATAATTAAAAAGATTGACTGTATTGTGTAATGACACTGAGTCCATAAATGTTTGGAAATCAGCCAAAGAGCTCTCATACATGTTTCAGACCTCATTTTGAGAGAAAGATGAGGGATAAAGATGAGCTTTCACTTTGACTCTCCAGCCCCTTTTCTTTATCAGAGCCACAATGATGAAGCCAAACAGTGCCAACCATTTGCTGCAGAAGGAGGAGGGGCCTATGGTCCACACTGCACATACGTCATCGGTCTGTGATGTAAGGCAAGCATGAGGTCAGAATATGTTTGGTTCATGTACCTGCAGGTGCCCTGCAAGCCAGGAGGGGGCACTCAAGAGCAATGAGACAGATTATTTCAACCAGCTTAATCGCCATCTTTCTGGCAAGGATAAACCAACTGTTCCCTTGCTATGGCTGCAGGTCCACATTAGCAGTGAAAGTTGAACTGTGTGGGGGATCATATGCAACGAGTTGAGCCAGATTTATGGTAAAGCTGTCACTGAGGGCAGTGATGCACTCTGGATGTAGATATGGAAGAAAACAGGTTGCCAGAGTTGGACTTTGCAATCGTTCGATGCGCACAGATGAATAATAGGGGCTGAGTAGGTTTAGCTCATCGTTCTCATTGATCTCTAGCGGCCACTCCTGGTTGGCTGGGTACCTGCACATGTCACACAGCTGTATGCTGACTTCATCACCCTCTGAAAAACACAGAGCCATGTTCATGGCCTCCTCCTTCTGAGCAGGTGGGAGAGGGCTGCAGCATGGGGAACAGAGCAATGTGGAGAGTATTTGTGTATGTACTGCAATATAAATCACATTTTTTTGTCTGAATCTGACTCTGGGCTCTGTGTGTCAAAGTGCAGACTCTGAGCATGCCCAGGTGAACAGGTGAGGTTACTATGGGTCAGCCCTGGTATTGGACAGCTGCAGAATAACCTTGTTACTCAGCACTTACAGTAAATGATCAATCCAAACAATTGATCAGTGGTGTTTCGCTGGCGCTTCACTTCACCATGTTCCTTATGGCTAAACTGGTTTCTGATTTTCAGGTGGAAACAAAAACCAGCACCGTCACTGTCCAGTCCTGGAGGGCTAAAGTCACTGATTCCCTACAGTGCCCATGTAAACCTTGTTTCCAAGGCCTAAATTTGGTACCGATTGAAAGGAAACACCACAGGAACCTGCAGACACTGCAGCCCTCCAGGACTGGAGTCTGACCCTCTGCCATACAGAGTTTCCATTCCCTGCAGTTCTGCCCTCCTGCCCCCCCGAGTCCAGTTGTTTTTCAGGGACCGTTTTGTCTAGAACCCCTTCAAGCCCTCTCTCCCATTCCCATCCACCCCAAAAGGCCAGGGGGGAATAGTCTACCTGCAAAACACCCCCACCCCCTATGGCTGTTTACTGCTCCACACGAGGAGAACAATTCCTTCTCCAGGCCTGGCTGACTTCCAGAACACCGTAAATATACACCCCAGTAACCTTTACAGTCAGGTCAGCAACTATATGGCAGGTGGTTAATGCTCTCACGTTAAAGACCCATTTATACCATTCCACCCAAACTTATTCATCACAGAAGAACAGAGTGGTGATGTAGGAGTGCAGGGCATTAGCTGGAAAGTGACTAATGTACTCATTTAGTCAGTCACTTTACACACAGTATAGCTACATCGCATCTGCCGTGTATTCAAGAATATAAACATCACAGCAGGAGGAAGTATGGTTTGGTTGCTGCAGGAGGTCAACTAGTTTGGCTGTAGTTTCGGTTGGGAAGGGGGAGGGGGGGTAACTGGGTGCAAAAAAAAAAAAAAAAAAAGCTGTTACAGTTCACCCTAAAAAAAGTGGTTTGATGCATCTCAATTTCTTTCACTTTTTTGTGGTGAGAAATGATGAGGAATAGAAGTCCTATTAGAATGTCCTAACATTTTAGCTTCATATGTTGCTTTGTTTCTGTGTTGGAGCCTTCTGACAGTTAGGGGGCCCTCACTTAAAAAGTGCCTAGTTGCACAAAATCTGAGATTTTTATTGACCTTAATTCCACAAGCAAACAGCTAAATCAATGGATATTTGAAGTCTTTGGAGTGCTTTTTATTTACTCAAGATTATCGTGAAAGAAAAAAAAATGTAACGGTGCCTTGATTGGTCTGGTCTCAATGACAGCTTCATATATGTTGTATATGGCTGATACCCCATATACAACAAAAACTACTTTGTACATATATATGTATGTATATACTGCTTCAGCTTTACCGTATTGCCCTGTTGACAGAAGAAACTGTGTTTACAGTAATGCAGTTGTTTATTCAGTCCCATTTATGTGACTGTCATTACGTCAATTTTGAACCGCTTTTACTGTATAGAATCCACAGACAGCACACACTGGTGGCAGAGGAAAGATCTTTAGTGCTGAACAGGAGGCTGCCATTGTAGATACGGTCGTGTAAAATGATGTAATCAGACCGCATGAAATCAAGGTAGCAGTAATTGCAGATCAGGAAACATTTAGAAATATCAACAGTGTGATTTTGGCTACTATCTTTCAAATCCTTAAAGGAAACCATGTCAGAATGAAGCAGCAGAACAGCAGGTCCACTCCAAAGAAACTCTGACATAGTGAAGAAAGCAAAACTCCAGTATGTGCATGTAAGGATTTGTTACTGTAATGCCCTATCATACCAGCTACATGCAACAGATAGATATGGCCTTTCCAGACATGCGTTGTACATTTTTCAGTGAAGAAATATTATTCATAAAAGTAGATTACATTACAGATTCTATTACCATGCCATAAACCATCTGTAGAAAGTTACCAAGTCGTTTCCAAAAAATTGATTCTCTGTTACACTAAGCTAGGTGATCAGATGGGATTATGTTGGTAATGTTTTTGATGTGCACCTTGTTGGTACAATAAAGGTAAGGGCTGGTAAGCTAAGCTAACTTCAAAATGCCACTGTAGGTGTGCAGGAATTTCCATAGTGATTCAGCAAAATGGGCAGGTAATCGGAGAGGAGGCATGGTGAGGTCACCCATTCCATTCATTTTATCATTAAGGGGAAGTGTGGGTCAGTGTGCCATTTTAGTGGCTTTGTGGGGAAGACAGCCATTTAGTGATCAATATGATTAATTAATTAATCAATCTGTAATTGAGTGAAAACCAGACACAAGTTCACCCCCTCCCCTTCCTACTCCTGGTCTTGGCTGTGTGTTGCAAAGAGATTGCCTTGTCCCTGCAGTGAACTCTGGGTGCAGCTGGGGCCAGACAGCACTGATTAATGCAGGTGAGAGTGACACACTGTACCAGGTCTTCAGTTAGAGAGTGACACACTGTTCTTGCTCTTCAGTCTGAGAGCGTGACACACTGTACCAGCTCTTCAGTCTGAGAGTGACACACTGTTCTTGCTCTTCAGTCTGAGAGTGACACACTGTACCAGCTCTTCAGTCTGAGAGTGACACACAATGTTCTTGCCCCAAGTCTAAGAGTGACAGGTGCCTTTTTCCTCAGCTGGTAACTAGTGGCCTGGCGACAGCACCCAGCTGGTCCGCCATTTTGTAAAGTAGCACTATAACATCTGGCCTGTCGAAGGCAAAGACAAGGCAGTCAGGAAGAGGAAGAGCACTTGTTTAGCACTCTAAGAGCAGACAGTCGTGGGTGGACTGAACCGCCACCTGTGGCCCGCCGTATCGCTGCTCCGCAGAATGCAGGGAGCCCGGCAGCTGTGCCATGAGAGAGGCAGTACGCTTGCAGCTCCCCACCCTGTCCTCCTGCAGCTCTCCACATTCCTGCCTGCCACTCTGTCTTCCTCCTCTTACACCCAGGCTATTTCTGGGTGCGTCTTACGACCGCTTCAGCAACACGTCTCCAACGATCCAGTATCCAACCTGGACTCTATGAGCCAACACAAAAAATTCTGAAAAACGGATGGTGGATGATGCTAACACACACAAAAAAAGACATTTTCATTTGGTTTAAAATACTGACCTTTAAGTGAAATGTAGGCAGCGGTTCAAAGAGGTACCATGGTAAGAATTTAAGGGACGTTAGTGTACACAGGGACCACAGAGCAGCGAGAAATCAATACGAAAGGAAAGTGTAACATAAAACCTCTCACCATCTGTCTCTTGTTCTCTATCAAATGAGCTCCGATGATTCCCAGAAAAGAGCCAAACCCCAGCTGCAGAGGAGAGCAACAGAACGCAAAGCAAATGTCAGTTGTTTAAAAAAAAAAAATGTACATTTAATAAAAGTAGAGCAATGACAAATCCAGACCACGGCCATCACAGACTCATTCCGCTCGCTTTCTCCGAGCGTTAGCGCCTGAGCAGCAGCGGCAGGCCTGATGGTGATTTTACGTGACACTCCAGTTTACTAATGGGCACCTGGCCCACCTCCTCCTGTGGACTCAAATGTACGCCAGAACCTCTGAAATACAAACCCAAAAGCAGTACAAAAACAGCTGAAACATGACATTACGCCTCATCAATATCACGCTCTGTAATTATAACTGTATTAAACCAAAAGGAGTCATCGTTTCCATTGATAAAAACACGGGTTACACAGACAGAGGGTCTTTGGATTAATGCGCTGTTGGACCAGAACACAGTCCAACGCAGACTCCTGATGGACACAGCTGCCTCAATGGGAAAACCACTCCAGAAAAGACACGTATGAAAAAAGAAAAGATACTCTGATGAGAAGGAAAAACAGCAATATAGTGGTATAGCAACACTGATATATTTAAGCGACAATTCTACTCAATTATCAGTTCAAATTCTTTAAACTGGTATTTTTTTGTCTTGTTCAAAGTTCTGACCATCAAAATTCTGCATTATCTCCATAACTGACATGTTCTATCACAGAGTCTTTACTATTTACATTTACATCTAGGCCTTTAGCAGACACACTTAGCAACAGAAACTGAAAACATTTTTACATTCAATTTTTACATTATTTTTACAATTCATACAGCTGGATATTTACTGAAGCTATTCAGGCCGTTTACTTGATTAAATTCTATTGAAAAAACAAAATTGAGCCAATTTTAGATTCAATTAGTCATGGCATCTATGCAACTTAAAAATGTATAGAATATTTCTATCATACAAACACCGCACGAACAAAATGATGGTTGGAATGATAGTTTCCAAAAAATTCATAATTCCTTCATTTTGGGAGTGCCTTGCGCTCTGCACATTCTGCAGATGTATGAGGTGTAGCGTTCCCCTTAAGCTTGCACACAGGAGTGGCTGCGGGTACACGTACTGCTAAGCGCTAGTGTGGCGCTCTCGTCAGCACAGTCAGGAGCAACGAAAAATAGGAAAGTGCTCTATTTCTGCATGTATGATGACCAAATGTCCCATGTACTTCCTTTTCTACTGTCTCCTGTTCATTGTTCCACCAAAGCATGAATATGGGAGTACGTATCAGGGGTGGAAGGCTAGCTGAGCGTAAGGCTGGGGGATATGCACACTGCTACACCGTTAGTGTGTAAATTTGGAGGCTGCCTTATGGTTCATATTTCTGCATTTTAAGCTTATTTATGCAATTCAGTATTACTTTCAAACAAACGCTCACAATCCTATTATTCTACGGTACTCCATTCTCACTGACCTCCAGATAAACAACAGATTCCTCATCTGGTCTATGTCAAGGGTCTGGCACAGTCTGATTATTATGGGGTAATTATAGACATCACGGAGGACTCTTATTTGGAAACACTCTGCTGGATGTTTGAGTATGCACGACTTGACATGACCATGGAAGGCACATTCTCACATAACACACACTGCATACAAAAACTTTTAAAGCAATCTCTCTCACTATCGAAATCACATGGCACAGATCACAAAATGTCTTCCCTCAGAATATGAATCAAGTTATTGACTGTAAGTAATATTCAAAAGGGATGTAGTTTTTAAGCCTAAGATATGAAGGGAAAAAAATGACAAAACCATTCAATTTACAAACTTTTCCACAGTCAACAGTACAACGAGAAAGGAACACAACTGTCGCCACAGCAGAACTAGGTAGGGCGCAGTTCTTTGGTTAATTGACATGTTAACGGAAGCAGACACCTTGGTTGGGGTTGCGTAATGTGGTGATACAGTGTGTTCGGGCTCTAAGGACAGGGTCTCGCAGCAGGTGGGGATATGGGCCTGGATGCTAATGTGACCTCACAGGCGCATGATTAACGGTAAAAAGGTCCTCTGTCCACCGACAGGGAGAATCACTGCATGGAAAGTGTTGAAATGACACCTGTGGTGAGAGCGGTCGGGACTCAGGTTACGCTAGCACTGATTTATGGAAAGAAAGCACGACTATTTAACCCCCATCTTCAGCTTTTCAGGTTTCAAACTTACAATGACCCCTGGGTAGTAGCCTCCCACGGTGATGTTCTGAGTCCTGGTTGTTGCAGCCAGTCCGATTGTGAGAATGAGAATAGACACGACAAACAGCAAGGCGGTCACTATGATGGACTTCCTTTTCCTCCGCTTGAATGATCCTTCAGGAAGAAAAGGAATTAACAGTTACATCGTTGCCTTGAGAAGACACTCTTTCTGGTAAATGCAAGAGACCTACACAGCTCAGACATAATCCATTCATTAAAGCTGAAATATTTACTCCTGTCTCTACAGATGATCAATCAATTTTTAAAGTTTACGCCTCTACATTGTAAAAATCCAGAAACCCCTATGTATGTTGTCGAGCATAGTTTCACACTGAAAAATGAAAAAAGAGTCTTCTGGGTCCAAATTGATTTGGGGCATTTCAAATACTTTTCTGGACACAGGACACAATCCTTGAATATTCGGGACAAGTGGCACCACTACAGACAAAGGTGCTGGAGAACATCGATTTTTGCCACGGGCTACCTGCAAGCTCATTGGTGCCCTCATATTTCTGAGGGGGGATTAGAAAAGTTTGCCTGAGTGTACATGTATCACAAAGCAACAGCCAGAGATTTTCCCACCACTGAAAGCTGCTTCACATTGAGCTCCGCCTACACAGAGTCATGATTGGTCAGAAGTAGTAAGTGGCCATTGGTTTACTAACACTGAGCATCCCTGAGGTTAGGTGGAGTTATGCCACAACAGACAGCAGTTTGTTGGGCTCACAGTCACACTTACGCAGCCTACTGCTTCAGTAACTATATAATTATGTAGCCCCATTTGTCAGATTCTTGAGTATGAATAAATATCTAGTTTCTACATATTCATTAGAGGCTACACATTTACTTAAGATTTGTAGGAGGCACAAGTCTGCGTGGAGGACCTACCCACCTGGGAACTGAACCTGCAGCCCCTAGGATACAGCCACAACTCTTACCCATAATGCCACACTGCCACCCCAAGAACCACTAAACATCCAGGGCACATCCAAACCCAGCATGCACACACCCATTCTCACCAGAAGCTAGAAAAGAAAAAAATATAGAACTACCAACACACATTCAATGTACATGGAAACGTTTTTTTTTTAATTCAAGCAATTCTAGTAAGTGTAATTCTGCATTTCTTCAAAAAAAAAAAAAATAAAACAAAACTAAAATGTCAGTTTTCAAGTCGATTGACATGATTCTGATCCACAGTCCATAACATTCCATCCCATAGATCTTCAGTGTTTTCCAAGAGAAGCTTAATACACACTATACAAAAATAAAATAATTTGGACATCGATATTTCTGCCACAAAAGCAGCAGTTCAAACTCAGAACATAACCCGAACGCTTGGATTTTGGAGAAACACCTGTGATAATGGCGGCTACTCTGATAGGAACCTAAAAAACTATTTAGGACAGCAGTGCCGCACGTAACCTACAATGTACAGAAATCATTTGAGCTAATCTAAAAACGTCATGGACGAGTATTGCGTCTATCAAGGAAGAGCTGCACCTGCAGAACCACAAAAATAAAGGGAAAAAGGTTGCAGACATCGTATAATAAACTACAACAACTTGAGGGCAAAAACACGTGAAACAAGAATAACACGGACGTTCGAAGTAGCAGATCCATTTATAGAACGCCGTGTTCTCCCCGAAAATGTGTATGCTCATCTATCAATGACGCGTGCTACCTCAAAAATATTTTCCTGTTATTTTACAAACCCCTCCGGTCCCTTGCTTGGCCAGTACGCCTGCTACAATATGGTCATAATTTAAGAGTCGGGATGTAAATCCTTCATTTAATTAGCTCATTCACATATTTGAAATACTAGGCTACACAATAAACAACAAAGCAAATACACGGATGGTTCCTAAGGTGTTGCGCAAGACAGAATGAATATACATAGCCGAAGCATCACTGCTGTATTTTTTTTTCACCGTTTTTGTAAGAGTAGTAGCAGCTTGTATGTTTGAAAGAACCCTCGCACAGAATCAGTACTCTTTACATTCACACACTCCAAACACTGCATTGACCTTGCACATACCCATAGTATCGGAGAGACTTATTCCATTGGCTTGTTGGTTCAGTCCGGCTGGCATTTTTTATCGCATATGGGAGTACAGGATTATGATAAAGGACGTTTTAAAAACGTAACCTCCATTCAGTGGTACAAATAACTTGGCGTACAGTACCAACGCTCAAGAAACCTTAGCTTGCTAGGGCACTGGCTGATTGCAAACGTCCCTGTTGCCGCCACGGTTGTCTCGTATTAATCTACGTCTTCACCCATGTCCCCTGTTTTCATCCAAATCCCCGCACCTCATCCGCGGCGCACTATCCGAAAGCTCCGATCTGCGCATGTACCGCCCTTTCCACTATTACACACACTCTAGGAAACGCAAAAGAGATAAGACTGAAAACCTGCAAGAATTACACGTTGTATTCATCCAAATTGTGCTGTACCACTCCCTTTCCAGACACAAAAACAGATTTTAAAAATTGTGAATAGTTTTGAAACATATAATGTTTAATGTATAATTGCTCTTTTAATCACGTGCAACTAGTGGTCCTATGTGAGGAACGTTTTTGTTGATTGGTGTAAACATCCGCACTGCCATTTCTGAGGTTTCCCTCCCTGCCCTTAAATTATTAATTTTCATCACTAATAACTGTCTTTAAACTCGAAATTAGCTCCAGAGGAGTAGGAAGGACCGACTAACATCTGGAGAGAAAGTTATGGAAAGAGCACCACTCTGTGGTAGGTTTAAAGTTGCAATGAGACCAAAGGAACTAACAAATTACATTCTGCACATAACGATAGCCTTCATACAAGTAACCCCACACAACTACCACTTAGTGAACGAATTGGCGCCCCATTTGCAACACTGCGTCAGCACATAAATAATGTATGAGCTGCTACATTGTAAACCTTAAATCCTTGTATGAGTCCATGTTTTATAAATAATCCATGCTTTTTGATTATATAAATATTACAATGCATACTAGAAACATTCCCATAAGTACTAAGTTACCAAAAATAGCCTTCAAATTGGCTTACGTAATATTATTTACTTGTCAAGAGGAATTCCTTGACGCATTTTACTTGAGTGTAGACAAATTCTGATTAAAAATTAAATTGACTTCTGCAATTTGGATATTATTATTGTTGTTGTTAATTTGAAGCCCTTGCGCAGCAGCAGAGAAGCTCCACACAAGCCATCTACTGCAGTGGTTCTCAACATAGGTCCTGGGGAACCACTGTGTATGCTGGTTTTTATTCCAACCACAACTGCAACCCCAGAATCTTAACAAGTTGTTAATTGTTCAATTGTTCATGCTTTTCATGATTAGAGAGGTAATTTGCCATTATAGCTATGCGTGTCATGAAGAAAAAGCTCTTATATTCACGTTGTGTTTATGTGATTTTGCAAACAAATACAAAAAGAGTACATTTTTATCCCTGTGTAATGCAGTGAAGTGCAGTGTGGTGTATATCCCTGTATAATGCAGTGAAGCACAGTGTGGTGTATATCCCTGTGTGAGCAGTGAAGCATAGTGTGGTGTATATCCCTGTGTAATGCAGTGAAGTGCAGTGTGGTGTATATCCCTGTGTAATGCAGTGCAGCGCAGTGTGGTGTATATCCCTGTGTAATGCAGTGAAGTGCAGCAGTGTGGTGTATATCCCTGTGTAATGCAGTGAAGTGCAGTGTGGTGTATATCCCTGTATAATGCAGTGAAGCACAGTGTGGTGTATATCCCTGTGTGAGCAGTGAAGCATAGTGTGGTGTATATCCCTGTGTAATGCAGTGAAGTGCAGTGTGGTGTATATCCCTGTGTAATGCAGTGAAGTGCAGTGTGGTGTATATCCCTGTTTAATGCAGTGAAGTGCAGTGTGGTGTATATCCCTGTGTAATGCAGTGAAGCACAGTGTGGTGTATATCCCTGTTTAATGCAGTGAAATGCAGTATGGTATATATCCCTGTGTAATGCAGTGAAGCACAGTGTGGTGTATATCCCTGTTTAATGCAGTGAAATGCAGTGTGGTGTATATCCCTGTGTAATGCAGTGAAGCACAGTGTGGTGTATATCCCTGTTTAATGCAGTGAAGTGCAGTGTGGTGTATATCCCTGTGTAATGCAGTGAAGCACAGTGTGGTGTATCTCCCTGTGTGAGCAGTGAGGCCTTTGAATGTTAGAGTAAGAGTGAGGCCCAGAGTGGACCTTTTCCTGTACGGGTCACAGCACCATCAGAAACCCCTTTGGCTCTCCTGAACCGGGGCTGGAGACCTTGAGTTAAAGGGAACCTGAAGGGGTAACTAATGCTAATAAGGAGAAATGTCCTCATAATTTACTCTTCACTAAATGAATTTATTAGTGTTTTAACTTGGTGGGTTTTTGTCTCTTGAAATTTCTCCTATTCCTGTGGGACACTAACTTACCCTTTATAACTCCAATACATTGCATATATGCATATTACTACAAAGCAATGAATATATTGTTTTATTATCATACTTAAACTGAGTATAAAAGGATGGTGTGGATATGCAGGAGAAAGCTATAGACATGAAGCTGACTGTGGAGGATGAGCATGGTTATTGTTATGGTAATTATTATCCCAGAGGAGTTCAGTGACACCTGTTGGCTGTTGTGAGTACAGGCTCTTTCTCGGCATGTGGCTGAGGTAGCTGTTTGTGAATATATCTGTACATATCCGTAATATATCACAGCATCTCAGATTGCACAAGATGAGAGCACACCCTGAGAGTACAGTGTCTCAGCATAGTATAAGAGCACAGCATGAGAGCACAGTATAAGAACACAGCATGAGAGAGAGCACAGTTAAGAGCACAACATGAGAGCACAGCCTGAGAGCACAGTATAAGAACACAGCATGAGAGAGAGCACAGCCTCTCAGTTTTTGGTTCATATCTCAGTGACCTACACATTAGTCCGGACTAATCAGAACAATTAGTCAGGAATATTAGAACATTTTTTAAAATAAAACCCTGAATTTAAATTCCTACAGTTTCGTTTAACAAAAATGAAATAAATGGATGACTAAAGCCATGGACTCTGCAATGCCGGCCATTTTCTGAGGCCTGGGAGGTGAGACCAGCTATACCAGCTGATACACTCCACTGCAGGCAAGTCTCATTCAGATGTGCTTGTGTTGAAGGAAACCAGGAACCAGGCTAGGTATCCAGTATTCAGGAGTATCCAGAAGTCCAGATATTAACCAAGTGAGGTATCAGGTTACCCATCTATCATGCTTAACTCACCCCAGTTCACATTGAGAGGCAGTGCTATGCCCACACAATGGACTCACTCCTCTGCTGAAGGCCCTGTGTTTCCCAGCATGCAATGCAAGCTCCACAGTGAGGGTATCGTCAGTGATTCGCCCACTGCACTGGCTGTCTGGCAGCGTGTCCTTCTCCCTGGGGAGTGCGTAGGGGAAGCATGGCCACTGTGATGCTGTCACCATGGCAACTGTTGGACACCCCACCCCCCACTCGCCATGACATTGATTTTGGATGCATTTGAGGTGTGTAATACAGAATGGTATGTATTTGTAGCTTTGGCTAAAGTTCTCCTACCTCCACAAACTGTGTAGATGGGTCACAGACCCGCGGTTGGTGATTTATATATAAAACCAGTTATATGTGGCAGAAAGCTAATTTTATCAACCACATATCTACATTAATTGTGCCAGGGATTCATTCATATTCATATAAAGGGTCTAATTTAGTAATACAGTTCTACACTTCTACACTGGTTTTGTTTTTAAAGTCAAGATGTACTCAGTTTTAAAACCTAAGTTATATTAATAATTTTTTCACTAAAACACAGTTTTACCTTTTATTTGCTTGTAATATTCTTTTATCTCACAGAAGTGTGTGTTCTAAAATGATGGTAACAGTCAGGAATAGGAATAAATTTCGTTTTTCAAATTTGGCCTTTTTAGGCCTCCGTAAACAAATAAATCATTCTTTGTCCTGCTTATAAACAGTGAAGTTTGTACTAACTAACTTATGTTTTTGTACCAAATACCTAAAGTAATAATGAGACTATTATAATAACCCTTGAGTTTGACTTTAAAAAGGCTTCGCTGAAGTACCCGTACAGCTCATACATAATGGCTGTGATTAAGCCATAAGTGAAAGTATGCCCTGCTAAGCTCAGAGTGTTTATGGAGGTAAATATGCACACCATATAGACCCATAAACACACATGGGCTACTGCTGCGTCAGACCAGAATACGACATTTTCGCCAATGATATACGTGTAGTCTGAGCACAGACCTTTATCACATATACAAGATCAAATAAATGATTGAGAGAATTAAATAAGCGCAGAAGTTGGAATGAAATCTTGGAGCTGATCTTTTGCTTCACTGTCAATTTCCCAGGGAGCTGCACAAATGTGATATAACCATGATTTGATTATCTTTGTGTTACCAGTGGGCATTCAAAAGTACATGCAATGGGAACGATGCTTATCGTGCTGACTACAAATCCCATGTGTCTGTGTTTCTCTGGGAGCCCCATGCTGCAGTCGTACTGAACTCCAGGCATGGAGGACCAGCATGCAGACTGATGACTGTTCTGAAGAGCTGTATCCACCAGCTGGTCCACATGCGTTTTCACCAAAATGATACGTGCAAACCGTGGCCAGTGAGTTCAGCAAAAAACATTGAAACTGAGTCAAAAACATTACATGAAGTTAACAGCTGGGTGAAGCAGATGAAATAACGGAGCAGAAAAAACAGAGGTAACTCATAGCAAAACTCACTGTGTACTTCGGCCCTGCTTTGTGCATGTGGGAATGGTGACTATATTTTTTAAATATACTTATGCTTTTATTGTGATAATTCTTGATGGTTGCCAGCACCAATGTCATTGGCTTCTCTGGACCTTATTGCATCTGCAGATCCCATGATAACTTTCATACAATAAGTTTATGGCTTTGTTTTTGACCAAAGTCCTGCATGGAAATTTATAGTCACTGTGCACCAACTGTAATTCACAGCAATATATATGACTGGTTTTTTTTTTTTTTTTTTTTTTACAGCTGGTTATTGGCCAAAGTACAGACACACAGAGTGACAACTCAAGATTGACATGAAGAGATCAATCTGAAAATACAGTGAAAATAAATACAGTTCAAATTAAATTTAAGTAAACACAGGTTTACATCTGTATCTTACACATCATCCATATGTTCTGAGTTTAACAGCTCTTGGCGAAAAGGAGTACTGGTATCTTTTTGTACAACTCAGTGGAAGAGATTGACAAACAAGTTCTGTCATAAAATTATGGTGTTTCTAACAGAGGAAGAAAAAACCTGACACAGTCATACAAAACAGGAAAGCATCTTTATTTTTTCATGTTCCTCACTTCCTTTCGATAGACAGACATGCCTTGACATCCCTTAACAGACTGAGTCCAACCCAACAATGAGGAGAGAAGTCAGACACACCTAAAAGGCACAGCCTACCAGGAAAGGCCTTCCTGCTGCCATGCTGCAGTAACCAGTGTTCTGATTGGAAAGCAGCTGGGGAATGACAAAGCACACACCGGGGTGCATTCCAATACTTTGCCTTGTCTCCTCGTTTTCTCCCCTTGTCTCCTACCCTGGAAGCATGTGGAGGAAAGGAGTAGGAGGAGGAAACAAGAGGAAGATTAAAACGAAAATTGGAACAGCTAATCAGATTAGCCCACCAAAGTCAAAGTCAACCTCTGCTATTGGTGAAGTCATGTAACTTCGACTGATTCCAAGGATACCAACACCAATCAAAATATTCTGTGGGTTGGTCTTTTAATCTGACTGATTGTTAGCACAGTGATGTCACCCAGAAATGTGAAAAGACTTCTGCTGTAGGATACATTGATGTATCTTCCGTTTGGAGGAGGCAAGTGAAGGATACAAAATCTCATCTCCTACCTTTTTGGAACAGTGGAGGGAGGGAGGGAGGGAGGACACCTAAGTTTCCGGGGCACGAAGGAAACGAGGAGACAAGTGGAAGACACGAGGAGATAAATCTGAGTACTGGACACATCTATTGGTCCCAAAGCTGTGGTCCTCCAAAAATACAGCACTGTGCAGCTTTTAAAAGTTTACCGTGTTCCTCTTGAAACACATTTGTTCCCCCAACACAAAAGAGAACTACTCAGTGTGGTAGCAGCTCAAAATCACCCTACCCCTCTCGGATGACCCACCACCCACCTCCCCGACTGACTTTAAACCAAAGATGATGGATGACGTTTTGAAAACAATGAATGCAGATAGAGTTGAAAATGTATTAAAACAGGGCCTTTGTGTTAATATTTATGTTTACACTATTATCCTTTCCCTGAGAAATGATAAATGATGAAAAATACAGAGATGTGTTTCCCCCTGTAAAGTGGCAAAATGCTGGCTAGTCATTGGTCAGTAGAGTGTTGCAATGCAGTCCCAAGTGTATTAGCCTCCAGGGGAATGTAAATTCTGAGAGGACTGGACTACTGTGTGGTCTGGTAATGGCTGCTTCAAAGTGCCTTTCCCAATTCACATTCATTCGTTACTTTCACGAAACACCGAAACTGGTTTACTGAACATCTCAGACATAGCCCTCGTTCCAATAAATTAGCTTTTCAAATCATTATAAGTAAACAATTTGTACAACGATAAAAAAAGCACAAGCTGAACACTCATTTTAAAAAGTACTGTATATATCCACAAGTAGTTTCATAAAAGCTTGCCTGTAGTGCCATAATGTTTAACGGTCATTTGAGTAGACAATAAATATTTCATGCGTTTCATATTTCAAAGTTTCAGTTTTTTTTTTCTCCCCAAAGACAATTTACACATTTCAGAAGGTCAGTGACACAGGTGTTGAGCCAGTGTGCTGCTAGTTTGGGGCATCACCTACATCCACTCCAGTAAGCTTTTAGATTAGGTTGCTCCAGCATACCATACAAGTTTGTATATTATGGATATATGAATATTGTTAAATGTTGTACGTTTTTCATGTGTTTGACAGTTAATGAAGTACAGCAGAACTGGCAGTATTTCATGTTTGGAAAGAGTGGCTGCGGTTGTGATCACCGGATAGCTGTGGGGCGGAAGAGCCATCTGTTCAGAAGAGCTAAGACACACGTAGGAAGAGCTGCTGGGTTGGGTAGAGACAGACGCAGGAAGAGCTGCTGGGTTGGGTAGAGACAGACGCAGGAAGAGCTGCTGGGTTGGGTAGAGACCGATGGGAGAGTGGTTGGGTTGGGTTGGGTTGGGTAGAGACAGAGGGGGAGCAGTTGGGTTGGGTAGAGACAGATGGGGGAGGAGTTACACTGACTGATACCCAGTGCGACTCTTCCTCCTCCCAATCAGGTAAGAGATAAGCACTAGGATGATTAGGAAGCTCAAAGCCACGCCCACAGCGATGGGCACGAGAAAGCTCAGATCTGCGTCCAGCAAACACTCTTCAGCTGAGAGAGAGAGAGAGAAAGAAAGAAAGGAAGGGAGGGAGGGAGGGAGGGAGGGGAGATAAAGGAAAACAGAAGAGAGAGGAAGGAGAAAGATAGTGTTAATGATTGTTAACAAGATGAGAGATGCTCCAATCAGACTTGAATTACATGTATTACACAAGACGTGCTGCTAAAGCAACAGTCACTGCGTGTAACAGCAGCCAAGCAGCCTGCAAGCGTTATACGCCCCGTATCCAAAACAGCGCGGCCGGAGATTCACAGTAGGGACCCCGTTCACATTCACAATTTTAAACCATTTCTCTTTGGTACCCTCTGAAATTTCTACTGTCAGTTACACACGAAGAACACTAGAAAAATCAAAAAAAGGTTTCATTTATTAGAAATATCATTGTCAATAGATTCCGAAAAGCTAAGAAAAAGATTCCGCACAGACCAATTATAGCACATCACTACACCTTCAAAGACATTTACACAAGACCAATGCCATCATATACACACTGAACGCTGAATTCCATAAGAGACACAAAACAAACAAAAAAAAATGGAGGGGGCCAAACAGAGTGAAGAAATAATTCATCTTTTAGGAAAACATTGGCTTGCTTATTACCGATAAGGTATACGTTTCCTCATTCATTGAAATAACGGTAGTAATTTATGAAGCTGAAAAATTACACTGCTCTAAGCGATTCATGTCGTGATGTTACAAATTCATAGTTATTTTGTCAGCAATCTGCCACAACAGAAGAATCAGTTCAGGATGGTGGCGCTATACAGAATGGAGCACTTTAGAAAGATTGATAGCCGCCGGGGTTGTTTCTTCTTCTCCCAATGAAATAGGCCACCAGCACAATAATGATCAGAGCTCCCAGCGCGACACCCACAGCTATGGGCACAATGAAGCTCTGGGCCTCATCAGCCATGCAGTCCTCCGCTGGGGGAGAACAAAGGGTTAACCGCACAGCACAGGACACTCAAACCAACTGTCAATCAAAAACGGGACAGGCAAAGGCATCCATTTTGGATCTTAAAGTGCAGTTACATGGAGGAAATATAGAACACGCTGGGTACACTTCTAAAAATGGCTTACAACTATAACTTCGACCCATAAACATGTGAATAGTCAATCATTTACCTAGACATATGACAACCCTATTAAAATTGCACTTAATGTACAGTAGCTCATATCCAACAAAAAAGGAAATATGTTCCAAATATTAACAGCATATAAACTGTATCAAAGTCTGACTCTCATTACAAAGACTCATTCTGCAATATTTCTTTGGATTATTTACAAGGCCTGGGGTTGCCAGTGTGAGCCTTTTAACAGAGCCCATGGCTGGGGAGAGTCTGCATGACCTGGGCTGAGGGAAGGGAACAGTCTCTAAATGAGGGTTAATTATTCACCCCACCTGTGCGGAATCCCGGGGGTGTGATGGGAGGGCGTTCACACAACCACAGATAAAACACTGATATCGGAGCACCTCAGGTCTTTCAGCTCTTACACTCAGCCATGAGCTGGTCACTATTCTCCACACCCCAAACCCCAAATGTGCAGCAGAGACCTCAACCCCCAGGAGACAGGACCTCCCTTCCTCTGTGACCCTTGACCCTCTTCCCGAGAGCCTGGTAAATGTGTGCTTCCTAAAAGCCCTGACACTGCTGAACCTCTCTTTCACAGAGAGGACAGTCCCATCAGGCTGGATAGTGTGATGTCATAAGGGAGACGGTAGTTTGTCAGTCACATAGTTATGATGTCATAGTTATGAGTCGCACTAGAGTAAAGGGGGGTGCTGATTTGCGGAGAGCTGAGGTACGCTTACTCCTCTATGGAGACTCCACTGCCATTCCTGCACCCCCACGTCCCTGCCTCAGAGATGGTAACCCTGACAGCGGGACTGGGAGAGTCAGAGTCAGAGGCCCCACCCTAAAAACAGCTGCATAGCTGCGCTGTGAGAACGTTCCCTCAGCGTACGGTAGAGCAGGCTTCTGTAAGGAGCATGAGCGTGGTGAGGTTCGGTCCGCCTCGGCAGAATACCGCTGCAGACAGGACCAGAGCTTGCCTCACGCTCGGGCTACAGAGGTGTGGCCCAAAGCGCTGACAAACACCGCTCCAGACCGAGCCGTTCGGAACACACAGCAACCACACTGAAGAGAAGATGGCAAAATGTGCTATACGAATATATTTATAGATAAGCTCAATGTCTGACAGAGTGCAATTAAAGGTGATGGAATGTTCCAGCCAAAGAAAACAACATGCTGACTCGTTAAAAAGCAAAGATATAAACATTATTTTGACTTCAATCAGTAATCTATGTACACAAGTGCACAGTAAATATCACCCGTTCCCCCCTCACACTATCAAAGCTCCTCAGTGCAATTTAATGAGCTAAAGTACATTACAGCTCCCGGCACAACGGCTACATTCACACACAGACAGGAGCGGCGAAAGTCTCTGATTAAGGGCAATTTTGAGAGCGAGTGCAATGGCGAATTGAGTGCATTTCAACGACAGGGAGGATAATAATCGTAACAGTAAAGCTATCCCTTTTTACTCTAATGCCAAAATAACAGACAGGAAAAATAATCATCTCGGCCTTCGTTCCTGTGGTCCCGCATGCCGCCCGTACATCAGCACCAGACTCAGTCAGACTCATGCATGTTCCACACCCCCAGTGAATAGGACAGCTGCCTGAACAGTCAGGCAAACCATTAACTTATGTGACATGAGTTCAATATGAATAGGGCAATGAAATGTGGGTTTATATAATGGCTGGTGTGAAAATTACACAGTGATGGTGACAGCTGTAATTGTGAGAACAGAGCTTTAATGGAGCGGATTAGTTTTCTTTGGTTTCTGCAAGTAAGAAATCCCTGAAGCAATAGGGACTAGAAAGGTTTGTGTGTTTGAAATGGCCGAGCTTAAACCTCACTGGGAAACACTCCCGTCTTACTGATTCTCACTGATCTCCATGTTGAAAGTGGGTGGGGGTGGAACCACGGGATCAAATGGCTGAGCTACAGACAGGCATACAGATTTCACAGATGGAAAAAAAAAAAAAAAAAAAAAAAAAAAAACAATGGGGAAAAAAATGGAGGTGGTGTAGAGGAAACAGGTGCAGGTTCAGGCAGACTTCACTCAGGACAAATGGATCTATCATGGATGGATGAAAGTATACACCATTTCACAAACAGGTCACATGGGCTTGCAGTTTAAGTGCTTTTGCATGCCTTTTCACACAAAACAAACAGCGCAGCCTCAATCCGAGGCTTTCGGGAGCACACCTGAGTGCTGAGCTGTTCACTAAGGCAGCTGCAGGCCCTCACACTGTGAGCTGTTCACTAAGGCAGCTGCAGGCCCCACACTGTGAGCTGTTCACTAAGGCAGCTGCAGGCCCTCACACTGAGCTGTTCACTAAGGCAGCTGCAGGCCCTCACACTGTGAGCTGTTCACTAAGGCAGCTGCAGGCCCTCACACTGTGAGCTGTTCACTAAGGCAGCTGCAGGCCCTCACACTGTGAGCTGTTCACTTCGCCAGCTGCAGGCCCCCACACTGTGAGCTGTTCACTAAGGCAGCTGCAGGCCCTCACACTGTGAGCTGTTCACTAAGGCAGCTGCAGGCCCCACACTGTGAGCTGTTCACTAAGGCAGCTGCAGGCCCTCACACTGTGAGCTGTTCACTAAGGCAGCTGCAGGGCCTCACACTGTGAGCTGTTCACTAAGGCAGCTGCAGGGCCTCACACTGTGAGCTGTTCACTAAGGCAGCTGCAGGGCCTCACACTGTGAGCTGTTCACTAAGGCAGCTGCAGGCCACTCCCATCCCTCAGGCATCGCAGAACCTCTGGAGTCTCTTGCATACAGTGAGAGCTGCAACAATGGGTTGACTATACATCTTTTTTCTTTTCCAACGTGGTTGACTTTGATGGAAGATTCTGTAAACTTCAGTATGTGCCCAGCATTGATGATGCCAAATCACCATGTCACCATGTGACCCTCAGTCTGAGCATGTGCAGAACAAACCAACATGAGGAAGTGGGAGAACCTGCACCTGTGGCCCGAACACGAAAAGGAAATGGGGAACACAAACACGCGCACACACACAAAACAAATCAGGATCAATCAGGATCAATCCGCCGAGTGAATTAATCAGGGACAGGCTTTAGAGGCTCTGATATCCAACGTAGGTCTTTCGCCTGCCGATCGCGTACGCGATCAGCACAATGACAATCAGGCCTGCCAAAGCTGCCCCCACAATGATTGGGATTAAGATGTTGGTGTCATCCATCGAACATTCCTGGGCTGCAGGTGGAGAGAAACGCAGTGAGTACAGGGAACGATCCCTCTCCTGACAACAGCCCAAATTATCAAACACATTTCACAGCCGCAAACTGAAAGCGCTGGATTTCTGCATTTCCAAACGCAATCTCCTGTGACAAACAGGTCTGCAATCAGTAATTTTATGATTCTTAAATGATCACACAGAAATTAAAATCAAATCACGTGAGTGCAAGCATAAAATCTGAGGAAATTACATTTTCAAACGGATGTATAAAAGCAAAAGATAAGCACATTAGTTTTCACTGAGACATTCACGCTGCTTCTCCCTATGCTCTCTATGGACATGTTATTACAGCCAATTTAAAATCCTCTGCACTGGAGTCATAACACATTAAGATTTAATAATGTCAATTCAAAGATATTTTGCCAGGCTTGGGTCTCTGATATTGGTTGAAAACATTCCCCATGTCTAAACTTCAGACCACTTCCATTGGTTATTCACCCTCATTCCAGTCTACAGGCAACATTCAGACCCATTGGATGACCAGCTTCTCGCCCCCTTCACTTCCTGGTGACCTCACGGACATAAGTGGGGGAAAATAAGCTGCAAGCGCGGATATATTACGCCCAAAGCACATCTGAACCTCCCAGGAGACCCCAGACGCCTACGTACCTGTGGCGAATTTGTCGTCCTTGACGCCGAAGGGCTGCACCTGCAGGCTGAAGGTGTTGAGGGTGAGGCCGTTGCTGATGTTGTAGCTCTGCTCCTTGTTGCACATGTACGAGCTTCCCACAGACGCCTCCCACAGGGACAGGTTGGTGTTGCCCTGGTTGATGGTCCCTAGAACGCACGCGGAGAGCGGGAGAGCGTTTCAACCTTCGGCCTCAGTATGCCGGTCAGCGCACCAGTTCCACACTACAGTGACAAACACACTCTGAAAGGGTGTGTCTGTAGAGGTACAACGTCACTCACCGTTAGTGCCTTTGATTGTGACATTCAGTGCATGCAGGAGGAATTTCTTCCCTTCCTGAAACAAAAATTTCAGACGAACAATAATTAGAACAAGAGACACTGAAAATGAAATATAACGTAGAGTCGGAATTTTAAAGCAGTTGAATGACTGGACTTTGAAACGGGAATATGGAGTACAGGATGTGAAATGCACATGCACACATAAAGGAGTGTGTGCCGTCTGGAACAGTCACTGGAAACCCTCCCGTCGGGGAGGGCCGCGGGGTCGTACCTCGTGGAACGTGAAGGTCATGTTCACCGTGCTGGAGCTCAGGACAAGGGTGGCGTCGCTGCCGTTGACCCCGCACTTCCCGCTGGTCTTGAACTGGTCCTTTCCGATGTTCATTTTGTGGAAGTCCTGGACGAAAGGGACGAAGCCAACGCATCAACACCGCCCAGTTATTTTTGGCCAGAAGAAATGGCAGAAGAAATGGCAGAGGGGCCAGAAGACCCACAGGAAAGCGGAGATCTGCCTCTCACTTGCAACCACAATTCATCTGGCCACCGGCCTCCTCTACTGAGCTGTGCAGAGTCCCAACACTCTGGGGCAGCCTATAGTCTAGTGGCTAAGGTAAATGACTAGGACCCCCGAGGTTGGTGGTTCAAGCCCCAGTCCAGCCACAGCAAGAACACCATTACTGTTGGGCCCTTGAGCAAGGCCCAGGGAATTGGGCCCTTGGCTAGCAAAGCTAGTCACTAAAAGCATCAAGATAAAAGATAAAGCATCAGCTTTATGATGCTCCCTTTAAGTGCTGAACTGGTGCGAGGTAAGAGTTACCTTTGTAGGCCACACAATGACATTACTGAGTACAAATCTACCTTAGACGTACATAACACATACACAACACAAACCAGGACTGAGACAAACGCTGTAAAACAAGCTCCCTCTTATTGCTCTTCTGGTTTGGGCAGTCATGTGACCGACGCACCCAGCTGCAGGAGGGGGGTCAGTGAGAAGCGCTGGACTTTAAACTGTGGATTGCTGGTAAATGGGTGGATGGAGATACCATAAATGCAGTGTGGCTCCAGGTGACATCAAGCACCCTGCAGAACACACTCACACACTCACTCACACATACACACGTGGGCACACAGACAGGCAGGCTGGCACACACACACACACAACACATTGCACAAGCACAGACTGCACACATGCGCAAATACACACACAAACACACACTCATGCCCGGCGTACCGCGCCGTCCTTGTAGCTGAGCTGCAGGCCCATGGAGGCCTTCAGGCAGACGGAGCCATTCACTCCAGTGGGCACGGTGTAATTGACTGTGGGAGGGGTGGGCAGGGGCGTGGGCGTCGTCGGGAGTGTCGTCACGGTGGTTGTGTGAGTGGTGGGCATAGCGGTGGTGGTTGATCGGTCTCTGGCACACACTGTGTCTGCAAAGGAACACACACAGAGTGGATGAGACAGACAGACAGACAAACAAAAATCCAGACAGTGATATTGCAGCCATTTTGAATTTTTTCTGACTTGGAGATAAAAGTTTCTATCAGAAAGTAATTGAGGGTTCATGCAGTTTTACTGAATTTTCTTGTTGTGTTGACAGATAAAGGTACAGACAGGGGGAACTGTGGGTGAACACACTTTACGTGAGAGGAAAAACATCAGCAGCCAGTAGGGATGGGTATAATTAAGATCTTGATACTGCTTAATGATTTCATAGTACATAAAAAGACAACTAATAAGGACTGCCACTGATTTTTCCTGCCTATAACAATGGAATATGTAAAAGTGTTCAGTGCCAACTTTCGGTACTGTCATTTTTATACAAGAAATAACATCCATCATAAAAAACATGTTCACCAATTGCCATTAGTTTACTAAAAACTGAACATGTAGTCTGACTGACTCACAGCCATGTTGAGCTGGGTAACTGCATGCCCGAGGAGGAAAATACAGTCAGCTCATTCCTTCAGTCTGAAGTGTGTTCACAATGCCACAAAACCAGAAATCTGGCTTCATTTTACAAAAACAACAGCGCAAAAGAATGCAACCGCAGTACATAAAGACTGGCAAGTCTGGAAGTACAATAAATTTATTATAAAATTATAAAATAATTTTATTAACAAAATCTCCTTGTGGCTGCTACATGCTCACAATACACCTGAACTGCATTTGCATTGCAAAAAAATAATACGTTGCTAGAACGTATCTAAATACAGACGTAAAATTTTACACTGAGTACGATGGAAGGAATGATTTAAACCAGGGTGACCTGACGGTGGCGAATCGATGCAAGCCTTTCACAATGAACTGGGTGACGGCTCTATGACATTCATTCACTTTGTGTGTTTGCATTCTCCCTACACCCAGCGTGACACTTGAGTGAAGTGTAGCAGAGAATAACTCGTGCGTCTTCATCTGAAGACCTATTCTGCAGTTGGTATTTGAATGTTTTGATCAAATAAGCACAATAATTAGTTATTATTAATAATTATTGCCCAGTGTCACCATGAGAGCATGCCTTCTCTCTGTGCTCCGCACAAAGACCCTGGGCTAACCGGCTACTCACTGGCTAAAGGGATGACAACACATTAACCAATGTACCAAAAACTAGTGCACACTGAACGTTCAAGTTTAACACTTCACTCATCTGAAGCACAAGCGGTTTTGAAGCTGTGCTGGCTGGATCACTGTAACAGCCATTCTAGAATCTTACTGGCTCACTCTAGATCAGAGCTGACTACCAACCACAGCAGAGCACTGAACCTTACCATAAGAGCTGCATTGAAAAATAGCAAGGGGAAAAAAAAAAAACTCGTTTTCCTTCTCTCTCACACAGCTTACCTTTGTCACTCTTGTTCCCATTGCTTATGAAAGCCTGCAAAGAGACGTTGGACAGAGTCTGCACGACAAAGTCTTTGTCCAGAGTGTCTGCGCTCTTACACGAATAGTAAGTATCCATCACCACCTTGGAAATGGAGGGGCTGAATGTCACAGACTTTGTTTCTGTAAATCAGGAATTAAAATGTATGAGTAGGGCACAACGCCAACGGGCTTTCTTCAGTGATTTGGTTATTTTCAAACATGCCGTTAGTTAAGAGGTCATTTAACTTCCATACATACTGCACATTATGCAAGAACCAAGGAGCAGCATTCCATCAGATGCACATAATCTGTTTATGGGCATATGCAATTCAATCAAATGTACTTTTATTAACACGTTTCTTTAAACGGGATTTTTTTTTTTTTGACACAAGCTAACGTTTTCTTTGGAGCGTGTTAACTTTAAAATGCAACAGCCCTTAAAGAAATTGGTTGACTGAAGTTGGCACAAGGTCAGACACGCACCGTTTGAGGAGGCGTTCTTGAAGGTGCTGTTATCTGCGAGGTTGTATTTAAAAACGATGTCGCGCACGTTGTAGGTCGTATTTTCCTTGGAGAAAGTGACAGTCCAGCTATGGCCTTTTCCAAAAGAGAGAAGTAAAGTGGAGGAGTCTTTTCCTCAGGTGCTTCCAGATGTGTTCACCACTTCAGGCAGTGAAAAAGCAACAGTGTGGTTCTGGGAAGAGAGAAGGATCAATCAACAATATTCACACTCTGTTAGTATGTAACATCAAATAATTATTTGTGCACTTCTCTTCTCCAACCAAATTTTATTGGATGAAAGGTCAATTTATTATTACTATTGACCATTTACACTGTGATTATTTTTGTTAGAATTTTTTTTTAATGTGGGTCATACCCATGTGAATAGACCTGTTACGCAATTCTACAGAAATAACTTACGAGGTCTCAAATGGAAGAATGCAGACACACAATTTGGTGGGAGGAGAGAAAGTACAACACGGAAGCAGAAACATTTTTAATGAAGTGCAAAAACGGGAAATTCTATAAACCGTCATATGCATCTCACCATTTTGTCGGTGGAGTTATATGTGACGGCGAAGTGAACACTGAGGTCAGCGTAGAGGCACAACTTCCCTTCTGTATTATTCACTTGCACCTCTGTGCAGTGGGATAGCCGTATCTCTGTAAAACGTTTAAAAAAAAAAAATGAATCAGTTACAGCTTTCACTTCATTGGCTTAAAGTCTAGGAAATGCACCAATCATATACAGAAACAATGCCTTTGATTCAGATGGTTTTAAAGACTCTTCCACTTGTGCAGATTATGACAGTCACTCTTTTAGCTTTTCAAGGGACCCAAAAACTGAGAAAAGGTTCACTCCACAGAAATCACAATGCCTGTAAAACATGGTTTCAGTACCTGTGACATTTATTAACAATGGTCACAGATAAAATTCATTTTATAGTATTCAAGGGTCACATTTCTATGGCAATCTTCACTCACAGGGTATACGAATAGAGCAAAACTAGGCATTGTATCAGAACAAATTATAGAAAAAAATGGGTCAACTAAAACACTGTGATATATGGAATATAAATGGAATTCATGTGCAAGTTGCATACTGCCACATTAACAAGCAGAGAGGGTCCAGACCTCCTGTAACCATGGGGCTAGGGGCAAGGGGGTGGGGGGTTGTGACAGAAAACTGGTGTTGTCCATAGTGTTCAGCAACCATGTGTGCCAGGGGCAAAGAGATGGCGCTGGCACAGTGTGGATGAGCAGGACTGAGCAACTTCATTGTGCCAGGGGGAGCTTCAGCATGGACTGAAAGCCATTCAAGGAACTGGAAATCTCCTGCAGTTTTATTTCCACCTTCACAGTGATGGCATGATGTCCGTACAGCATGTACAGCGCATGGACAGTGTACAGCAACATACAGACACATTGTCTGCCATGTACAGCAGCATACAGACATAACAGGCACCACGTACAGCAGCATATGGACACACTGCCTGCCATCTACAGCAGTGCACAGACTTTCAAGTGAAACAGAATGGCTATTGTGTCCTTTCCTTGAAAACACGATGAATAGAAATCACATGTGGGACACTAATGCTAAAGCAAATATGGAACAAAATACATGATAAAATACAAAAGGGCTAGCCAGGTACTGAATCCAAAAATGGTTTTATCTACAAAAAAAAAGGGAGGAGAAGGGAGATTGAGCAACTTAGGACAAAGCACTGTTGCCACATCCATTCAGAAATCCCCTACCATAGACTCCAAAATCCCCAGCGGAGGCACACTTTACAAATCTACCTACCAATAACCTGTATAACATACACTTAAAGTTGTACGTTTGATGAATTTAAAAATTCAAATGTCGAAAATACCCATATCATTTACGAAACAAATTGCTGTGTAGTAAAAAGAATACGAGTTAACATCTTGAAGCAAGATTTACTCAGAGTTTATTTGCGTTCAAAAGTTTGAGGCCGTTACTGCGTTTTCATAAAGAAAGAAGATATACATCGATAAATACATCACTCAAACAGAACACAAATACATTCTTGTTCTTGTCGCACCATGTACGCGATAAACACTGGTACATCTAGCTAAATGATTCGTGAAAACTCCAGTCCTAGCAAGAAATCACACTCAAAAACGGTGATGTGAATGGCATGTGATCGTTTTTATAACGGGAAGGCAATAAGGAAAGTAGAAAAGCTTGAGTATCAGTATGAGGGCTAGTGATACCGGGAAGCCTCTCTCTGGCAATGACGTAAATCACTCACACACTATTCGCGATACACACCAACAGAAGCGTTTCTGAATCAATTTGGTTAACTACATTTCCCATTTCAAACGCACTTAAGGTTTAGAAGATCCCAATTTTTTAAAAAAGATTATACATCATGCCAGGCTTTTAGCGTGTGATATTCCTATGACAGCGGATAAGGATCTTGTAGCACTGAGTACAAGCTGGCTCAATATAAACCAACTGCAGCGCAGACGGCACCGACTCAACACACGGCCCATGGCTAAACTTCCTGCCAGAACTGTAAGAAAAAGAAAAAGTAAAAGTACACACGCAGCATCAAATACAAGCCGATATCCTGTCATGATACTGATGGCCTCACCGAACGTTCGGTAAACTGGGTCTTGAAAAGGTAATATGGTCATCAGATAGATGGATCTTCGAAATGATCATCATTTTCGTCAACGTGCACAATAAGCACAAGAACAAAACATCACAAAACTCTAACCAGTCGGTTAACTTAGCCAAAACCAGCTGTGAGAGAACTGAAAGAATGATTAGCAAAATGCAACAGCCTGACACACCGTTTTGTCACATGACCGGCGAGGTGAACTTGGTGCGTCGCTAGCAAGCTAGGATAATATAGGCAAGTTGTTTAGATAATTTTAGACTGACAAACCACAACAAACAGGAAGGAAGACTGAAACTGGAAACCTACACTACTTTAACTACAGAAAACATCAAGTAGCTGAAAAACGGCGATCGTTTTCGTCTATTTTGTCGGCCTACGCATTTATGATAAAAGAGCAAACAGTCATCATCTAACTACCAGCAGCGAATTGAGGTAATGCCTTGCTGTAACGTTAGCCCCATATTAGCGAGTATACGGCGATGAGTCATTTGAACTAGATAGCCGTTAACTTGTATTTACGGTAGATATAGACGTGGGTAGAAGCTATTCCGCTGACTCAACTGCGTACTCTTCTTTTGACAGCGACAAACAGGTAGCAGTCAATCCGATTTATTAACGATAGCCAGCGCACTAACTGGAAATGGATCAGGCTGGTGTATAATACACACACACACACACACACACACTGAATTATTAGCCAGTTAAGCCCTTTTAATGCAAAAGAGAGCGAGCTGGAGAAATTAGTTAACGAATACAAGTTTGACACTAACGTTTGTTAGGCAAAGTAAGCTAATCAAACGCAAAAGAACAGCGTGACAAAACAAGGATGACAGAGCTCACGATAAGCATTCAGCTGACCGCAACCAGAACTTAAGATAAAATGACAACAACCCTCTATTTTGCTTAATGCCCAACCTTGCTACTCAGCTACAGACACTGAGTTAGCTAGGTGGCTAGGCCTTGAGTGGCACCACACAAAAAAAAAAACTTTCCTTATGATCATTCAAGAAAATAAGAATAAATACAAATCGCCCATTGCAAAGAACCACTTACCACTCCCCAGAAGCAAGAGTAACGTCAGGCAGGCGAAGCGAAACATGATGTGTTGGTGAATTAGACAGAGAGACGATGGTTGCTGCAGCCGTACTCAGCGTTCACCTCGGGTAACGTTTGCTCGCTTGCATTCGCAGACGCTGTAGAGTTGATACGCAGGAAATGAAAAGTCATATGATACGCTGTAAAGCGTGCTGACGCTCTGTTGACCAATCAGCGAGCTTTTGGACCATTATCGTTTCAGCAAACAGCTGACGAGCGAGGCAGCGCCACTTCAGGGTGTCATAAGGGCAGATACCGGGTGGGCAATGTGCTTATAGATCTACCTGTTTAAAGTTTACTTTCAAAATCTACCCAAAACCAGAAGTAAAAGCTGCATTTACCACGTTATCATACATCCAGTTATTTTGCTGGCTGGAGGGGAAACATTACTTTGAACTATATGGAAGCAATGCACCTACTGAAACATTCGCGAGAGTCTACTGCCTGTTCAAGACAGCAAAATTGTGTTTCCATTTGACAAATCTGGTGGTCTCTACGGTGACTCAAACAAAAACTTTGAAATGCTTGTTTCGAACATTCACATCGTTCAACCCATCATGCAAAGGTGAAGACAGATTGAAATAAACATTTTCAAACCCAAAGACCACTTACCTGGAGAGCTCATGAAACTACATGAAAGATAATTTCAGACCGTGGTATACATTGTAAACTAGTTTATTTTCCATAGGAGTACATTATTTCTCATTTTGTACCTGCTGTCCTTTAGAGTAGTATTTGCAGTTGAACACGTAGCCTATTGCAATTGTTTCAAAACTGCTTTGGTGCGTGAAATGCCAGAATGCTAAAAATAAATTCCATGTGTGGGTGAAAGTATATCGGGTTTGCAAACAGAGACATTAAAATCATAGACCTTCTTCCATCTTAGAAATGTTCATGTTGTTTATACAAATACAATTATTAAAGGTTATAGAATCACCGCAGTGAAAATTCTATCAATACGTTTCTATGTACAGTTATATAGAGTAGATTGTTGCATTCAGTGGCCACGTTTAAGTATTTTTATTTGCCACCTTGAATTTGAACATTTGTCATAAACTCAGCCATCGACTGGACTGTTTCCAACTACTTTTTCGCACGTTTAGTATGTCTCTCATGAAGGCACCCTTGTCATGCTGAAAATGACTGGTGTACTGCCCACCTTGATTTGAGTACTTGGGTGTTTCAGTAGTCTACGAGCATAACATCTCTTCGTCGGAACAAAATAGCTAATTTGGTTGTAGCTTTGAAAAGGAAAAAAAAAATCACAAGGTGAAAGAAAACTTGATATCCTGCTATACAAAATATGTACATAATGAAGAAAAGTTTTACACTTGCTTTAATCTGTGGCAGTAAAATGAAATGCTTGTCATCCATCCAGTCACACGGCAGTTCAGTGTCAACGTGCCTCAAACCAGCAACTAAAGAGCCGGTTGAGAGCAATCCCACTCAGACAGGCAGGCCGTACTACACAGGCCTCAGACAACAGAAAGACGGTCCATGCATCTGACAAATGTAACTTATCATAGATAACATGAGCTGTGCACTCGACATTAGGTAAGTAGTTTAGGACAGGCAAAAGGGATCCATATGTGAAGCCTTTTTCTAAACATTAAGCCTCAAATAAACACCTGTATCCGAGATGCAGGTGACTGGCTGTCACTTTAATTGCATCTTTTTCTGCTTATTCTGAATCTGCACAATCAGAACTTAAACATACAAGAACACAAGTTAAAAATAAAAAGCTAAATGAACAAACATTTACAAAATTTAGCAGCAAAACAAATCATTCAACATGTGTGCGGTGTTATTTGGCACAGTACGGTTTCCTATTGAGCAGTGATCCCATTAATTATTTCACATCAAAAAGTGAATTGCCTGGTCAAGTGATGTCAGAATGCACAGTCTTTAATCGTCACTCCGGGCCGGCTATGTAAGCGTTTCCATCACAGAAACAGTCCTAATAAAATGAAATCCTACACATAACATTCATCCGATTGGTTTAACACAGAACTAATAAGAACAGATGAACTTAAGTTTATTAGAACTCTTTTCTCTTTGTACATGTGGTAAGAGCAGTGTTAGAAAGATCTTCTGCATGGGGCATACAGTGATTTAAAAGAAAAGTGACTTAAAAAAAAAAAAAAAAAGGAACAGGATGCCATAAACATACAATGGACAAAGATCTATGTTTCAAAATAAATAGTTTTTCTTTCCTTAAAAAAGCTGGGTTTGTCTTTTTACTCGCTGTCCAGGGCTACTCATTTCACTGACCAGCAATCTGAAAACGGACAGTATTTTGCTCTATTTGGGCATGCAGTCCACAGAAAAACCCTGACTCTCGTTCTGTGGGGCCACATCCTCTCAGTTGCCAGTCACTTGGTTGCCATGGTAATGCTGGATCCCCGGGGCTGGGGGGTGGGTGGGGGGCGGGAGCTCGGAGGAGCGGGCAGCCATGCCCGCGTCTAAGCGACATAGTTATACTGATTGGGGTTCTCCTTATCGCGCTCCATGTAGTCCCTGTCAATAAGCGACTCTATTCTCTTCTTCAAATCAGCAGGCTGCCGATGGGATGGAGGAACAGAAAGAAAGGGGTTAGGGTTAAGTCAGCAACCTGCCCCTCTCAGCTGGCCCTGGGTCAGTCTGTGCCAGCTGGTTTGTTTTGGAACAGCCTCTCTTGATCAGTTAAGGTTCAACTCTACCATGCTGTTTCATTCTTTCCAGGTATGTGTACACTTTCATGTTGGTGATCCACCTGTCATTATATCATGTAATAACCTATTCAAAATGCACATTGTTAAAAAAATATAACACAATAAGAATGACATCATTAGTTTATCTGACTAGAAGACCTGGGATGAGAATATGGGATGTTTATTCTTCATGCATACCTGCCTTTGATATACTATGCTTTACAGTGAATAATCCCTTAAAACTAAGTACAATTGACAGCCAAATACAATCCAGGGTTTCCAACTGCAGTTGGACAGGAAACCAGCAAACACAGGAGTCTCCAAAACTCAGTGATTCGGTCCAACATTCAGTGGCCAATGCCATCTTCTCATTTAGCACTTCTTACATTTTTGTTTGTGTGCTTGATCACTTTTTGGCAGCTTGTGATAATTCGTTAAACAGATACTTTAATGGTGAAGGCTGACATTGTGTTCGCTTGCTCACTGCATTACAGAGTTGTCAAACTGCATTCCGGGAGGGTTGTGGTGTAATCGGCCCCTAATGTACGCCCTGGAAACAAGGCGTGTGGACTCTTTAGCACCTCATGTTAAGAGCTGAAACACACAGCAAACCAGAGGACAATGCCATTCTCCAAGACTGAGTCCTGACCCCTGCACTGTGCAGGTCACATGTACCCGGAGCACAGCTCAGCCCAAGCCCACTGCCCAAGTCTCTCAACGCTCCTCTTAACTGGCTCTTTCACCCACACCTTCACACATGCGGCCAGGGGGGCCTCTACTCACCTTCACAGGGAACTTGAGTTGGTTGTACACCTCGGACACCAGCAGGTTATGGCTGAGAGTCTTCCTCATTTTCATGATCCGGACAATGGCGGCGTCGATCTGGTACTGTCGGTCCTGGAAAACTCGCTCTGTGGTGCTGGCTTGCTCTTCCACCTGAGGAGGGAGGATAAGGGCGTGAAAACAAATCTATATGTACTGGTGTTCTTGTTTGTGTGCGCGAATGTGCTTTTTATCTTCTGCGTGTTTTTCGCCCATAGACGCGCGTTATTACCGTCTCTTTCATCTGGATCTGGTTGATCTTTATTCTGAAGAGCTTGTGCTTGAAGTCGTCGTTGCAGGAGAACTTGTCCCCGTCCTCCACGTCCTTGCTCTTGGGTGTTTTGGAGAGGACCCGGGCCTTCCCGCAGGCCAAAGACTGCAGAGTCCTCCGCAGTTCACTGTCCTCTGTAGACACACTTTACTCAATCAGTTCACTTGAGGGCCAATGTGTATTAACACTTTGGTAAATGTGCAAGAGTTAGCCAGTAAGGCTAATTTACGCCTACACAGAGCACAACAAAAACAAAACCTTATATGACCAAAAACATCTACTTCTCTCTGAAAGGTGAAGCCATTTTTCAGGAAATTACTTCTATTACTTGACTGAAAATCCCCCAACTACATGACACTGTGACAATGCAGGATGAATTGAGAAACAGACCTATTCCGGTGGCCAGTTTTATGTCCTCTAAGCTGAATTCCTCTCCTTCGTTAAACATGAGGAGCACTAGTGTCTGGAACAGTGAAACCTGAAGCTCTTTTTTGCCCTGTGAGGAGATGAAATAAAGGTGAAAGGTCATCAGTTCACACGTAAATGTTCTGTATGACTCAGTTTAATTATGTGGCGTATGATTGTGCATGCTCAGGTTCACATTCTCTTACCTCCTTGAATTCAGCCTTTAACACACAGTGTCCTAATGTTGACTGCCACTGGAGCTTCCTCCCGCTGTGCTTTCCCAGATAAAATGTCTTGAAAATCTCTTGCAGTTTAACCATCTGGAAGATGAGAAGGAAAGAAGTGAAAGTCGGGGACAGGCATAACCGGCCCTGCAGGCCTGAGGTACTGAACGCACAATGGTCGGAGGCCCGTTTATAATCCAGAACTGACCTCCGGAGGCAAGTGCACCTCCATGGGCACGTAGGTCGGCCAGTAACCCATGGTGAGGATGTTGACAGTCAGCTCAATGTTGCCAGGAATGTTCTGACATTGCATATACTGAGGGGGGAGGGGAAAAAACAACAGTTAGGGGACAAAATAAATGACTCTAAATACCAGTGTGACAAAAAGGTACATGTCAATTAGCAAAACAGAGGACGTGGGAAAAAAAAAAGAAAATAACACCATGGTTTCACCAGCCTGTGAACAGATATGAGGTTTATCAAATTCATCGCAAACAGGAAGTGCATGCTATCTGTGTCAGCATCTCACATATTTGTCATCTTAATGACTGCAAGCATGACAGTGAGCTCAGAGCTTTCTTTCACTTGCCTGTTTGAACTGGACCATGATGTCCTTGGACAGCTCCATGTCCTTGAACATGCCTTCCAGTTTGCTGGTGAAAGCCGCCCCACATTCTGGCAAAGACAAGGTAGGCCACTATTACATTCCTCTCCTCGGCGGCAGGCACGCCACACAGCTGCACAGAACATACTGACTCCACATTCGCCACGCATAACACTGCGCTAACACCTTCACAGAAACACCCCCCAGACAGAAGCGGGCTTTGCACATGGGGTCACAAGTATAAAAAAATTACAGACATCTGACTGAATTTCACAGACCCCTATTTGCTTACTGCATATATTCTAAGAACACAAGACTGATTTGAAAAGGTGCACAAAACTGATATGCTGGACTGTGCGCTGTGCAGTAACTTTGACTGGGAGGGTTTTGCGTGCAGGATCAGAGCTAGGCACACACCATGTTTCAGCTTGGACAGCATGGACTTCTCGGCATCCACAGAGGCACTCTTTCCCACCAGCAGTCTCTTGGCCAGATCCTTCTTGTAAAAAGCCTCAAAAACATCTTTGCCTAGTTGAAAAAACAGAAATAAGGAATGACCACTTACACTCATTGATTTACGCATCATGAGAAGACTTGAGAGTATTCACAATGTGCCTAGAACTTTGAGCCATATGGCGGAGAAACTTGGCGAGAAGTTCCTGGGTGGCTGAATTATGGTCGTACATTACCTGCTGGTACACTGAGCCCCATTGGTTCTGGATGTCAATGCTAACAATACTAGCTACTGATGGATTTGCTGTTCATGTACACAGCAAATTTCCATAAAAGTCTCTTCTAATAACAAATACATCATGATGAAAGAAATACACAGAAGAAGATTAAGCTTGGAAACTGTTTGGCTGGAGCACAGGAGGGCAGGCTTTAAAATACTGATTACCACACAGCCAATCACAACCTGAAGACCTCAGAGACTCTCCTCCTGGACAGTATCCCCATCACTGCACCAGGGCATTGGTAAGTTGACTGACATTGGGCCACTGAGAGACACTCTAATGTAAAATGGAGAATGGTGACTGCATGAAGCATCACAGAGGCACCACGGTGAAGTCACAGCCCGAGTATCTCACCGTAGATAAACCTGAATATGATCATGATTTTATCCAGCATCTTCTCCAGCTCTTCATCGGTGGCCTCCTTGTTTCCTGCCCTCAACTTTGAATCCACATATTTAGCTGTAAAACAAAAAAAAAAACTCACTTTTTTACACTGCATCACTTCCTTTTTATTCCCAACTCATTCTGAATTATTACATTCACTTTGACAATATGGCTTTGGAACACAGCCTTGCAGATTTGCAGAGGTGATTATAGTTCACTGCACTCAGTGTTTCCATTCCAAATACGATTTAAAAGACTATTTTGCATTTTTAATATCAATCATTTTGGTTTAATATTCAATTTCAAAATAACCCTGAAAATTCTCATTTTAGATTGTGTTGTTTAAATTAAGTAAAAACAGTTGCTTACATTCTATGCTTTACCACCATGGAGGGCAAGTACTATTAGATAATTACATGACAATGTTTGCTGAAGAAGAGATATCAATATGTGCATGCAAAACAAATACAATAATAATAAAGGCAGAATGAAAAGCAGCATAAACACAGATCTTCTGCTGAACTCAATCTGTCACCAGAGTCTAGCTATGATCAGATTCTGCAGACTCCTGGTCAGCATCAGGTTTGCCCAGACATTACCTACAATGTCTGGGTCAGGGGTATTCAACTCCAGTCCTGCAGGGGGCAGGGTCTGCAGGTTTAACTCCTGTCCTCGAGGGCTACAGTGTCTGCAGGTTTATCTAGCCCTGATCTGGGCTATAGGGTTAACCCCTATGCTTGTAGTCGGTACCTTTCACATAGTCAGTCAGTAGCTCCCATGCATTCGGTCATGGTATTTTACCCGAGCATAACCCTTGGGCAAAATCAGGCCTGCAGGTTCAACAATAACCTTTCAAACGGCAATTTGTCTTGACTCATTCAGCACAGAACTGTCAAGGTAAAGAAATTGCTCATCCACACATGACTTCAATAAAAATTCCATCATTTGGAGCTGTCAAAGGTCGAGCGTTCTATGGAACTCGGTGGTTTACTGCTGGCTGACTGCAGTCATGAGACTAGCGCTAGCTTTTTCTGCTGCTGCTGCACTACTCTGCGATGGGTGCGGGCGGGTCAGGTCAAACGCAGACACTTGCCAATCAGCTCAGCAGGTTTGTTGGGCCTTTTGTTGATGAAGGTTTCGAAGGCCTCTTTCATGGCGTTGACAAACTTCTCGTTTTTCAGGAAGCAGATGTCGATGATGTGGTCCACCTTGTCCTTGAAGTCCAGCAGCTCTTGCACCATGGTCTTATCCTTCTCAGGGTTGATGACTATCGTGCTTCCAAAGGCCTGACAAAGACAGGGCAGTTTAAATGAGCACAGCCACCCAGCACAGCACTTATTTATCATGCTGCTTATATTGTTTTCAATCCAAAATTCACCATCATGGTACTGGAAGAAAAAGTAGTCTCATAAGTTCAGGTATAATCACAATGGACAGTAACAGTATCTCAGCTTCCATATTATAGGAATTTACAGCACAAGACTTCATTTACTTCCATTATAAAACTATACTGCCCTCTGCTGGGAGTGCTGTGGTATACTCTACCATTTAATCCCAGTGTGGAAGTAGACCAATGCTCTTCAGCCAAAGAACAGCTTTAGTAAACCAGGTTTCACACAAAAGCTCATCAGTGCAGTGCTCCTGTTTATGTCATTGAATCTGGCTGTTAAAACTGTAAACATTTTCTAACTTTTTGTGTTTTTAAAATATAAAACTACGAAGAATAAATCCCTCTCAATCAGAACATTCTGGAAAAAAGACAGGCAAGCATGGGGCACAACTGTCTCTGTCTCCCACTACATGAGCAGGGCCTTCTGTTTTCCTGTGAAGAACATAATACATGACACTGAGAACGGGCCATTCAGCCCAGCTAGGCTTACTGTTTACCTACAGTCTACAGAGCATCCAGCACTGCATCAAGCCCATTTACCTACAGTCTACAGAGTATCCAGCACTGCATCAAGCCCATTTACCTACAGTCTACAGGGTATCCAGCACTGCATCAAGCCCATTTACCTGCAGTCTACAGAGTATCCAGCACTGCATCAAGCCCATTTACCTACAGTCTACAGAGTATTCAGCACTGCATCAAGCCCATTTACCTACAGTCTACAGAGTATCCAGCACTGCATCAAGCCCATTTACCTACAGTCTACAGAGTATCAGCACTGCATCAAGCCCATTTACCTACAGTCTACAGGGTATCCAGCACTGCGTCAAGCCCATTTACCTACAGTCTACAGAGTATCCAGCACTGCATCAAGCCCATTTACCTACAGTCTTCCAGCACTGCATCAAGCCCATTTACCTACAGTCTACAGAGTATCCAGCACTGCATCAAGCCCATTTACCTACAGTCTACAGGGTATCCAGCACTGCGTCAAGCCCATTTACCTACAGTCTACAGAGTATCCAGCACTGCATCAAGCCCATTTACCTACAGTCTATAGAATATCCAGCACTGCATCAAAGCTTGACCTGAACACTGCAGGTATCTCTGCCTCTACTACATGACCAGTTAACTGACAACCTCCTGTCTTAAAGACTTCAGCTTCCTGATACCTTTTCACATGGACCAGCGCTCACACCCCCACCCAATACTCCTGCAGCGACAGGCTGTGCGGCGCCCCAGCCCCTACCTTGATGTACTCTATCCAGTGCTGGAGGAGGACCTGCACGCCCCCTCGGACCCGGCTGAAGAGCTGGTACAGCAGGGACAGGTCCTGGATTCTGTTCCCGTCCAGGAGCTGATTCAGCCCTGCGGGGCGCCCAAGCAGAGGACAGAAGATGAGGATCCCCTACACACTCCCCCCTCCTCACAATCATATTCGGGTCGCGGGTGACTGATTTGTCTGAGCTGTACCTTTCTGGAGTGTCGCAGTCAGGTGTTCACCGAGCAGCTGCTTTTCCACAGTGGCGATGAGGGGCTTTCTGCAAGATGGACACATTAACATGGACGCACAAACCTCTTTATACACACACACACACACACACACACACACACACACACACCTCAAACTGTGAGGCAGTAAAACATAAGGATCAGGCTTACTGTGTGCTCTGGTCTAAGTAAGTGATGACTCGATCTGCCTCCTCCTCCAGACGCTTGTTAACATGATGGAGGTACTCTGGAACCTGGAAAATAAACAATGGAAAACACATGGAGCCAGCATGAGGAGAGGGAACAAGCAAAGCACCAACTGCACTGCAGTACAGAGCTGGGCTCTACCTGTAGACCCTCACATGAGGAGCGGTACAGAGCTGGGCTCTTCCTGTAGACCCTCACATGAGGAGCGGTACAGAGCTGGGCTCTACCTGTGGACCCTCACATGAGGAGCAGTACAGAGCTGGGCTCTACCTGTAGACCCTCACCTGAGTGGCAGAGCTGGACTCTACCTGTAGACCCTCACCTGAACTGGCTGCTCTACCTGTAGACCCTCACCTGAGTGGCAGTACAGAGCTGGGCTCTACCTGTAGACCCTCACCTGAGTAGCAGTACAGAGCTGGACTCTACCTGTAGACCCTCACCTGAGTAGCAGTACAGAGCTGGACTCTACCTGTAGACCCTCACCTGAGGAGCAGTACAGAGCTGGACTCTACCTGTAGACCCTCACCTGAAGACTCAAAAACCTCTCTGACTGAATCAAATCCCTTTCACCAAAGGTATATTAAGCAGAGAGACTGAAAAACAGAGTAAAAGCAGGACAGTAATCTACCTTACCCAATCAAAATACAGATCATTGGCTACTTTATCAAAACTGCAGGTCACTAAAAAAGCTTTTCTGTAATGTACCTGCAATTAAAATATGTTTTAAACAGCTAAATTTAAAGTTGCACTAAAATCCAGTTACATTAGAAATGACAGTCCCTCTCATACTCAGTGCGCTCTACAATCTTTTCACAGGATTTCACACAACAATAAAAATATTAAAAAATGTATTTAATGGAACTAGTATTTAAACACATACAGGTTCAGGTTCAATATATGGACTTTAAGACATGTTTCTCTGTATTAGGTAATCACACAGTCTCTGCTGGCCACAACACTAATACTTTTAGAAAATTGCTGTATCCAAATGTATAAATGTTTGGACAGATGACAGCATGGGCCATGATACAGCAGTGCTACAGTCATTGGGGTATGGCAATTCTCCACACACTGGTTTGAAATTGCAAAGGGTGACTGTTATTTATAGAAACAGGGTTTTATTTCCATTTGGCCTTTAGACCAAAATTTTGCCAAAATCTATTATAACATGTCAGCTTAGTTTACAAAGACATGTATTTTTGAAATCAAAAGAAAATTTTTTTTTTTTTTTTTACTAATGTTAAACAGTTTCACTGAAACCAAAAATTATCACATTACAAAACATATCACGAGATACAGTGGACTCCACAATTATTGGCACCCCTGACTGAACATGCGGCATAAAACATAAACATAATTATCGAGAAACTCAAAATGCTAACATAAAAAAATACTGTACTTCATTAATGTTTCAATGGAACCAACCAAAATTATTTGTTCATTTAATTAAAAATCAATTTCCTCCAAATCAAGGTTCCACAATTAATGGCACCCCTAAAAAATACTGTAAGAAAACTCTTCCAAATTAAAACCAGGAATGAAATTCAACTTATTTAAGTTCAACAAAGTTTTAAAGAACTGTATCATTACATCACTTCTGGTTTCACTAGGGTATAAAAATGAGGCAACATGCATGAAAAATCCCTTTGTCATCCAGCATTTTGAAGAAAACAAAAAACTGGCAGTTTAAAAGAGACAGATGGTCACAGAACTTCATAAATCTGGTAATGGCTACAAGAAGATGCACAAAAGATGAAATATACCACTGAGCACATTCACTGCAATTATTCTAAAAAGTTGAACAGACAGAGGGCACAAATTCATTCTGCCCCCCCAGGGTAGGGTGGAGGATGGTGAGAAGCAAAAAAAATCCCCAAGAATCACTGTGAAGGAACTGCAGGCCTTGGTGGCATCTTGGGGTCACCAGAATTCAAAAAGCACCATCAGATGCCACCCCCATAGCCACAGGTTCTTTGGAAGGGTTGCAAGAAGAAAGCCTTTAGTGACACAAACACACAGAAGCAAACACTTGCAATCTGCCAAAAGAAATTTAAATGACTGGGTGAAGGTGCTGTGGTCAGATGAGACCAAAACTGAACATTTTGGTCAGATACCACATCGTTGAAACAGAGATGCATACAAGGAGAGGCACCTCCTACCCACGGTGAAATATGGTGGTGGGTCAGTGATATTTTGGGCCAGTTTTAATTCCAAAGTCCAGGGACACTGGTTAACATCAATGGCTTAATTGATTCCACCATATATTAGGCAGTGTTGTCAGACAATCTGGTTGCCTCTGCCTGAAAGCTGAGACATGGCCATAGATGGACATTCCAGCAAGACAATGACCCAAAGCACACCTCCAAATTCGACAAAATCAATGGCCATCTCAGTCACCAAACCTCAATCTAATGGAAACCCTAGGGCTGAGGCGTGGACCAAAATCTCCACGAAATGTGCGCCTTAACCTTGTCAAACAGTACTCCTTGCCAGAGGCAGTTGCACCAAGTACTGACCCAGGGGTGCCAATAATTATGAAACCTTACTTTTGGTGAATTTGTTTCATTATTAAATAAATGTATGATTTTGGTTGGTTGCACTGGAATAATATACAACAATGTTTTTGCATCGTTGCATTGTGGTTTTCCCACTATAATAGTTTTTACAGCATTTTGACTGCATTTCCAGTCAAGGGTGCCAATAATTCTGGAGCCCACTGTATTCTTTGATAATATTCTGATTCTGTGCCCCCCCCAAACCTCCAGGAAAGAGCAGAAACATCCGTGCCCAGGAGCGTATAAAATGCAGCGGCTGTCCCCGCTGAGGGGTGAATCACCTCTCTCTCCTGCATCAGCCTCTGTCCCTCCGCTGCGTACAGACGGTTCGTCTCCTCCAGGAAGCGCTGCTCAAACGAGTCCTGGTATATCTGTCAGGACAGGCAGACACCACGAGATTCATTACACCCAGCGCAGAAAAAAAAACAAACACGTTTTTGCCAAGCCTCTGTCAACGCACAATTCATACAGAGCGCACATCTTTGAGTGCTGGAACGCTCAACAGTTCTCAGCTCTGTGTCGTTTTGTTGATTTTGTTTCATCCATAAAATGCATAATAATGTTATATGGTAAATGACGCTTCAACATGGAAAATGCAGTCAGGTGACAGAAAACTATGTCGGAAACATTCAATCAATCAGGAAAAATGCATTTTTTTTTTGACTCCTTTCTTTCTGAGTACCACACAGTAATGTTTCTTGTGGTGACATTTATAAAAATAACCCAGTTGTCATGAAGCCCCTAAAAGGGCTTCCAGGTAAACAGAACGACCATTACCCACGCTGCACCTGGGCGAGCTGCGGGCCTCACCTGCAGGTCAGAGAGCATGCTCAGCAGGCTGCGCAGCAGGCTTCGGTCGATTGCCTCGCCGCTCCGCTCCCTCTCGATCAGCAGAAGGATGCCATCGATGGTCTTGCTCTGGACCTTCTGGTCACTGATTATGTAGAACCTGAATAACTCCAAACCCATATCCCTGCAGAAAAGTGTGGCCAGGTCAGCAGGGCTCAAACACAGGAGAAAGACAGTGCGGACGATATGTGATGGGTGAATGGCACCATCTGTCAATCTCACAGTTACCCGTCAATCACTGACTTGCTCCAAAAAGTTTTGTTTTGAATGAAAATACAATAACTGGTTAAGATTAGTGAGTGACTGGATGCATATGGTAGTTCCAGAACATTCCCCTGTAGAATACAGGAACCAAGCCAATGAATGTACAGAACACTGGAGAATTTAGAGTATTTAAGACATGGAAGGGTTAATCTTCTTGTCCTTAGTCTCATTCTCTCAATGAAATGGTGAAAAGGACACTTCATTAGTTTGCTGAGGTACAAAATGTGGTGGAACTGTGTGAAAGGACGACCATCTTTCAATCTACAGTGTTCAATGTAAGAGCACTGAAATTAAAATATAAAATTTAAATATTCATGATACTACTTACCAAATTGATGGCAGCATTGAGTTTTGCAAAACGTAAGTGCGATCCAGAAACAAAAAAATACTTCTAATCATGATCTGTTGAAAACAAATGCAATGATAATTCAATGACATGAACATCAGAAAATCAACACCTCAAACAAGATGAGACAACATCAAAAAAGGCACCAGTTAAATAAAGGTCATACTAATGCTGACTGCTTATCAAGGGTTGAATCATTATTTCAGATAAACAACAAGCATGATGCTGTGCCACTTAGAGCTAGAGTTATTTGCACAGCTGTTTAAGAAATACAGTGCAACCACTTTAATAACTATTTAATTCTCTTGCCTATCAAATTCTGAGAAACTGACTACAGCTGTGTAGGAAGTGAACAGACAGAGAGCTGGGGATACCATTTGCCTGCAGTGATCTTGCCAGCATTTGTCGATCTTCTTCAGAAACAGCACGCTGTCCAAAGCATCTGTACAGCTGGAGTTAAAGAACTTTCCATTCATTTTAAATCTGCTAGAAATGCACAATTTAGCAACCGTAACAATAGTCCACAATGACTTAATAATTACTTTTTTTTTTTTTTTTAAATACTACTTCAGTACTGTGCTCAAGTTTTATTTCCATTTCTTTACCAGATCATTTACAGTAAGCACATGACAAAAGCCCTCATTCAATACATGCAAATACAATGTCAAGACCCTCAAATTCAGTGTCTCCATTCCAAAAAACTGAACTCTCACCATGACAGCATGGTACAATATATACAAAAGTAATATTTAGTTTTTAGTTCTGTTGCAAGACAAAACACCAAGTGAGTGAAAATACTCGCTTTTTATAAATGAGCATAATGCCCAATGAAAATGACACTTCTGACACCTTCCTCCCAAAACAAGCAAGGATATTCCCTGAACTGATGAATTTGTGCTTTTATGTGCTCTTCACACACCGTCCGCAGCTGCTTGTAGAGCCTGGCAGATATTTTATGGGAGCAGAGATTCTCAACAGCCTGATGCAGTGGGAAAGGGAAAAACAGTATTATTAGCGATAGCCTTAGCCAAAACAACAGCATAACAATGCAAAGTATTCCTTTCAATGCAACGAGGCTTGCTGTCTCACTGAAGATTTTACTTAACCGGCACAACCTTCTCATTGCTGAACTACTTAAATTTTGCATGCAGATAAATAAAATTTAAAATGACCTTCCTGGTATTCTGCCACAAATGAAGAAACCCAACAAACTGTTATGGGTCTGATGCCCCCCTCCCCCCATGGCTGATGGCCCCACCCCCATGCTGCTGCCAGCTCCACCACACACACCTGCCCCATATACGTGAAATTAATAACTTGCTGTTGGCTTTTTTTTTTTGTCCTGGTGACACATACGAATCCTTGTTGTTTACACATCACTGACAATGTCACAAAGCCAAGTATAGTATTTTCCATCAAGACTGAAGACACAATAAAGGTTAGGGAGGTAGACTCCCCCCCCCCCCACACAAATCAGTTAAGGGGCCCCTGGGAGAGGTGAAGAGGTCCTCTCCTACCTGGTAGAGCTCTTCAAGGTTGTATTTGATGGAAGTGCTGTTCTGAATGGCTTCCACCGCCTCCTTAAGTTTCTGCCAGGTTTCATCTGTGTAGTTTTCTGGCAATTTAGGTTTTTCTGCAATGAAAGAGTGGGGCAGTGAGGCCTTCACCTGCACCCAGCATGACGCTGCTCTCTGTCACACTGCTTCAGCATTCCAGAACCTGCTTTCACAGAGCCAGGGAATGATCATTTTTTAAATATTATTTTGTCTTTACTGGACCCCTTGCCTGACAAACTTGATTCTCTCATAAACAAAAATGAAGATTATTAACTACATGTACACATATAGTCCTGCCCCACTATTGCATCAGGCAGTTCACAAAGGCTCCAAAAGTTATAAATGTACTTTACCAGGTGATCATGACACCGGAATTAGCCTAGACCACATAAATAGTGACACTTTAAATAATGACACTCCTCTGCTTTGTTTCCAAACGTCAACCCCTGACACTGATAAACAATCTGTGGGCCTATAACTTACATTTGTTTACCTGTGGATATAAACTCACAACAAATAAGTAAAGGGATGGTCAAGCTGCTCAGGTTATTTAAACCAAGTATTTTGGTAGTACTGCCGATCAAAACAATCAGGTAATATGGTTCTTAGCGAACGAAGGGCATTCTTAATGTTATTAAGGAAACGCTGAAACACATTGCAACAACGAAACAATACCAGACACTAAACACGGGGCTCTCCGCTTTGACTAGCTACCTTTGAAATTCTTGATAACTAATTTCTTTGCAGCTCCAGGTTTACTGTTGGAGAACGTAGTAGAGCCGGCAGTCTTCGTCAATCCGTTTGCGTGATGCCCAATTCCAGCGGCCAGGAGAACATTTTTAGTTTTGTTTGAACATGATGCAGACTCCTCGGCCATTTTCACATCCAGTCCAATGAAATCTACCGAGTCCTCGAATCTCAACTTCTTTTGGATGTGAAGAGAAGTGGAGCAGTCGGAGGACGACAGGGAGGAATGGCTATTGCTTTTAGAAGGAGACGAAGAAACTGAATCAATGTCTTCCCTCTCGGAGCTATTTAATTTTCTCTTCTTTGATGTTGAAAGACTGCCCGTGCCGTTATTACCATCAGAAGCTGCTGTTCTAGCCTCCTGAGTTGGCGGTAGGGGATTAGGGGAAGATAAACCTGTTGGAAACATGAAAAAAATAAAACAAATCAAATAGCCAGTCTATTAGCTACCCCTACGAGTCTCTGGGTATGCCGGGAAAGCTTTTGTTTTCCAGAGCTTTGTTTCCAGATATTTTAAATGATGAGCTGAGTCTCTATTTAGTTGGATACAGATATCACATACAAACTACTGCCCCACTTCTCTGCTTCTACTGCACCCTCTCTCTTTCTTGTTATTGGCAGAAGAAAGATGGCTGGTTACTGCTTCCTCTTGGACGCACTCGTATTCCCCCAAAACGGTGAGATCATCTTTCAGTTAGTAACCAACAATGTACAACTTATACCGCTTGTACGTTCTGTAGTAGCAGTCAATCATAAAAATGACAATACGCTTGAACCAAAGCCCCAAAACAAGTCTGACTTCAAAATACGACAAAATTGACCCACCGGAAGTACTTGGCTCCATGCGTAAATGCAGCAAAAGTACTAGCTGGCTAGCAAACAGATAGCTTACAAGCTAACGTTGGCTACTTTATTTGCTGTTAGCTAAAGTCAGCTAACTTGCTACGTAGCTACTTTGCAAAAATTAATTATTCTTTGACTGTTGTATACATTTGCCGCGAGATGGCGCCGTGCCAACTTGTAACTTGAAGTTCACGGTTATTTCCACAAATGCATTTTCGTGTTAACTTTGAAATAACCAAAAATTTAACTTGAATCTATGTCCGCAAGAAACTTTTCAAATGCCAGTGTATCCAAGGAACGTCGTGCCGAAAATCCCGATACGTGTTTTCCATTCTTAACTTACCTCTTCCGTTAGCTTAGCAAACAGCTAGCCAGAGATATTTTCCAGCCGATGTTAGTGGGCGCTCTAGAACGCTTTGATACTCTATGGTGAACTGCTTACCGTATTTCGATCAACACTGTCGCACCTAAAAAATATCGAACACCATCTGCTGTAAAGCTGTGTGACAGACTTGAAGCGTGGATATTCAAAGATAGATGTATGATTAAATAGTTTGACTTGGTATTAACATTATTGACATCTACGAACTTGAGAGAGTAAATCAGCTTTGGCATTTTGAGGGGACCGACCAACGAGGATGTTTAAAAAGTTGAGTTTGTTTTCTAAATTATGGTTGAAAGTAGTGAAGATAGCGAGCTAGCTAGCTAGCTATACAAGCATCATTCCATGCAAGCATTTAGTTTAGCTAGCTGGCTATGTAAGACAAGCTGTTGGCTGTCTGAAGTATATTACTGTTTCTTAACTTTATGGTGGGGAAGGTTCATTTGATCACAGCTCCCATACTTAGACTATTTGCAGTTAATTTAACAAGCTATCTGAACAGATATGAATGTTCGCTCGCTTGCTATGTAGCATAGTCACTGTGAAATTAATAACGTGGATTAACTTCATAGTCATCAAGCTAATCATCTAAGTAGCTATCATATTTTACAATAATGTCTTGATTATATTATTTCAGATTTGATGAAAAAGAAAATGTTTCCAACTGCATTCAGCTGAAGACTTCCGTGATAAAGGGCATCAAAAACCAGCTGCTGGATCAGTTTCCAGACATCGAGTCATGGCTAAACCAGATTATGCCAAAAAAGGATCCCGTCAAAATTGTGCGCTGGTAAATCCAACCTATTCGACAGTATTAAAATGAGAGGAATATTATAACTTTGTGCGGGGGATAGCATTCATTGATAGTAAACCTGTCATTCAGGTAACTGTTTGATTGTTGCAAGACGTATTATTGTTCATGTCTGCAAGAGCATGTACAAAAGGTCAAAGACTTATTTGCGCATCATTGGCTAAATGCGTTGTTTAAATTAAGTTTCCGAATGTCACTGGATGCGTGTTTGGGTTGGTTTATTTTCAAGGACTGGAATGATTATGTGTGTTTCCCCCTTGTTCTGCAGTCATGAACACATTGAAATCCTGACGGTAAATGGCGAGCTGCTGTTTTTCAGACAGAGGGAAGGACCGTTCTACCCCACACTAAGACTGCTGCATAAATGTAAGGACTCTTGATAATGTGTTAAATTCATAAACATAATTGTACTTTCAAGTAAATGATTAACACGATTTACTAAGATACAACAAGGCAAATGTGATGAAAAATGAAGGCATTAAACATTTGCCTTTACGTCTACCCAAAAAGCACTGCAGTTGGGTAATGCATGTACCCACTGGGTCATTTGAATGCAACTGTGCAGTTCCTCTTTTGTATGAAATGCACTTCTGTATGAAGTACATTTCGTACAATAATATATGAATGATAGTTTGGGTAGAAGTTCTTCATTGCCACTCATAATGACATTTTTTCTAAGTTGCAGCGGAAAACTTATGTTCTTTGAGGAATCCCATTCGTCATTCAGTTTTGCCAATAATTTGTGCTGCATCTCTCTTGTAATATTATAACTGAATTTTACATATCTATTTGCCATTTTGTTCCTCTTATTTGGTATATTTTATACGGGTGTAGAACAAGTAAGTTAGTTTAATTTCCTCTGAGCATTGGGTATTGTACCTAATGATTATGTAGTCTGGATTTTGAAAATACAATATTTTTGAATAAATATCTGACTATATAAATAGACCTTTGGCATTAAAGACAAACTTAAATTTGATTTCTTATGTTAGGCTCTGTAAGGTGTACAGTCCACAGAAATCCTCAAATAATTGTGAAAATAATTAGCTAAAATATCTATTTTATTTACCATTTTGTTACAGATTACAAACTCAAATTGTAATATGTATTTATGTTGTCATGAGTTGAAGATAGGATAGTAGAGAGTTGGAATATTAAGTTTTGAGTCTTTCTACTTCTCAAATCATATGAAAAAAAATCTGCAGCATCCTCAAGAAAATTTTTGCTATTGTTAAAATATTAGCCGTTGCTGTCCCCAGTAGGATACAGGCCTACCTGCTGACCTGAGATCTGTCACACTGCTGTATATCAGTGCTTTGTGAAGAGATGAGGACCTTCCTTTAAAAGATATATTTTTTTAACTGCTGAGGTGCTGATGTTGTTTCATTATTTTCCTCCTGCAGATCCCTTCATTCTTCCTCACCAGCAAGTAGACAAAGGGGCCATCAAATTTGTCCTCAGTGGAGCCAATATCATGTGTCCAGGACTCACATCTCCTGGTGCTAAACTCTACCCGGCGGCCACTGATACAGTGGTTGTATCCTTTTCACATATCAGATGTGCCCCACTGTGGAAAACAATACATTTCATATATATAATGCATGGATTTACCAAGAAAGATGTTTTCCTGCATAATGCTGCTTTAATGTTGTAGTCCCCTGTATTCACATTACATAACATGTTGGTTTCCGTAACATTTTTGCTACAGGCCATCATGGCTGAAGGGAAGCAGCATGCTCTGTGCGTTGGGGTCATGAAAATGTCAGCAGAAAACATGTAAGTGCTCTCTTGTATGAAATTGTGTCTTTTAGAAAGATTTGAGATTGTCAAGGTAATTGACATGAATTGAAATGGGCAAAATAGTTTATTATTCAAGTGTCTTCAATTGCAGTTGTGCCTTACCATGAGTTTTTATGAGACATTAATAGCTTTAACCTCATACATACAACAGCCTATTAAAATGGATAAGATGGCCAAATATTTTCAGATTTAAAATGGTCACACCTATATTCTTCCTCCTGTTTGAATACTCCTTGATTAAGGAGCCATTTTGTTATGACTTATCCCAGCAGATTATGCCAGGTTGGTAAACAATAACTGTACCACCAGTTTTACTCTGCCTGTGCTAGCATTTCCTCTGCCAGCAGTGTGTGACGTATGAAGTGTGCACGACTACACACACTGGAGTCTGATAGCATTTAGCATATGATCGGACATTTTTAAAATGGGGTGGGGAGGTAAAAACTCCTTAAAAAAAGGAAATGATTGTTAAAAAAATGACTGGGTTCAAGCTCTGGTCGCACCATTGCTGGAAGTTTGCTTTGGCGAAGCAACAATTGGCCCAGCATCCCCAAGGAATGATGGGTGGCAAGCTGGCTAGTTCCGCTGGGCTTGTGCTCTCTAGCAGCCACGCCTGGTGAGGCTGGGCATCTACAGATGCGGAGGAGTCACTGCCACAGCTTCCTCCACCTTAGGTTGGCCAGCAAAAGAAATTGTGGGCTGCATAGTAGTCTGTTTTCTTTTGATGTCTGCAGTGCTGGAATGGCCTTCAAATATGATTATACATTCTTGCATTTGGGTGGGGAAGGGGTGTAAAAATGGCTGCCCAAGCAGCAAAATCACCTGCAGCTGCTACCTGACAATCTGTTCTTCACCCGACGTCCTTTCTTTTCCCATGCCGTCCCCTGGCGAGCAGAGAGAAGGTTAACAAGGGCATCGGGATTGAGAATGTCCATTACCTGAACGACGGGCTGTGGCACATGAAGACGTATAAGTGATGCGCACTCCAGGAGGGAACAGACCCCCCAGGGTGGAGGCCCCTGCTGCCGGTCTACTGTTTACATCCATGGACTTCTAATAACCCTGTAATTAAGTGGCGGAGGCTTTCATTATGATGCACAATAAAACCTTGCATTTACGGCACTCACTTTTCACACGTTCCTTTGCTCCGATACTAACTGATGTAAAAGAGTTTGTGCTCCTTCCAAGCCTTCTCCAGGCCTTGCTAATTTCAGGCCGAACTAGCGAAACTGCTTGCTTTGGGAGGTTCTGGTTGTCACATTGGTCAAAGTTCTATGTTAAGAGTGAAAAATGACATGCACACTGCTTCTTACTCAGCTGTTGTGGCACCACTGTAATTCTCAGTGTTTGCATGGCTTTCAGATACTGTATGCTTACGTTTCCTTCTTCAAGGGCTAGAAGCCATTACATAAAATACGACTTTAAACTACTTTGTGGTTGGAACAGTTACGGCAAACATCTGTAATTCTCAGGGTCAGGCAATTAATCCAGTGTGTAAAAATTAAATAAAACAATCAACGCAGCAACACAGCATTTGTCTCACATTTAATATCAAAATTGATTCAAAATAACATTTAGCAAACATGGACACCATAAAACATATCATCGCATCCCATTTCACCTGCTACATTTACCAAAACGCATAGAAAAGTCATTCAAAAATATTTCCTCCGTCAAAGCAGGTATAATTACCGTAATTTAGATTTTTGATTAATACAATGCCTTCAGTGCATCTTAAATGTTTTCCAGAATAGAACAGATGGTGAAAAATTTGAAAACAGTTATAAAAAAAAGAAAACATTTTAATATGAAGGGACGTTACTTTTTTTAATAACAGTTCTAAATTGCATTGCCCTCACTTCATGGATGCTGTATTTTGTCTATTTGTACAAAAGGATGACAGTATCTGACCATGAGAGGACACAGTGAGGGCCTGCAATCGTATTGCACTTTTTTATTATGGGAATGTTTATAGAGATACAGAATTTTCCTATTTTGTTTTTTTAAAGAAACTGCTATATAGATCATGGACCAAGCACTCCATGATTGTCACTTTACAGTCGTAAGCCTTAATTTTCTCCAGAAAAACGTTTCGTCTGCAAAATCGACACCACTGTGACCAACTGTTCATCTGATCCATCTTCACTCACGGTCAGACTGAACTGTAAGAGAATACGTCTTCTCCCAAAAACATGGAGAACACAGTATGAAATGTTACCTCCAAAATTACACTTGGAAATTCAAAATCTAATCAACCTCTTGAATACATACAAAAAAAAATCCTCCTTGACAAGCCATTTTGCACAAAATGGTATGTTTTGCTGCCTTTTGTTGTTACTCCAGACTTATTGACCAGTTAAAACAGTTGATTACGCAGTTAACTAACCTCACATGCTTTCTGGGGTTAGAACTGGTGTTATTTTCAGTTGAAACAATATCTTCCTCACACTGCAGTCTGTCAGGACTGGAAAAGAGACCACTGGTCTAAATGTTACTTAAGACTTGGCTAAACCCTATCTTTCAGACACTGGACAGTGCTACTCAGGCCTGAGAAAGTATCATGGTCTAAGTCACTCAGCCTCTCAGTTACTCGACCAGACTTTAGTATAAAAGTGACATCACAGTTCAGCCAGACTGCAGCATAAAAGTGACATCACAACACACAATAATAAGGTCCCCTGTTTGGATGCTCAACCATGCATTCCAAAATCCACCCAATACCCAACAAGCTTCAGCATCTGAGACAAAGCGGCAAAACAGTGATTTTGTTTCATATGTTTACACCAGTTTGCATTAAAAAAAGAGCAGTCTTCCCTTTTGCTCCACTGTGTTAGTCTGCTCTAAATTATATATATTTTTTAAATTAGATCAACCCTTTTTCATTCAACATGTCGGCAAACTATTCCATACAAACCTCATTAATCTAACGCAGTATTTCAGAATAAGGGTTATTTTCTTTTTAAAATAATGGTTGTCACTGACCCATCACTAAATAACCCCAAGGGTTCAGATTTCAAGCTCCCCAGGTCATAAAAATAATAATTCACATATGTGCCCCATGTTCTACTGTACTCTGTGGCGTCATAAACTATTAACTGTTCACATAGTGGAGCTGACCCAAATGTGGGTCTTAAACAGCAGACCTATTTGAAAACAATTACATTTAGGTTAAATGAATAATGGATAGGGGTGCTCTCAGGTGTTTACAACCGCCTGTATTTGGTATGACACACAGAATAAAATGTAATTAGTTTTAAAATGTAATAAGTTTAGTTTCCCTTTGTAGCACTTTGGAAGTAAATACCTCCAGGCCAAAAATGCATTCCTCTCAATTTGTCCGAGGGTGTGGATAAAATCCAAAATATGTAAAAACTAATCATAGAAAAGTGAGATCTCATCAGCCCAAAAATGGGTGGAGCTCCACTGAACGGCCAATCACAAAAGGCCTGGCTATCCCAGGGAGCATACAATGATTGGCTCAAACCTGGGAGTGACAGGCAGCATACTATAGCTCTATCTGTGTTTGGTTTTACAGAACTTTATAATATAAGCCACCCTTGGTAAAAACCCACGACTGAATGAACAGTATAAAACAGGTCAGGGTGACAGCTACCAGTCTGGCCTAGTTACAGGAGAAGGAGGCTTCACAGCATGACAAATGGGGGCAGCTATCATATGCTATCACTATGTGACCGAGTTGAACCAATGACTGTGTTCCGTGGTGAAGAACAAAGCTTTCTGATCGGTTCAAATAAGTCAGTAATTGACAGCTCATTGTAGCTCCTCCCATTATGGGGTTCATGACACTTCATTCCTCTATCGCTAGTCTCAAGTTATGTCATTGTCACCTCGAAGGGTTGGATCAATCATTGTCCGATCCCTCCGGGGGCCGGAACATTAAAGAGTCGTGGAAATTGTGCCCGTATGGGCGCAGCCTGTACACCCCGTACATCATGACGTGCATTTGGTTGGGGGTCATCCCGCTGAAGGTGATGGCCATGTCAGAGCAGCACCCCTCAATCACATCGGGCGGGTTATGGGACAGGCTTTCAGAGATGAGGGCGTTCGCACCCTTGCTGTTGAAGAGCCCCTTGCCCTGCGAGTCCTCCCCGTTCTCTGCAAACACCCCCGTGTACTTCAGGCAAATGGCCAGCTGCTTCTCCTCGCTGAGCTTCCAGATGGCGCGCCCGCGCTCCGGGCACTTGTCTTCGTCCCTGAAGATGGCCAACAGCCGCCTCAGTGCCTCCAGGCTGAGCACAATGCCGCTCTCGAACTCCACGTACTCCAGCTCTCCGGACTTCAGCGCATGGCCTATATAGAAGGGCTGGTTGGGGTCCTTATTGAGCACCAGGTACTTAAGGTTCTCGATGATGGCGAAGGTGGTGGGCCGCGCCACGAAGAACCAGCGCAGGTCGCCGGCGTTGTCGTGGGCGTGCTGCAGGGCCTTGCGGAGCTTGGCCCACTCGTCCTTCTCCTGCAGGTCCACTGCCTCCAGAGCCTTGGCCGACTCTGACGTATAGAAGACAGCCCTGTCACAGTGCTTGCTCCAGGTGTCCTTGGCTGTAGCCCAGTAGAGGAGGACCTTGGGCTGGACCATGATCGCACAGTACACCCTCACCTTCTGGCTGAGCTCCAGCCTGTGGGCCTCCGGCAGCTGCTGGAGCTCCTCCTTGCTGGGGGCCTTGAGGTGGTGGTGGAGGTGGAGCTCCACGCTGGGCTGACCCCCAAGGCTGAAGTTCCCAATTAGGGACACCACCAGACAGAACAGGCCCCCCAGCACCATCCCCTTCACAAAGGAGGTGCCCTCCGACAGCATTTTCAGGGACACACACTGGGGAAGGAGAGAACAGGCTAAAGGTTTGCTTACAATGGCAAAAACTGGCTACATTACCACACATTCCTCACTAAATGTAAGAAACAGCTTGTGAATGTTTCTGTAGCATTAAACAGAAGGGTCTAGATTTGAGGTGAAACATTCCATGCTACCTCCAGAGATTATGTGTGGTAGTATGAACGCAATCTCTCATTCAATGACTTCCATCTACTTTAACACCGGTCTCATTAAACTGGCCTTTCCTTCAAGAACCAGGGGAAACATCTCCATAGAACTGTAAATAGGACAAACAACACACAAAGTACTACTGCCATTCTCACATAACCAACATACCAATTAGCACTTTTACTTCCGTCTCACCCACACAAGTATCTTAGAGAAAATAAAACTAGCAAAACCAGTTCAGTATGCATTTACAAATTTGTCTACACATTTACAAATCTCAATATGCTCGCAAACCTGAATACAGATTTGGGGATTCTTTTGAACATTTACAATTGTACGATTATGCACACACAGATTGAGATACACTTACAAAACTCTCAAATCACACTTGGAAATAGTTCTGCTACAATAATGGACCCATAAATGGTTACCAAATTTCACTTTTCAGCATGCAACTGTTTTTTTTTTTTTATTTTTAATGAAATTTGAACCAATTTGGCCAAACAGAAAAATACTTTCCCAAATTATTAATCATAATATAATTTTACTTGTGTTAGTGGTATCCATACCCTAAAGCTAGACGACGTCCTCTGAATGGTGCAATTATAGTCAGGTTGGGTATTCTTTTACAGGGTTTTTCCTGCACTGCACTGAGTTGGTGCATGACTGCAAACTCAAAAATGATTTCTCAGTTTTTGCATTTAAAAAGCAGTTTGTGTAGAATGACAGGTGAAGAGCTCCTGAACATTAAGAAATATTTTAGGAGCCCACAGTCGGACCTAACACTGCCTTTACAGGTTTTAAATGCCCATAGGGATCTTTGCAACGAAGTGCTACATGTACTGCAAGCACCCTTACAGTTAGTTTGCAAGAAACAAGTTAAACTAAATGAAAGTGCTGCAGAAGCAAGGAATTAAGAGACTGAATTAACTTCAAGTGGAGAATATAGTCGTAAGTTATGATTGTCCTCCTCGGAGAAGATTCAGTGAGTTTGCTGTCAAACCCTGAGTGAACACTGCAAAAAATGGCCTGATCAAATTTCCGCAGTAGTTAAAACAAATACGAAGCATTTGTTTAACCTAAATGGCATTACATTGGCCAAAATCCAACTGAGCTAGAGCTGACATTCCTCCTTGCGAAGTATTTCCTTCTGAAGATTCACTGCGTTATCTGAAACGAAAGGATTACTAGCGCTCAACTGACATGTACTCATAAAAGCTATTTAGTGGCGAAAGACGGAGTTTGAGAGGTTCCAGTTGATTAGTAGATAACGGTTGTTTTATACACTAACAGGAGCAGAGAATGTGACTCTGAAACTAGCCGTTGTTCAACTATAGCTGAACGTTAGTTTCGTAGACAGGATAGTGAAGCAACACGAAGTCTCAACATTTTTCCTAAAGGGATGGGGTTATTATGCATTAATGTGAATGCGGTAGCTCCCATATTGCTACCTGGATTAGCGTTAACACGATTTAAAAGCATCTTTAAATCCGTAAACTAAGCTGATTTACAGTATTTGTATATAGCTGCCATTATCAACAGAAAGAGTGTGTACTTTTCCTTCAAGACTTTTGCTCTCAAATGCTGCTGTCTAGACTGCTAGCGACTAGTTTACCATTTGAAAGACACATTATTTATTAGGAAAAAAATCAGTAGTACTAGTTAGTGATCGCTCGGTTCTAACAGCTAACAGATAGATTAGTCTAATGCTAGCAAGTTTACCTAGCATTAGTTCCCTTAGATTTTGTTTTGCGGTGTTTTGAAGATGGCCTTTGCCAATCAATGCGGAATAAATGGTAATGCCATGTAGCTAAACATAGTTATACATCAGAAGCTAGCTCCAATGATAACGGCTTAACATAAAACATGAGACCGATCCTTTCTTGATAATTTGATGCTTAGTGAACGTTGCAACTGTAACGTTAGCAAGCTAAATGTTAGAGGCAGCCCTATGCCTTAGCTAGCCAACTTGCAGAAAAACAGATGTCTTCGGATCCCAGACATATCAAGAAAAAAGAATCAAACATTGTAGCGATAACCGTCTAACTTACCTAATCACGCAGCTAAAAGTACAACAGGGTTAATTGTTCAGCTGATCCGTTGTCCGTACTTCCGTCTATCATTTCAGCAATTCAACTTGCAAGGGCCACTGAGAAAATGACATGCGTGCTAAGCTAACGCCGCCACAAACATTAGCCAAACACACGCAAAGCACTTAGCGCCGAAAGTCCAGGAAATGTAAGGTTAGATCCTACACTGCGCATGCGCGCGTGTTGTGCCATTTAAATTGTCACACGACTACAGCCAATTTCTACAGAAACGTGAGAAGTATCGGTAACGTGGTCAGACAAGCGATTCTCATGTGGTCTACAGGGAAAGGTGTCGATTTATTGAAACTCAAAATACCTCATAAAATGTGTCTACGTGCTAAATTATCGATTTAAAGCTGTTGCCACGTTCTCCAATATATTTCACAGAAACGAAACAAAATCCGTTACGCAGTTATGCTCCTGACTTGGGTTTTTCAGTTGCATTGGATAAAAGAGGCAAACGCCCAAATTAACCCAGACATAAGGTCATCTGTACGACGTTAATACTGTGAGCTTGAAAATAGCACAGTCCATATAGATACTTGCTATTACTATGCGAAATGTATGTGTCCCTTCAAATAAACCAATAAATGACTTTAAACCATTTAGAGCTTCTTACAATCCAATACAACTTCTTACTGTATTACGTGCATACATGACAGAACTCCTGCATGATTATATGGCTCATTGGTGGTATGAAATATGCGATTGCTTTATTTTTGTGTACCACAAACGTAATGTATGTATAATGAAGAGAAAATGCAGGCACTTTCTCCCGAGTTTCCAAATAGTTTGTAACGCATTCTGTACATCACTAGAAGCACTCCTGTAGGCCTCCATGACGCAGAATGCCACATGACACCAGCACTCATTTATCATACACAGAAATACCAGATCCTTTTGATTAAAACATGTATGAAATGACCTATGTTTGCATTGTTAATGTAACCACAAAGGGCTTTCATATGGAATATACTGTGTCATACATATGAACTGTGTACCAACAGCCAAAAAAATGGAATGATGGAAAATAAAGAGATTTTCCTGACTGAACATAATACAAATAAAGATGAGACTTTGAGATGTCTCCTCCAATTAGGGCATTTTTCACTGTGTGTAAGTCCTACCTACCTCAAGTGTTACAGACCTTTATCACCACTACCACTGAGTCCTGAGAGTGCGAGATTAGAACATACCTCATGCTGACATGGCCAAGTGTACTGCTGTGTTGAAAAAATACAGGTGAGAACCCAATGCTGAGCATAAAAGATTGTTTAAAAACTGACCAGACTTTTTCTTTGATACTCAGTAAGTGTGTGAGCATTGTGTGTGTGAATTCTGTGCACTGTGTGTATGTGTGAGAGAGAGCTCTGAGAGCTATGTGTGTGTGTGTGTGCGTGATCTGTTGTCTATGTGTGTGTGAGCTCTTTGCACTGTGTGCTGTGTGTGTTTGGGCATGTGTGTGTTTTTGTGTCAGCTCTTTTAGTGTGAGAACTGTGTATGTGAGCTCTGTGCATGAGCTCTATGAGGTCTGTGACCTATGTTTGATTTGTGATTGAACGATCCTGTCAGGAGAAAGTAAAAAGAAAAAATGGAAAACAAAAAATGTACTTTCAAGTGCATGGCGAAGGACAGGGTGTATCTTATTCCTATTGGACGGAGAGCAAGAACCCATTTCGCCAGCCCCACGATATAGACCGTCCTCAGCTCTATATTTAGACATCGTTTTTCATCTGTGTCTCAGCGGATGAGGGATGGCAGCAGGGCTTGGCACCTGAAGAGGCGACACTGCCGACACGTTCATCCATCAGCAAGCTTCTGGTCTTTGGGTAATGTCCCTTCCCAGTCACATTAGAAACCTTTCATTTTGACAGAGAGACTTGGGCTGCGCCATCTGAACTGTAAACCTCAGGAAGAGTGTCAACATGCATACACCTGTACTTTAAAAATATTTTACCCTATATCTGAACCATTTCAGCACCTTCATATAAAACTAATACTAATAATTATAATAATAATGATAATTGTTGCTCTTATTATCTGGAATTTGGCACATAAGAAAGTCGATTGATGCACTTAATCAAAGCGGGAGTAGAAGGCATTCCATTGGAGACCCCTTTCTAAAATTCTCTGTATCCGTTTGATTGGACTGAGATCTGGTGAATGGGAATGCCAATAACATGGGCAGCTTCTTGCACCATTAGAGGAACTCTCTGAGATCTCTGCCTGACACCCGTCTCTGCAGGAGGCTAATGCGCTAACCCTGGGTGAAAATGACCACTCAGTGGTAATAAGCAACTAACATCGCCCCATCATCTAAACACATCGACCCCCTGCCAAGAAAGGGTACTCCATGTTACCACAGACTCAGTGCAACCTTTCGCCAGTGGAGCTCGACTGCTCTTCAGTTTCCTTCTTCACCTTTAGATCCACCCGAGATGCAATTTAGGGTGACTTCCACCAAGATGGACAATTGTGTTGCAAACATAGAGGGTAGATGCTTATTATGTGTACTTTACATATGAGGAAACCTAAGGAGGAACCTATGGCTGGTGTGTATGTGTTGCGTATGTCTGATGGCTGTGCGTACTGACAGCGTCGTGTTGTTTGCTCGACCAGCGCTGCGCAACAAAGGGCTGTCAGACATGAAGGCTGAGGCTCTGGGCCTCTGATTGGTGAGCTGAGGCGTAAACATTTGTTAGGGCTCTCTGTGCAAGCACTGATAGCGCCGGCCCGAATCGACGCCGCGCCCCGGCCCATGCCTGTGACGAAGGTGCCATTGCGTCACGGCCGTTAACACCACATCAAGATGACATGATAATGTATTGATCCTGTCAAGACAGATGGCCGCGGATCATATAAAAGGGGTGCCCTTGTCAGGGTGGGGAGGAGACCTGGATGACCTGAGGTTCTATCGCCATGCTGTCCTACGCCTTGTTCTACGTTCTGGCTGTGGTGTGCTCTGTCAGGAAGGCGAATGCTGTGCCCCTCTACGCTGGCACAAACTCAGTGCCCCAGGAAGGTAAGCCAATTCGCCTGCATGTATGTGTTTTACCTGCCATGCATACCTAGCAAAATGTTCTTTGTAAAATCAACTCCAATAGAGCACATTTTACTCTGACAGAGTACCCCAGGCTCGCTGACGTACACTGTTTTGCAGTTTAATTAACCATCAACATTTCACCGTGTACATAACCTGTGGCTCTTTGCCATATCGATTTTTTTAGAGTTTGGTCTGAAGTTGTAAAAAAAACGTGTTTTTAAATATTGCATGTGGCCAAAGGTCCTGGGGCTGCATGTGATGGAATAGGTGTGAGTAGTTGGAAAAATACCTGGCAAACATTGTGTTCTTTATGTTGTTTGTTCTGGGTCTATGAGAATAAACGCTGTATTTGATATTGTATTTGATCAGTGTGCTATAACAATGTAAGTTGGCTGTGTCAATGAATTTTTGATCACATGCTGATCAAAGAGATACAATTATGTTTGAGTGATCAGCTGAAACTATGGCAACATTTGATTTTATCCTTTTTGTTGAATGCTTCCACTCTGTTATCCCGGTAGCTGAACGCTGAAACTGGTTTTTTTGCGCCTTGCAAGTGATAATATCAGGTCATGCTGGGTAGAGAGAAAAAATGAAAATATTAAAAGTGAAAATGTAAATGAATGATGAACATTCATGAAATACAACAGTTTGTAATGCCGGCAACAAACTATTTGCAATGGCTGATTATCTACAGTAATAACCCTGTAGATGTGGAAATAACGTGAGAACAGCAAGCTAGATTTACTGTATCCTTCAGTTACCTGGTTAAACTGGGACGGCCAGAGGGTGTGTCACTGCAGGGAATACCTCTAGTGTCCAACGTTACACCACCTTCAGCTTCTGTTACCTCATTTATATCTCTTATAATCTTTTTGTTTGTGCACGGTGAGGCGAGACGTCCAAACTCACCTTACAGCACTGAAACTAGTGAGGTGCTGTACGGCATTCTGAAAGGCTATTCTGTGTAATACATGCTGGGAAATAAGATGCAGTGGTTTCTACATTGTCTCTGTTTACTGTGTTAATACATATTGTGTGAATGACGAATCATTTGCATGACCAAATCTACGATACCGTACTGGATGGTATGATGATATGATAGTTATATTTGTTATTCCTGTTTTTTTCTCTTCATTCACAGTGCGGTAATAAACTCACACAGGAGCAGCACTGTGAGAGGGGTGCGGGGTTATTGAGGGATGGTTGTCAGGCTGTGAGAGGGTTGTGGGGTTATTTAAGGATGGTTGTCAGGCTGTGAGGGGGGTGTGGGTTTATTGGGTTATTGTATTCAGGCTGTGAGAGGGGTGCAGGGTTATTTAGGGATGGTTGTCAGGCTGTGAGAGGGTTGCCAGGCTGCTGCTGTCTCTTAGGGGTGAATGGGAGTTGCAGCGCTGGGGATCTCTGGTTGACCACACACACTAACCCTAACCACACACACATATCTCTCTCTGCCAGATGTGATCCAGCTGCTGGAGGCTGAAGGACAGGACAGGGAGAGCGCAGACAGCGCAGACCGCCGCGTTCTCAAAGACATCAGCCCCTATCTGCTACCACAGGGCGGCGCTAGAGAGCCCTGGGCTAAAGGTGAGAGGGAGGAGCACTCATCCGGTATCAGTCAGCATCACTGAGGAACTTCTCAAAAAAGCTCGCATTCTCTCCATTCCACCCGTTTCCCACCCAAATTTACCCTCCCAGTTAATTTCCTCTTAATTCCGTGTTCATCTATATAAATGAAACATGAAATAAAATGAATGTAAATGATGGGTGATTATACCATGCACTTTACATGCAGGTTTTTAAACATTTATTTTTAATGTGTTCTCCCTCATGCTCTTACAGGTATCAAGGATCCTTTGCAGCAGGAAAAAATCAGCAACATGGTAAGGAAAAGTCATGACCCTGAAGGCAGCATGTAACAGCTTGCCATCGACTCATTGTGCTTGGACCCGCATCGATTCACTGAACTTCTGTTCAACCCGGGTGACCCACTGAGGCCATCTTGTTGCTGTGACAGATCCGGTCCAGGATAGAAGCAAGTTTAGAGATGGAACAGAATAGATAACTATGACTAATGCTAAAAAAAAGATGATTCCAAGCAAATGAATTCCTCTAATCTCTAAAGTTTGACTTTGAGCTGTGCTGCAGTATCTACAGAATTAAATGCAGGAGTGCATAAGTCCCAGTGCAGTTTATTTCAAACTCATTTCAAAATCTAGATCAGCAAATCGATCGCAGTAGGAGTTTTCTCTATTTCGTGTGTGTAGTGTTGTATTTATGTGCTGTTTGCTGATCGTGGTGCGATTGTTGTTTTTATGTTGGAGGCAAAGAGCTGCAGGAGATTCACATTGTATGTTTAATGGACAGTAAAGATGTTGTGCTGTGCTCTGTCTCTCCAGGTTGAGTACATGAAGGCGGCCATATTGAAACTAGCCGCCGCAGACAGTCTGCGTTCTCAGGGCTTTGTCCGGGCAGACCAGAGCTCGCCAAAGACAAACAAGAGAGGTGAGAGCTCGGCCCCAGCCCCGCAGCGAGGCTAGTGCTGCCTCCGTCCCAGCTGCGGCCCTTGCTGTGGCCCCAGCTCTCGCAACCCGAGGGGCCGTGCGCGCGCTCGTGTGTGTGTATGTGTGTGTGTGTGTGTGCTGCCTCTCATTCCTGCCACAGCCCCGCCCCTGACAGGGAGCAGGCTGCTAAGCACTCTTAACGGGGATGATTGACAGTTTGAACTGCAGGCCCATAACCAAACATTAAATCATCAAGCAGCTTCTTACTGACACATTTTTGATTGTGAAATCGTGACAGATGTAGAGCTCTTCTGTCGCTGTGGAGTAAATGTCACATATGCTAGAGAGTGGGATGGGTTAGGACTTTATGAGGTCACATCGATCTGAGATACAGAGAGTCCCTTCTGCACACTGGTCAGCCGGAACCAGGACTCAGGTCTGACTGGGCTAATGTGGAAAAGATTCATTTTCTCATTACTTTACCTCAAGTATTTGGAATGTGATGTAAATCCTGTAAATACAAAGATTTGATTGTAGCTTCCCCTGACTGTTTTCATGAAAGGACAGATCCCACTGCTTTGGCCTTTCTTGTTCTTTTGTTTATATTTCTCTTCTGCCATTGTAAAGGCTTGTTTGCATTGCGAAGCAGTTACAAAGAGCTTACCTACACAGCTTTGGCGTAGGCAGGAGCAGAGCGGTAATGTAGCTCCACCCAGAGCTAGCGCATAGCCCTGCAGCAGAACCTCAGGGGAGGCAGAGCTCTGTGTTACTGGCTCAGATTCAGCTGGACAAAAACAATGACCATCCAGAGGTCAGCCCAGGTCCATCTCAGCATCAGAATCCATTTCAAATGATTATGAGCTGCTGTTAAAATCCCATTAAAATGTTCCAATTATTTTTTCTCACCCTGCAGCTTGCTTCTGGAAATACTGCGTCACAAACTAAGGGTGGAACACTCCTCTCGCCACTGAGGACAGAGAAGCAGCCTTGCCTGGACCAGCGCCCAATGAGCAACCCCCCGCCCAACTCTGCCCCAATCCCACACCGCCCCACCCCGCCCCGCCCGTGTGTTCTCCATTAAAGACTCATCACACGGCCAAAGGCAAACGTGTACATCATTTTGTACATAGAATAATATAAACAATGTAACAAATGAAATTATATTTTTTAATTAGATTAAAGCAGTGGAGTGTTGAGGACTGACAATAAAGACAGCTGCGTTAAAACGTGGCATAAATGACTGAGTATGTAACAAGACCAGTTTTGTGCCTGATGTGTATGCGTGATGTAAAAACACAGAAAACCCACAGCTAACTTATTCCTGAAAATGGCAACCAATTCAACCAGTCAACCAATCAAAAATTTAAAAATGGTTATGCAATACTAACAGCGTTTGGCAATCTATACAGGAACCCCTTTTGGAGAAACAAGCAAATCATGCTTTGTCCACAAGGGGTCACCAGAGTTTTTTTAGTGTAAATATAGGCCATGAAGGTAGGAAGGGGTGCCGTTTTCATCACAGCTCCTTACTGCATAAATTCAATTGGATAATTACAACAAGTATAAAGCCGTACATCAAACCAACAGCAGTACATGCATTAAAATAGATCATGGTTGGTAACTTTTCCTGAGGGTTCTCATTGCAGGCAGGAGTAATAATAAATATGTGAAACATGCAAACACATTCACACACACTGGGACACACACTAGCATAGATACCGTAAAACTGCATTGGAGAGGTAGGATTGCAAACATACAGATAAATATGGTGAGATTTATTTTAAACTTACTAAAATGAAAAGATGTTTATTATTTTCCAAAACAAAATATTGGGAAGACTATCCAAATAAGAGAATATCTATGTTAATATTTTACACAATCTTTGAAATTTCAGTTGTAAAGTTTGAGCAATTATGTGATAGAAATTATATTGTTTTAATTGCATTATTGAATTTACATGTTCAGTTCAAGGTAGATACATGATTAAATACATGTACATGGGTATATTTTCAACACACTCTATATTAAAAATATATATTTATGTATATACACTATGGACACAATGTTCTGCTCATAAGAGATACACTGTCAAATGCATTTGGTCTTTAGCGTGAAATGTAAGGCTAATTTATTTGTGAAATTATTCACGAGGCTGAGAGGCACACAATTTTTATGTCTGAATCTGGCCTACAGCATATTTCAGATACTAAGTTATTCAACTTCCTTATTTGATTTCCCTGTTGGACCAATCGCACTTGCAGTTATGAGTAAACTAAAGACTAAAGACAAAAGTTATTTGATATGGGCATCAATAAGTTCTCAATCTCCTCATGAGAGATGTGATATTGAGACTACAGACAGATCGGAAGCTGGAGCGCTTTGAAAGACATATATCTGGGGACAGTCCTTCATTACAGATTCAAAGTTCACAGTGCTTTGATCCTGTTCAGGGGTTTGAGTCTGCATAGACTCACAGGTATGTTTACACAGGTTTTCAATTCCTCTGGCTGGCCACACTAAGGTAGGCCCTCTCAATCTCGCCACTAGCCGGACAGGTGTGGGTGAACTCCTCCCTTTCGTATGCGTTCCGTAGGTACCTCCACACACCTGTGAAGTATTCTGGGATGTCGAAGTCGCAGTACTTCTTCGCTGCAATCTAGAGCAAACGAAGGGTAGGATGAGGGGTTTGGTCTTTTTCACACGCAGGAGGGATGCTGAGTTCATCACAGCCCCATAATGCACCAATTCATTTAGATAATCACAGCATGTAGAAAGCCATACATCAAAACAACAGCAGAACATACATTAAAAATCGATCGAGGACGTAATCTTTTCCTTATGGTTCTCATTGTAGGCAAGAGTAATAGAGACAAAACTATGTTCTTGCTTTAAGGTAGTTAACTTGACAACTTAGCTGAAGGTTCACAATTTCAATACATCAAATAAGTACAGATGAATACATGATGGATGTCAAAACTTTGTTTGCATGTTTTGGTCTTTAAATCAATGAATGTAACTAATGTACATCATCAACATACCTTTCTTTATGTCTTTTTATCATTGCCTCTTTATGGCCCCTTATTTAAGCTGCAGTGTTGTACCACATACAATAAAATAGTGATGAAACTGTTGTATCAACTGGAGAGCTCCACCAATCACAGAGTGCATTGGTAACCTAGCAACAAGTAGAACAACACTGATGGTGATTGGTGGATGCTGTGTTGCTACACTTCCTGGCTTTCTGTTGGTATTAATAAAGAAAGTATCCACTCCTCATTGCTTTCTTTTTCTCGCTGCGATTGTCGCAGCTCCTCCTTGTTTTCTATGTGTACTGTGACATCACAGCCGTCATTTCCCTTTTTTGTTATCCCTGACTTGTATCAGGAAACTGAAATGAAACCTATGGGACAGTAGACAATGGAGCAGGGAAGCAGTAGTGTGCTCTGGTCTCACCTTAATGACATGCAGCTTGGGCAGAAGGTTACAGTCAGCCAAGGTTAGCCGATTTCCGTCCAGGAACTTCCTGGTGGAGACCAGGGTGTCCTCTGTGGAATTGTGGTCTATCTCCTCTGGCAGCGGGGAGTTCAGATAGTCATCGAGCCTCTTAAACTCCCTCAGCAGAGCCTTCTCATGGTCTGAAAAGCAGGAAAACCCAGACGCTTGTTACAGCTGGGTGAATGTAATGACTGAACACAGAGCTGATGTCTGAGAAATCTCAATATATTCATTGTTCTGTCGATTCACACTTCATTAGTGTCCAGTCAGAGGCTAGTCGGCATATTCATAGTCATGTAATTGTACATCCTTGTTATAGTTATCATGTTTTAAAATCCAGACAATATCTTTGTATTCCCAAAATCTTTGATGGGAGCTTCAAAACAGTATGGACTCATTGTTATGTCATTGGTAGCTTATGGCTGACATCACCTTCTGGGTCCCAGCAGACCATACTGCAGGGTAGCCCCTCAGGGGACAGGGCTGGATCAGTGACAGCCAATCCAGTTCATATACATGTTGCTGAGCCCATCTATGAGGTGTGACTTCATTTCTACCAGTATGACACACGTTGCTAACTTGGTAGCATCGTTATATAATGGTTGACCATTAAAACAGGCCATGGCATCGTGTAACCCAAGTCACCGCTTCCAAACTTACTCACAGTTGTTGGTGGGTTTGTTTTTGATGAAAGCTGAGAACTTGGCAAGATGTCAGCGCCAACATTGAAGGACTCCTTGTTCGCGGGGCTGAGGTGGGGGTACCTGGGGGGACGAAGAGGACCCAGACATCAGCCAGTGAGTTTTCTGTGCGGTGAGTAAGCCTTCTGTGAGGTATGTGCCTGGGTGGACACTGGCTGGTCTCAAAACATGATTCACACCAATCTTGGATTTATATAACTATGGGGTCCACGTTCCCTGGTGAGTCTTCCCTCTCTGGAAACTGCCTCTGTGTGCTAACTGAGCTGTGTGCTAACCGGCCTTCTGTAGAGTGAGCTAAACCCTGGAGGATCAGTGGTGTCGGCCCACTGTGCACGTGCTCGCTGGACCCCTTGCCTTGCCATTGTCATTAAATAAGGTCACGCAAACACGATTGTCTCGAATGGGAAATTCATTTGATCGTTCGCATAAACATGAAATTTGAAGCAAATGTAAAACAAACAGCAGGCAACAATACACGTCAACATCCTTGACTCCCACACACACACACACACACACATGCTTGCATGGACCCATACAGCCAAACTAAAACTCAGTCACAAATGTGTGTGTGTGTGTGGCACACATTTGGGCAGATTGTGACTGCATGACCCCATTACCTGGGTGGGGCCAGGGTCTGCTCCAGGAACTCCTCAATCTTGATGAAGTCAGTCTTCAGCTCTCCATTGTACAGCAGGAAAGGAGGGTTGGTCCCTGGGGCCAAGTCTTTGAGCTCCGCTGGCTTCCTATGGCGACAGAGGAAGGGAGCGAGGAGGTCAACAGTACACAATATCCTTCATGTGTATTTGGAGTTTTATGTTCAATGTGACATTATTGGTTATTTTTGACTCAATTATTTACACTGAGAGGGGGTGGCGGACATTACAGATGGAAATCAGCCCCTCATGTGATTGGCCCAGTGTGAGATATGCACACAAAACATGACAGAGCACGCTAGTGTTTGTCCTCTTTCCATACAGTATTCCAAAGACCTCTTTTTACACAGTTATGCACCTCTACTTTCCCTTTCACCTCTGATCATAATTTCGTTATGCTCCGTCTTTGGTGTTTGCGATGGCAGGCTACTGTAGGAATTCTGTTCCATAAAGCTGCTCTGTGCTTCCTGTGAGAGACTCATTTGAAATCTCCGGCCCCGGAACGGAGTGAACACACGCGAGATGCCAGACCAGGGAGCTTACTTTTTCATGTCCACGGTTGTCACGGTGAACTTGACTCCCTTCAGCCACAGCACCATGAAAAGTCTCTGACAGAAGGGGCAGTTTCCCACATTCTCACCATCCACCCCAGCCTGTGAGAAACACACACACACACGATTACACATACATACACACACATACCCAGTACACATAATTACACACCTTACCTCCTGCAAAGTGGAAACAGCTCATATCTCTCATTTACGTCTACATTTTTCCAGATTAACAGTCACAACTTACATTTCTTTTATTTATTTATTTATTTATTACAAAAACTCAGTTCGTGCTGCTGGACATTTTCTGAAATAAAAACGCGTACATTGCTCTTTGGTACAATGCCATTGCTCCTTCTCGGAACTGAACCTGCAACCTCTCAAATATGTAAGGGATAATGCGGTGTAGGGTTTTACTAAAATAATTTACGACGCGGAGGTAAAAGAAATCCCGAAGCGAAGCCAGGAGATTCTCCCTCTGCAATGTAGCCTACGTTATTTTCATGTAACCGCACACCTGGGAGTGCATTTATCTTGTTTACAGCGCGGCCACTTGCCAAACATAAAAACATTTCCTTTATAGCCTACACTGAATGTAATTGAATTGAATATTTAAAAAAAGATATTTGCAGAAAAAACCAGTTTCGTTATGTAACTGTGTTTTAGTTAAATGGTTGTGAGGCAATCAGTATAAGAATAATCCTCTGTAGTGTTGTTTATAAATATGAGGAATGCTACACCATAGCCTTTAGTCTAAAAACAGAGCTTGCTAGATGTCACTTGTTATATGAACAAGAAATTCACCTGATGAAGCTGTGTCTGTATAGCTACACAAATATAATATATACCCTCAAGCCAATCAGAAACGAGAATTCAACACAGCCGTGGCATGAAGCCTTAAAAACTGTAATATAGCTCAGGAATTATTAACGCATATAACACATTCACACAAAACCTATATTTTGTCAGTGTTGTAACATGCATTCCATTCTAAACTGTTATGAAACTCCGAGTTTTACAGTAAAACTCATATTTTCATAACAGTTTAGAATGGAAAACCTTTACTGCAAAGGAGGCTTCATGATAGCTATATGTAAATCTTTTATTCAGTCCTGCACCAGGGTGGATTAAAACAGATCTCAGTTCAGTTACAGTAAAACAAAATGAACTAATCTTCTGGAACCAACGCTGATATGTGTGCTTCCTAAATGTTTTCAATTCATTTGCCTGAACAGCAACTTTCCTGTCCTTAAAAACACCACATAACCTATGGATGGATTAAAAGTAACACATTGCTAATGTCCTGCGGCTGTGGATCTGTTGAACACACCGTAGCCGCTATCCCGTGGCTGAGGATGGAGATATAGCCAATCAGGTGCAGGCAGCTCCCAGGGGGGCATGGGAAATGGCAGATAATAGGTTATATTTATTCCCTGGAGAGCCAGGCTGATTTGCATGATGGCAGCTTTATCAGATTTTAACACTGATCCTGACACACAACCTATGGGACAGCTTTCCATGACTGAGCTGTGAAGGAGGGGGAGACCATTATGAAAATACACTGACAAAATCTAGCAAACACTGTCCCATAAAGATATTAACTTGACATAATGATAATTATATGCAGTACATAAATAAGTGTATTATTAATATAATGTATTTCATGTATTCATTTATATATTTGATTTAAATGTGTTTTAAAAATTGATTTTACACAGCGCAACTTTGCTGCTACTTTCCCCAGCCCTGCTTTGCTGTTCAAGAACAGGCCTATAGTCCAGTATCTGAACAACACGCTTACTTGCCAGTATGGTATGGAGTCTAAAAACTGTTTTTTATTTGACAGTATAAGTGAAGCTCTGGGGCATTGAGAGAATCTGTGGGAGCCACAGGTAGGGGCGTGGTAGGCTGAAAAAGGAATCAGTTTATATACTTACATTTATTGCAGTGTAATTACAAGCAAATTGGGCGAGGTGCTGAGCAGAGGGGTCGGAGTCTCAGGTCTCAGCTAGCTAAATCTTCTAATTGTACAGCTGGCCTTGCATTTTGCAATCAATACATTTTTTAGTCTTTTTTTTTAAAGGTCCACGTATTCACATAATGACCAGCACTCCCTCCCTTCTTTACACACTGCCGACACACATCGCTGATGTTACATTACATTAGTCATTTAGCTGATGCTTTTATCCACAGCAACTTACAGTTGATTGGGCCATTCCCCCCAGGGAGCAATGTGGGGTTGGGGGTAGGGTTGCCACCCGTCCCGTAAAATACGGAATCGTCCTTTAATTGACAAAAAAATGTTGACGCGATTTGTTCCGTATTTTAATAAATGTTCAGTACACATGTCTGTCACACACATCGACACTACACCTAACAATAATGAAAAAAATAAAACACAGGAAATAGTAAGGCCAGCAAGGGTGTTCTTGCTGTGGCTAGACTTGGGGCTTGAGCCACCAGCCTCAGGGGTCCCAGTCATGTACCTCAGCCAGGAGACCACAGGCTGCCCTCTGATGTGCTCTCGGTTTGTGCCTCTGCAGGCACCTGGCCCGCCCAGGCATGGTCACTAGAGATCGACAAGACCATTGGAACTCAGCTGGCTCACCCCTATCCTTCCTCGGCCAATCGCTGCCTCAATAATGTGGACCTCAAACGCCCAATCACAGGGCTCAGGCTTTGCTTTCCGATTGAGTATCTTTACAACATTGGCCACTCAGAGGCCCCTGACTTGAATGTGTCGTCTTCTGGTTTATTTTTTACATCAACAAGATATCCAACAGCACCCTATTCTATGGCCTTGATTTTAGGTGAAAAGGAGTGTGCCATTTCCCTGTTTCTACAGCTCTGCTGGTGGAGCAAGTGGAGTGAGCGCTGTGTGTGTTGGTGGAGCTGTATGTCTCTAGGGTGTGTGTTTGGTTGTGTGTGTGTAAAAGATGTGTGTGTAGCTGTGTGTGTTTGAAAGGTGTGTGTGAGTGTGTGTGTTAGTGCGCGCCCAAAGGTTGTGAGTGTGTGAATGTGTATGTGTGTCTAAAAGGGTGGTATAGCTGTGTGTGTGTGTCTGAAAGGTTGTGTAGCTGTGTGTATCTGAAGGGTGTGTGTGGTTATGTGTGCATCTGATAGGGTTGCGTAGCTGTGTGTGTGTGTGTGTGTCTGAAAGGTATGTATGAAGGGGTGTGGGGGCTACTAGTCACTTTGTGCTTGTGTAATGATAATGGGAAAGTGTTCAGCTACTACTGTCTGTGTGGTGATAACACGGGCAACACCCCGCCCCTATAGGAGCGCAGAAACCCCGACCTAAATAACCCAGCTAACTACTCCTCAAAAGAACGCTTTCAACAAACTGACCTGAGAACAGCGATCACACTCCAACACTTCTGCCCTTTGCTGCACCTCTCACCCAGCTAGGGTGCTAACGTGCTAACGCCCACAAAGGCAGAGGGCTGCTCGCTCCAGGGATCCTGCCCGTTTACAATCTGAGAGCTGATAAGTGCTCCGGAGTCCTGGTGAAGGTTCAGATTGTGTATGCCATTTCCACTTTGACGATGTTAGTTATCAGCTCTGAAGTAAATTTAGTTTTACACCATTTCTAAAATGATAACTCAACAGGTCCTGAAAGAACATTTTTCATTTTTACCAGAGAGGAAAAAAGTATAGTACATCAATGTTATTCAATACCTAAAACTACATTTTGAATTTAATCATTCTCCATTTATTATTTTCCTTGATCTATCTATAAATTCACCAACATTTTTACTTATTTTGCAGATTTAAAATGCAAAAAAATATCATTTAAATAATTTTCCATATGCAAACCATGGCTTGCACGGTACTTCAAACAGCAGATCAATAAAAAGAGGTAGCTTCCAGACAGTAAGTGATGATAACTGCATAACTCTCTCCATGTGAAAAGTACACACATTTCAGAGTGTAGAATGATGGAAGATCTACTGACCTTAATGAAGAGTTCAATGTTTGGTTCTTTGGTTGAGTTCTGTCTGAGAGCCATGCTGTTTCACAGTAAGGCACTTTCCTGTAGCTCCAATAGGAACAGTCCGAAGAAATGTACTCCGAAAAGTTGGGTACTCTGCCAATCCAAGCAGCACTGGTCCAGAATGCTCAGCGTTTGCCGGGTGTACGTAATTATGTATGTGAAGTTATTTTTTTCTTTTTGACTGCGTGTCAGAGAGGGGATTCCAGGAAACTGTGTGCGTAACGGTGACTGCTCCTTGCTGATCTATCAGTATCTCCCAGCTCCTTGGAGCTATCGCGCTGCGCACACGTGCTTAAAAAGCCAGAGAGGGAGGAAACAGAACAGGGGCGTGGCCTCAGGGTGGGGGGGGCGTCACTCATATAAACACTGTGCCAGACTCAGATGGGATTGGCTTAAAATAGATTCCACAAGTGAAGCTGTAATGCAGAGAAGTGTATGGTACATGTGTAATGACCAGTGGCATCCCTGTGACGCCAAGGCCCTCCTGAGTCTGTCAGTACGCCTCAGTGTCTGCCCAGGCTGGCAAGAACACACACACACACACACACACACACACACACACACACACACACACACACACACACACACACACACACACACACACACACACACACACTCACAAGCCTGTAGCCATTCCCTCTTACAGTACATAAGCACTGAAAAGAATGACTTCTTATTTTGAGGTATGAGCACTTGGAGGTAGGTCATCATGATAATATGAAGTTGCTGAAATCATTTTTAATCTTATTTTGGTGTGACTGAAAAAAGTTTGTGATATTTCACTCCATGTGGTAAGTTTTAATGTGAGATAACAGAGGTTAACTCACCCTGCAGATGGACCACGGTTTAATATGAGGTTTCCTCACTCTGACGGTTTACACACAATGGCAGCTCCTCATGTGAGGTTTGGGGACTTTCTGTCAAACTGAAAACCTTTTCTGTTGGTCTGTGGTGTTTTGAGTGAAAGTGGAAGTATGATAATCTGTGTATTTATTTATGCCATTATATCTCCGAACCAAAAAATCTGAATAGATTGTGTGTGATGTGTGTGAATGTGTATGGAAGGTGTCGTTTGTGTGTTTGAGCTGGAGCAATGTTGTATGTCTGAGGCAGGATGGGGGGTCAGAGCGGGAGGCTGGTCTCTGTGGATGAGTCAGAGCGAGTCTACCTCACTCTGCCGAGGTGGGAAACCCCTACGCACCCCTGGGGAGTTTCACACCGACCCCCCTCACCCCTCTGTGGAAAATACACGGAAAGGAACAGGGCTGGGCTCCACGCTCCGGATATAGCCCTGAATCAGAGGGGAGTGGCAGGCCAAAGATGGAAGCTGTTTTCCATTTCAGCGCTGGCCATTTAAGTCTGATTCATGAGTAACGGTTGGATCGATCCCTCCAAAATGAAATGCGTCATACCAAACATATTCAACATGCTTAGAATACATTTCAATGTCATGTTCATATTAACTCACAAACACACCCTGATTTCCCCCCCCCCGTTACACGCTCTTTCAGAACGGACACACTCATCACCACACCCTATTAACATGTCCCTGCACTGCCGGCATAGGCTAGAGATTACAGGATATATATTATTATTATATATAGTAGCATATTCACATTTATTTTTATATCAAAATGTTTTGATATACTCATTTATTTCAAAAATACAGTAGCCTATTAAATTATTACATATTGTAATATTATATATGATGTTAGTGAGTGAGGTTCCCTGATTGTTGATTCCATTGAGGTTAATGTTAATGTTATTAAGAATTCATAGATTTGTTTTATTTCCTTTTTTCTAGGGCAACAATAATTGAGCTTTTAAAAAACTGAACTCTTTAAACTCCTCAGAAACTTTTAAAATATCTGAGAACAGGCAACCCACAACTGATAAAATTGGATCACCTTAAAACAGCTGCTTTATAAATAAATACCTGCCACATATAGCCAAATACTTTCTCAATGTATTCATCAGAGATAGAGAAAAGTCTGACAGAATGAAAAAAAGTCATGAACACGAGAACAACCGAAAACGAAAATTTAAATTCAGTTCTTTTCCTTCCTTTTTTCTGCTGGGCGCATCTGGGGGAAATTTGTTTCATCATCGGGGATTTCATGACTTTCATTTAATCTGAAGCTGAAATGGAGCGTAAAGCATGAAGAACCGTATCCCCGTGGTGCAACGCAAATGACAATAAAGATTAAGAAGAAAACAAAATGGTTTTCTAAGGAGCAGAGGAGTGCTTACTATCCTTGAGACCGAAATGTGCTTCAGGCTGCAGGGGAACAGGAGTTTCCATTAGCCAAGGGAGAAGATGAAAAACAAAAAACATGGAAACTCCCAACAAATCCTGGAAATTAGATGAATAACAGTCATGCTGGCACAGGAAACTGGCAAAAGCAGAATCACAAGGGACACTATAAGAAACCATAGGCTCAGCGCCTACCAAAACCAACAACTTCCCCAAAAATGAAAAATCTGCTATCAGCAGTGAGCAGTGGCATAATCTTAGCAAGACCTAGTTAACTGGCAGAGTGATGAAATATTATCAAAGAACATCAGTATTAAAACAAACACCTGCTGTTCTGGAAAACTGTAACAATTCTAGTGGCTAACTTATCCCAAAAATGCGATTCCACCGTTAACATTACCCTTGCAGTTATGTATATTAATGAGTGACACTACATTTATTCAGTAAATTTATGTATGTGTGTGTGTATTTAAGTAAACGAACAAGTAAACAAGCAATTAATTAAGTGGGAAAATATGTCTGCAAATAGGTAAGTATTCAAGTAGTTAAGCGTGTGTAAAGTGAATCAGTGTGTGAGTTTTGGCGTTGTACCAGGGTCCAGTGTTACTGTGACATCCTGCCTGACTCTTGAGCCTCCCCTGCACAGCGTAGTATGGGAGTGAGCTTGTTCTCAGCAGAGTGTTTTTCTCTGAGTCATGGGGGAGTTTGGGTTTGGATTCTTTGGTAAAGCCCAGCTCGCTGCGCAGATATGCACACTAACACACACAGTCTGCTGACAGCTGGCTCACCTCACGCTGTCCGTTCAGGTCATCCTTCGGCTTCCACAGAAAACACCCCCCACCCCCCCCCCCCACCCCAGGTGGTTGTTACTTGCTTGTTCTCAGTTCCATCGACGACCAAGCTGATTAGGAAATAGGAGGGTTGGAAAGGGCTGAGTGAATTAAGGAGAGGCAAGTGTCCAGCACACAGCATGTTGCAAGACACCAGAAAATATTCATGACTCAACCCTGTAACACAGTTAGAAACATGAGCCTCATTCTACTTGAGGGTGAACAATTGAAAGTGAAGTGCAGCCAGATCGTTACGGGAAAGCAGCAGTGAAGTGGAGAATCTTGTCCCCTACTTTTGACCTCCCTCATCCTTTCCACAATGGAGGAGGAAGCAGCTCCCTTGAAGAGATGGAGGAAGCGGTTATCTTGCGGAGATGGATGGCTCTATCTATGAACGATACAAAGCAGCTGGGGCTCATCTCATAAACATCCTCTTTATCTACACCGCCAGGTTTTCTGGGAGTCCAGCAGCGCTGTCAATGCAGTGCTTAATCCCGTCACACCATTCAGGAACGAGCATGAGGGCAAACAGAGAACCACGAGGCCAAACGTACACAGTCAAAACACATCTTCCCTCAGATGCTGAGTGTTGCTAGGTAGTGATGGGTGAATGACAAAAAATGAGCCAAGCTACGGTTAGCTACCAATCACAGATTTATTTAAGCCAGTCAGAACGTGTTGATCTTACAACAAAACACAGTCGTTCGAAACGCAGACTTACTCGTAAGGGTGCACCGGAGTCTTGATGCCTCCCTCTCCCATCACTGTTGTGTCACCCAAACCCTCCATGTAACAGAGGGGTTTGAGTGACACATTGGAGCATCCCAGAGATGTCACTCAAACGTAGCTGTCAGAACTCTCTTCACATTTCCACGACATCACTGTCATTGTCTATAAAAAAACCCCAGAATGCTGTGCTTGGCTGGAGCGTTTGGAAAAGTGCAGGCACAGCCAGAAGCAGTCAGCTGTTTCTTTGGCCTGTGAGAAGGGCGCTGTTGTTGGGCTCAGACAATGGCCGTCATTGACAACGGACTCCTCGCTAAAAGTCCACAGTGGTAAATGCCCTAGCGGGACTGCACAGCGGTCGCCGCGTGTCGCGCAGCGGTTCGGGGCGTATCATAACGTGTCAGGGCGTGCTGGTGGAGGTTATGAGTGGTCTGCGCGATGCTGCAGTGGGGTGTGATGGGATACCTGAGCTTCGTGTGGCTCCTCCTCTGTCTGGCTCACTGGACCCAGGCTGCTCCTGATTTCTCAGGTGAGAATTCCAGCATCGCTACATCTAATGAGTGTGAGTGAAGTGCTGTGTGTGGTACACAGACATCCCTGCAGTGTGCTTTCAGCTCTGGGTGTGAGTGCAGTGTGCTTTCAGCTCTGTGTGCACAGTGTGTGAGTGCAGTGTGCTTTTAGCTTTGTGTGCACAGTGTGAGTGCAGTGTGCTTTTTGCTTTGTGTGCACAGTGTGTGAGTGCAGTGTGCTTTTATCTCTGTGTGCTCAGTGTGTGAGTGCAGTGTGCTTTTAGCTTTGTGTGCTCAGTGTGTGAGTGCAGTGTGCTTTTTGCTCTGTGTGCACAGTGTGTGAGTGCAGTGTGCTTTTAGCTTTGTGTGCAGTGTGTGAGTGCAGTGTGCTCTCATTTCTGTGTGTGCTCAGTGTGTGAGTGCAGTGTGCTTTTAGCTTTGTGTGCACAGTGTGTGAGTGCAGTGTGCTTACAGCTCTGTGTGCACAGTGTGTGAGTGCGGAGTGCTTTTAGCTCTGTGTTCACAGTGTGTGAGTGCAGTGTGCTTTCAGCTTTGTGTGCACAATGTGTGTGTGCAGTGTGTTTTAAGCTCTGTGTGCTCAGTGTGTGAGTGCAGTGTGCTTTTAGCTTTGTGTGCACAGTGTGCGAGTGCAGTGTGCTTTCAGCTCTGTAGGTGCAGTGTGTGAGCGCAGTGTTTTGATCTTTGCATGCACAGTGTGTGAATGCAGTGTGCTTTCAGCTCTGTGTGCACAGTGTATGAGTGCAGTGTGCTTTCAGCTCTGTGTGCACAGTGTGTGAGTGCAGTGTGCTTTCAGCTGTGTGCACAGTATGTGCGTGCAGTGTGCTTTTAGGTCTGTGTGAGCACTGCATGAGTGCAGTGTGCTTTTAGCTCTGTGTGCATACTGTGTGTGTGCAGTGTGCTTTTAGGTCTGTGTGGGCAGTGCATGAGGACACTGTGTTTTTGGCTCTGTGTGAGCAGTGCGTGAGTGCAATGTGTTTTTAGCTCTGTGTGAGCAATGGGTGAGTGCAGTGTGCTTTTAGCTCTGTGTGAGCAGTGCGTGAGTGCAGTGTGTTTTTAGCTCTTTGTGTGTGCACAGATCCCTGTTGAAACTGTTTGCTCTGAGATTTATCTCCTGCACATCCTGAGTTAAACAGCTGCAGGAACTCCTGCGGAAAGCCAACTGAAGGCTGCTTTCTCTTTATTCATTGTTTGTATTATAAATGGCTGAGATCAGGAAAAATTGATCCACTTCATAAGTTTAATAGTATATTGAAATATTATGTACAAGAAGAGACTGTCTGCAAGTAATCCAGATCTGTAGGTATCTTGTTAAGCAGCTGAGACTTGAATTAACTGCTGTTTCATTGAAAAGCTGCACTCTACTTAAGGAACAGGAGAAAATAGTTCCATGTTTGCTCCCCTCCACAGACAGGCATTCAGCACACTCCAAACAATGACTTTCTGAATGTCTTATGTGTCATAACCCCTTTGTGACATCACAATGAAACATTTTAATGTTTTAGGCAAGTCTGACTGGAAATAATTCAGAACTCCAGCATGGCAAAAAATATGGCAAAAATATGTATTCCACATCTATTTGCTGTAAGGACCCAGATTGGGATCCAATTATGGTCAGAAATTACCACTTTAATAGGGAACTGAAAAGGTAGACAGGAACTTAAACTGGACCAAAAACAGGGGAAGCAGCAGTCCCAAACAGATCCAAAAAGAAAACACAAGGTCAAGCAAACAGGTTCCAAATTGCAAACGTGATCACAACAACACAGGCTTAGCAAAGTCACACGAACAATACCTCAGAATGAAAGAAAACAAACAGAGAGTAGCCAGGAATGAAGTGGGCGTGGCTGAGCTGGCTGACTGTTAGCAGGTGCTACTTACTTACTTAAATAATTTTAAAATTTAATTCTATAACTAAGGCAAATCTAAGGAAAGGCAATTACTGCCTTAACTTGCTGAATATCCACTCATAGGGAAGATTAGCCAGTAGAACATTAAAAGGGGGTCAAAGCACAAATCGTACACAAATGGTTGATTTCTTAGCGGTGAACGCTTGCTAAACAGCGCTCTAACACAGGGGATGTTGTCTCAGGCTGTCCGCACTCGCAGGTGTGCAAAGCTCCTTCCTCCCTGGTCTTGAGGGAGCCTCCGAGAGTGTGGCCCTGCAGTGTGCGTGTGTCAGGTTAATTATAGCCCTGAGAGCCAGTACCCGGCCCCTCTGCCCCCTGAAGGAGGCGATGGTCTCCAGGGACACACAACAGGGCCTGAGAACAGCTGCCAACCTGAACAAGATGCACCCCACCCACTGGGATTAGCCTTATCATAGGAATTCCATGCCATGAATTTTTCCAGAAACACTTTCAGACCCCGCCCCTTAGAAACAGACCAAATAGCGACAACACATCACGCTTCAGGCAGTTAGCATCAGCTCCTATCCTCAAAACAAACATTTCACAGCCACCATCAATACAGGCATTTACACCACGGCCGCCTTGAATTCTCGTTTCTGATTGGCTGGGGAGTGCACAATATACTGGACAGCTATGAAGTAGTGCGATCCAAGGGGCTTAATCACATTCCAAATGATTAGTCTGGCTTCGTTATCTCCTGTCAAAGACATTGAAAACAATTCTTAACAAAAAGAATCTTTGCATTTCTAGCAGTCATTGATGGTAACCATAGAAACGAGTTGTGCCAGTTGATTAATAAAAGCAGTACCTAATGTTAAATATTAACTTTGTAACATAGCAACCCTGTTTTCTAAGGATGATGTTGTTCATTGTCCAATCAGTACTCAGTTGGTTGAGGTTTTCAGTCATTCACATAAACTGGAAAATAACACTAGTGTTAGCTCAGAGAATTTTAAACTGTCTTTTTTTTACAGATAAACAAAGTTAAGACTATTGATAAATTAACACTAATTGAACACGTTTCAGTTCTACAGTCATTTTTTCCTAGAATTTATTTTAACACAATACCTGTTTGTTTCATTTGCTTCTCATGTGAATTCTTAACCTGTCAGTCGAATGAGACGTGTTTTTAAATTGGCTGTATATCTGACTGATAGTTTATCACTCACAGGGTGAGAAATATGGGCCTGTTTCGGGCAGAAAGTGGATTAAGAAAGAGAATCTTCCCTCACCACATTTTAACTGACTGATTAAGAGCAGTTAACAGTTTGAGGAGTTTGCTATGCTGAAACTGTAGCTGGAACAGAGAGCAGCAGACTCGGGGGGTCTCCCCGGGCTGAGTGCGGAGACCCCCATGCCTGCTCACTCTACAGGGACATGGGCGGACCTCAGCGTCCCTCTCTGACCTTGACTCAGAGGGGAAACACAGTGATTTACTGTCATTACAGCGCACAGCTGGTCCTACATACAGAACATCCAGCATACGCCCTGAGATTAGACATGACATGGCAGCAGTTTCGTCAGTCAGAAGTCTTACGCTGGTTTGTAAATGGCTGTAAAAATGTACTGATTACGGAGCTTGGCTGGCAAAGTGCATTATCCTTGTGGCCTTCATGTTCATAGCCTCTGATGGCTAATAAACAAGCTGAGAAACGGTCCCCTGCGGCTTTAAGTACGGTGCCGTAGGCCGAGGTCCTATGACCATTGTCTCCTCTGCCTCTCTTTGCTCCCAGCATACCTGCATACGATCCTGCGGAACCACACCGCGCACGCCTGTGACGGCGAGGCCCTCTCCATCGAATGTCCCTCCAAAACCTCCGTGGCTGTCCTGTCCGCGTTCTATGGGAGGCGGATTCCGAGCGAGAACTTGTGCCCGGCGCCCTCACAAGACGCAGACGTAACAGAGGAGAACACAGACTGCATGTCTCCGGTGGCTGTCCAGGTACCTCAGGATGAACAGTTCTGTTAATTGTATTTACTTAAGCACAGTGTTCAGTGTTTCAGTACATTACCTTCACCAGTGTGGTCAGGACTACCAGTCAGAGCCTCTATTTTCAAGCTATATTGACAAGCATGTACCAGCTCTTGGCAGCAAATCCAAAACATAACAAGCATATTAAATCTAAATTGATGGTGTTCTTATCTGTGAACTCTGCCAATTCCAGGGTTTATGGACAAGCACAGTCTCCTCCAAAATACGTGACTTGAAGACCATGCTTTTTTTCACTGTATGATCCTCCAGACATGGAGGCATTGAGTCTGAGCAGGTCATAGATTTAACACAGCCTGTGCTGGCACAGCATGGGTTTAACATAGTCCGCATTGGCACAAGTTAACACAGTCTGCACTGGCACAGGGTTTTACACAGTCTGCACTGGCACAGAGTTAGCACAGTCTGCCTTAACACTGGTTTGTCACAGCCTGCCCCAGCACAGCGTCAGCACAGTCTGCCCTGACACTGAATTAACACAGTCTTCACAGACACAGGATTAGCACAGTCTGCCCTGGCACAGAGTTGACCAAATCCGCCTTGACACAGCACAGGTTTAAGACTAGACCGTCTGGCCTATCCACACACCAGAACAGTGCTTTAACAGAATGAACCAAACAGAAAAATGGGCGCTCTCTGCGTGGGGTAGAAAAGGCTCATCATTTATCACACTTTCGTAACGATAAGTAGACAGGCAGATCAGTTAAAGAGTAACAGCTGGACACCGTTAACAGTATGAGTCAAATGTTGTTGTTGTCAGCAACTTTACACAAGAGCGACTGGGCCAGGATGTTCTGATGAGGTTCCAACAACAAAAAAAAAGAATTCCAAACAAGGATTTATAGTGGCTTATGTAAGAGTGTGGAGGAGTGGCAGGGTGGAGGACAGGGAGGCCTGTGCAGAGACGCTTGTTTTCTGTCCGGCAGAAAGTCATGGCAGAGTGTCAGGATCGCACATCCTGCCGTATCCTGGTTACGGGTCGAGCGTTTGGCCTGGATCCCTGCCCCGGCACCAGCAAGTACCTCATCGTGTCCTACAAGTGCCAACCGGGTCAGAACCTAGAGATGAACTAAAATACGTCTTCTAAACATCATTATACATCTAACCATATTAAGGATGAGAGTTTGGATGTACACACATACTTGCATACATGCATTCAGACAAGTGTATTCATATACACTTACATACTGTCACTGATAATGACACACATATCAGCTGTGACCTCCTTTCATTACAGACTAAAGACTGCGCTTAATTCAACTGTATATTTAATGACTCATCACATTTATTTTTTCCTCACAAAATCATTTTAACAATCACCACATTTATCTGCGTATAAAAATAACTGTGCTTTTGAGAGCATGACTTGATGTGTCAGCCAGTGTAAAGGGCAAGTAATGACCTCATTCAGTCTGTTGCTGTGAGGCGTTATGACAGAAACAACATGGTGTGTGTGAATTGGGACTTCTTCTTCCAGTGCTGAGCTGAAAATGGTATCCCTTTTTTCATCCGTAACAGAGAACCATAACACTAAACTGGTGTGTGAGAATGAGAGGCTGCGGCTGGTGTGCAGGAATAAGACGGTTCTGGCCATCTACTCGGCCACGTTTGGACGCTCACTGCAAGGCAACCCCGAGTGCCCCCAGGAGAACGGCGCCGCCCCTGAAATGGGTGAGGAAAGAATGACCGACTCTCAGTAACTGCGTCACCTGTTTTCACTCTTCGGGACGGAGTGAGCCATCTAGTGGACAATATATGCAATCGCAACTATGATATATCTGTATGTCCACCTGATTTCTACAATGAAACTTTAAAAAATAAAAAACATGACGTTCGTGCGGGCTCTGTGTGGAGACTACATTGTCAAAACTGCCTTGTTTTAATGGTGACTGAGATGGCTCCTCAGCTCCTTCACGTCACCTGTGTCTTCATTAAAGTCTCAGCGTTGCTGAGTAAGCTAATACATTTTTCTTCTGAATGGCATGATCAGTATGTGGTCTTTGCTGTTTAGTAGAGTGAATGTAGTAAGAACAAGTGACTTACTTAACACCATATTAAAATACAAAAATACAGACAAAAGTTTAAATGGACAATGAATTGAAATTCTTGTATGTCATGACGCATGCATTTTATCTAATATTGAAAATCAAACAGCACACATGGATAGCTCCCTGTCTGTATTTTAGAGTGCCTGTCCCCCGTGGCCCTGAAGAGAGTGACACGGAGGTGTCAAGGCCGGAGTAACTGTTCAGTGCAGGCCAGCGCGCAGAGTTTCGGGGACCCCTGCCTCCCTGGGGTGAGGAAACACCTGCAGGTGTCTTACGTGTGCGGTGAGTGAGGGGGTTTTCTGACAGAGGGGAAACCCGATCTGCCCACAAACACACAGGGGGTTATCTCTTCAAACTGAAATCAGATGGACTGCTGTTTTGGGTAAATTTAGGTACACTCACACTTATGCTGAAGGTTCAGTCAACAGTTCTCCATGACTTTGACTTAATTATTTTACATTTACATTTAAGTTCACACACCAGGCAGAAACTTTTCAGTTGCACAAATATTAATACGAACTGATTAATACATGCTGGTGATAGTTTTTTCCTCAATAAGACTGTTTGTTGAGCTACAGTTGGTGATCGCTGGCCATATCAAATAATTCTTAAGAAAAGCCTTAGATTACTTGTAGGAATCACAAACAGGCAGTTACTGTATCCAGCCTGTGCTGTCACATAGACAGATATCCATAATTGCCAGTTGTGCACACGCATGCACACACTCTCGGAGCACATACGGTTTCCACACTCACTAACATGAGAAATCACTGCGCTACAAGCAGAACCTGGACTCTCCTGTCTGAGGGCTTCTTAAAAACGTTAGCCTCCAAAGATAGTCTACTGATTTTCATTTCCAGAAGCTTAATAACTCCAAGATTTTAATAACTGGTGGACAACGGTACCTAATAAATTAAAGTTATATCTTTCCATATCTCACTCTTCATCTTAGCGCCAAGATACCTTCTGGAGGATGTGGGACGAGGGTCCTCTGACCCTTTCTCCATCACAGACTACACACATGGTAAGACGTCTCCTCTGTTTCCTCCAGCTACAGAGTATGGGCAACAGCACAGCTATACTGTAACAGCTTTTAGCTGGTGGCCATTTTCTCCTGTTCAAATCACATACACGCTCCCCATTAAAATAATGCTGTTCTAAGAGATGCCATTTTTGTTACTTGAGCTGCTCTCAGCCTTTGACTACCCTCCTTTACTCGTTGTTCACTTGCCAAAAAACTCACATTTTAGAGTGAAAGACTCAGTTAGTTTGTTAAGAGGGTATGATTCACAGTGAAAGACTCAGTTAGTTTGTTAAGAGGGCATGATTCAGAGTGAAAGACTCAGTTAGTTTGCTAAGAGAGTATGATTCAGAGTGAAAGACTCAGTTTGTTAAGAGGGTATGATTCAGAGTGAAACACTCAGTTAGTTTGTTTTTTCAGAGTGAAACACTCAGTTTGTTTTTTAGGAGGGTATGATTCAGAGATAAGGACTCAGTTTGTTTGTTGGAAGGGTATGATTCAGACTCAGTTTATTAAGACATTTAGTAGGCATCCTTATCCAGAGTGACTTACAGAAGTGCATATGATGAGTTAGAACAGCCAAGGTAATAAGCAAGTAATTTTAGTCATAACCGATGTACTAACTGCTAATTTGTGTGATATCCTTAACTGCTATCAAAAGTTGCCATGGATATAATGTGTGAGGATATAATGAGATAGAGGAGAAGATGATTAGAGCAATTTAACTTAATTTAACTTGAATGTCAGATCACACAAATGACTGTGATAATGAGATAAATATGATCAGAATATGACATGAGACATCCAAATGTCACAGCCCTCCTTGCCCACCCCCTGTTGCGAAAGGACATGCTGTTCCACAGGGAGAGCCAAAATGGCCACTGAGCAGGGTCCCCTCTCTCCTGCAGGAGGCTGGTACACAGGGCCGGGGGTGGTCAGGCCTCAAAACAGCATGTTCTTTACCAGCTCTCTGGAAATGTCTGCGCACATCTGGGGTATGTGTGCCGTTTGATTTGTGCTCAGACTGTCCCACAGCCCTGCTCTTACAGAGGCTGAGCAATCACATCACGCCTAGCATTTGCTACAGTTTAATCGTGGCTAATCTGCATTTTTCAGCATTGGTTGTTTCTTCTTTCTTCTGATTTACAGAAAATATGATCAATAGATTCCCTTTGCTCAGGCTACACAGGACTGCTGCCATATTTGCTTTCAACTCCCTGGCTATATCAATGACTTGTCATAGGCTATATAACTTATCCCCGGCTATATCAATGAGTTCTCATTGGCTATATAACTTTCACTTCCATGGCTATATCAATGAGTTGTCACTGGCTATAGAAATGATGACTGCTGTCTCCTCATTAACTCTTGTCACTGGGTAATAGTAGTGACCTTCCACTGACTGCAGTTGTGACATTTCACTGGCTATAGAGTGTGATCCCATTGGCTATGGTCTTGTTATCTCCCTCCTAGCTATAATAGTAGTACTGGCTATTGTAGTACTATCTTGCAGGTCATAGGTGTCAGTGGCTACATAGAAGTGCCATCTTATTGGATATGTGTCTGTGCCCTCAGCCCCCCCTTACACTGTGGAGCTGTGTCTGTGCCCTCAGCCCCCCACACTGCTGTGTCTGTGCCCTCAGCCCCCCCCCACTGCTGTGTCTGTGCCCTCAGCCCCCTCCCTCACTGCTGTGTCTGTGCCCTCAGCCCCCTCCCTCACTGCTGTGTCTGTGCCCTCAGCCCCCCACACTGCTGTGTCTGTGCCCTCAGCCCCCCCCACTGCTGTGTCTGTGCCCTCAGCCCCCCACTGCTGTGTCTGTGCCCTCAGCCCCCCACTGCTGTGTCTGTGCCCCTCAGCCCCCCCCCCACTGCTGTGTCTGTGCCCTCAGCCCCCACTGCTGTGTCTGTGCCCTCAGCCCCCTCCCTCACTGCTGTGTCTGTGCCCTCAGCCCCCCACTGCTGTGTCTGTGCCCTCAGCCCCCCACTGCTGTGTCTGTGCCCTCAGCCCCCCCCCACACTGCTGTGTCTGTGCCCTCAGCCCCCTCCCACACTGCTGTGTCTGTGCCCCTCAGCCCCCTCCCACACTGCTGTGTCTGTGCCCTCAGCCCCCCCCCACACTGCTATGTCTGTGCCCTCAGCCCCCCACTGCTGTGTCTGTGCCCTCAGCCCCCCACACTGCTGTGTCTGTGCCCACAGGCCTTCCAGAGAAGGTGGCTTTGTACTTCGTCTCCGGGATCTGTGCCGGGCTGCTGTTCCTGCTGTGCCTGCTCGGCCTCAGGTCCACGCTGACGCGGGACGTCAAAGACCTGATCTCTGAGCTGGGGGAGGAGCTGAAGGAGGTGCGGGACCCCGGCGGCGAGCTGACGGACGGCTTCAACGACAACGACGACGCTTCCTCGGATTCGTCCTTCCGCCGCCTGGCGCGTTCCTGCCGGCTGGCTGAGATCTTCAGCCCGGAGCTGATGGTGGAGATGGAGGAGCACTGGGGGGAGAAGGAGCTTCCCAACGGGAACATCTACCTGCCCAGGGACTGCAGCCCCTACGCAGCCCAAAGGGCCGAGGCCGCCTCGGCCTGAGGGAGCACGCCGGCCCTGACCAACCCCAGCTGCACCAAGCAGAAGCTCTACCATGTATCTGCTCCACTCATACACTAATACAGCTGTTTTCAGAGCAGGGCGTGTTACTTAAATGTAATACATTACATATTACTCAATACAGCTCTAAAAATGAATGTGTAAATTACCATATCAGTATCCAATAAGGATACTGTGTTATTTTACTCTTTGTGGTACTTCGAGGCAGTCCTGACCCAGAACATGTCAGATTAAAGCTTTTATTGGGAACACATCAACACATCAGAGATTTTTCCCTTTCAGAATTATGCTAGTTAAACCCGTTTTTACTTATTAGCTAAAATTGTGTTCAAGTATATTACGTATTTTCCCATAGCAATTCATAAAGGTATCCAATTTCTAGCACCTGAAAAAAGGCTAGTCTTTTTGCTGTTGCCAGGTAGCCATTTCTCTGCCTAAACCTACAGAAATCCTACAGAGGGCACATGATGCCAGCATTAGCAGACAAGACACAGAGAAATGGCCTTTTCAATCAACTCTATAAACCTTACACTAGTGCAGCTCAGCAGCTCATTTCAAATGTAGCCATAGTAACAAAAACAGAAAATGTCTATAATAAACTGCAAATAATTTACTGTCTCACTCAACTGGTGCGCAAATACCTGAATGGGTTCTACTGTTAAAGACATGAGAGTATTTCCTGATGTAAAACGTTAAACGTGCAGCTGGGTCATAGAGGGCATACGGGACAGTTTAGGAAGTGGTCTGCCGCAGCGTAACCATAGGTACAGACCACAGACCATGAGGCCCCTTTCCACTGAGGCTTGGAACTTTTGGAACTGAAGTGCTAATGTTCTGGTTTTGCTTTCCCACCGCACAGCAAGAACCGTGAAGATTGGGTAAAATTGAACTCAGAGATGCTAAAAGTGGGAGGAGTCTGTCTGAGAAGCCATTTCTGCCCACAAAAATATACAAACAAACGAGGGAACACAGTTGATGGAGTTAAAGTTGCTTTGTACTTTTTGATATGGTATTAGTTGATGCTTAGTCCATCTACCCTGTGACATGTGTTTTTGACCAGTCAGTGATGCTCTGTGTTAAAGCTCCACCCCTCCACATCAGTTCTCGGTCCCTATTGGTTCAGGAGCCAAAGCCCAAGTTCCTATAGCGGAAAACAATTTCACATTTCAGAAGATGAGGCAGATGGCTATCAAACTGCCAGTAACTATCAAGTAGGAATGCAGATTAAAGTGCGTAACTGGACGCTAGCTAAGGCTGGTTGACATTAGCTAGGCTACTAATGTTAACATTAATTCAGATGAACATTCATATAATGCACTGTTCAATATCATTACTACACTGAACATTTGAGAAAAGTGACTCTTTGGATGTGAATGTTTACTCCCAAGGTAGGACAGTGAGATCAGCTGGTCTGATGGAAAAATACAGTGATAGCACTCATTTCAAGCCAGTTCCCACCTGAGACCACATTTTGAAAGTTATGAAGATGCTGCAGACATGTTTTCCATACGTATTCATGTGCAGATATTCATATTAAGTTACTTGACCATTTTGGAGAAGTTCTGAGGGAAAGTGGAAATAATCAGAAAGTCTTTTGGATTTTTTTTTCCAAACCTTTTCCATGTAAACCTGGAAATAATCAGAAAGTTTTAGGATTTTTAAACATTTACAACTAATAAAAGTTATGACCTCTAAAATGAAGAAGAAGTATTGAAGATTCTGCACAATGTCTAGGTCAAATTTAAGCAAATATGTGACACTGACCCTGTTAATCCCTTTGTAGAAAAAGGTCAGACCCCATCAAACATCTATTGGGACACTTAAATGCCAGGAAAGTTTTGTGCACTTAAAGACCATGTGATAACATGTATCATCAGGATTTGCTCAAACTTGTGGCGTCCATGCCAGCTCCAGAGCACCCTGTCATTAAAGCACAAGGGGGACATAATGAAAACTAAGACATTCTGGAAATTCATGCACATTTTTCAAAGATACAACCTTTTACTGAAATTGTTCATAAGATTTGTAATTAAACAATTGTATTAAATTGTAAAAGAATGCTAAACAGAAGCTCTTCCACTAGTGATCTCAGACGGTTTGACCCCATGTTTTGCTGTATCTATTTTATGAAATTTGGCTTTACAGGAAACTTGTTTATTTTTTACTAAACAACATTTCAGGTTAATAATCAATTGTACAGCATGTTTTACATGTAAAAATGACTACCAATCAAACACACATGACAAAAATCATAAAATCAACCATACACAAAATTATAAAATTATCTTTTATTCTACCTCATTGAATTAAACTCATGTAACACTGCATCAACATCCCCATTGCATGTTGTCCAATGACAAGATTGGTTGGTTTCTTTTGGTTTACAGTTTGGGCAAAAATACATGTAGCATTAAACTTTTATGTAATAAAAATGCTTTCCCTAGCTCTCTAGTTTTACTTTTTTTGTAAGTCACACTCTTATGCAATTGAAAGTGCTGAGGTTATCTACTATTTATTTCACATTCAATGGTGTTTTCTTCAGATAGACTGCGGAAGAGAATTTCAGTGATCCTGAATCTGTAGCAGCCGGCAGCTTTACTCCATACCTGAAAATATTTAGAAATGCATCTTAGAGGCAGTATGAAAGGGAATGTTGACATCGAAGGCTACGTAGTTTACCTCGTTTTGATTTTTTTCTGGAATACGCTGGTAAGGCCACTCTGTGCTATGCTAAAATGTTGCAGTTGGCTCGTGGGAGGGAAAATGAAAGTGACCATATATATACATTAATGTAATTACAATTATACGATAGGCCATTAACTGATAATTACGTGGCACACAATGAGAAAACGTTGGAAATCACTATTTTACAACACTGTGTGTCAGGGCCTGTAAAGTAAATTCGGGAGCACACACGTCCTCTATACTTTGTCTTACCTCCATGTCCAGCTAATGACTCCAGGCTGCTCGAGCAGGCTGTCAGTGTCCGAAAATGGTTGACTCAGACCAAAGTCCTGTCTTGATTAGCTTTATGATATTTGCATATTCATAACCACCTCATTGGTTACCACAGGTGGAAAACTCATTCTTATAGTAGTAAACTTGCTGCCATGTTTTAGTTTTATTGTACAAACTGTTCAATAAAACAGCTTATTTTACGAATTATGACAAGAGTTGCGCAAATTAAAGTTGTGCTACTTAGAATCAGCTGGTTTAGTGCATGGATAGAACAATATGTGGTAGTACTTTCTGAGCGCAAAGTTTTCCACGTCTGATCTCTGCTGACACTGTTTGGCAAACAATTTTCATTAGGAAAGCAGTATCGGGGCATATTTAGCGCATTTGTACTTAGGTACAGGGTAAAATGTGTCTCCTTGATCAACAGAAACAATGTGTAGTTGCATACAGTAAATTAGTGGTGCAGCAAAGTTTATACCAGAATATCGTTAATCAGCAAGCACATGCTAGTTAGCCTGTTTCAACATAGCAAAGATGCGTTTTATTTCTAGTTAGGTTCACTAGATTGTTAGGTAGCCTATCATTGGTGTTTAATAATGCACTGCTGTTCTCGAAAACGTATAGGTCTATTAGTTATTATTTGTACTACATAGTGAAGAAACACATTGTGCAATACGATAGACTTTCCTCAGTCATGTTGAATAAGCAAAAGGTCGTCTATCGAACTACTGCGACATTATTTTTCTACACTGGAATAATGTTTCCATTTGAAGCATATTAGTCATGTGTATTTGACAAGGACGTCTATAACAAGGGCGCTTGAGTTCCTCTTGTCGTTCAACAGCACAGTATGCCCACAACAGATAGATACCCTGTATCGCATAACACCTAACCTGATCAGTGATCCCCTTTCGGCTGCGACAGCGCAGACAAGTTGCGTTCTTACCACAAAGACATTCCCCGTTTTGCTACGTAGCTTTTTACGCGCTTAGAATACACTTATTGGCTTATGCCATGTCTATTTCTTCTCAGGTCTGTCTGGCGGTTTGTGACACAGTTATAGGTAAAGAACACCTGGTTGCCAATGCCAACGCAGAGGTGTCCTCCGTAATGGGGCGTGGGCGATTTCACATTGCCAGGTAACTACCATGTCACTAATAGCCGGCGACAAACTCGTGAAGAGACAGGTGTCACACGGAAAATGTGACTTAAGTTAGGTACTCCATATCCGTGTAGATCATATGTATACTTTCGAAAGTCACACTTTTCACATTACAGAGCGATTGTTATCTAACGTTAGGAAGTTCGGGCACTGACATTATTAGTCTATACCCTTGTGGTGGTTGGCTCTTTCAGTCGAAAGCAGAAAATTAACTTCGTGTCCGGCAGGAGAAACCTGTCCTCTTTAAATGGGTAACGCACAGTAGCCTGTTAGCCAGCCAGCTGTACTTAAAAAAAAAACTACAACTGGAAGGTGCTAACACGCACCGGAGGAGGGAAAGAAAGGACGGCTCGATCCGGTAATCCTCTCACAGCTGTCTCCCCGGAAGGCCGGACGGATACTGCTGAGGTCGGTTCGGAAGAGGCTGGCAAGCGAGCTAGCTTGTCAAAAACGTCTGAAGAAACACGGGCTAGGACACAATTAACCATAAGTTTGATGACGATGGACAAGTGCTTGGGGTTTGGACTCTGTGAAGATAAATGTCTAGCAATATCCTTTCAAAAGTACGGTTTGTCTTTATCTATAAACCATTCAGTCCAGTAATAGATGTTTGTTGCTGTTGTCAGGTCAGCTAGCTCTAGCTATTTGCAAGCATGATGATACATTAGTGTTGAAGGCTCAAGCTAATGCTAGGTATAATTGCAATGGACGTTTTTTTTCCCGTCTGTTCCACGTATCATGGTCACATGCTGTTTGTGTTTGTTGTTTATTTGTAGCATATTGTTATTAAAACAGCAAATTGTTTTGCATTTCATTGCCTATTAAAGCAATTGAAAAACCCTACAAGGACGACTGTGAAGGCATGGACTGACCTGGAAACGAAACAGTGATTGGTTTCGCATAGATACACATTATCTGGAAATTGTGGTTTTTAAATGGTGTCAAATATAAATAATGCGTTCCGCTGTCAAATTTGTGGGCACGCTATGAAAAGGTTGTCCATGAAGTCGCCTAACGTAACATTGAAAGCACACGCATCCTTGTTCGATTTAGTTATCAGCGGTGTGCGCACTGATTCAATCCCATCACCGCCACTGCTGCTCTGTACTTTGTTTTTTTACCAATTCATACATCTTTCGTGCAATTCTCTCCATCATCACGTTACATTTCTTACTCCTTGACCGACGTGCCCAGACCGTGAAGGGACAGGAACTTAGAGATGGCCACAAGGAACCGAGGCTTCTGTCACTGATCGAGCGCTCTGGAGACTACGTGTGAGTATATCGACCTTGGTTTGGGGGATAGTTCACACACAGGATTGAGTTTTAGGCTCGATACGTGTGTTTGTGGATGTCTGTTCGGGACTGAATTCCTTGTAGACATTCTTAATACTATATAGATTAAATCTCCCTGAAGAAACTCTATGTTTTAATCATTTTCGATTTTGCTGAAAGCATGCTGCGTTCCACAGGCAAGCCATCTGTAGGATATTATTTATGGAAACTTCCTTAAATGTTTCTCGTAAACTTGTATGGTATGTATTTGTTACGCAATTAAGTCGTACGCTATACTCACCCAAGGCGAAATAAAACATTAAAATAGTCTTCCTCACCGCGAAGACAATTTCAACATCTTAGGTACTTTGATATTCTTACTGTTTTAATCATTTAACTGTGTTAAGGAAAGCGCCCCTGTTAAAGTACTGAAGCCTGTTAAAGTATACTCTCTTAAAGTGTTTGGAGGAAATCCATGTGAAATATGAGCTCGCACTTTGGTGTGCAGATTTAAGAAAGATTTAATTCGCGGGAGCTCTGGATATTGTAGGTGGCTAAAACAGCATCGTCTGAGGCCTTTCACACATTTGCTTAAAAATGCCATTATGGGCAACCAAGCAGCTAAATCCTATTTTGTAGTACTCAACACATAGTGTTGAGTTCTGATAGTGACACTGCAAAGTTACCAAATTTAAAACAGCATCTGGGCTACACATCTACTTAGTGGCAATACTGAAGACCTGAGAGCTGTATACTGGGAGACTGTGTGTGTGTGACCTGTGCTTTTTTGGGTTGTGGTGTATTGTGGTATTGCCAGTGAGGGTGAGTGTATATGTTTAGACCCAGTATCAGCTAGCGGATTGCCTATTAGCCTGCATTCCAGTGCCATGTCCTCGGACGTAATGCGACTCACATGCCTGCAGCCATCTAACTGCATTAAAACCGCACTCTCCTGAGCCCCTCTGCAGCCTCCACAGTGCACTCCGCAGCTAAATTAGGTCACTGCTGTTAGTGCAGTGTCCCAGGGCAGTGAAAGTGAGCGCCAGCCTCTCCTGTCACAGGTTTAATCCGCCCTCAAAGAGAAGGGACTCCTTTGTTAGTAAAATTGGTTAATGCTAGGCTACAAACACGGGCTTGAAATCCCCAGCGCTGCTTCTCAGTGCAGATTCGTAGTGTGGTTTCAACAGCATGCGTGACACTGTTTCTGTAATGGAGTAATATATCCCCACTGTCTGCCCTCCAGCCAAACCAGTTTTCACATTAATTAAAATGAGGTGATGATTCCATGTTCACAGTCTTCATTAGTATGCAACGTTTTCTGTGTTTGACAACGAGACTGTTATTTGAAGAATTGTCAATATTGGCATGGGTTGCCAGGTCACGTAGTGCAGGCAGAGATCCAGCTCCAGGCCTGATGCAGTACTGGCTAATCTGTAGATTAAATAGGTAGCCTAGCTGGGCCAAGTTGCCAGTTCTTGTCATCATATTTTCTTATGTCCTTATGCCAAGGGTGGCAAACTTATGTCCTGGAGGGCTTCAATGTCTACAGATCTGTGTTTTGTGCAAACAAGATAACTTTATTCAGTCAGTAACATAAATGGATCTCTTATGTACACCAGTGGCTCTACGAGACAGGTTTCTGCTGTATGTTATTACTTGTAGTTATGTGGGACAAGTATGTGCTGTGTACTTGCCTGTGATGTATGGGACAGATATCTGTTCTATGAACGCACCTATAGCCCTTCAGGACAGGTATCTCCTCTATGTACTCAACTGTGGCTCAATGGGACAGGTATTTGCTGTATGTACTCACCTCTGGCTCCCTAGAACAGGTATCTGCTCTATGTACTTACCTGTAAAACTACAAGACAGGTATCTGCCGCACCTGCTGTATGCACTCGCCTCGCCTCTGAGTCCGTACCTGCTGTGGGCGATGTTACTCCTTCACTGTGACTGCTCGATATAATGAGGTGTTTTAAGCTGTTGAGTATCAAGCCAAACAGTGCAGGTAAATGACAGATAAACGTTAACCTACTGCCATGATAAAGACTTTTGCTTTGATCTGTAACTTTATAAGCAGGCTCCACTTCTTCAAACACAATTGGCTTGAAACAATTTGCACCATTGCAAATAAACCAGCAGTTTAAACATCTGTGCGATGTATAGTGGCGTGACCGTCTGTGAGGGGGAATCATTTTAATTACTGTAGGCACTGAGGTTCCTCTTTTCCTCTTCTCCCATTATTTCCACCGTAAGTGCCTCCCATTCACTCCCTTAAGCTCCCTTAAGCCTGTTGCCTTACTCTCTCCTCTCTTGTGTGTAAAACACTGAGCTATTACAAGAGGGCTTTAATGTACTAAGGACACAGAGATCATGTATGGTGTTTAAGGTCAGATCATATGCACTCCATACATAAGCATATCATTTGACCAGCTTTTGTAATCAATGCATCTGAATGCAGAATAATGAAAGTTTCATTTGTTTGCAGCCATTTTGTGGAATGTGTCTTTACTTTTGGCTAACTCTAATGCATAGAATGCATTCATGCAAGCTCTAAGGAAGCATGGTGAGTGTGCACAGCACTTACAATACTCCTATTTGCGTTTTGTATCAGTGTGATACCCAGTGATGTAAAACAGCAAACAGTCCCTTACACAGTGATGAGAGTGCAAAGTCATCAATTATGGACACAATAATTGGAAAATGCTCTGTCACATGATCTGAACATAAACATAGGTCTGCAATTTACTGTCTCACCGGAACACATTAACTCTGGGGTAAATTTAATCTACTATGGAGCTGAAAGGAAATATGGATTTGGTCCACAAAGTGTAATGCAGCCGGCCCTCCGTGCTCTAAACTGTGCCCTGAGGCTTTCTCTGTGCTCTACATTGTGCTCTAAGAACCTTTGTGCTGTAAACTGTGCTCTAAGGCCCTCTGTGCTCTAAGCTGTGCTCTAAGGCCCTCTCTGCTGTAAACTGTACTCTAAGGCCCTCTGTGCTCTAAGCTGTGCTCTAAGGCCCTCTCTGCTCTAAACTGTGCTCTAAGGCCCTCTGTGCTCTAAGCTGTGCTCTAAGGCCCTCTCTGCTCTAAACTGTGCTCTAAGGCCCTCTGTGCTCTAAGCTGTGCTCTAAGGCCCTCTGTGCTGTAAACTGTGCTCTAAGGCCCTCTGTGCTGTAAACTGTGCTCTAAGGCCCTCTGTGCTCTAAGCTGTGCTCTAAGGCCCTCTCTGCTGTAAACTGTGCTCTAAGGCCCTCTGTGCTCTAAGCTGTGCTCTAAGGCCCTCTCTGTGCTCTAAGCTGTGCTCTAAGGCCCTCTGTGCTCTAAGCTGTGCTCTAAGGCCCTCTGTGCTGTAAACTGTGCTCTAAGGCCCTCTGTGCTCTAAGCTGTGCTCTAAGGCCCTCTGTGCTCTAAGCTGTGCTCTAAGGCCCTCTGTGCTCTAAGCTGTGCTCTAAGGCCCTCTGTGCTCTAAGCTGTGCTCTAAGGCCCTTTCTGCTCTAAACCCAGTGGGACTGAATGGCCCAGTCTTGTCGTCCAGTGTTCATACGTTATAATTTTGCAAGAATCAATCACATCCTGCAGTCTTTCAAATATTGGCCAGTGCCATTATCTTAACACAGGCACGTTTACAGTGTATTTATACAAATTGCATCACAGAAAAAGCGCTCAAAACGGGTGGTGTAAAAATTAATTTATTTGTGTGTAGATAAGAACATGGGTGATTTCTTGTCTTTTGGCGTCTGTGCTCCAGTGTATTAAAGTGTTGTATCTTTAAGAAGAGGAACATGTTACTGGTATGTATGGGCACTTTATGTATTATCCTGGATCTCATTTCACAGGCTGGGTGTCTTAGCCAATCCTGATGCCGTGGTAACCAGTCCAGTGCCTCAGCTGTCCATTCCCATCAACAGTCATTTCCACCTGGTGAGAGGTGAGTTCCAGGAATTTTACATTCCTGTCCAAAACCATAGATAATCATATGGGGGTCATTTTTTAGCCAGGAGGTCGACTGGTAAATACTCACAGGCCTGAAAACAAATAAACGTGTATCCAAGAACAACTGGTGTGTGTGTGTGTGGCAGGGCTACAGATCTACAGCACCTGTCTGTTTTCTCAAAAAGGCCTTTTCTTTTTCAGAGGCCGAAGAGGCTCTTCTCATCGACTTCCCCATTAACTGTGAGTAACGGGAATGCCTTCCTCAAGTTTATCAAATGTTTATTTCCCACTTACTGTGAGAAACGGGAATGCCCTTCTCATTAACTGTGAGTAACAGGAAGGCCTTTCTCAAGTTTATCAGATGTGTATTGGAGTGGCACGGCATCAGTTGTTTGAATTTTCTGAAATACGGTGATAGCACTGCTGTTAATGGCTTCCAGTATAATTCATCTGTACTTTTAGAAAAGTACTATAAATGCAGATTATCTTTGTGTCACGCAGATGTAAGAGCTACACAAACGAGTCCTTCATTTTGTATTAAGCACTGATACTAGCAGGTTGTAGTTTCTTCCAGTTGTCAGTATTGTGTTGTAGTAAAAACAGTTGTGCAATCTGCAACCCTGTGCATGATGGGAAATTGAGGCAGAGAGTAGGAATGCTAAATGGGCGTAGTTTATTACAGCTGAAATTAGTCTCGTAAAAATATAAAGGGCCTAAGCTAACACAACATGGGGCTCATTTTCATTTGGAGTTCGCCAGAGAGCGGACACGTGATGTTCTGATGTAAGTGCAGGTGAAACATGAGAAATGGGAGAGAGATCGTTGTCCCTCGGGTGAGATTGTGTACCGAGTCTGGAAACCCGCTAAATTGTGAGCAAAGGAATGACTTTTATGTCTATTTCATGGGTTACTGTCAGTTTTACTAGTGTTTGGAAAAGGCAAAGCAAATCCATTTTATCACTTTGCAAGAGATAAAGAGAGTCAATAAACAGTACTGTGAAGTATTTTAGGTACAGAACGAAGATAAAATCAGAGAACTGTTTAGACGGAGCAGTTAATCCATGTTCACTCACTGCCGGGTATGCAGCTGTATCCCTGTGTATACATTTTAATGTACATATGAGACTGAAGACTACAAGTAACTGAGAAGGAGGAAGTTGGTTATTGTGGGTTAGTGCTTCGGCTAACTTTGCTGAAGCTCTTGGCTCTTTGTTTAAGTGCAGTCAGAAGCAGGTCAGCTTGCCTTAGTATTCAGGAGGTGATACTCTACATGTGTTTGCTTATCAGTGCTTTTGAATGTTACAATAGGCTTGTGTGTTTGGTGTTTTGTTGTACATGGTTGTATGTGCATCTAATTTTTATAAATGTGTGTGCATATTAAGGTGTGTGTGAAGACATACACATAGTTATGTGTGTGTGTATGTATGTGTGTGCATATAAGGTTATGAATGCATGTACATTTTTGTGTGTGTGTGGGTGGGTGGTTGTATGTGTGTGTGATCTTATGTATGTATTGTGAGAATTTGTATCTGGGTGTGTTACAATGTGTGTGTGTGCGTGTGTGTGTGTGTTTAAGGTGTGTTTATAGCGTGTGTCTTTGCGCTCTCCAGCGCCCCTGCGTGTGCGGGTACAGGGCGAGCGTGCTCCGGAGCTGTTGCTGGAGCTGGTGGATGACGAGCGGAGTCAGGCGTTCTTCGCTCAGGTGAAGAAGGCCAAACACCAAGGTGAGATCGGTCATCCCAAACACCACAATTACAGCAATTAGTAATTCCAAATGAAAAGGTGATCACAGTCAAAGAGCTGCGCATGGCCAGCTGGGAAAGGTCAGTGCTTACTACTGCTGTGTGTAACTGTGCTGCTGCTGTGTGGGGCTGTGCTGCTGTGTTTGGGGCTATGCTGTTTGGGGCTGTGCTGCTGCATGGGACTGTGCTGTGGGGCTGTGCTGCTGCTGCGTGGGGCAGTGCTGTGGGGCTGTGCTGCTGCTGCTGCGTGGGGTTGTGCTGTGGGGGTGTACTGCTGCTGTGCAGCGCTGTGCTGCTGTGTTTGGGGCTATGCTGTTTGGGGCTGTGCTGCTGCTGCATGGGGCTGTGCTGCTGCGTGGGACTGTGCTGTGGGGCTGTGTTGCTGCTACTGTGTGGGACTGTGCTGTGGGGCTGTGCTGCTGCTGTGTTGTGGGGGTGTGCTGCTGTGTGTGACAGTACCGTTGCTGTGTGGGGCTGTTCTGCTGTGTTTGGGGCTGTGCTGTGGGGCTGTGCTGCTGCGTGGGACTGTGCTGTGGGGCTGTGCTGCTGCTGCTGCGTGGGGCTGTGCTGTGGGGCTGTGCGTTGTGGGGGTGTGCTGCTGTGTGTGACAGTACCGTTGCTGTGTGGCGCTGTTCTGCTGTGTTTGGATCTGTGCTGTGGGGCTGTGCTGCTGTGTGTAGGGCTGTACTGCTGACTTTGGCACTGAGGCCCTCTGAAGCCCTTTTGTCTGCTTACCAAGAGCTCAGCAGCTCTCTGGAATCACTTTAATCTCTGATCATGCATTATGGAGATATGCAAATACTTTTTGGGGAAGAGAGATCATTTCCTCACTGTTGATTGGAGCAAGGGTACCTGGAACTTCTCGTACACTTTCAGTTATTGTGCTAAAGCTATGAGCAGTCTGGGGCATTGGGTCTGGAGAAATCTCCTTATTACATGAGCAGAAATTAAATTGGTACAATGGTACCAATTTCATGGGTTGTTCTGCTCTTGGTATGTAGACAGAAGGGCTCCTCCCATTTCCCTTTTCATGGAGTTACTGAGTCACTGTTGCTTATGTCATTATTATCACTGTGACGATCTTACTACTAAACTATCAGCCTTCCCAGAAAGCACAAGTACAGTTATAAGAGTCATCAAAAACTTCAGAATAATTCGATTTTTTTTGGTGTTGTTTTTTGTTGCTTTGACATCCAGAGTTGGAAAATTACAGTGCTCCACAAGAAATGGTCTGTGACATAAGTAAAATAATTTGCAACCTGATTAAGAAACAGCCTTGGTTTAGATTGGGACAATTGACTGTTGTTCAGTTCCAAATTTAAAACTGAGAAAGAGAAAGAGGTGATCAGCTGATGAAGACGTTGGTGACTGCAATTTTTCCTTTTTCCTTTTAGGAGTCATTCATTTGATGGTTTGCCTGCGTCTGTGGAGATTCTCACTGCTGTTTGCGTAACGTTGTCAGGACAGTCATGGGGATTTGGTCTCAAAGGGACCACTGTTTTGGTCCTCTGTCATGAGGCCGTGTCCCTTTGATGACAAAGGAGGAAAAAATCCTTTCATATTTTCAGGATTCTAAAAATTCTGTCAAACTTAAGGCCATGTTTTCATGGCAGTACAGTGCAAGCAGTAGTTTTACCACTGTCTTCAAATACTCGTACCATATAATTTGAAACATGTATTGCTGAAATTTGGAAAATAACAGTCACACAGATGTGTGCTACATAACACACCCTCGGTTTTTATTCCCGCCAATGTGGAAGTATTACGCAAATCACAAACGTAAAATCACAGAGATAAATAATTTCAAAGGTGGGGTGCAAATATTAGGAGAATGTGGTAATGATAATGCGTGCACTGGCTGGCATCCTTCCCCCATGCTGCAGGTTTAAACCAGTCTTTCCTGTTCTAGTTCAGGTTCTGCCAATGTCAGGCCTGTAGAATGCCCCTGGCTAATCCGGCTCATGACTTAAAGAAAGGGCCATAGCTGTGAGGTCACAAAGAGTATACACTGCTACAGTCAGTTGTGTTCTGTCACTGAGACACTTTTCTTAGCCACCGCCCATGTGACTCCCTGGCCACTCTGTTGTTCTTTCCGGAACTTTCTTGGCTTTTATGAAGGTGCATTGTTTCCTTTGAGCGGAGGAAGTCATTCTCCCTGGCCTGCCCGAGGGTGGTGATGTAAGCAGTCTGGGGCGGGGTTATGACTGCGGTGCTTTTTTAGGGAATCCGTGTCACAGACGCTGGCGGGTAAATGGTTGCATCATGTGGTCGCTATGCTATGCGCATCAGTGAGAGAGCTACAGTGGGATTTCCATTAGTCTCTCATCATAATTACATTTATGTAATGGCTGGAGAGCCAGGGCTGTGGTCCTGCTGGATCATTGCCTCCATTACCCCTTTCAGCTGCACTCACTGGGCCTTATTGCTATTAAATTACATTAAGGAGATGTAGGCATGGAAAACGCATGGGCGGAATAGGTGCTGCAGAAGGAGACAGTGGCAGGGTGGGAGATGGTAGGTAAATGGGCTTGATGCAGTGCTGGATACTCTGTAGACTGTAGGTAAATGGGCTTGATGCAGTGCTGGATACTCTGGGCTTGATGCAGACTGTAGGTAAAATGGGCTTGATGCAGTGCTGGATACTTTGTGGACTGATGCAGTGCTGGATACTTTGTGGACTGTAGGTAAATGAAAGACTGAATGACCTGTTCTTATCACTCCGTATACTTATGTTCTTTTGCAAATTTCTGTGTGACTTACAGCAGGATACTCCTCACAGCAGCAGGTGGAGAATGTGTAGCTCCGTGTGGCAGATCAGAGGGCTGGTTAAATAAGGCATCCAGCGTCATGGGCGTTTCCTTGCTGAGTGACTCATTCAGTCCCGCTGTATCAGTCATAGCTTTTTTTGTGTGTTTCAGCTGTGTCCAAAAACCTGCCACCCAGAAAGATGGTCCCTCTCGTGCCAGCGCCTCACGTGAGGCCACTTCCTGTTGCCTCCCCGCGGGTCACCCAAACAGCTAGCACCGTCGTCCCCGCGCCCAAACCCTCCTCGGCTGCCCCGTCCCTGAACTCTGGCAGTGGGACGGTCCCGTTTACCTCTGGTGTCGCAGGTGACCACCAACACATGGCTGCTCTCCTCAACCTCCTGCTGCTCCTTTTTACTCATGAGGTCTTTGACTTTCGTTTGACGCATTGTATGTGAACAAGCGGAAGTTCAGATCCCCCAGCCAAATGACTACACTGTACAAATGGCAGGAAATGGAGTGAGGAGCCACAGAGTAATATGAGCACAGCATAAAAGCACAGAATGACTACATCAGCAACTACGCCTGGGTCAGGCACTGTATTTCAGATTCTTTAACCCAGGATTCCTGCAGATTACTGACCATTTTAAAGGAAATATTTACTTTCACCAATATCCAGAATGGAATTCTTTTATCTGTGGCATCCAAAGAGTTAGTGTGTTTTGGTAGGGGTGTTTTTGTAGAGCTGTATTGAGTGAAAACTGAATACACCAAAATATTTAAAATACATATTAGATGTAGGTGTGATGTACAGGAGATAGGCCTAGTCCTCAGAGCAGTTTGTACCACTCTAAATGAACAGCAGTGGATGTGAGCTGGAGTAAACTGGTTTTAACTGGTTTTAGCTGCCCTGTGTTTGCCTGCGTCAGATGTGCAGGACCCGGCTCTGTCCTTGGCGCTGGACTTCGGCTTCGAGGACCATTTCAGCCACGCCCTGAAGGTGGAGGAGAGGAAGAACCAGCAGAACCGCATGGGCGCTCCTCGCCAGTCGCCCTCGGTAACAGCGGTAACCATGGCGCCACCCCTACCTCCACGGAAAAGTTCCTACACGCCCTCCTGCCCCCCTGCACCCGCACTGCCCCCCAGGACCAGAGCCCCATCCCTACCAGGCCGGGAGGGGACCCTCATCACCCCCACCAACAAAGAGTGAGTGGCCTGCTCATGCAGTAGTCATGACACACGTTCTCCCCCCGAAGCCTGGCATTGTGTTTCTGTCATAGGCTGCTGGCTGGGGTGTGCTCGCATTTCTAAGGGTGGAGCTGATTGGCCCAGAAAAGTTTGTCAGGAGAAACCACCAGAGAAATTCTCAAGCTCTCAATAGCCATTTGCGCTGCACATGAGATTGTGACTTCTCACAAATACAGCTGAACTTGTCATAAAGATTATGCCTGCCAGTTGCATTGTAGTATGCTACTGTGGACACTAGATTTTTAAGCCCATAGTCCTGACCTTGATAAGTCAGTCCGATGATAAAGTAATGGATGAGGTTTGGATGTGGGCAGAGCATCCTCGACCAACTGTCCTACTCTGAGAAGCTTTATGAATGGAAACCAGTGTTTCAGTGGAACTGAATCCTAACCCAGGGAATATAATACAGTAATGGGTTTACTGTTAGCTGCACTGGTTTCCTGTGGTTTTAAGTCTCATGTAAAAATAGTATTCTGACATAATATTTTTAGCCTTAGGTTTTTCCTTGTGGAAGTGCAATTTATAGACTGACTCGTGGTCAGACAGCACCAGTGGCACAATGACTGGCTATTTTAAGTGCTGTTTGTGTGTGTTGGTCATATTCACATTTGACCCTTGTGAGAGGAACCAAGCCACTGTTTTTTTTCTTTTTTTATGAAGCTTCTCCCCACTGCCCCTGGCTTACTGGACACACTACTGGAGACTGTTTTTATAAATATGTAAAGTAGTCTTTTTGTTGTGTTTTACTTTTTACTGTCTGACTTCCAGTTAGAGATTAGATATCTGTCATTGTCTATGTATCTGAGCAGTATTTTAGTGCACCAGAGGTTGAATTCTGAGTTGATATGTTCTTTCTTGTCAAGAATGGACCAGTGGACCTTAAAAAGGCCGGTTTACATATGTTTGGTAATCCTATTCTTGCCCCAGTATTTGCCTGTGGCCCTGAAAAGTGACCCAGTCAGGTGAGACCTGTGCTCCGATGGACTGAAAGCCCTTGGTGTCTTGCATAATGCATCAGTCACATGGTGATGATGTAATAACCTCCCAGGCACATAGTGATGATGTAATGACCTTAATGACCTCCCAGGTTCCTAGTGTACCAATCTCCTCATCAGATAGTAATGATGCAGTGAGCAAAGTCATAAATATGAAGGTTTGAACAGCAAGGTAACAAAATGCAGAAGTGCGTTTTGCATTGAGTTGAAAAACTCTGAACATAAAAAGGTAAAGATGGGACCATACACAAGGTAACATCAATGCCCAATGCAGTTACATCAAAAGTTTTTATATTGTGAATTTGATGCTAATATTGACAAAATTTCATTCATGTTGTCCGATCATCTGTTGCATTTTCTCAATGTTTTCTGATCATCTGTTGCATTTTCTCAATGTTTTGCATTCTGTTATGTGACTATTGAAACCATCATATTTTATACCTTGACAGATGTATAGTGATGATTTAATGACCTCACAGATGCATAATGATGATGTGACAGCCTCAAAGATGCATTGTGATGATGTATGTAATGACCTCACAGATACATAGTGATGATGTAGATGATGTATGTAATGACACATAGTGATGATGTATGTAATGAGCTCACAGACGCATAGTGATGATGTCATGACCCCCCAGACGCAGGGCTTCAGCTGAGCGCTTCAGCAATGTGAGGCAGACCATGTTCCCGCCTCCATCCAGCCAGCGGGAGGGCCTCATTAAGCATAGCCTGGCCAAAAAGGAGAAGGAGTATGTGGACATACACAGCTTCCGGTGAGCTCCTGCACCTACAACTGCTGTGCGGAAGTGTGTGTTCTGCCTGACTTTTGTGTGTGAATGAGTATGTGCTTAAATGTGTGTGTGTGTGTGTGTGTGTTTATGTGAGTCTCTGTGTGTATATGTGTATTGATTTGTTTGTCTGACTTGAAGTCTGTGTATTGAGCTGGCTGTCTTTGTGTCTTTTGATGTGTGTGTATACCTGTGTGTGTATATATCTATACCTGTGTGTGTGCATGTGTGTGTGTGTACATCTGTGTCTGCGTGTGTGTCTGTGTTTGTGTGAGCGTGTGAGTGCGTGTGTGTGTACCTATGTGTGTGTGAGTATAGCTGTGTGTGTGTGTGAGTGTTTGTGTGTGTGAGTGTAACAGTCTCTGCTGTGCCTGCAGGTTTTTCACAGGGACATGGAACGTTAATGGACAGTCCCCAGAGAGCAGTCTGAAACCCTGGCTGTGCTGTGACCCTCAACCTCCGGATGTCTATGCTTTGGGGTCAGTGTAAGGTCAGAGTGTTTGAGAGGGCTTGAAGCACAGCTGGTGCTGTGCACCCTGAAATCTCAGCAAGAACATACAGCCATTTTATTATGATTATAAAGAAAATTGTACTCATCAATCGGAAGCCCTGTCTTCCTGGAAATGGTTCCTTTAGATATAATGTGGATGTAATGAGATTAGAGATTTTATTAAAGCTAATTCTGTGAGCTCTAAACAAGAGATGCAGGCTCAAGGCAAGGTTTTGTTGAAAGAGAAGAAGACAAGAAGTGAGGCCTTTTCTGTTACATTGTGTGCTGCCCTGCGCTGTCAGATGTACAGCATTGTTGAGCCTGATGTGTGTGTGTGTCCTCTTGGGCTCTCCAGGTTCCAGGAGCTGGACCTTAGCACAGAGGCCTTTCTTTTACCTGGACTCTTCCAAAGAGCAGCTTTGGGTGGAGGCTGTGGAGAGGAGCCTGCATCCTAAAGCCAAGTATAACCATGTGAGTGAAGGGCTCGGCGCCAGCTGCCGTAAGCTAAACCGCACCGCCCCAGCGCTCAGTTACACTGCATGTCAGTCCTTAGGGTCAAAAGCTCTGGCTGTGGTCTCAGAACTGAAATAAGGGCCTTGTGATAAGTCTGTGTGTGTGTGTGTGTGTGTGTGTTAAATTAGATTGGAGGTGCTTTTTGTCTGTGAAATCAATTTCAAGCTCCAGTTGTGAATACAGATAACATTATATTTTAGTTATAAGTTATTTTTGCCGCTCAGAGAGCATGACCTGTGTGTTCTGTAGCACACACAACTGATTATGGCTTCGTTCTATATGGTACAGAAACACATGATCACTCATATATATCCCATAATATGCGCACCTGGAGTCTGACTCTGGAATGTTAATTAGTTGATGGGCTAAATCAGGTATTGTCATGTTTAGCCGCAAAGCTTGCATACGCACAGCTGTGCGCATGCACACACACACACACACACACACACACACACACAGCTGCACTCATGCACCTGCACACACTCACACACATCCGCGCTCATACACCTGTGCTCACACACCTGCGCACATTGGCATGGAACCTGTCCCTGATGAATGTGATGCCATTGGCTCCCCTTGCTTCACTCCTGCAGGTTCGCACCATTCGGCTGGTGGGAATGATGCTGGTGGTGTTTGTCAACAGTGAGCACAGGAACCACATAAGAGAGGTGGCGGTGGGGACCGTGGGCACTGGTGTCTTGGGTAAAATGGTACGGCTGAGACTGAGCTCACAGTGAGGAAGTGTCATGACCTTTTGACTCACTGATGCCTTCATTGTGCTTTTCTTCATACTACTCTGTTAATAAATTCTGTTAATGAAATTGATTTTTCTGCTTGCCCTTTCATTCCTCTCTCTCTCTGGACATGGTCTGCAGCGTTGACTGAAGCATACCAAAACACCATGTTTTTTGACAATGATAGAGTAGTAACAGTGATAGAACAGCAGGGGTGTCAGAGTAGTTTAGTTTTTGGAGTTACTCCCAGTGATCAAAGTTTAAGACCACAAATAGCTTCGCCATGTGTCTGTGCTATGTGTTTATCTAGACTAGTTTTTAAAAACCGTCTTGTAAAAAATGTGGTAATTAACATTATACATGACTTCATTGAGGAAAAATAAACAATAAACAATCTGTGTCTCCAGGGGAACAAGGGCGGTGTGGGGGTGCGGTTTGTGTTCCACAACACCAGCTTCTGCATCGTCAACTCCCACCTGGCGGCGCACGTGGAACACTTTGAACGCCGTAACCAGGACTACAAGGACATCTGCGCCCGCATGAGCTTCCACCTGCTGGACTACCCCCCCCTCAGCATCGTCAAGCACGAGTGAGTGAGCCGCCCAGTGCGGGGGCGGCCCTCTCTCGCAGGCTGTTTCCTCTGGCAACCATCACTGAGCACATCTACATATGTGCAAAATCAATGAGTAACTATAATGATAGACTGAAAAGATATGAATCACAGGTTTTATGTTAGATTACCGTAAGTCTGGACGGATCTAGATACTGTATGTGTTAGTTTACTGTGAGATCGGACAAATCAGGTACTGCACGTGTTATTGTACTGTAAGATTGGACAGATCTAGGGTTGTGGTGTTAGTTTAGTGAAGGGTTGGACAGAGCTAGGGTTGTGGTGTTAGTTTAGTGAAGGGTTGGACAGATCTAGGTACTGTATGTGTTAGTTTACCATGAGATTGAACAGATCTGGGGGCTTTGGTGTTCGGTAAGTACGGCTGGTCTGTATACAGCCATTTCTCACAGGGATGTTCTCCATTTTCATTCATTTGTGATATTTTAAAAATGGAATTATTCTTAAATAACTCCAGAATGTGTGTGACCCTGAGGGTAATTAAGCCCTGCAATGAAATGAAGACCAGTGACCCAGCAGCCACCAGAACCTGAGTGTCTGACCACTGACCCACAGTGCCGCCTCGAGTGTGTATTTATATGAAATACTTTCCCTCATGTTGGAAAAATAAAAAAACACCACAGATTCTGGATTTCAATTTCAGAAAAACAGCTTACCATATCAATGTACATCTCATATATACATCTCATATGGCGATTAAAGATGTTCTGGATATTGGTGAAAGTAAATATTTCCTTTAAAATGGTCAGTGAGCTGCAGGAATCCTGGGTTAAAGAATCTGAAATACAGCGCCTGACCCAGGCGTAGTTGCTGATGTAGTCATTCTGTGTTTTTATGCAGTGCTTATATTACTCTGGGGTTCCTCACTACATTTCCTGCCATTTGTACAGTGTAGTCATTTGGCTGGGGGATCTGAACTACCGCTTGTTCATGTACGACGCGTCTGAAGTGAAATACCTCATCTCCAAAAATGAGCTGAAGAGGCTTCAGGAATGTGACCAGGTAAGAGAGACCAGTTAAATCTCCTTTCACACCCCGGTGAGCTTTCAGAGTCCTTCAGTCTTATGTTAACGTGGCTGGTTTCCTTTAGTGTCATAGCTCAAGGGAACAGCACATACTCAATACAAAACCCGCAAGGTAATCATAATTCATAAACCACAGTCCTCATGATAGTACAGTAAGTACATGGGAAACTTTTACTTCCTCTTTTTTAGGTTGGTTATGATGTTAAGTAACAACAGGAGAAATTCCACAGTAGAGTAATTCCTCTATTTATATATGGTTGTATGTGTCTCTAAGTGTATATTTTGTTTCCATTTCGAGCTCAATGTCCAAAGACAGACTCATCAAGCCTTCACTGACTTCATGGAAGGAGAGATCGGTTTCATCCCCACGTACAAGTATGACCCCAAAACGGACCGCTGGGACTCCAGGTGAAGTACCTGTGCCTCGCCTCTCTCTGAGTGGTACCTGTGTACCTGTGCCTCGTCTCTCTCTGGGTGTCACCTGCATACCTGTGCCTCGCCTCTCCCTGACCTGTGTTACCTCTGTACCTGTGTTTTGCTTCTCTCTGAGTGTTACCTGTGTACCTGTGCCTCACTTCTCTCTGAGTGTCACCTGTGTACCTGTGTTTTGCTTCTCTCTGAGTGTTACCTGTGTACCTGTGCCTCACTTCTCTCTGAGTGTTACCTGTGTACCTGTGCCTCACCTCTCTGAGTGTTACCTGTGTACCTGTGCCTCACCTCTCTCTGACTGTTACCTGTGTACCTGTGCCTCACCTCTCTGAGTGTTACCTGTGTACCTGTGCCTCACCTCTCTCTGACTGTTACCTGTGTACCTGTGCCTCACCTCTCTCTGACTGTTACCTGTGTACCTGTGCCTCACCTCTCTGAGTGTTACCTGTGTTCCTGTGCCTCGCCTTTTCTGTGTTGTGACCCTGCAGCCTTATGTGTGAGATTGCATAGTGAAATATTCATGGACAGAAATGGACAGGAGCCAGAGTCCAAAAGCAGGTGGATTTGCTCTTATGCCAGGTTTGGCTGTTCTCACATCTGCAGTCATTGAATCATTTTGGTTGCTAAGCTACATCTCATTTGTCTCCCTCAGATTCTTTTGTTTAACCAGATACTCCACTCCTGCATTTCTTTTGACCTGACTTTTAACTACAAGTTGGTCCCAGTTGGTAACAATGGCTTCCAATACGAACTTGCTCTTGGCCACTCCACTTCATAAATCTCTATTCTGTATGAAATTCTAATCCAGGGCCTCCCATTTTAAAGGCACCCTTTGGTCAAAATGTTCTCCTTTAAAACATGATCTCTGGTTAATCGCCAGACACTTAAATCGTTAATGTGTCATTAGTTTTTTTCATCAAAATCCTGCACTAACTTTTTACCCCAAAATGTCCTGCTAGATGTAGTGTAACTTGTAAGTAACACATGTGGATGAAATTGTTTGTTGTATGAACAAGTTCCAATACAGTGAAGGAGAATGAGTTTTTGTAAAATGTGTTTCAAAATAAGGTCTTATTTGGCAGTTGATTTTTTTGCCAGGGTTAGCCATGGGTTGTTAATTCTCAGAGCATGAATTATGTCTATGTTTTTCTGTCATTCACACTAATTAGTGAGTATTGCATTCAGCACTATGACGAGTTTCACAACCACACAATATTCCTGTGGGATGAAAGGAGAGGACTTAAAAGTTCATCTGAGCTAAAGTTTGAAACTAAGCACTTGTTTGACTCAGAAAATAGACTCACCGAATGATCAGCTGTAGTTTTTTGATAAGCTAACACATTATCCCAGTACTGTATTATCTAACGCAATATCTAGCAGTCACCAATACAGGCAGTTGTATTTGAACTGCTCTCCAGTTCATTGTCTCAGCTCTGTTTACCAGGCAATGTGTGTCCCATGATGCATCACCTAGCAACCAGCCAGGATCTGCTCTAGCCTAAGCTTCATGACCACACTGAATTAAGAGGAGGAGAATCCCTTAGCCCTGCCCTTTGTTGATTGGCTCTTTGAAATAGTGACATCATTGTTTTGGACAGGGAGTCAGGGAGAGGGGGGTGGCAATGGTTTCTAAAGCTGAATGCATAACCTTGAACAGCTCACTTTCTGAAAACATTGAAAGGTGTTATGGTAGAAATGGTATTTGCACAATCTAACAAATGACAAAAATGATTATTTTGACTGGAGGTGGTCTTTAAGAACATGAAGTTGAGTATCTGGTCAGTTTATCGTATCTTTGGTCCCACGTAACACAGTGTAGGGTTGCATTGTCATTTTGTGTTCCAAACCCATAGGAGACAAACTGAGCTCATATCCTGCATTCAGATAGATCCTGGGGCTTTATTTACCACCATTTCTGCTGTCTTAAGAACACCCAGTAACAGTGGCCTCATGTTTAATTACAAATTCAATATAAACTTTTGCATTTTTACTTTACCTGTTCATTCCCGCACAGTTTTTCATTGTGGTCTGGTGAACTACATTACATCAACTTACAGTCATTTAGCTGACGCTTTTATGTCAAGCGACTTACAGTTGTTTATTAATTTGATTATGGGTACCACAGGTGCTCCCTTGACTGTGAAACCCTTGAGATACCGTCCCAGCTCCTGACTGTTACCCTGCAGTGCCACCCCTCAAAGTCGATAAACTCATATCTGTAAATGGCTACAAATGACAGGTTGCTGTGCCTGATAGCTGCACCTGTTCCTCTATTGGCACGCTCTGCTCTCTGTGTCCTGGGATGCATGTGTTGTGTACTGTCCTGTAAAGCTGTGACCCCTCCCTCACCCACAGCCCAAATTCACCAAAGGGCAGGGTTCTGGGGGAAGAGGTTGCCATTTTGAGTCGTTGGCTGCCATTTTGAGTTGTGGAGGTGTCTCTGTGCAGTGGGAAGTGCCGGGTCCCGGCCTGGTGTGACCGGATCCTGTGGAGGGGCAGTGGGGTAAAGCAGCTGCACTACCGCAGCCACATGGAGCTGAAGACCAGCGACCACAAGCCCGTCAGCGCCCTCTTCAGCATCGGGGTGAGACAGGGAGAGTTTGGCCTATCGTTGGCTGGGGGTGGGTCTTTGTCCTGACGTTCGCCAGGGGTGTAGTTTTATTCTGCAGTTCGCTGGGGATGTAGTTTTATTCTGCAGTTCGCTGGGGGTGTGGCTTTGTTCTGCAGTTTGCTGTGGGTGTGGCTTTGTTCTGCAGTTTGCTGGGGGCGGGGTCTTGACTAGCTCATCTCTGTGTGACAGGTGAAAGTTGTGAACGAGCAGCGGCACATGAGGGTCTTCGAGGAGATCGTGCGCACGATGGACAGAATGGAAAACGAGTTCCTGCCGTCCCTGTCACTGAGTCGACGGGAGGTGAGTTGAGAGAGGGAGAGAGGGAGAAGACAGGCCAAAGCAGTGGCTCCCAAATCTCAGTGTCGGCACCTGCCGTTTGTTTTAGCCCAACTCAAGAGCCCCTGATTCAGCTACTCTACTGATGACGGCCTTCAGCAAAGATGAGCTGGATCAGCTGTTTCAGTGCTGGGATGAAACGTTAGCCTGCGTCCACACCCCCTCGGGCAAGACTGGTCACCCTCTGAGGTCATAATGACCGTCGCTGGACATGCAGGGCCCATGTGTCCATGCAATGGTTACGCTGAACCTGGTTAGCCAGCTGCAGGGAGGACAGTAGGAATGCACACGCACAAGTTTTAGTCATTACCTGTCTACTGGCATTGGTCGTGGTTTCGTTTTCAGTCCACATAGTCCACATATATGAAGTGAGTTCTGCTTCCCTCTGAGATTTCCCTCTTCCTCAGGTGACAGGTCATTTTCAGGGTGGATGAGAGGCTGCTGTGTCTGTAAAGAGGATTGTGTGTTTGTGTATTCATGCTGTATATTTTGAAACTGCAGGGCATTGCATGCCAAGTTATATGGGTGCGTGCATTTTTGTAGGTGTGCGTGCATGTGTGTGTGTGTGTGTGTGTGTGTGTGTGTGTGTGTGTGTGTGTGTGGCATGCATGCACCAATGTGAAACTTTAGCCCCAGTGTCTCTGTGTGCACGTGGCTTTAGCCCCAGTGTTTCTGTGTGCACATGGCTTTAGCTCCAGTGTCTCTGTGTGCACATGGCTTTAGCTCCAGTGTCTCTGTGTGCACATGGCTTTAGCTCCAGTGTTTCTGTGTGCACATGGCTTTAGCTCCAGTGTTTCTGTGTGCACATGGCTTTAGCTCCAGTGTTTCTGTGTGCACATGGCTTTAGCCCCAGTGTTTCTGTGTGCACGTGGCTTTAGCCCCAGTGTCTCTGTGTGCACATGGCTTTAGCTCCAGTGTTTCTGTGTGCACATGGCTTTAGCTCCAGTGTTTCTGTGTGCACATGGCTTTAGCTCCAGTGTTTCTGTGTGCACATGGCTTTAGCCCCAGTGTCTCTGTGTGCACATGGCTTTAGCTCCAGTGTTTCTGTGTGCACATGGCTTTAGCCCCAGTGTCTCTGTGTGCACGTGGCTTTAGCCCCAGTGTCTCTGTGTGCACGTGGCTTTAGCCCCAGTGTTTCTGTGTGCACATAGCTTTAGCTCCAGTGTTTCTGTGTGCACATAGCTTTAGCTCCAGTGTTTCTGTGTGCACATGGCTTTAGCCCCAGTGTTTCTGTGTGCACGTGGCTTTAGCCCCAGTGTCTCTGTGTGCACGTGGCTTTAGCTCCAGTGTTTCTGTGTGCACGTGGCTTTAGCCCCAGTGTCTCTGTGTGCACGTGGCTTTAGCTCCAGTGTTTCTGTGTGCACATGGCTTTAGCCCCAGTGTTTCTGTGTGCACATAGCTTTAGCTCCAGTGTTTCTGTGTGCACGTGGCTTTAGCTCCAGTGTCTCTGTGTGCACATGGCTTTAGCCCCAGTGTTTCTGTGTGCACATGGCTTTAGCTCCAGTGTTTCTATGTGCACATGGCTTTAGCTCCAGTGTTTCTGTGTGCACATGGCTTTAGCTCCAGTGTTTCTGTGTGCACATGGCTTTAGCTCCAGTGTTTCTGTGTGCACATGGCTTTAGCCCCAGTGTCTCTGTGTGCACATGACTTTAGCCCCAGTGTTTCTGTGTGCACATGGCTTTAGCTCCAGTGTTTCTGTGTGCACATGGCTTTAGCCCCAGTGTCTCTGTGTGCACATGACTTTAGCCCCAGTGTTTCTGTGTGCACATGGCTTTAGCTCCAGTGTTTCTGTGTGCACATGGCTTTAGCCCCAGTGTCTCTGTGTGCACAGCTCTCCCTCACCCCAGCATCTCTATGTGCTTTCTCCTGCAGTTCCACTTTGAGAATGTGAAGTTCTGCCAGCTGCAGAGAGAACGCTTCCTGATGACGAACGACGGCCAGGCCCCCTGCCACTTCACCTTCATCCCCAAGCCCAACGACTCGCAGTACTGCAAGCCCTGGCTGCGTGCAGAGCCCTGCTATGGCTTCCTGGAGCCCAGTGAGTCACAGCCGCCAGGGTGGTGGTTAAGCGTAGTGGTAATACGCATTGTACCAGTGTGCACTTGAGTATGTTCCCTCTGTAAGCATCCAACATTAGCTCCCAGACTGAAGCTTGTGCCTTTGGCCTTGATTTTAGCTCAAATGTCCCATGCCTTGGGCCCAGGTTGTGTTGGTGAGCTGTTAAAACATAAGAAAATGAAATTCTGAGATTAGTACTTCTAGGATTTTTTCCTACCATTATGCATGTTAGTCGTAGTTTCCTGATGAACCTATTAAAATGGCATTTCCAGATGGGATGTGCTGGTGGGTTAGCAGAGGGGTTGAGGCTTAGCTAGTGGGGTCTGAAACATGCTCTCAGCGTTGATGTGTACAGCCAGGTAAAGAATACGCACTGGACACATAGTACAAACACTGCATTGATTGGAGGAAAAATAGAATTACAGTGATTTAGGGGAACTCTTGTTTTATTTGTGAGCCAGAGGTAAGTACAAATTTGAGACCTCTGCCTTTTGCAGTGTATGAGTGTGAGTGTGTGATGTGGTCCGTTTTGCCCCTCCTCAGACGAGACTCTGGAGATCTACCTGGAGGTGCTGGTGAGCAAGGACACGGTGACCCTGCTGAACTCTGGGGAGGACTCCATCCAGGACATCCTGGTGCTGCACCTGGACCGTGGCAAGGACTACTTCCTGTCCATCACAGGAAACTACCTGGCCAGCTGCTTCGGCACCTCCCTGGAGACGCTGTGCCGCATGAAGAAGCCCATCCGTGAGATTCCCGTCACCAAACTCATCGACCTGGTGAGCTCCTGAGGGGGGCGGAATCTAGGAGTGTGGGTGTGGATATATGGTGACATCACCATGTTCCTATGCAGCTGTTTGTAACTACTTTCATTTCAGTTATGCTGATCAGGCTTTCAAAGGGAACACAAAGTGTCTACAGACAAATACACCAAATTAGACCCATAAATAACAGCCAGGACCATGAATGCAAATACCCATAACTGAAATACTGTTATAATAATAATAATAATAATAATAATAACAAGAATAAAATGGTCCTGCTTAGCTGGCAGTGCAGGGCAGTGAAAAGCAGAGGTGAGCATGATGACAGTGTGGGAAAGACCTTGAGCGCACTCACTTCTCGCCTTTGATCCCAGTTTTAGCAGTGGCATGGCACCAAGACGCATGAAAATGACGAATGAAAATGAAGTCATCGTTCTGATTGGGTGTGGCTTCAGTAGCAAGTTGGCACGGTTGTGGGATTTACAGTGCAGGAATGGGTGCGGACAGCGAGGCCAGGGTTGGAGGTTTCCATGGCGATATGTACACATTAGAGGGAATGTGGTCATGGCGACAACGCACCAGCTCATTCCTAATCAAGGAGCCAGCGATGCCAGTCAGCAATGCTCTAGGGTGGGCGACCCGGCCCCACCCTGCAGGCAGCCAGCCGCTCTCTCAGCCTGCTGGCAGAAAACAGACAAACATCACAGTATGTAACGCAATGTTTGATCCACAGTGAAGGCACATTACATTACATTATAGTCATTTTACAGGCGCTCTTATCCAGAGCGACTTACAACTTAAACTCAAAGTGCATTATGCCAGGGACCAGCATGCTAAAGTGCTACAGTGGGTAAATTACAAAGGGCCAAATTGTCCCCAAACCATTTTTCAAGGGGGTCATTTTTTGTGTTTCAGGGGTCATTATGCAAATACAGCGATGCACACTGAAGTGAATGCTTTCTAATGAACAAATTCAACAAGAACAGAAGCAGAGGAAGGATTTACACAGTGGCTCATTCAGGGCAAGGTCTGGCGCAAACATAGTGAACAAACTCCGCCTCATTGATTCATTTAAATCACTGATTGGCTGAAGAATCAGGGGGCCTAAAATGGCCAACGGCGGCCGAGTGGAAGGAAGGGAAATGTGCCGGGACACACCCACTGTGCTCTGATGTTCCGGCCAGCCATGCTTTCAGTTTTAGTCTTTTCTCTCACCAGCCACAGCGGAGGTGACCTTATGAGGGGATAACTGAGAGAATTCTTACAGAGAGGGCATTCTCCTCAGTCTTTTTGCGTTACTTTTCCTCTGCATGGTGTGGTTTGGGGTGACAGTGTCGCAGTGCCGTTCACAGGCATTCTCTCCCTCCCCGTTACTCAAGATTTAGAGCTGCTCCCCTTGAACAGGCTACAATCACTGATGACCCATATAGTGGTGTGCTACAAAAAGCGTATTTCCTCAACAAAGAATAAGACCATAGCAAGCTCTGAATCTTCAGTCATTGTGTTTCTTCTTCTCTTTCTTTTCGCTCTCCCTGACCCTCTGTGTGACTCATTGTCTGGACTGCTGGGTGTTCAGGAGGAAGAAAGCTTCATGGATCAGGTAAATCCACATGGCCGCAAACGTCCTGTTTCAGTCACAGATCGCGGCTGATTTGGACTAAATCGGTTTAGCGCAGGTCCCGTGTTTCCTCTACAGTATGTGCACAAGGTTCTCATTCAAACCATTAAGATTTAATGTGCAATGAAGGCCCTTTGGATTGTTTACCCCAGAGCTTGTTTTGTGCTGTAATAGTGTCCTAGATTTGGTTCGCTGAGAAAATGTGAACATCATAGGATGTGTGTGTGTTTCAGATTTAGGTATGATATCAAACAGGTGGAGCACATTAGTCTATGCTGATAACGGCATTTATATTCCCTCTTATGATGTTATATGAATGCCCTCACAAGTCTCTCATCTAATAATCTAGTGTCAGAAATGTGAGAGCATGTTTGACTACTGATAGCACCAAGAATGATCTGTAGTTAGTTATCAAACTAAAATTAACTTTGGACAGCTAGCTGTATTGCTGGAAGCAGTAGGCGGTTTTAGGGGGGATGAGGGGGTACGCCACCCCCTTTGTTAGCAAAAATGACCAAAATTCATCCCCCTTGTTAACCTGCCATGTCAGTGTATGTGTTGGTTGGTGGTGTGGGGGCTGGGGGGTGCTCCCATTGGGCCATCCCCCCTGTTAAAAATTAACAAATCGCCTGCTGGCTGCAAGCTATTTGAGTCTACTGCCAGCTGGCCACTCCGCTAGCCATACAGCTAGTCACTCAGCTAGCCAGCCCGGCAGTTCAGCAGATAAGTGTAAGACAAGAAAAATTAATACATGTTGCAATGACTCTTATAGGGAATTTCACAACTGAAATTTAATCTGAACACACAAATACACCAGGCTAGCAATAAAGTGTTCCCATCCCCCTCATATATTGTTGGGGTCCATATCCCTGCAGCGTCTCTCGCATTACATTTCATTACTCTCGCTCAAGGTTGGGAAGGCCTAACCTTACCCAGTAGCTGAATCTGCAACCCCGCTCCTTAGCCATTACGCCACACTGGCTCCCCCCAGGCCGTTTTTGTAGTAGTTGATAGTAGATAAGACCGGGACGTGGACAGGAGAAATCTGATCTCAGATCAGCGCTCCCTCTCTGAATAGGGGTCCTGATCTCAGTACGGGCTGTCCTCGTCGTGGCCCTGCTCTCCTTTCAGCTGCATTATTAAGATCGGTGGGTGTGACGTCAGAAAGGGCAGGGAGAGAGGTTCACCTGTCCCCTCTGCGCTCACATCCTGAACCTGAGCTGCTTAGCTGGCCCTGGGAACGCCACGGCGGCTCATTCTGTACTGAAAGTTCGGTTACAGTCATTTGTCAGTTCATGATTAGCGTGTGGTATACTTCAGCCGATATGTCCTTTTTGTAGTGACACGGGGAATTGCGGACAATAGGAGTTTTCCCTTTTCCCTTTGTGTGAAGCTGCTGTTTCTTTGGGAACCGTTAGGTCCTTTGTTAATGTCAACCTGTCCTCGCCTTGTCATCTTGTCACCTGCCACTCCCTCCCTCGAGGCTGCTGGAAAACTGCTTTCCAAGGAAGGTGTTTGGATAGGGAGAGCAGATCAGTCAGTCTGCAGAAAGAGCCACAGTCAGTGTCTGTGCTGTGCTGCCTGTCAGAGTGTCTGTGCTGTGCTCCCTGTCTGTGTCTGTGCTGTGCTCCCTGTCAGAATGTCTGTGCTGTGCTCCCTGTCTGTGTCTGTGCTGTGCTCCCTGTCAGTGTCTGTGCTGTGCTGCCTGTCAGAGTGTCTGTACTGTGCGCCCTGTCTGTGTCTGTGCTGTGCTCCCTGTCAGTGTCTGTGCTGTGCTGCCTGTCAGAGTGTCTGTGTCTGTGCTGTGCCCTGTCTGTGTCTGTGCTGTGCTCCCTGTCTGTGTCTGTGCTGTGCTCCCTGTCTGTGTCTGTGCTGTGCTCCCTGTCTGTGTCTGTGCTGTGCTCCCTGTCTGTGTCTGTACTGTGCTCCCTGTCTGTGTCTGTGCTGTGCTCCCTGTCTGTGTCTGTGCTGTGCTCCCTGTCTGTGTCTGTACTGTGCGCCCTGTCTGTGTCTGTGCTGTGCTGCCTGTCACAGTGTCTGTGCTGTGCTCCCTGTCTGTGTCTGTTCTGTGCTCCCTGTCAGTATGTCTGTGCTGTGCTCCCTGTCAGTGTCTGTACTGTGCTCCCTGTCTGTGTCTGTGCTGTGCTCCCTGTCTGTGTCTGTACTGTGCTCCCTGTCTGTGTCTGTGCTGTGCTCCTGTCACAGTGTCTGTGCTGTGCTCCCTGTCAGAGTGTCTGTACTGTGCTCCCTGTCTGTGTCTGTTCTGTGCTCCCTGTCAGAATGTCTGTGCTGTGCTCCCTGTCTGTGTCTGTGCTGTGCTGCCTGTCACAATGTCTGTGCTGTGCTCCCTGTCTGTGTCTGTTCTGTGCTCCCTGTCTGAATGTCTGTGCTGTGCTCCCTGTCAGTGTCTGTACTGTGCTCTGTCTGTGTCTGTGCTGTGCTCCCTGTCTGTGTGTCTGTGCTGTGCTCCCTGTCTGTGTCTGTGCTGTGCTCCTGTCACAATGTCTGTGCTGTGCTCCCTGTGTCTGTGCTCCCTGTCTGTGCTGTGCTGTCTGTGTCTGTGCTGTGCTCCCTGTCTGTGTCTGTGCTGTGCTCCCTGTCTGTGGCTGTGCTGTGCTGCCTGTCGCAGTGTCTGTGCTGTGCTCCCTGTCAGAGTGTCTGTGCTGTGCTCCCTGTCTGTGGCTGTGCTGTGCTGCCTGTCGCAGTGTCTGTGTCTGTGTCTGTGCTCCTGTCTGTGGCTGTGCTGTGCTGCCTGTCACAGTGTCTGTGCTGTGCTCCTGTCTGTGTCTGTGCTGTGCTCCCTGTCTGTGGCTGTGCTGTGCTGCCTGCCGCAGTGTCTGTGCTGTGCTCCCTGTCAGAGTGTCTGTGCTGTGCTCCCTGTCTGTGTCTGTGCTGTGCTCCTGTCAGGGTGTCTGTGCTGTGCTCCCTGTCAGAGTGGCTGTGCTGTGCTGCCTGTCTGTGGCTGTGCTGTGCTCCCTGTCAGTGTGTCTGTGCTGTGCTGCCTGTCTGTGGCTGTGCTGTGCTCCCTGTCAGTATGTCTGTGCTCCCTGAGGTTCCTGCTCTTGTTTCCTCAGCCTGTGTGCGTAACTCTCCCAGCGGTTATTTTTGGCCCGGCTCTGCTTGGACGGGGATCCATTTCACACTTATGGAAGAATGCGATAGGCTCGGTGCGAAGTGGCCCTGGTCCAACAGGCTGATTAAATTGTCTCTTGTTTATCATGCTTATATTCGCATCAGTCTCTGGAATGTTATTTGCATCTCAACCAAAAGTGCTTTCCATGTATACAACCCCCATTACTTGCACATGCAAGTATATACTCTTTATAGTTGTAAATGCATGCCTCCCAAAACTGGTCTATTGCCAAATTATTGACACCAAAGGGTAGCACATTTCAGCAAGCAGCTTCACTCATATGTTTCACAGAACCTTAATAAACTCTTTTTCATGTCTTATGAGCCACAAGGCCTAATGTACTGTTAGGAATGTGGCTGGAGGAAAAAGAGTAAAACCACATTCATAAGGTCTCATTAGGTCTTGTGGTGGATTGCTTTACTCTTGGTAAGTAAGCAAAAAGACTAAATTGCCTGAATGTGAGAGTATCCCTTCAAGAAGAAGTGGTATTTAATAGAAGCCACAAATGTTTGCATTAATTATCACTGTACGGTATAATTTTCCTGTACTTGTTTGTGTTGTGGTATGTCCCATATCTCCTCAGCTCTTCTTGTATTGTAGTCTTTGTTATTATATTTTTCTGTTCAGCAGTCCCTGACGCCTGTGATATGGAACACAGAATGTGCTGTGTACAAACTTCAGACAGAAACCACAGGGTTGCGGCCTAGATATGCTGTAGGTATTAATTTGTCCCTAACGTTGGGCTCTCCTTTGTGTGGAACCAGGAGAAATCCCAGGTGAGCTTTCTGCTGGTGGAATCCTCTGGAACTGAAGACAGGCCCTTGAAGATCCCCAAGGAGGTGTGGCTTCTGGTTAACCACCTGTACACCAAAGCCTGCAAGCAGGTGAGCTGAGAGGTGATGTCATACCGTCCTCTCCGCTGGTTCTCCACAGGTTCTGTGAACTGTCACTTTTCAGTCAAGTCTGTTTTTCTCCTCCATGTTAGGTGCACATTGACAGACACTCTGGGGTTTTACCAGGAAAATTAAAGGACAAAAAAGCTGAAACTATGTTTCTTATAATGAGATGCTGTCCAGACAAAACCACTCCAAACATGGACTTGGTGGCTGGGAAGTTGGAAGGGTCAGGCTTGGTTTATCTCTCTGACTGGGTGCTGTTGGGTTCCAGGAAGACCTCTTCCAGACTCCAGGGCTGAAGGACGAGCTGCAGAACATCATCGACTGTCTGGACACCAGCATTCCTGAGGTCATACGTATCCTTCCCCTCCAGATCGGCCCTGTCCCCCTCAGCACTGAGCACCTGGGCACTGAAACACCGCAAACATCCGTGCGGTGATCCTGTGCTTCTCTGGTCCTCTGCGTCTGTGATCCTCTGTGTCTGTGGTTCTCCGCATCTGCGATTCTCTGGGTCTGTGGTCCTCTGTGTCTGTGAATCTGCGTCTGTGGTCCTCTGTGTCTTTGATTCTCTGCGTCTGTGGTCGCCTGTGTCTGTGGTCCTCCACGTCTGCGATTCTCTGCGTCTGTGGTCCTCTGTGTCTGTGATTCTCTGCGTCTGTGATTCTCTGCTTCTCTGGTCCTCTGCATCTGCGAATCTCTATGTCTGTGGTCCTCTTGGTCTGTGATTCTCTGCGTCTGAGGTCGCCTGTGTCTGTGATCCTCTGTGTCTGTGGTCCTCCGCATCTGTGATTCTCTGCGTCTGTGAATCTACGTCTGTGGTCCTCTCCATCTGTGACTCTCTGCGTGTGTGATTCTCTGCGCCTCTGATCCTCTGTGTCTGTGGTCCTCTGCGTTTGTAATTCTCTGCATCTGTGGTCATCTGTATCTGTGATTCTCTGCATCTGTGTTCCTCTTCATTTGTGGTCTGCTGCGTCTGTGATTTTCTGTGTCTGGGGTCTGCAGCACTGCAGATACAGACAGGCACACACAGCCATGATCCCTGTGGAGTTTCCTCTTTACCTGCATCAGAACAAAGCGCTGCAAGCCCCAGTGTGTCTGATTTATAGAGACAGTCCCTCTCAGTGGCACTGTGTAAAAATAGCTATTGCAGATAGACGATAAAATGGGGCACAGGCAAAATTTCAGGTTTGATGTCATAACAGCATTAAACCCTTTTTTGTCTTTAGAGTCTGCTCCTTGGGACCTTTTATAGTTCTGGCAAACTCAAAAAGAAAGTGGAAAGTAAATACCGTCAGTCCGTAATTTGAGAGGCGGTGTGCTTCTGCAGAACAGGATCCTCTGAGCGCACCGAGGTCCCTCAGACACGGTTTCCTGTTGACTGAGTGGACGTGCTCTGGCACTCTGCCCTGAACATGGCGGCCACCTGCGTCACATCTCACTTCTCTCATCCTCTTTCCCCAGGCTCTGCCACATTTCTGCTCTCTCTCTATCTCTCTCTCACAGTATCTTTGCCTTCCCACCCTCTCCTCTTTCTCCCCCAAGCTATTCTCTCTCTCTCCCACCCTTCACTTTATTCACTCTGCTGGTTTTTTCTTTACCCCCACCACCACCTCTGGGTGTCATTGAAACTCTTACCTTGGTGTTGTTCTCAGGTTCTCTCCTTCTGTTTCCGTTCTGCCCTCTCCCTTTCTTTCTCTCCCTCCCTCTGTCTCCCTCTCTCTCATCCTTTCCCTTCTCGTTGTGTCTCTTTCTGTCTTCCATTTCCTTATCTTTCATCTTTCATCTTTCATCTCCCCTCTTCCTTCTGTCTTCCTCTCCCAGACCCTCCCCCCCACACACACACACACACACACACACACACACACACTGTGTCTCTCAGTGAGTGGTTTCCTTGACGGAGTGTGTCCCAGCTGGCTGTAACCACTCTGTGGCGGAGGCCCTGCTGGTGCTTCTTGAGGCCCTGCCGGAGCCCGTAGTGTGCTACGAGCTGTACCAGCGCTGCCTGGAGGCTTCCCATGACAGCAGGCTCTGCAGACAGGTGAGCAGCCTCATCTTCAGCCTGACCTTCAGCCTGACCTTCAGCCCCACCTTCAGCCCCACCTACAGCCCCACCTACAGCCCCACCTTCAGCCCCACCTACAGCCTGACCTTCAGCCCCCCACCTACAGCCCCACCTATAGCCCCACCTACAGCCCCACCTTCAGCCCCACCTACAGCCTGACCTTCAGCCCCACCTATAGCCCCACCTATAGCCCCACCTACAGCCCCACCTTCAGCCCCACCTTCAGCCCCACCTACAGCCCCACCTTCAGCCTGACCTTCAGCCCCACCTACAGCCTGACCTTCAGCCCCACCTGCAGCCCCACCTTCAGTCTGACCTTCAGCCTGACCTTCAGCCCCACCTACAGCCCCACCTACAGCCCCACCTTCAGCCCCACCTTCAGCCTGACCTTCAGCCCCACAGCCTGACCTTCAGCCCCACCTACAGCCCCACCTTCAGCCCCCTACAGCCTGACCTTCAGCCCCACCTACAGCATGACCTTCAGCCCCACCTACAGCCCCACCTTCAGCCCCACCTACAGCCTGACCTTCAGCCCCACCTGCAGCCTGACCTTCAGCCCCACCTACAGCCCCACCTTCAGCCCCACCCCCACCTTCAGCCCCACCTTCAGCCCCACCTTCAGCCTGACCTTCAGCCCCACCTTCAGCCTGACCTTCAGCCCCAGCCCCACCTTCAGCCTGACCTTCAGCCCCACCTACAGCACATCCAACCTTATCTCCATTTGAGGGAGATGTTTGGTCGCACTCTTAAAACCAGCTAAAACCCTATTACCTGACTAAAACCGATTTTGATGCCAGCCTTGCTTTGACCTTTGACCTTGCTGCTGTTTTCTGGCTCTGATCTGCAGCTCGTCTCCCAGCTTCCCCGGGCCCACCGCGCCGTGTTCCGTTATCTCATGGCTTTCCTGAGGGAGCTGCTCAAATACTCGCACAGCAACAACCTCACCGCCAACCTTGCAGGTCAGTCCAGTTTCATTGTCAAAATCCTATTCATCTTTTTTTATGTGCACAAGGAATACAGCAGTGCACTTACATTTTAAAATAGCATTGTCCTGTTACAAAGGATTTCAACGATGTATGGTCACTTACATTAATGTTAGTAATCTGGTGTTTAAATTACAAACACAATACAGTGTGTTATTGACAGATGTCATCCATGATTTTTCATGAGTAAATGATAACCTTTAGGAGATGTTTCCTGTAATTGTGTATGTTGTTGTGTTATGTTGAAAACTCCATTTCCCAGCATTCCCCTTCATTAACTTGGGAAATGAATCACATGCAAAGTGTTTCAATGCAGAGTGTGGGCATTATCTCTCCCACACCTTTACCTTTGCTCCCTGAATAAAATGTATGTGTGAGGACCTCACTCTCCCCCTACCCCCTCACCCCCCCTTGTGCCCCGCAGCCACTTTGTTCGCCAGCCTCCTCATCAGAGCCCCGCCCAACCTGGTGAGCAAGCAGACGGCTCAGGACCGACAGAAAGCCATCGACTTCATCCTGGGTTTCCTCATGGGCGGCGATGAGGAGTGAGCCCCGCCCTGGCCCCGCCCTGGGCCGGCCCATCGGGGGGCCTTGGTCCTGTGTTCCGCTCCCGGCGGGAGCTCTGCGGTGAGGGCGACGACCTGGAGCGTCGGAGCAGACGCGTTTAGGCCTGGCGGCGGCACAGCTGTGACACTGGCACCATGGAGACCGCACAGGCGGGTAAAGGAGGTGGAGGGTGTGGCGGGGAAAGACTCTGCCCCCCCACTGCCAGTGGGCTGCTTCCGTCTGTCTTGCCTCAAAGGTTAAAGGTCATCAGTGCTCAGCGTACCTCCCAGACGTTACATACGTTACCTCCTCTGTGTGTGGCATTCAGTACCTTGGCTGAACATGTTTCCATATAATTTTCAGCCTTTTATGGACCAAGGACCCCCTCAAACCCAGCTTGATAATGTAGACAACCTCCATGTGTGTACACGCTCCTGGGTACGAAGGAATGTGTAATCAGTGACACTATAGACAGGACACAGTGAGCAGCCCACTGGGAGCCAAGAGCTGGGCGTAAGCTGTCTCGCCTCATCTGATGTTTGTTCTACTGGATGCTGAAAGAGCAGAGCGTACTCTCCAGCTGAATGTGATATTTAAACAATGTTCAAACGTCTCTGACCACTTTGGGGACGAATCAACAGGTGAAGCTTTCTCCACCAATCGGGTTAGAGGACCACTGATTCGGGAGTCCCTGACGATACATATGTGGTTATATATGTATGTTTTTATTTATTTCTTTTGTTTTGTCTTGTCTTGGAAAACCAAACAGTTTGCTCTTCTCGATATAATTTCCTTTCAAGGTACAGTGAAAGGCACTTTAAAAGTTCCATGAGTTAAAGTAATTAAATAATAACTGTAAATTTAAATGAACATATATTTATTTTTGTTTTACGTTTTGTTAAGTGCATCGTTACTGTACGGTAAACCATAACATGAAAGTGTGAAGTTCCTGCTCTGGTGATTTCATAATGGACACTTTTACCTATGTCTGTTCTGTCTGTGAATCACCAAAGCACCCACATTGTTAAACAAGATTGCACTGGGTTTCTCCATTCACTTTATTGTAGCCAATAATATGTGCACTGGAAGCGAGCAGCACACACCTCATACCTTTATTGGGTAACAGTTGCATCACTTACCTGCTTGAGGATATTATACTCCTCTGTTAACAGTCGTTGCATTGTGGTGGAAGGATAAGGTGGTATTTTCTATATGTCATAGCTTGTGCACTGTATCCACAGTCCTTAAGTGGCAGCTTGCCTTTACCTACAGACGTTTCTCATTGGTGTATTTTCGTTCTGTTGTTCTGTGTCACTCAAAAGTGGGAGGTGTCATGATGTCACAATGCTTTTTTTTCATGTCAGTATTACCACGGACAGTACATGAGATGATCGACTGGTGTTCCTTCGTCCTCCCTCTCTGTCACCTACAGCAGACTCTGGTTAGTGACAGAAGTTTGTGGTGACTCTGAATGACTCAGAACTAGTCAACTAGAACTGCACTGCGCTTGGACAGTGGCCCTCTTTTCTGTCACCTGGTAGAGATATAATTTCTTGTGATTATAATGTTGAAAATATGGAGTTGAGTAGATGGTTAATCTCATATGTGTGCTGACACCCGCTGAATGACATCACAGAAAACTCAACAGTCCGGCATGAACTGGAGCACTGCGGAACTGAAGTGGACCCTGTGCAGTGATGTCTGCAGCTTAAGGGGGAAAATTTTGTTCAAAAGTACTTGGACAGAATTCTCATGTGTAATATTTACTGTTGATGTTTTTGCACTTTAAATGTGGATGTTGCACTGTACCTATATGCTGCACTTAAGTGTCCTCAGGGGCTGTTTTGTCGTACTCATGATTAAACCCCTCAGCTGGACATTATTGTCTGTTAAATGGGTTGGGTGCGTCTGGAGTTATTAGTACAGCAGGCAGCATCTTATGGAAAAAAATGCCTCAGTGTAGTAGTTTAATCAGAGGCAACACTGTCTTGGAATGCATTGGCTCACTGTGTTGGAGAATGGCCGGCCGCTCTCTGACACACAGCCCCACTTCGCCCTGTGACTGAAGGGAGCCCTGCCTCACCCTGTACAGACACCCATGAGAGGCCCTGCCTCACTCCGTCTTTGGGTCCTCCGGAGTCGCCGTGTGACGGCTGCTTCCGCAGAGGAACAGAGTCATCGAGGAGAAAACGGTTTCAAATTTTATCGGCGTCTAAATAAAGAATTAACGTACTTATGAGAATGATGTGACCAAAGTCTGCCATCTGTTTTCTTTGAGATTGATCTGATCACATAAGTACATGGTGCCACGTGAGCAAAGCTAACTGCCTTGGGTCTGGTTGCTCCTCTGACCGATGTGGGATGCGGGATGCGGGACACGGGATGCGGGATGCGGGACACAGGGCAGCACCGTTAACTTTATAGGCTTTTCCTGCAGTCTGATTTCTGATGGTGGTCTTGCTTGGCTTAGGCAGTTTATTGATTTCACACACACACACACACACACACACACACACACACACACACACACACACACACACACACACACACACACACACACACACACACACACACACACACATACACACTCTGTTGTGGTAAATGGAACATTGCTATGTGATCCTGGGGGTATTAGTGAGGCACTAATGCTTCGACACTGAGTCGTTTATAAACCTAAAACGCCTGAGTTACACACCAGGCCCACAAGGGTAATGAGCTGCTTACTCAAGCCAGTGGCTGGATTTTGCTGTGGGAAGTGCAAAACCTTTCAGTGACTGGTGGCTCATTGTCCATGCAGCCATTGTAAAGCTCATCAGCAGTAACTGCCCCTAGTGTCTGAGGGTGGAGCAGTGAGGATGTGAGTGGAGCAGGGAGAGTGTGGGTGGAGCTGGGAGGATGTGGGTGGAGCAGGGAGAGTGTGGGTGGAGCTGGGAGGGTGGAGCAGTGAGGATATGGATTCACTGACAACTCTGTTTAGTTACTTTGGTTAACTAAAGGTGAAAAAAAATAAATGTATGTGTCAGCCATACATTTTAATCAGCCATGCAATATTTTTGTGTGTGTGTGCGTGTGCGTGTAATATAGCCGTCTCGTAATCTGGGCTGTGTATAGACGTGAATACTGTGCATTTGCAGAAAATGGCACATATTTTTTTTTTCAAACTGTATGATTTTGGTATGTTTTATTTAAGATAAATAGACATATGAAACTGAAGATCATTTGTTTTATTAAACATTTCCATCTCTCGTTTCTCATGCATATAACTCACAGCTGAACCAATGTATTCAGTCAAACAAACAGGAAGATCTCAGTGACTGAGTGAGAGGGGTGCTTATATGTACAAAGACATGGTTATAAACATGAGCTAATTTTATTTACCTGCTTTATTGTTTGCTTTGGGTATTATTTTTGTGTACTGTTGTGTTTGTTCAATACATACTTTATGATGTACTCTCTATGCTCATTGTTCCATGTGGGGAAAAGATAACATACAAAATGAAAATATTTGGTCATAAAAAGACATTAGGAAACAGGACAAATGTCCTGCTAAGTCTAAGGGACCTGAAGTACATGGAGGTTGTAGACTCAGCCCGGGTTGCCAGTGCAACTGGGGTGTCTGTCCCCTGTGAAATCTCTGTTTGCTGACTCTGCTCCTATAGTTAGTGTTGTCAGTGGTCAGTGACATATCCCTCACCTGGCTGCCAGATTCTCCGCACTGTGTCTGTATATAAACGGCTGGCTGGAGCAGGACCTGCTGTTTGTCAACCAGCTGTAGCCCAGTCCACCCATGGCCATGCTGAGAGTATCGTCCTACCGAAGGCTGTTTGAGGAGGAGCAGTGGACCAGGGGGAATGGCGCCGCCCTGGTGTGTGGAGGGCAGTACCGCACCTTGGCCAGGTCAGTTAAGGTCTCTGTCTTTTCTTTTCTCCCGGTCCCCTGACCCAGTACTGGGCACCGCTGACCGTTGGCACCGTGTGCTGAGAGTATAGGCAGGAACGAGGGTGTGCATCTCAAAACCCAGTTACTATTCTCATGAGGGACGGTGTACAGAGCGCAGAGGCCGTCTGACTGGATTAGTGCTGGAGCGTGGAAACGTGAGCCTCTTAGAGCTTGGGTGGGTCAGCTGAAGTATTTATATTTGGGTATGTCCTGTCCTCTTTGTTATGGCTAATATGATTTGTTGTTATCGGAAGTCTATTGTCTCCATTGTGAACTGGGCAGGTATAATTTTAAAAATTAGACATGTACACCATTTCCTAAATCCACTAGAATTTGCGTGATTTTTTTCGCCAATTAGATTTGACACAGCTAATTTCCAAAACATAAACTGGCTGCTGATTGGATTGAAATCACTAAAACCTGCCAAAGCCGTGGCCTTGGAGGACTGTAGTTCTGCCTGCCTGCTGTATATGATGTTTCCAGCAGTCTGTAGCTACAAGTTTAGCTATTTGTTTGGCGCCACAGATTATGAAGATGTGTTGCTGGCTGTGTGGGGCTGCTCTGGGTCCATCCCCTGCAGTACGAGCAGGGGAAAGTGATGTCATCTGTACATTCTGAGGTTTGGAACGCTGGCATCAGCTGGTGTCCGGCTGTGTTATTTTACACGGGCTTGATATGGGAGTGTGCCGTTACCTCCGATCATCAGTCATGCTCCTCCTCATACGTCTTTAATACGTCACTGGGTTAATAAGACCCAGTGATGTAATAAAGATCGGAAACTTACGGGAGATATTCAAAGTGCAGATGCACTGAACGTGTCGGCCATTAATCTGATGTATTGAGCATCTTGCATCCACAGTGGGGACATTTCTTTCTACGATCTTTGAAAATTGCCGTGGTATCTCATGAATTCCAGAGACATCTGGGCATAGGCGATAGTAATTTTGAATTCCAGTCTGAGAGTTAACTCTTCATCTTATATTTTTGCTGCACATGGTGCATAATGATGGAAATACAGATATGCTTCAGAAATGGGCTGTATTTTAGCATATCGCAAACATGGAAACTCAAGATATACTTGGTTGGGTCTGTGTGCTCTGGATACAGAAGAGGACTCAGTTGTGTGAACAGTTACAGGAGAATGCAGTATCATGACATAAGAATGGGTGAAGCTCTCAAATGTTCCCAGTAATTTAGATTTGAACCAATTCTGTTTTATTGAGAAGAGCACTACCCTGTGATTGTGTGAAACTGGTCAGTGATTGGGAGCTTTTTGTAGCTCCACCCATTGTTGTGTCATGATCCGTTGTTCGCCTATCACTAGGCCTGACCCTATGTGCCCGTCCCACAGAGGCGGGGCTGTAGATGCTCAGTGGGCGGAGCCTGACTTTGAGGCAGCTCGCACTGTGAACAGAGAGGCGGTGTCTCGTTACGTGAGGGAGAGGGCTCTGATCGCTGCGCTTAACGACCGGCTGGCCTTCCTCATCAAAACGGTGAGACCGCGATGGTGCCAATGCAGCTGACTGTAAAACAACAACCATACCAACACCTTAAATTATCATATCTGATTCATATCTGATTCATAAGCAACAAATACACACGTGTCACACAGATAGCAAGCATCCAAAAACAGAATACATTTGACAGATATATAATAGAGTGTATCACATAAAAATAGAATAGTCACAAACAGAATATTTCATGTGGAAATGTTGTTTAAACACATTGCTTGGTAAAGTTTGACATCCACTGTAGCAATACAGACCTTAAGTTACTGGCCTATTTCCCTGACCGGTATTCTAAACTACTGCCATAAACTACCATTATACTGATCTACTATGCTGCGTTGCTCCGTCTGTCACACTTACCCTCCAGGCCCGATGCTTAGAGGAGGATAACGAGTCCCTGGAAGCCCAGATCCTGGAGCTGGAGGAGATGCGGGGCACCGAGGACACCATGGCTGCCTCCACCTCTGCCGCAGTGCCTGACTACAGCCTGCAGGGGGTGGTGGAGAGCCTGCAGAGGGAGAAGGTAAGAGGGCTGAAGGCACAGACCTTCAGCGGTTCTGCAGAGACCACTGGCGTTCCCTGTTACAGACCCACATTTTCAGCTGACCTATCACATCCTGGAGGTCGAAAATGGTGTCGCACAATGACCTAAGTCTGACATTACATTAAAGGCCTTTGGCAGATGCTCTTATCCAGAGCGACTTACAACCCGAAGTGCATACATCAGGGATGACAGTGTTAAAAGTCCTGGAGTTGAGTAAAAGTCCCCAGTGCCAGAGGGGAAAACATAAGCTTAAACTATAACCCTGTGAAGGGCCTGTTGAAGACAAAGCCAAACATGACCATGAGTACATCTGCATCAGTTGAATGACATATTCAAATTGATAATAAAAACATGATATAATGTTTCTGAGTAGAATTATATTTTTTTCAATACAACAATATCATAATTATTCAAACCCTTTTAAAAAAAAAAAAAATTATATTATATCAACAGTACAAATATATACCGTAGATATCAGATATTGATATCAGCTATCTGCTACGCTGTAAATCCAAGAGTTTAAATTCTGAACACACTTCTGTAATGTGTAATCGTGTTTATAATTTCATTTAATGACATGGTGTTTGGAAATCCGGTTACAATGAAATGCAATGTTTAGCATGTAAGCACATTAGCATGTGTATTTGTGATGTAACACTTTTTAAACAGTGAGGTGTTTATCATGGTAAAGGTATTAAGGTTTTAAACGCTGGTGTCTGCATTCTTAACATGCTACATGTTTCATGGTTTTAGAGTGGAGTGCAACAATAACAGCGTATTTTTAGAAGCGCTTACTTATGAGGACGCCACATTTGCTATGTAATACTGACACCGAGCTAGCATGTGTCTGTTATGGGCTGTCATTCTAGTAGTACCTGTTGCAATGTGATTAGCTTCTTCTATTAAACCTGCAGACACTGTGGCCCTCCAGGACTGGATTTAAACCTCAGCACGTGTGTCATAAAGCCAGACACGTGTGTTTGTGACTGCAGGCAAATCATGAGGCCAGAGGGGCTGTCTGACAGTGTTTATTGTAATTAATCCTCATGTTTTCTCCTGATCCACCCTCCTCTGTAGGAGCAGATCCTGTGTAAAACAGAAGAGCTGAGGAAGGAGCTTGCAGTGCTGCAGGCCCGCCACCAGGCAGCAGCAGAGCAGAGAACCCTCGTTCAGCTGGAGAGGGACGATGTTGCCGTGGTAATGCTGTTCGCTCACCCTCTGTGGCTCATGTCGCTGTGTTGGTCTAAACCAGGGCCTGTTCACGCAGGTGTCTGTCTCCACACACTGCCTTGGCACGCGATGCTCTAATTAGCTATGTGCACCGATGCCAGTTCCCTCACAGACCACTCCACTGTAAACACATCTGAAATAAGGACACAAGAACCGTCTCAAGCTGTAATTTGTGACCTTATCAACAAACACAGCTAAAATGTCACATCATGTAAATTATTGTGCTAATAATAATACTAATAAAGAGCAAAGGAAGACATCAAATCCAGAAACATAATACTGCCCTTTTCCAAAGCCTTCTTCTAAGACTTTTAATTGCTCCTCTTCTGTGTCGACTCGGATGCTGTGGCACAGAGGCCTTCCTCCTTCGCCTCTATTACTCAGACTTGTTTTTATGTTGGTGCTTAATGATAGTTTTACTGCTAGTAATTAGGGCTTTCTGCACTTTTCTTTTAATGTCCCTATGTATGGAAAAGGCTGTTTTTCTGTAATTTTGGATAGAAACCTGCCCTGTTATTTGACTCAGTATGTCTGAGTACCTCTGTGTTTACTATTAACCACACTGATACTTCAGAAAGCCAACACTGTGAACACAAACAGTGACATTTTAAAAGACAATGGCAAAACATTTTGTCCACTAGGTGGCAGTGCTGACCAACAGCGGTTGTGCTTGTGTGGTGCTGCTGGATGTCTCTGCCCTGCCTCCGTGTGTAAATGTCTGTTCCAGCAGCTCGTCTCCAGAACTGCCCTGCTGATTATCAATCCCACGGACCCTGGACCACTCACCACTAAGAAGAGACTAACTTGTCACTGTAGCTTTAACCAGAAAACAGCATGAGTCTGCACACCCACCATGAAACAACACCCCAAACACCGAATCTGAAACATGCTTTTTATCCATTTCCTCAGCATGGTATAAAAAAGACAGAAAAATTGTTGCAGAAATATGGAGACTCTCCATCCATGATGGCGTGATGGAGGCGACCGAGAAGGGCGGAGCACATCTGATACAAATAAGAGCCCTCTCAGTGTTCAGATTACCCCTCCCAATGTTCAGTTTACCCCTCTCAGTGTTCAGCCCCTGCCTTCAGCTTGCCCCTCCCAGTGTTAAGTTTACCTTCAGTTCAGCTTGCCCAACTCAGTGTTCAGTTTACCCCTCTCAGTGTTCATCTTGCCCCTCTCAATGTTCAGCTTGCCCCTCTCAGCCTTCAGCTTGCCCCTCCCAGTGTTAAGTTTACCCCTCTCAATGTTCAGCTTGCCCAACTCAGTGTTCAGCCTTCAGCTTGCCCCCCCCTCTCAATGTTCAGCTTACCCAACTTTAGCCTTCAGTTTACCCCACCCAGTGTTCAGCTCAACCCTCCCAGTGTTTAGCTCAACCCTCCCAGTGTTTAGCTTGCCCCTCTCAGCCTTCAGCTTGCCATCTTGCCCTCTCAGTGTTAAGTTTACTCCTCTCAGTGTTCAGCTTGCCCCTCCTGATGTTCATCTTACCCCTCTCAGTGTTCAGCTTACCCCTCACATTGTTCAGCTTGCCCATCTTGGTGTCCAGTTTGCCCATCTCGGGGTTCATTTTGCCCGTCTCGGTGTTCAGCTTGCAGTTTTGAGGTTTTGATGACATTTCACAGTGTTGGATGGGAGTTGGGTCTGGGTGTGCGGCAGAGGAAATGGCTGTTCTGGACTCATTCCTGGCATTCCGGACTCATTCCCGGCATTCCGGGCTTATTCTCAGCGTTCCGTCACTGGCATCCAGTTTGAGCAGCTCAGTGACAGGGAAGAGGCTATCACTGAAGCGGATTAGGCTACGTGCTGTTCTGCTGCTGCTGCCTTACATTATAAAGAACAGACCATGGCGATGTAAGCTCTGCCTATTGCGTTCGGGAAGAGGGGGATCATGGGGGATTTTCTGTGAGGCGCATGAGAAACAGCCCAGACTCCCCTGCAATTACCAGCCTGTGTTTGTGTGGAGATGAGAGAGACAGACCCCCTGTGGGGCGGCTGCTGGGGGCCGAAGCTGCGCTGTGTGCGCATGCTGCCCTGCAGGAGTGCCTTTACCGCACTCTCCTGCGCATTCACACACTAACGCATCCGGAGTGGCTGAATTCATCATCCATTAATAAGATCCTTGCAAAATGGGAGGAGTTTAATCGCCCTGGAAACCCCTGATTCTGCACTAGAGCATGAAGTGTTTGAACCCTGAGTGTTGGGCCTGACGCACTCCTCCATCCACTGTGTTATGGTGCTTAGCTATAGGCTAAAAAGCATGTGTCCGTGTGTGCATATGTGAGTATGAGTGTGTGTGTGTGTGTGTGCATTTGTGTGTGTGAGGGTAGGAAAATTAGAATAATGTACTTCCACTAATGGTGTGGGAATGAGCTTTCATGAGGTGAAATATAGGAACTACCATATGCTACCAGTGACATGACTGGAGCTAAATGTGTGTTGACCACTGGAAACAACAACCCTTTTTCATGTCAGAATACCTTGTTCACTCCTCACCAGCTCCCATTAACCTTGCTCTCTCATGCCCCCTGCAGGACGTGGACATACTCACCACGGAGTGTTTGGCCCTGAGAGACCAAGCAGCCATCTTTGAGCGGCAGCTGGACAGGCTGCAGGAGGAACAGGAGACGGTGAGGCAGTTTGGTGGATTGGTGATTTGGCAAAGCATGGAGTCCAGCATGAGTAGTGTCCTCAGAGTGCTCAGTCTGGGAAACAGTGGTGTGTTTTGGGGGGGGGGCGGCTGTCAGTTTAAGGGCCGAGGCAGTCACCCCAGAGGTCCCCGGGGTGAGGAGCAGCAACATCAGGGCCACTTTCGGCAAACTATCCCTCTCAGTCTGTTGATTGATGATGACAGTCTCAGTGTTAATGTAGGAGCATTATACAAATCAATCAGCTGTAAATGTGACAACACTACTGCTGTGCGCTCAGATGGCTAGAGAACAGCAGATATTCAGAGTACTTTAGAGATAGACACACTCACAGCGCTGTAGAGATGGACACACTCACAGTACTTTAGAGATATTCTGTAGAGATGGAGACACACTCACAGTACTGTAGAGATGGAGACACACTCACAGAACTGTAGAGATGGACTGTACTGTAGAGATGGAGACAGTACAGATGGACACACAGTGCTGTACAGAACTGTAGAGATGGAGACAGTACTGTAGAGATGGAGACACACTCACAGTACTGTAGAGATGGACACACAGTGCTGTAGAGATGGAGACACACTCACAGAACTGTAGAGATGGAGACACACTCACAGTACTGTAGAGATGGAGACACACTCACAGAACTGTAGAGATGGAGACACGCTCACAGTACTGTAGAGATGGAGACTGTACTGTAGAGATGGAGACACACTCACAGAACTGTAGAGATGGAGACACACTCACAGTACTGTAGAGATGGAGACACACTCACAGTACTGTAGAGATGGAGACACTCACACAGTACTGTAGAGATGGAGACACACTCACAGTACTGTAGAGATGGAGACACACTCACAGTACTGTTGAGATGGAGACACACCTGCTGACTGCTGCAATGCAGAGTCCCAAATGTAGGAATACATCCTGCTCCAGAGCTCCAGCCCCAGAGCTCCAGGCTCTCTCACCAGCTGCCTAGAGATCCCTTATGGAACTCAAATGCATTGAAATATGCCGAAATGGAATACATTAATGATATATGGCAACAATCAACACCTCGCTGTCCCTACCCCCGCTATCTCCGCAGAAACGGCAGGCATGCCTCCGTACGCGTTTGGGGAGCTGGGGGTGGGGCGTGGAGGAGGAGAGAGCTCCCATCACTCCGTGTTTTCCTTTCACAGCTCCGGCTGGCCGGGCGTTTAACGAGCGCCGTCCTTCTGGGGCTCTGCTGGTGACTCACAGCCCTGGAAAAGTCTGTCTGAAGATAAAATGAAAAAAGTCCATTTTTTTTTCCTTTTTATTAACTGAGCTGCTATTATTATCTGCGTTTTCACACACTGTACTGAGAGCTCCCCTGATAGAGCGGTGTGCAGCGTCATTATTTATGCTGCAGGAAAAACAGGCTGAGCGATGGACACGCTTCCTCAGGCTCTCTCTCCCCATGAGGGGAATCTAGAGCGTGTGTGTGTGTGTGTGTGTGCATGTGCGTGTGAATGTGAGTGTGCGCATATGTGTGTGTGTGTGTGTGTGTGCATGCATGTGTATGTGTGTGTGTGCGCCTGCATGCGTGTGTGTGTGTTTGTGTGTGTGTGTGTGTGTGTGTGTGCATGAGGGTGAATGTGTGTGTGTGTGAATGTGAGTGCATGTGTGTGTGTGTATTTGTGTGTGTGTGTATTACAAAGACATAATTAGGGCCTCAATCAATCTGCCCACAGAACATTGAGACCCTGGTCACACCTGATGACCGTGTTGCCATGGTAACCATGGAGTTCCCGACCCCAGATGTCACCCCGGCCATCTTAGACATCAAGGAATACTACTGTCAGCTGGCGGAGAGCCTTCAGGTAACCTGGCGAGCCCACACAGCCTGTCACTAACAGCCACATCCTGGTCCCTGCCAGGTGTGGAATCTGACCTTGGGCACACCTGGAGAGGTTATCTACTTCCACACTGACACAAGCAATCATTAGGTGAATTGGTAACAACCTAATCAGGGTGGTGGGGGCGGGGTGGTTTAAGGTGGTGGGGGCGGGGTGGTTAGGGTGGTGGGGGCGGGGTGGTGTGGGCGGAGTGGTTGGGGTGGTGGGGGCGGGGTGGTTGGGGTGGTGGGGCGGAGTGGTTAGGGTGGTGGGGGGGGGGTGGTTAGGGTGGTGTGGGGCGGGGTGGTTAGGGTGGTGGGGGCGGAGTGGTTAAGGTGGTGGGGGCGGAGTGGTTAGGGTGGTGGGGCGGAGTGGTGGGGGGTGGGGTGGTGAAGGTGGTGGGGGTGGGGTGGTGAAGGTGGTGGGGGCGGGCTTCTATGGTGGTGGGGGTTAGATACCAGCATCCTCAGGGTTTTGGGGTAAGAGCCCCACCAGTGACATGAGGAGACAGAACCAAGATCAGGCGACTATTGGAGAGCAATGGATAGCAGCAGCACGGATTTGGGATTTCATAACTTGTGACCTCCATTGTTCTTTGTCCATTATCTTGGGAAGCTGTTGAAGGAGGAGGCAAGGAGGAGATGAGGAGGGTGGCGGTCGGCCCGTTGTCTGCCCCCTTGGGGGGCTCAGGGTGGGGCAGTGACTTGGTGGTGTGGTTTGAGTAGCGCCCTGGAGCCCTTCCCAGCCCTGGGCAGTGACTTGGTGGTGTGGTTTGAGTAGCGCCCTGGAGCCCTTCCCAGCCTCTTCGGGGGGGAGCTGCGGTGGAAGGGACATGCACACGATCTCTGTAAAGATGACTGTGGTTTGGGGATTTTGGAGGATGGTGGGCGAGTAGGGTCCCTTAAGGGCCTGTGGGTTTTTCTGTTTACAGAGCTGACCTCTGGGCTCTTGATCAACTCTACTCCAGCCTGGCTCACTCATACACTCCCCTCTCCTCTTCTCTCCCTCCTTCTTTCTCATTGTCCTTCTCCTTCAATTCCTCCCTACTCTCTCCCTCCCCACCACTCCTTCTTCCTCCATTCTACTTACCTTCATTCCCTCTCTCTTTCCCTTTGTCCCTCTTTTTTCATTCCCTCTCTTCCCTTTCTTTTTCCTCTGCCTTCCTGTCTGAGAGCTGAGCATTAATCCTGGTCTCCATTAGTATAAATGGCACAGCATACCTCAGAGAGTATATTCACTGGAAAGGCACCAGGTAGAGGCAATCTGCAAAATGTTTTGATCATTTAACTGAAATCACCTGTAAAAGATCAACCCACCTGGGTCCCACTGAAACTCATATGCAAGGTGAAGGATTGGTCTGATAGGATTGTAGATTGATAGTAGACCTTTACAGTGAGTGAGAAGGGACATGGGGAAACAGTTTGACACAAAATGAATGTTTATATCATGACTTTTACTTTTATGCTCAATTATCAGTCATCTTACACATGTCATTCATTCATTCATTCTTGTAATCCATTCATACAGTCAGACATTTTTACTGCAGGAAATCAGGTAAGTACCTAACCCCAGGGTACAACTGCAGTGCCCTGCCTGGGTATCAAACCCGCAGCCTCTTGAGTCATAGTTCCTCAGTGCCCTGCCACTCTGCTGACCCTGGCTGACAGACTGGTCTTATGTTCCCAGTTTGAGTCAAAGGCAGCCACCGCCGTTGTTCTGAGAGATCCGAAGCAGGGAGAGGTGACCACAATCCCAGGGGCAAAGGTGGCAGACGTGTCCAAAATGACAGACATCGATGAGCTGAGAAGCCTGGTGAGAAACTTCTATCCTTCAAAGACAAAAAAAAAAGCACACCACCACCCTACTCTGCTCACTTATCAGGCCAGTAACTAGGACATGGCAGCTATGAGCCTGACTAACTGCTGTCTCCGCCTAACAGACATGCTCTATGCTCGTAAATAATAAACATAATCAAGGTCCAGTCAATCCTCTGACTGATCACTGTCTCCTAAAGCAGGGCTCAGACCTGCAACGGTCAAAGGGGCCAGCCAGATCTGCTCGTAAAACGCTGCTGGCAGCACAGCGAGGCAGGGGGCAGCATGTGAGCGAGAGTCACTGAGTCCTTCCTGCATGCCTTATCAGAGTCACTCTCTATCAGAGGTCCAGACTATTTAAGGCCATACAATTACTGCTGTCTGAACCACCCCTGATATCTGTGGATAAAAGCTGTCTTTGACAGTCCACAGCAATTCACAGAGCCAAGCGACTCCAGCGTGGGACGTCTGCCTCACACGGTGACTGTTAAATCAGGTCTAATGATTGAAAATGAGGGGTTTCTGAATGCCGCCGTGAGGGTAGAGCTTTGGGTGCTTCGCTTCTTTGGTGGGCAAAATGACTGACATTTTGGAAATGATCTCAGCCAGAGCCTGCTGGCCGGAGTGTTTATGCCGCGAGACTTAGCTCGGGGGATGTCAAGGTTGGAGCGTCTCCCCTCTACGAGATTTATCTCCCTCGCCGTCTCCCGCTGTGAGCCGTAAATTTAGCAGCCGGTTCCTGCTTTTTCGAAATGGCCCGCAACTTCCTCGGCTGTCCACAGCTAAATCTTCAGTGTACCTGAGAGTGGAGCTGGGAATAAAAGATTGGCTGAGTCACCTGTCATGTCCTCGCACACTGCAGGACTGCTAAAAACCCAGCCCTGTGGTCCAGCTGAATAGACCTAAAATCTCGAGATCATAAAGGGGAAAAGGAGGGCTTTGAGCTGGAAACCGCAGTTCTGTCAAACATTCGGCACACAGAAAGACCCCCTCCCCACAGCTGACATGTTTCCACGTGCAATAACAAACTGGAGTCAGAACCAATTATCGTGCCTGCGGTCGCTGCCCTCTCTCTTTAAATAAACACAACAGAGGCGCTTTCATGCGGAGCGATACTCTCTTCCTTTGTCTACTGTTGCCACACAGGTTTGTCGTGATGGACGAAGGGTTGCTTTTAGTCTGCTCCGTTTCCTCCGCCCCCCCCACCCCCTGCTCCCCCATCCATTTGTGACCGGTCAGGCCCGTTCGCAGGCCCAGCCTTGGCTAAACAAACAGCTCAGAGCCGAGAGTGCATGATAAAGCAGGTACGTGCGGACTCTTCCTGTCTGTGCGTGCTGACCCTGACCACCAGGCCGCCAGCCGTGGAGGAAACAGGGCCACCTCGGAAACAAGCACTTCTGCCATTAATTAGGCTAACCCTTTCGCTCGTCTACCTGAAAGAAAAGCCCCCCCCCCTCCCATGGATTGGTCATCCATCTCTTGGCTAATTGTTTGAGTTACCTGATTTCTGTAATCATTCCCAGCGGTAGAGTTTCCTCGGTTGGGTTGGGTTCGGTTGGTGGCTCTCTGTTTTTCATGATGTGCGGAGGTTATGAATGAGGTTTCATTACCAGGTTATAAATGGGGTTTTACCATTTGTTGGCATAGTAGAGACATATTTTATCATGACTATGCACTTGAGTAACATTATTGAACAATTTAATTTATTTATAAGAAGTGGTAGTAGAGGGGCTATATTGGATATCCATTAGAATGACACAAGAGTGGCAGTCACACTGTGGTTGGATTTTGATGGTACTCTATATCACCTCTTAGTAAGCATCTAATGATCCCTACTGGTGCCCTCTGATGCACAGTGGTGCCCTCTGGTGGTGCCCTCTGGTGGTGCGCTACTGTTCCTCAGATGAGCACAGCAGCAGCCACTCTGGGCAGGCTTGTTCACACACTACTTACTGTTCTCTTAATCAGAGATGAATGCTTTGCTGATCCTCACCTCAACTGCCAACTGGCAGACCGCTATAGAGTTGATGCGCACAGCGCTGTCCTTACAGACATCTGGGCCTACTGTGGGCAACTAGTGTGTGTGTGTGTGTTTTTGTTTGTGTGCATATGTGTGTGTGTCTTTGCGTGTGTGTCTGTGTGTGTTTGTGTGTGCGCATGTCTGTGTGTGTGTTTGTGTGTGCGTCTGTGCATGTGTGTGTGTGCGTGTGTGTGTGTGTGTGTGTGTGTGTGTGTGCGCGTATGCATTCATCCATGTATGTGTGTGTTACATTAAGATTGTGGAGCTGCAGAAAGAGCTTGCAGACCTGCAGAAGCATGGTGAGGAGCTGGAGGTGGAGATCGAGGAGCGGAAGGAGGTGCACCTGGACGAGATAGCTGAGCTGGAGGTGTGGATGCTCCGCCGTCATTCCCACAATCTCTTCTGTGATTGGCAAAACCCACGGCCTTCTCATTCACATGTTGGGTAAAGAGTTGGGTGGATGAGGTGTCCTGAAAAATGCTGTCAAACACTGACATCTTTCTAAAAGGTTTTACCATTTTCTTGTATTGTGTAGCACATGTGGACATGGCCTCAAATCTTAGGTCAGGTTATAAATACAGTGTGTGTAGCTATAGATTCTCTCTCTGTTAACAGACATACCAACAGATAGATTGTTAACTGGACACAGAATGCACACAGTTTCATTGACCAGTTGACAGAGATGGATTGACTGACTGACTGACTGACTGACCGACTGATGGATGGATGTGTGACTGTGACTCAGCCCTCTCTCTGCCCTTGCCCCTCAGTGCTGTGTGGCAGAGCTGAAGGGGGACCGGGCTGAGCTGGAGGCTCAGATGCAGGAGCAGTGCGGAGACTACGAGGAGCTGCTCAGTGAGAAGATGGCGCTGGACATCGAGATCACGGCTTACAGGTGAGAAAAAGCCCCGCGTCCTTCCGCAGAGCCCAAAGCGAGGGCAAAAGGTTCTGAAATATGAAGGGCAGCTTCAGCACGCTCTGCTGGGTTACTCTAAACATACAGTCTGCTGGGGACTGGGGATACTCAGTGTGCACGTGTGTGTTTATGTATGTTTACATATGTGTGTTTGTGTGCATGTATAGGTGTGTGAGTGAGTGAGTGAGTGTGTGTGTGTGTGTGCATTTGTGTGACTGTATGTATCTGGGTGTGTGTGTGTGCTTGTGTGTATGCACATGTGTGTCTGTGTGTGTGTTAGTGTGTGCATTTGTGTGCCAATGAAACTGGACAGGTCTCTCAGGAGAGAGAGGGAGAGGGAAAGAGAGGAAGAATGGTTACCTGGGCAACATCATGCACGGAAGATATCTGTAAGGAAAAGCAGTGGGTTTCCTGTGGTCTGCTGGGGCGCCTTCAGCAGATGGTTTCATGTGGCCACGGGCACGTTCGTTTCTCTTGCCTTCACTCCTCTGCTGCACAGACATTGACAGCCTTTGTTCTTCTCACTCCCCACTTCAAAAACCTTCCGGAACCTGAAGCTCATCTCGGTAGATGACCTCATGTCAACCCAAATCCTTGATGGCCCATGTTCTCATTTGCAGTTTGGCTGCATGCGTTTGGTTTTCTCCATTTCAGCTGGTGCAAATGCATTAAGGGTCAAACAAAAGAGTGTGAAAACGAAAGCAAATGGAAAAAATACACTCATTACACCAGAGTGCAGATGAGCAACAGCATGCAAACCGGGAGAGCTTGCAAGTAAATGATACAAGAACAGCAGAATTTGGGCTGCAAATCTCAAGAGTCACACTTAGAAACTGAAATTATGAAACAGAATTGAAGCATAATTGTGCTTGTTCTGGCAAAGACCTTTTTTCTTTCAGTTCAAAGGGAACTAAAATGAAGTTTGTCTTCAAAGTAAGCTCTATTGAAAAGTATCTTAATAGCCCACTGGGTTCATTCTGCAGTTTTTCCAGCTACATGTCACAGCCTGTAGTTCCAAAATAATGTTATTCTATGACTCCTGAAATTGATGCCAGTGAAAGTATTTTTATCATAAATGTTCTGATATCCACCAAAAACTGTTTCCCACATGTGGTGATGTAAGCTCCTGCTTATATTACAGACATGGTGTGGGCTGTTTGTAAAGTATATTACAGACATGGTGTGGCCTTTTTGTAAAGTATATTACAGACATGGTGTGGCCTGTTTGTAAAGTATATTGCAGACATGGTGTGGGCTGTTTGTAAAGTATATTACAGATATGGTGTGGCCTGTTTGTAAAGTATATTACAGACATGGTGTGGCCTGTTTGTAAAGTATATTACAGACATGGTGTGGCCTGTTTATAAAGTATATTGTAGACATGGTGTGGCCTGTTTGTAAAGTATATTACAGATATGGTGTGGCCTGTATGTAAAGTATATTTTAGGAATGGTGTGGCCTGTTTATAAAGTTAAATTGCCAATGCAGGGTGATCGTTTTCCAACTAGTTCCATGAACACCTAAGTAACCGCTCAGGAATAAGGAGGTGTGGCTGGAGAGGGGCTTTAAAGGGTGAAATCAGGAAGTGGGGCTGGAAGTGAAAGTGCCCTTAAGTAACCCCGGAGCCCTGGCTGTTACTCACCTACATCATCATCATCTGCAAGCTTGCCTCTGTTCCCAATGGAGCATCCCCAGAAAGACTGTCTCAGAGCACCCAAATGGCACAGCCAGCCTGCAGCTACCACTTCATCTCTAGAGAAAACAGAGAGTGAGCAAGAGAGGATGAGAAAGCCAGAGAAATATATGTGTGTGTGTGTGAGAGAGAGAGAGAGAGAGAGAGAGAGAGAAACCCACCACCGACCAATAGTTGGCCATTGAGAGAGCTTGAGAAAGAGAGAGAATGAATACTTCAACATTCATAGTGAAAATACATGAATAAGGGATGAAATCCAGGACCTTAATCCTGCCTGTGTATGCAAGGTTTTTTACTTGCCTGATGTGTCCCGACGACGCGCATGTAGAATTTATGAGTGCCATTTGCTGGCAGCGTTCAGACAGATGCCCCCGTGCCGCAGCTCCCCAGCGACTCTGTCTGGATGTCGGGTACAGTGTCATGTGTGCCGAGACAGTCGCACGCAGCCTACTTTTTTTGTAGTTCCTTTGTGAAAATGGAACTTTCTCCAAAAAGTGTTGTAAAAACTCCACGGCCTGTTAAACTTGACATCCACAGTGTTTTCCTCACTGGTTTCATGCCACGTTTCACCCTCAAAACATATGTGCATGTCTACAACATTATCTTTGTTACCAACTGCAATCGAACTGAAATTACAACACAATTCCAGAAAAAATATTACTATTTTGCAATGCAATTAAATTGTTAAAGTCGATTCTAACTCAACCTTAAAAGCAAGGTTTTGGTAATCAAACTTATTTCTTATCAAACACCTTCCTTAGGTTCTATTTTTCGAGCAAACACAAAAATGGAGACTCTAAAGTGCCCTAGTAGGCTGTTGGGTCAAGTGTAGTCTGTATTCACCATCCTACTGCGTGGCTGCTTTTGCTTGAGGAAAACGCTGTTCTGGAATCTTCCATACAGTAAAAGCTCCACTGGGATCTGGGGAGCTTTCACTGATCTGGGGACTGAGGTGGCAATGGTAGTGTTTGGTTCCAGATCCTGAAAGCATTGAGTGACAGTTCATGCTCTGTGTCATGGTGGCGATTTTTCCCCTTTTTCGCCCACCTAAACTCAGCTGAGGTGTTTGGTCCCATGCAGTAACCTGCCTCTGCTAACGCAGGAGGAAGGTGCTGTGACATGTGACTACTCTGGCTCATGTGATAACCAGGCCTTCTTTCTTTCTTTCTACACTGCAGATGCACCACCAGTTACATGCTCCCGGCCGTTGCATTTCCATTTTTATTTGTTCAGCATCTATACCATTTTTTCATGGTTCTTTTTCTCTCCTCGTAGGGGCTTGGTTGAAGAAGAGGAAGGTAGACTGTGCTACCTGTGACAGGAAACAGGAAGCAGGAGGCGAGAGGCTGCGACGATGGAAAAAACGGGCTAAATAAGTTCAAAAAGAAGAAAAAGAAAAAAAAGGATTAAATGTGTTGCATGAGCAAATTTCACTTAATAAAGCTAGCCGCCATACTACAGCAGGCTGACCGTGTATTTAACCCCACGCTGACACATTTATGAGACGACTGGACAGCCTGAGTCAGGTTAGGGTCAGGGTTTGATAACAGCTAGTAACAAAGACAGACAGTGTTGTGCAAGGCTGTGGTGGAAGGGGGGGAAGCGCTTTTGAAGGAGAGGTTGTGGGGTGGAAATAAACTGTTCTGGGAGAGGTCGAGGCCCACGGTCATTAAGCATCTTGGCGTCGGAGTGCTGATCTTGGATCATTTAAACCTTTTGGATCTTAATGGACAAGGTAAGGTATAAACAGTGGAAACATGATCCTATATAAGTACACTCAATCTGAGGTGCTTTGCGAAAATGGGCCCCCGGCACTTACATTGATCTAGGATCACTTTGGCCTTTTCGGATAAGGTGGATAAGGTTGAGATATCGACCCGGAAACCTGACTGTATATCAGCACTCCTACTCTAAGACTATGAATATAGGGCTAGAACTCTTTCGATGTATTCCCTATCTGTCTGGGGCCTGATGTTTTGAGAGGTGAAGTAGTGTCTCCTGCACCAGACGCTATGCTTGCTGGTGGGCCTACAAGCCAGGGAGATAGTGGTTAGCTACCCCGACAGACCTTTACTCTGCCTCCTAAGGCCAACGTCCTTCATTTGTAGATAAGATACAGCAAACAGCCATGGATTGTGCGTATTAGCATCCACTCACTCTGCAATACACACAGACGTGTGCTAATTAACATCTGCTCACTGTGCAGTACACACAGACGTGTGCTAATTAGCATCTGCTCACTGTACAGTACACACAAGCATGTGCTAATTAGCATCTGCTCACTGTGCAGTACACATAGGTGTGTGTTAATTAGCATCTGCCCACTGTGCTGTACACACAGACGTGTGCTAATCAGCATCTGCTCACTGTACAGTACACACAAGCATGTGCTAATTAGCATCTGCTCAATGTGTAGTACACACAGGCTTGTGCTAATTAGCATCTGCTCACTGTGCAGTACACACAGGCCCATGCTAATTAGTATCTGCTCACTGTGCAGTACACATAGGCCTATGCTAATTAGCATCTGCTCAGAGTGCAGTACACACAGGCCTATGCTAATTAGCATCGCTCAGAGTGCAGTACACATATGCCTATGCTAATTAGCATCTGCTCAGAGTGCAGTACACATAGACCCATGCTAATTAGCATCTGTTCACTGTGTAGTACACACAGGCATGTTCTAATTAGCATCTGCCCACTGTGCAGTGCACATGGGCCATTTGATTTACTGCATTCAGGATGGTCATGATTTTTTAGCAACTGTATGTGTATGTGTGTTATATATATATATAGATATATAGATATATATGTATAAATATATATATACGTATATATCCAGTGGGGTGAGTCCACCGTCCTGTGAGTCCACCGCTAAGAACCCTTTCCTTTCTTCATTTATGAAAAATTACTCCAGTTTTCATTCAAATGACATTTACCAAGCAGGATTACATAACTTTTCACTATTTTAAGTAAACTTTTTGAGTAAAACTTTTTAGCATTTGCTGAAAGTCACATGTATGTGTATGTGTACGTATGTATAGTGAAAAAAAGAAAATGGATTAAGAGTTTGATGCGTCCTCCAGGTATACATCCTGATTTGTATAATCACATGCATAAAATTTTGCCTTTTGCATGAAATTCTTGCCTTAGACTCAGTTTTTTTTTTCTCCATGATTTTTGTCTGCCAATTCAGCAGCGGTAATTGTCATAGTCTAACAGCAAGCAGGCAGAACCGTGAGCAGGGGCAGCAGTGAGTAGGCAGAGAGAACTTTGAAAGTCTTTAAAAGAATATTTGAGTTAGCCCACAACCTTACACTCACAGGTACCTCACCCCAAACCCCCCAGTTAGTTGCCATGGGTTTTCTCTTGAACAGGAACGCTTGTTCGTCCTGGCTGTAAAGATGAATAACACCTCTAATAATGGGGTCAGATAAGATTATCCACAGTCTGTGATCACTGGCGGTCTGTCTAAGGAGGTTGCATGGAGGCCGAAGTGACTTGTTTAATCGTGTGGATGTAAAACATGGCGGTGCAGGGTGGAGTGGAGGGAGGAAGTCTGGCTGTCTGGGGAGACTGTGTTTTTCGGGGTCACAGTGCTCCCAGCCATTTCTACCTCTTCAGGAGGTCAGCCCTCCAGGCCAGCAGCCCACCTGGAACCCCCTTCCCCCAACCTACGCACCCCTGAGCTGATCATGAGACTCTGGTGAGAGGGAGGAGGATTGGAGCGGGCTCAGACAGCAGGGGGGGAGAGAGGGAGCATGGTGACCCCAGAGACCCCAACACTTTGTCAGGCACCAGGGGAAACAAGGGGCCAGACACAGCGGCCCACAGACACACGTTTGCTTTTGCTTTTTAGAGAGCTGGGCAAACATTTCATGAGTGGTCAGATATCCTAAAAAAACATCATAGCAAGATTAACAATTCATTTACATACATTTACATAAACACTCAAAATGAACGCTGGCATCAGGAAATGGACAGAAATAAACAGAAATGGACTTATTCATGAGCTCACATGCTCAGACGGCTGGAGGTTTATCTGTGCAAAAATGTCCTGATTTAAATGGAAATGACTGCAGGGCGTGCTGATGTGCGAGCTAGCTGCGGGGGGCCACAGAACGGACTGAGTGTTCATTAAACAGCTTGAAGCATGTTGAGATTGGGGGCTGTTTTGCGTTTGGAAATCGCTACATCTGTTGCGTTTTCCGTTGACCTTGCCATCATGAGACCTTGAGGGCCAGGGCGTAATGGTTTGTTAACCCCAGAAAGCACGTCTGTGGCTTTGAGAGCAGGCCAGAGGGGGCACAGGGTGGGGGTGGGTGCAGTGGACTGCTGACCTCTGACCCCAGTGGCCATCCTGATTTGGTGCCGGTGGTCATCAAAGGACTGAGTTCAGGGGTCATGGTTTTCAGATTTAGCCGACTCTTGTTTAAAACCCAGCTGTGGGTGTGCAGTGGGAATGGATAGAGAAAGATAAATGGAATACATACAGGAAAACTAGAAAAGGGCATGTATAAACATGAAAAATGCATATTTAAATTTACTTCATCCTTTATTTACTAGGAAACTCCAAATGAGATAGAAATCTTTCTCAAGAGAGTCATGTCCAAAAGACAGTGTCTAGCAAATTTCACAGAATGCAGTACACACTACAAATGTGAAATTTCAGTTTTGAAGATGCAACATTAAAATACGGTACAAAATAACAGTGTGCAAACTTGTGAAGAGACAGAATCACACCTGAGTTATAACATTGGGGATCAGGTTCTGCAAGAGAAATAAGCAGGTAATCCATTACTGTGTTTGGTTGCATATTCCCTGACCAGGGTGCAGTATAATTGTGCCTTGAAACTCACAGCTATAACACCTAGCATAGGTCTGAACACCTGGCACGGGTCTAAAGGGCATACAGTAGCGCGCTCTCTCCCTCTGTCCTTCCCTTCGCCGAGCACTCATCTGAATGACAACTGATCACCACATTCACAATCGATATCGATGATAGTACAATCACCTATCGATGATGTGCAGATCAGGAAGGGAGAGACAGGGAGGTGAAGTGCTACCTTTTTCTCCCTACCTGCTTTCAGGTTGCAGCCCTCTCACAGATGTGCTTTTACCACTTAACCTAATAAATAACATTGCCAATGGCCACGGCATGTGTTTACTACTGAATAAACAGTATCTAAAGCAAAATCAACAGTCTGCTCACAAAATACATTAACAATTTGTAAGATATATTTTAAATCAACAGTATCTTCCACATTGGAATGACACATTGTGCAGCTGTTTCCACATAGTTCTCACCATGCCTTCCTCCTTCTCGTAGTTTCTGTAATATGTATTTAGAAATTTTATTTGAGTGTTTATCATAAAAAAATATTGCAGAGTGTGACAGTGGAACAGTGGAGGTAGCGGTAACCTTGGCAACCTTGTATTGATCCTTTTCTGATTTCACCTACCAACGGGGAAGTGAATGTCCTCATCCACCATTATCACTGGGTAAATAAACAGATTTTTAAAAACAGAAAAATAATATATTAGATGCATTGCAGAGAGGATTTTTTTACAGGATTTATTCCCTGCAGTGTCTGGAAGCCGGGGAAATGAACTGGATGTTTATTCACCAAATAAATAAGGGAGAGGGGAGGAAATGGAGTAAGGGGGGATTACTGTATAAACATACAAAATTGAGTGGCACTGGAGAGAGTGTTTCCCTTACTGTGGAGAAGAGGTAATAAATGAGGGCGACCCCTGCTCAACCCTGAAGCTCTGCTGGCTGGCAGGGGCTAGGCGGCGGTGGGAATGGGGCATTGAGAGGTTCAGCCGTTATGGGGGTCGCAGGCTTCTGTTTACTGTGGGACAGAGAGATCTGCAGTGTGGTCCTGTGACACCCTGTAAAAAACATCCATCATTCCTGCCACTGTACTCACCCCCCCCAAGTACCATACTGTCTGCCTTCTCCCCTTCAGGGACCATACTGTCTACCCCCTCCATAGTCTATTCTCCTCCTGATTCCCCCTCTCTGCAGTGACTGCCCCCATCAAGCCCTACTGTATGCCGTATGTACACATACATATAAATGTATACATACAGGGGACAAAACAGTGGAAATGTCACATGAAAAAGGATGTAACCAGATCACAATTACAAAGGTGGCTGCACTGGTGAGTTACATTGATCCGAATGCCAATTAGCAGTGTTTCAGCTATACAAGGTATCGAGCAATCAGTGCTTTGATATGAGTTTTCAAATCAACATGGTGCCAAAGTTCCAAAGAGGAAGAATGTGTGCATGGGCTAGTGTACTTAGAGTACTGATGTCGCAGCATGCTGAGGTTGAGAGTGTCTGGCAAACATTCAGTTAGCCGCAAGCTGTGTCTGCAAGCTTATTTGTCCATGCACATTTCTGAGGGTGGATTTGGTTGGCCCTTATCTATTTCTACAGGTATTACAGAAGAACCACCTTAGAATTTTAAAGAGGCTTGGAATAGCCACTTCAAACTGGAGGTCACCAGTACAAATGCAGGCTTCACACTATGAGATAATATAGGCATATATACTTTACCCTAAATTTAAAGAAAGTATATCAGTGAGCAGTGTACTGATGTTGCAGAACAGCATATTCTTTGTGCAGGATGTTTTTTTCTCTCTCCATCCAGAAAGGACATATTTGTGTCCACCTTGAGTGGCAGTACAGGCTGTAATAAAATGTTTTTTTTTTCTTGGTTGGAAATAGCATCAGATAAGGAGGTCAGTCCTTCCCTGTTTATTATAAGCCTCTGTAAGCTTTCTGATGTACACCAATACTGGACCACTGCTTTGGGATGAAAGGTTGTGACGATTTTAGGGATCCACGGCTTGAGAAAACCCACAAAAATTACAGCAACATGTATGAATTAATTACATGTATTCCATAGATCCTGCAGAAGGTATTTGATATTAAGAATAATAGTTATAAACCTACAGTTTATGCAATATGTGATGAAGGTAGTTTTTATTTTCCAATTAATGCCCCCTCTTCCCCGTCAAAAAACTGGTTCGGCCCTCCGCTGCACGTTCTGAAACTGAATGTCAGGTAAGCACTGCTCAGTAGACGGCACGCGCGAAGTCAGCGCCTGAGGTCAGACGCTCAGCACCATGTCAGCCAAAAAAAAAAAAAAAATAAATAAACATACATCTGGAAGTCAAAAAAGGAAAGAAAGAAGCAGGACGGCGGGTGCAGTGCAGCGGCTCATTTCGTGACCTCATTATTGTGTAGGAAAGGTGAGTTCATTCGCAGACAGAAGCTAACTAAAACAGGCCAGCTAGGCAGGTTGGCTGATGTTTGCTAGCTAGCTAAATTAGATAATTTACTCGCTACCGTTACAGTCGTGTTCAAGTCCCGTTTACTCACACTATCACAGCGACAATTCAGTCAAATTAAATACCTATTCGCTGTTGCAATTCTCTTGAAATGTTTCTGTGCTGAATGATAAACTACACACAAGGTCCAGTCGTGCGAGGTGCCGGGAAATAGGCTAATGACATGCGGGCAACTCGGGCTAACATCTGTCAGACACGATGCACTGACAGTCCTGTGATTTGTTACGCTATTAAGGCGAAAATTCCATAAAAATGGCCAATTCTTTCTTGTCATTCCCTTAAAATACGTCTTTCTATACTGCATTATAAATAACTTCAATAAATATGATAGCACTCTAGGTTGACGTGTATTAACTTTTTACTAAGAAATCATATAAACCAAATTAATGTAGGCTACAAAGCAGACAGGTAAGGGCTAAGGTTCTCTGAACCCAACGGAAATTGTATTCGTGTCTTAATTACCGTGTATTTCGATGTCATCACTTTTGTACAACAGCTGCCGAAATGAAACAGAACACATTTCGAAAAAAACGCTTATTGTGCGCGTATGAAATTAGAAGTACTACCAAAACATGTTGACCGTTTTAATTGACTGTTTATCAAAGTTGCAAATAGCCTGTGTGAATGCAAGGAAAAAGGGGTGTGTATCTCACTTACAGACCGTGATGCTGTGGCCTTTTCCAAGTATCTACCCTCTATGACATTGACAAGACAATTTAAGACATGTTAACACTTGATGTTAATGTCAATATCTATAATGAATTGTGTGTAAACAACTCTGAAACATAAATTAGAGTTTTGGCCTCAGCCGACACGAGAGAAACATTTCCATATGCACGGCACGACCTGCTGCAGACCCTCCTGCCTGCTGGGTTGGCCACTGCTACTGTACTGCCGCCCTCCACCCTCGGGACACTATCAAAATCTATATCATAATCAATATCGTAATCAACTCTGGGTCACAGTTCAGTTTATAATCTAGTGTTACTGGAGAGGAAACTGATGACTGTGTGAGATTATTGGCTGTGTGGGTTTGTTCATTGTCAGGTTGCTGGCTTGTTCGTCATGAACCTGCCAGTGTCATTGATATGGAAGAGTCTCTTTTCACTGGTCCACATTTTGCGCAGTAGTATTTTAGCACCATGCTGTAAGCCATTCGGGTAGAGGTGAGTGGCATGGGTGAAAGACTTGAGAGTACAGATGAAGCTGAGTGAAATTGATTGAAAAAGAGAACCCAGAGCAGTATTCTTTCAGAGGGCCCAAAGTTCCTAGCTATGCCCCTGCATTTAACCGTCATCGTTAAGTTAAATGAAAGGGGTGAGGACGGGGTCCCTGCCTGTGGTTCTAGCTAGTGAAGCTGACACATTTGTATTCTTGGGAAGTGACAGCCTTAGTTCAGACTAAGAAATGCTGGCAGCTTCGGCAGCATGGCGAGTTAATTACAGCAAAAAGGGCATTCAGTGTTTTCCCCTTTTTCTTGTTGAACTTGGGACGCTGGGCTACTGGGCCCCAGAAGATTTGAGTTGCCTTGAAGTGCTGCCCTCACGCAAAGCCACATCTTTTGTATTCAAAGCCCTTTTTTTAACTCTGAATTAAAACGTAAATCAAAGACTCTCATTGTTTCTGGAAAAGGGCCTCATATGGAAAGAAAGGGGAGAGGATCTGGGTTCATGCAGGAAGTCATGCATTATTTAGAAAGCACAGCTCCCCTTCATGTGAATGTTTCTCTTTTTTCCCCTCCTCATTCTGCTCACTCCTCCTCACTTTGCTCACCCTTTCTGCTCCATATGCCGGTAACTTTTCTAAATCCAGCACTGGCGATGCATTTTCTCAGTGCGTTCCATGTTATGCTAATGTGTGTTTTTCAGTGTTCATTGTTTGTAATAGACAGCAGAATAATGGGTAAGCCATTCATTTTTTCCCTGACACATATATACACACTCGCACACGCACGCACACAGGCCTGGGAATTCTCATTTATGACAGTGCTAGCAGCTAACGTGGACTAGAAATCAAAAAGCAGGACTCTGTTTTTGTTTGTGTCTGACTCATATACAGCTCTGTCATTACGAGAAGAAGAGTGGGGCTCTCAGCATCTCTCACGCAGCAGTGGCAGGTACCTGAAGTTAGGCATGTAGGCCTCAGACTGGGGCTCATGTAGACAAATCCGTCCTTTATTTGGGGTGATGACACGGGAGGACTGCACCGAGGACCGATCAAATGGAGCAAATTAGGGCCAGGTGATTAGATCATATTACTGTTTACTGCATTTAGCAGATCATAATAATCGCTATCATATGTTTATATGGTCATATCCATTTTGCTTCCTAAAGTTTGAGTAAAATTTGTAGGCTCTTATTCTCAGAATATGTTATGAAACATTTTTTAGAGATTAATCTTTAAAATTGCTGAATATCATGTTGACTATTGTATCATTTGTCATTATGAAATATTATCATTTATCTCTTCAGTCAAATGCATACAGCATCAGGGATAAAGTTTTAATGAATGAGTCTCCTCTGCAGCAAAGCATCACCACATTCTGATCATGGAATTTAATGTTATCACCAACTGACAAAATTGACCTGAAGATTTCTGTGACCCTTAAAAAGGGATTCATGAAAAATAGGCACAGCTACAGCCTAATGTGAAATCTGACACTCTGCATTCATCACCCATGCCGAGCAAAGTTATCTGCCTGTTAAACCGCAATTCTCCGTTGGTATAGCGGTGGCTATCTGACTGTAAATAAGAACCAATCACTGCTAATGAGCTTCACATGCACGCAAACACGCATAGAGTTTGGGTTGTGACTGGGCAGGGCCCATAAGCAGAGGTACATGTAGAGCGCCCTAATTCCACCCATACCTCAACACTTGAGTTATCTAGCCAAATTCCTTGTGGAATTATGAAGGCCAGGCCATTTACTAGAGTCATAGACCCTCAGACAAGAACGCGTCCGACAGCTTAATTCCATTGGTGAGAGTTTTTTTTATTATAGCTCTCTCTACCTTGAGTGATAAACGTTCATCATGCAGCTGTGCTGATGAGCCATCAGGTGTTTTAGATTTGTTTGCTGGCATTGAAACCCGCTGTCTCTGCTGTTGGGGTTCTATTTGTTCTGCCAGTCAGAGTGAGCCAAGCGCTGAGATGCCATGAATGGCTGCAGCTTCATACAGTAGCAGAGATAGATACGGCCCCCCTGTCCAGCTCCACTCCACTCTGTTTTTACTCTTCTCATCAGTTCTGCAGCATGGGTATATATAGAATTGCAGACAAAACTACTTTACCCATGCCTCCCCCCCAAACAAACAACATCTGCTGTTAATTCAGGGGACATTCCTGCAGTCATCTCTCTTAGATATTCACAAGGGTCTGGGATATGTACTCCCAGGGAGGCCACAGCGAGAGGGCCTGCCTCTGTCCCCAAAATTCAGACACTGAGAAATGCAGAGTGGGTAAAAATAGGAACGTGTATGGAAGAGAGTAGGGTAAACCCCAATGAGAAGGGGTAAATTCTGCCCCATAGACCCCCGTGAGATAGTGTGGACTGGGCACTGTGCCAGAGGATGTTTACAGGACTGAGCCCAGCAAATAAAAACCTTTTAAATCATCAAAATGAGCAGGGGTGAGCTTGTCAGCCAGGCACATCTCAGCGTTTTCAGAGATGAAGACAGATGTGCACAAACCCATTAAGGAGCAAACACTGAACCATCTTTAAAGCTGCATTTCTTCGGGGCAGAGGTCCCTACCTTCAGTGTACACTAGCTGCATGTAAATACTGCACATCAGTCGAGTGTCTCGCTGTAGATCTCCAGGACTCCTCAGCCAAATGTAGCATGCACACATCTTGGTGGCACATTAACATTTCTGGCATTTATTTTGAGTATTTGTTGATTATTTTCATGTGGAAATTTCAAAGTAAATATTGTGCTACTCATTAAGGAATAATTGGACGTGATGTATTGCCCCGTCTTGGGAAATTACTGACATCTGGGAGGCTGGACATCCCTGTTTAATACCACAGAATTCCCCTGACATACACACCAAAGTTTAATTTACAAGCCAGAAAACTGACATTACTAATTAGAATTTAATTAGAAAGCTGTAGGACAAGTATTGATGAAATATTAACAGGAATTAAGAGTTATTTTTATTGTTATCTTGTGCAAAGTTGAATTTACATTTTTGAGTTTTCCCCTTAGTTTGTTGAAGAAGAAAGCCAAGACAAAAAGTGAAAGCTGAAAAATCAGCAAGCAAACTTGGTTGTACAAAATTATTCTCATACCCCATGAAACACTTTTGTTTTTGGTTTAAAGTAGATTTCTTCTGGCACTGTAGAATTATGTTGATTTTGTTTGGCAATGTAAACCGTGCTGAAATGATGATTCCACCTGTTTTTTTAAAGCTGCGAACAGGACTGTTTCAGGACTCACTGGGCATGTTGAGTTTGTGTTGAATATTCATCAATTCACCTGTTGTCGTGACAGGATGACGTTTCTGCCTTGCTGCCCAAAATTCTTTTCCTAACAAGCAAGTTTATGAAATGGTCCATTATGACTCATTAATGTGACAGCAGTGGTGATGAGATCCACACCGCCAGCAGCCCAGCTTTACTTTTCCAGGAGATGGTAGAGTATTCTGCTTCAGCCAGGTGAGACCTTCTGGGAGACGTGAAATGGACCAGCATAATGGTCAGCAAGCACAGTGGTACAACGTGCTTTCCCTCAGCTAACTCATTTACCCATTAGTTATTCATTAAGCTCTCTGGCAGACATATTGGGTCATTCATTATAATTGCTGACAGTAATATTCAGTATCTTGCCAGTTAGCCAGCAGCCATTGTCTCTATAATATATCCAGGTATTGGGTGAAGTGTTGACGACGGTGATTTGAGGATACAAATATATGCTTTTCAGTTTTTAATTATTGACATAGGGAGTTCAGCCTCAAAATGTCAAATGGCAAGCACCATAGTTGGAGGTAGTCATGGGGTAATTTGTGGTTTTGATTTGTTGTGGGCAAGGGTTTTGTTTCCTCCTTTGCTTTAAATTTAATGAAGTGATGCTCTGAATGACTCTCACCAGACAGTGCAGCCAACTCTTAAGAGACAAATAAGCAACCTCATGCATTTGCGTGAGTCCATCTTCCTTCCTCATGTCATTGAATTGATACAAACATGTGATGGCAACCATCTTAAATCATTGGACAAAAACACACATTGGACTGATAGGTACAACGTGTATGGCTAGAGGTGAAAACTGTACTAATGACTTAGCTTTGAATGACTTGAGTCGTGACGAAAGCCGGAACATTTAGCTGGCACTAAACTGAGATGATCCATTTACTGTACTGTCACCATTAAAATGTGTAGCAGCAGCAGCTAAGAGATGTGGGATTTTTTTGGCAGGAATTTGAGTGCAGTTTAGCTGACCTACTTCAAAACGGTTTTCTTAGACAGCACTGCATTCTAAATCCTGGACAGCTTCCTGGTGGTCACCCGGTCACGGTCTGAATGGTGGTGATAGATGTGATCTCAGCAAAGGCAAGGCCGCCAGAGGACCCTGGGACATCTGTGCTGTCACTTCCTGTTTCCACAGCTTGACTCTCTCTACTTGAAAGGCAGTTGATTCAGAGAATAACAGCCTGGGTAAACTGAGCTCGCTGCGTAATTCTGCTTAATGCAGCACACCAGAGCAGCGAGGGACGTAATGCAGTGTTAAGTCTGTATGACGGCAGTGACAGAGCTAGGTCACCCGTGCACGCTGTGTTTGGTTAAAAATTAAAAGATGAAGCACTTTAGTTCTGGGTCTCTTACGCTTGTTTAGAAGCAAATGAAGGACCTGAGCTAGAGGGACGGAAAGCTGCTTGGCCAACGTTACACCGCGTTTTGGCAGATGTTAGCCCGGCTTTGAGAAGCAGTAGTGAGAATACGCCTCGTCGGTCGTTAGCCGGTCGTTTGTTTATTTGTTCCCCTCACTGTTTTTCCATCTAAATGGTGCTTTTGGCACAAAGCTAGACTCATGGACAGCTGCCAGGGTGCCTGGGTTCACTGTGTTGCCATCTTGAACTTGGTTACCGTGACCACAGTGGAAGTCAGGGCTGATTAGACAGAGCGAAGAGAGAGCAATAAGACGGGCTGTCATATACTCTGAATTTCTTGGCACATTGAAGATCTGTTTGAGTGAACCTAATTGAGCTCATTATGAGATAATTATGAAAAGCTCAGTGCCTGAAGAGAATCAAAGAACCCTGCCAATGCACTCACTATGTTTGAACATAGCATTTAGGTAGGCTATAACTGCTACAGACCTTTTTTATGACAGAACCACCACTTAAGAGTCTACTCGCAATTTGGAAATGTCAGAGAAGTGTTTTGGTGTTGGCTTACAGCTTCACCTTTGCATGGGATCAATGCTTTAATCAAAATTAAGAGGAACTTGCTTTGACACATGGTATGTGATAGATTTTTTCCATAGAAATTTGCTTCTCTTCATGAATATAGAGCTACTGGGTACCTTTTATTAGGCTGCCCCTTATGGAAAAATTATTTGAACCCCAACTCATGTACCACATGTGCTGTGTTGTGTGTATTATAACATTGATAACACTTTGTTACTTCTCAGTTAATCACATATATTTATATACAGACATTTAATATGAAAGTTGTGTGATGTTTTTTTTTGTATGGGTGTAGGTGCACTTGATGATTGTTTCCCCTTTGCTGCCCTTGGTATGTTATAGTGAGTCACTGCTACAGAAGCATTTGTATGGTGGTGAACAGAAAGTGCTTTTGGCTCATTGTGAAAGGTTTGTTGCTGTAAAAAAAAATGTTCTGCATATCTTCCAGTTCTGAGACTGCTCCTAGTTTTGAACCTTCTGTCATGTACGGGCCCTGAAATATTGTGCCAGTCCAGAGTGGGCTGAGCTGCATATTTGCCAGTTACCTGGCAACAGCGTTTTTGCGTCCTGCTGTGACCAGCACTGACCCTGTGCACAGCTGCATATGTGTTTAAATATCAGCTGTCATAAACAGAAAATTAGCATGCTTGGTCAGGCCACACAAACTCTTGTATTTAATAATAAAGAATTGTGAAGAATAAAGTGAACGATAAAGAATTTCCTAAGGCTGCCTGCATCCGTATTCCTTGTTTGTAATTTGAACTGCGTGTGTTATGTATGTGTAGATTTTATGGTGGGTTGACCTGTTTCTCTGTGAGAACATTCCACTGCATCCATAAGCCACCCACTGCCTATCTGTTGTATGTATCCCAACCCTCTATGTTTACAAACCTGCTCCTGGAATGTCAGCTCAAGATGTCTTCCCAGGCATTCCGCAAAGCATGAAGAGGTTCTCAGTGCTTGCCCCATTCATTTTAAAAGCAAAAAAAATCATAAAGACATACTGAGGTGATCTACCTTAGTCACTGTAAACTTTATAGATCCATACCCTATCACCACAGCTGCTCTGGCCTGACATTAGCATATGCTGAATATTTAACACTTTGGGAAGCTGAAGGGAATAAATTGTAATGCAGATTTCTCCTTGTGGGATAGGGAGAGAAAGGACAGTGGCTCCACGTATTTGCATCTCATTCTGCATTCCTTTGTTTTTGCAATGTGGTGGGGGGTACGGCTAGGGTTGTGGGGGGTGGTGGTGGTGGGGGGATTGATGGGGAGGGAGAAGTGTCTTGGGGGGGGGTTATACGCAGCAGGTGCCTGCACTGCTCCAGCTCCCCCACTCAGCGGAACGGAGAAGTGGGGCTGAGCGTCTCTACGCCAGGTAATCTGACTGGACTGGAGACTTGGCCTGCTGACTCTGAGACCGACACCCTGCCAACCTTAAATGTGTTGCGATTAGAGAAAATTCCAGTTATGTTGACATTTGGTTGTGAGAAATTATGTAGAAAAGGGAGGGGGTGCAGGAAACACCAGAAAAGCTCTCCATATTTATGCAAACAGCATAGCTAATCATGCACAGAAAAAACAATACAGATTTCCGTGGTTTTCCCCGAGGCATATGGAAGCACTCCTCATGTGCCTGCCCACCCGCCTGCTTACCTGAGCACCCAGAGCATCCATGATTGTGTGATGAGATATGTTGTGGTGAGAAACTACCCCCAACATGTTTTGCCTGTAATTCTCAACAGGTTTTATCAGTCACAAAATATTCCCCTAAGGTAAAAATATATTATGGAAGATCGGTGTCAAATGCATTTTAAGATTTCTCTAAATTAAATAAATGGAAAATTTTTGAGGTGACTCAAAGTGCATCAATCACACAAATCCCTTCTGATCTTTTCCTCTGGTCTGAAAAGGCAAATTCCAAATGGAACCAAATCTTTTTCTTCGTTGGAAAGACCCCCCTTTTTCCACAACCTGAACTAGTTGCTCTTCCACAGCAGCCGAGCATGTGACACCCCAGGTCATGTGATGGTAGCCTTTGTTTACACACTGCTGATGCACCACCAATCACACACTGTTGAAGTGGTGGGAGGATTACAAGAGGGGCATATTCTTGGTTTGTGCATCTGCAGGTGCCTGACCTGGTCTGGCTGCTAGGAAGCGATGAGACCGACACACAAGCCAGCTTGCCCTCTTCCAGCAACTGGAGCGGTCAGTTGTTGCCTTGCCAATGGTGTGACTGGGGCTTGAGCCCCCAATCACAAACTTGGCTTTCAGAATAAGTGTATTTACAGCTTGAGCCACCTGGAGTCCGCCTGATCTGATCTTTTAAAATTCAGAGATAGTTTGAATTCCGATACCAATCTGATAGCTTCCTTTTCAGAGTCTGTCTGAATGTAAAATCACATTTTTTGGACCTTGTAGTGTTTTTCTTTCCATTCCCCTCAACACAGAGATGACTTGCCTCATCACTACATGCCAAAACCAATATAAACCGCCGAAGGAATGATCACAAGCCAGTAGCCTCTCTGAATGCACAGACCCAGTTGGGAAAATTGAAATTTGTAGTTTGGACATTTTAGCATTTGCAGTTATTTGGAAAAAAACAGCATGAACATCAAGACCTACAATATGAATATAGCCATTGAGATTTAGCTGCAGAGACTGAACCGTAGAGACTGAGCCTTAGAGACTGAGTTGTAGACAATGAGCCATAGAGATTCGGCTGTACAGATTGAGTCATAGAGACTGAGCCATAGAGGTTGAGCTGTAGAAATTGCTTTCACGTACATCCTAACAGCAGCATACTACTGATGTTGTAGGAAATGTCTAAAACTGTTAGCTGAGAAATATGTTGAAATATGTTGACACCTCCCTGAAAGAAAGAGATGGAGTCTCTGGTGTTTGTCATCTCTGGTGGATGTTGGTCTCTGCTAACACTCTCTTCCTCTCCCTCCCTCTTGCTCTCACTCTCTCTGCTGTAGGCCCATTCTGTGTCCAGTGGGAGTTGGTGGGCATTAAACTTTAAGAGCAGTCTGACGGCTGCAGCTCAGGTGCTGAATATCCTCCAGCGCTCGTTAGAGAGCAGATCTTTGGCAGTGCGTGTTTTAGGAAGTCAGCCATTACAGTATTTTCACACTGCTTATATTATCCAGGTCTTGGCAGTTCCAGTGCTCCAGGGCTGCTTGGATCTGGCCAGCATTTCTCCTACCGCATTTTAGAAAATAATTCAATTTAAATCTTTATTTGGATGGAGAGAAATATTTCTCCAGCCTGATGTAAATCAGGTTTTAAATTAGGTGTAAATTGCACTTCATGACTTAACCTTGTCCATTCCAAGACACAATTTGCCATGGCAAACTTGAGCTTTAGCTTTTCAGCACAATATATCTTCATCATAGTTAAGCGTTTATGAGCTCTACTACCCTCAAAGGTCACTAACCTGTTTCTGGCTGATTGGATGTGAATCCGAGCTTCATACTTACCCTGTTCAGCCAGTGTCTTTTCAGATCTTTGGACTGACATATCGTGCATGCTACAGCAAATTTGCAGCCTAACCTCATTAGAATGCTCGGTGTTGATACTAATGGGGGAAAATGGGTCTCTTCTTGATCTTGAATGTTGCTCCCGGCCCCCCTTTCCCCTGCAGACCTCAATGATCATCTGTTAGTTTGTTTTCCCATCATGTGCAACGTTGTGATGCTTACCTCTCAAAGAGCAATCCAGCACTGGCTTTTATTTAGTTTCAGCAGCGACTTCCCAAATAAAATATAACCTACTCATGAAAATGATATCATTGTTTGAAGTCAGTTTAAATTGATATTGCCTGTTTCCTTTAGAGATGTGCTTTTTACTGATTCCAGCTCATAGTCCTCACTGTGGGTATAGCCCACCCTTGCATGTTATGTTTCCATGTTTTGTAGGAATGAAAGGTAGAACATTTCTCTTTGTATCTTTCTGGTAATTAAAGTAATACAGCTGAAGGGTCTAGTGCTAAACTGTTTTCACATGTTTTAGTGTTTTTACTGTGTGCTTTCATGGCAGTTTGTTTTATATTATACAAATTGTTCATTCTGTATTGATCTTTCCCACATATCTCAAAGTCTGTCTTCACATAAGAAACATTTGAATTGCTGTCTGTTGTCAACCTGCAACCTCTTTAAAAAACATCACAAATAAAACAAAACAGGACAGTTCACTTCCTGTCATGCTCCGACAGCCACAATTACACAATTCCAGCAACAGCTTCTTAAATATGGTAAACCCCATTTGGCAAAGATATGAGACTTGATTTTTGTCGTCTGAATGAAGAAGCAGAGATTAGTTTCCCCACTTGAAGGATTAGTGGAATACTTGGAGGGCAGTGACTCGTCTGCGTTAGCGCCTCCTGGCCTTGTGGCCTTTTTTGAGCCGCCAAGCTCCTAAGCTTCTCCCTTCATTCTCTAAGATGTGTCCTTTCAACATGGCCCATACAGATTAAGACAGTTGAAGATTGCTATAATTAACAGCAAATTATATGTTTAAATGCTTTTGGGCTTTTTCAAAATTTCTTTTAATTAGACTAGCCCTGAAAGAAATCCATCAGTGGTATTTCTGGGGACCAAAACTGGACCTTGTATTCAGGTTATGTTAAATATCTCCCACATGGATAACTTTGCCTCCAATATGACATTTTTTTTCCTCAGGAGGCCTCTTGCACAGTCTCCTGGGAGCACAGAGAAAGCATCACCTCTGCATTTTGTGCTTTCTTCCCCTCAGTATTTTCTCATTGTTTTTCTCATCTCTTCCAGACCTGGAACCGCATCTACAATTTGTCTCAAACGACAAACAGTTAAAATAAATGCTTACCTTTTTTCTTTTTGTTTTTTTTTTCTAGCGTGACATCGCGGTGCAAGGCCGCATTCCATTTGCAATGTCACTGGAAGCCCTGGGGAGTATTCGTTTACTGGCTGACACGTAACAGTGAAGCCTGCAGTACCTCCATTCCCCCATCCCCCACCTCAGTGCTGTCCGTCCTCCTCCGCTCTGCGCCCGGACTGCAGTGCTGGAGGCAGAACGCACGCACAGAGCCTGACAGACCTCTTTCCCCCACAGTCACTTCACGTGGCTGTCGGTTTTTTGTCCAGAAGGAAGTGTCTCTTCACCTTCCCGCTATCGCAAACTGGCAACATTGTAATGATGGGAAAGGTGTGACCTTGAATACGTTTAAGTATGGGCCACTGGCTTTGTTCCCTCGGTCCGTGAGGTAGGGGTAATTTGGCCATCGCTCCCCGTGTATTAATCCCCCTGAGGGACAGTCTTTGGCTCGCTGAACGGAGGTAAAACAAGTTCAAGGATAAAACACAAACCGTGATCCAATCCACATCCGTCCGACAGTGTTGTTTGAAAGATCTTGTTCGTGAGGGGGTACTGCAGGACAGCTCGGTTCTCGCTTTGATCTCGGGGGCGATGTCTACCCTGGTTTGAGGAAGGAGTTACAAGTTCAGTGCTTTCAGGCCTTTTCTTCCCATTCCCACATTCCTTGAACCCAGTCGCTGCTGATGAAATCCCGCCATGCTGTGTTTGTGCTGTGGGCTGGTTTGTCCTGACCTCCACCGTAGCCTTAAGATCTCCAGCGATCTCGAACTGCTCTCATCTTCCCTCCTGGGAGAACTCTCGCCTAACCACCCTGGAACAGCTCTTACTGTGGCAGTGATTGCGGCAGCTTATGCATTGATCAGTGTCTCTGAGGGAAGTTTTTGTGACACAAACCTCCTCTGCTTAGTTTATTTCTGAATCGTTTCTTTAGACTCGCCTTCACTGTATGTTATTAATTGGAAAATATTGGCTTTTCTCTGAAAGAGGGCTGGATTACTGCTCCGCCCAGCCTCCATCTAACCCAAACCCCTGCAGGGATCCATCTGATCTGTGTCACCAGTTCCATTTAGTGCATGAATCCTGCCCCTTACCTGAGTTTGCATGTGCTTTGAAATTGAAGGTATTTTTGCTCCATGTAGATGCACCCTTAAATTGTAGATAGGTAAGTAGGTGTGTATGCAGGTAAGACATTGTTTCAGTGGCATCCCTTGGTTTCAGCCCTACTTTCTGAAACATGGTGGATAGTGTCATTTCAGTTGTCAGATCTTAATTATTCATTTTTTCAATAAACCATGACCGTGTGATGTAAAATACATTTTTAAAAGGAGTGTTTTTTTTCCCCAAGCTGCCTAGCCAATCTTGAGTCGCAACATGAGCTTTTATTTGAAGCTATCCATCTATCCATTCATTTGAAGCATTCATTTTGTGTTCGTGAGATCATTTAGAGTTGGGATCTCAGACTGTGTGCCTGAGGGCTTCTGTAGTCTCCTTTTGATCAGCAGCAAATTTGGGCTCTGTAAGCGACGTATGCGGGCTGCCTAGTCAATTAGTGACTTACTGTGAGTGTTGAGCTGTTCTGAAAACCAGCAGATGCTGTGGCCCTGTTGGACTGGTGCCTTAGCTGCATATAACCTGTGTGGCTATCCTGCTGTATGTCTGCTGAATGTGAACTGAATGTGTGTGACCTGTATTGTTTGTTTTATTCATAAAGGCACAAGCTAGCATAATACTAGCATATTGTAGCCAAGTATGAGTGAGCTTGCCCATCTTGATAATGTGTCAAATAAATGCTGAATCACAAATAAAAAAAAAAATGATCAGGGTGACCGGGGGCCTCATTTATAAACCGTGTGTACGCACAAAAAACACTCCAAAATGTACATACACTGATTTTCACGCACAGTTTAGGTTTTTATAAAACTTCTACTTGATGTGAGAATGTGCGTACTGGTACGACACGTTTGACCCTTGTGTGTGCACATTTAGGGCACATATTTACTCTGAATTGCACACCCTAGAAACCAAAAGAAATTTGCACTATAGTTTCCTTATTCCTTGTGGTTAATTAGGATCACAGTATCATTTGTAATCAGTGTTGGTTTTGTCCCTAAATAATCAATAAATTTACTGATATGAGCAATCAGTGCATCAATAAATTTTAGACAAATAAGACCTGATGTGTGTGACAGTACCATGACGATGGCTGCCTTGGCACTGTTAGATATTACTGTTGGATATTGTGAATGTATGGTGTCATGGGAAGGTGACTGTTTTGACTTTTTTGTGCTGAATAAGGGAACTACACGTAGCAACTAGCTAATACCTGTCCATCTGCAATTTCTTTCAACTCTGTGGTTCTTGGCCACAGAGAGGTTCCAGCTGGAAATAGTGGACTGGTCTGGTGTAACCCAGTCCTCTCTCAGTCATGTCATAGTAAGAGTGTTGGATGGTCTGGTGTAACCCAGTCCTCACTCAGTCATGTCATCTGGTGTAACCCAGTCCTTACTCAGTCATGTCATACTAAGAGTGTTGGATGGCCTGGTTCCCAGTCCTCACTCAGTCATGTCATACTAAGAGTGTTGGATGGTCTGGTGTAACAGTCCTGTCAATACTAAGAGTGTTGAATGGTCTGGTGTAACCCAGTCCTCACTCAGTCATGTCATAGTAAGAGTGTTGGATGGTCTGGTGTAACCCAGTCCTTACTCAGTCATGTCATACTAAGAGTGTTGGATGGTCTGGTGTAACCCAGTCCTCACTCAGTCATGTCATACTAAGAGTGTTGGATGGTCTGGTGTAACCCAGTCCTTACTCAGTCATGTCATACTAAGAGTGTTGAATGGTCTGGTGTAACCCAGTCCTCACTCAGTCATGTCATAGTAAGAGTGTTGGATGGTCTGGTGTAACCCAGTCCTTACTCAGTCATGTCATACTAAGAGTGTTGGATGGTCTGGTGTAACCCAGTCCTCACTCAGTCATGTCATACTAAGAGTGTTGGATGGTCTGGTGTAACCCAGTTCTCACCTATCAGCATGAGGTACATCAGATTCCCCTATACAGCCAGGAAACATGAAAAAGCAATTTGCAGTGATGACCGGTGTCGATGATCGCTATGTATCCGGTTCAATCGACTGCACTCACATTTCAATAAGGGCACCGTCAGTGGATGAGTATGTGTAGGTAAACTGTATGAATTGTCCATTCTATAAATGTGCAAGTGGTTTGCAGCGCCCAAATGACACCAACAAATGTAGATGCATGAGTGGGCAGGGTCATGTCATGATTCATTCATATTGATGAACAGTAATATTGGAAATCACCATTACATCAACGAGAGCTCAGTGTTGGCACCCCCATAACACCGCCTGTTGCTCCTACAGTTGCTTGTTGGGCAAGTATACGCCTCTTTGCCTCAAGCTTAGTGTTGGACCATTTTTTCTTGATCTCAGTTTGCGTGCGGCTCCCTATACCCAAGGAATTGACAACTGTGGTAACCTCCTGCCATGCAAAGGTTTTTAGTATTTGTTACCCAGCTGCATGAAATTACATTTTTTCTAACCTCTATTTAGGAGATTAATGCTTCAATTTCACACTCCGAGAAGTTTTTTTTTCTCCCCTCTTAGCAGCCATTATTGCATTTAAAATGTATTACTCTGTCCCGCACATCATTTATAGATAGATAGGTTGTTGCGCACATTTACGCGCACACAATTGTAAACTGGTTTTAATGCAAGAAAAAATTATGACATCATAATGGTTTTTGACATCTGTTTTCAAGTAGCCTTCCACTGAAATGGTTTAAAATAAGGATATTTATATTGAGTTTTTTTGTGTGTTTTTAAACATATTCTACCCACAGTGTACATTTAAAGCAAGTAATGATAAACTCAACTCGACTTTTATGGTCATTTCCATATATGCATGGGACATACCTACATGGAACGAAATTGCGTTTCTCCCAAGCCACAGTGCAACAATACAGTTTCGACAAAGAGTACGAAGTGTGCAGGTACAGTGCAAAGATGAAATATACAAAACAGAAATAATACAACTAACAGTGTAAGACAAATATAGGTAACAGACAATGTAAACAAACCCTCAGAGTGTGGAGGATATAAAGTGCTTGCAGCTCTTGTTGTGTTCGTGAGGGACTTGCAGTGTGAAATGATTAGTTGCTTTGTGAGCAGTTTGTGGCTCAGGCTGTTGAGAATCCTGACAGCCTCTGTGAAGAAGCTGTTGCACAGTCTAGCTGAAGTGGCATGGATTCTCTGGTACCTTCCACCAGATAGCAGGATAACGAAGAGGCTGTGGGATGGTTGCGAGGGGTCCTTCATGATACTGATGGCTAAATGTCCTGTGTGGACGGGAGAGGGACTGATGCGGATGAGCTTCCCTGATGTGTTCACTATCCTTTGCAGTTCCTGTACCAGATGGTGATGCACTTTGTCAGGATGATCTCTATGGTGCCCCTGTAGAATGATATGAGGATGGGTGGAGGGAGACTATTCCTCTTCAGTTGGCGCGGAAAGTGAAGGCATTGTTGAGCCTTCTTGGCAAGTGCAGTTGTTTTTGCAGTGGTGTTGATAGTCCGTGGGGAGTGGTAAGTCTGGGCCTTCCTGAAGTCAATGATGATCTTGTTTGTTTTTTCCTTTATTTAGAGAAAGGTTGTTGTCTGAGCACCATGTCACCAGTTGATCCATCTCCTCCCTGTATGCCTTCTAATCATTACTGGTGGTGAGACTCACCACTGTCGCATCATCAGCAAAGTTGATGATGTGGGTGGTGCTGGATTTTGCAGTGCATTCATGGCTCAGCAGAATTAATAGCAGTGGGCTGAGCACACGGCCCTGTGGAGCATGTTGCTGCCCACCTGGACTGTCTGTGGCCTTCCAGTAAGGAAGTCCAAGATCCAGTTGCAGAGGCCCTGCTGACTCAGCTTTGCAGTCAGGTGTTGTAGAATGGGTGGAAGGCAGAGGTTATGTTGTGTCTTTGGTTGAGTGGTTGAAACAGTATGCAAACTGAAGGGGGTCCAGTGTGTCGGGGAAGCTTATCCTGATATGGTGCATGACCAGCCTATCGAAGCACTTCATGATGGTGGGCGTCAGTGCAACGTGGCGATAGTCATTCAGGCAGGAAAAGGGACTTCTTTGGCTCTGGGATGGTGGTGGTAGACTTGAAACACCTGGGGATGAGTGCCTGGTCCGGTGAGGTGTTGAAGATGTCCGAGAGGACCCCTGCCAGCTGCTCTGCACAGTCCCCGATTGCACGGCTTGGTATTCTGTGTGCTCCCATGGCTTTGCGAGGGTTGAGGGCGAGGGGGCAAGGGTGTCTTCCATAGGAAGCTGCATCCTTGAACATGTTGCAATCTGTAATCAAAGCAGATTGTCATTCTGAGAGAGCCCCCTCTGGCCAGACCCTGATCTGTCTCTGAACCGGTTTGTTGAGTAGTATACCCCTGTATGGAGAGTTATTTTCTCTCATTTAGGTGTATTAATGGCTGTAAGCTTCTTTGCAGTCTATTTAGGTGTAGCTGATACAGGCAACAAGGGGAATCAAAGCGATCTGTAGTTGGCCTTGGTCGCTGCTAATTCTCTGCTATTGGCTTGGTGCATCCCAGCTTCTAGATATTTTTGCTTCCCCTTGACCAGTTTACCAGCTAACGTGAAAAGCCAGCTTCCTGGCACACCTCCCGGACTTCATCAGCAGTGTTTTGTGGTTGTGAACACCTTTCAGGCGACACACATACACACAGGATATCTGTGGATCCAGACCATACATGGCAGTGATTGAAATCATGATAAAAATCATTGCTGTAGGAGTCATCCATATGATATGTATTGCTATCATTGTGATGTAGACATGTCCACATTTGGATTGTATTAATTCCTGTATCATTCCTGGGTGAGATGGACCTCAACAGTACAATAAAACCTGGAGACACTTTCTCTGCTGCCACAGTTGAGCCATTCACACATCAAAAGAATGCAATGGAAACTGGTTTCTTAAAATAAGGTTTTTTAATATTACTTATTATCATAAAGATATATTTACACACTTTACAGAAATAGAAAATAAAAACACAAAGCTACGCATGAAAGGAAAAAAAATAAGTACTCCAAGAGCTAAAGCTTTTATAAATTAGAAACCAAAAGTTCAATTATGTACACTGTATTTCAACCATTTCAGATACACTTGTTTTACTTATTCATTCATTTATTTATTTTTGCCCAGTTCAACATCGAAACAGAGAGACAGAGGCTATACGTTTGGCATGGTAAGCTACACGAGCATACACCTTCAACAGGAGAAATGAGAGTAATACTACAGACATGTTCAGGGTATTTTACCTGTAACAGAGCAATACTAAACCACTGGGCAGGTTGGCAGAGGGAGTCCAGAGGGCCCTTTATGTTGTGCTGTGTACAGGTTGCAGGTGTGAGATGAACCGGCCTTGGAGCTTGAGTACAGAGAAGGACAGGGGTCTGTTCTGGAGTCGAGTCTCATTTGAAGCTCCAACGTATAATGACAGATAATTCTCAGTCTTATTGCCGCTCCTCTGGGAGATGAAATCTAGTTATCCTTTTTGAGATTTCTTGGCCAGCGGATTTGTGTGGATTAGTGGGATTATATTTCAGCTTCTTGATCCGGGTGACCTGATAAAGCACTCACACATGCCTGACCGACTGGGGGTCAGGAGGGCGTCAGTGGAGACGCACAGATCCAATACACTGCGTTACAGCCTACTATATTTTCTTAGTTAAAGGCCTACTCGACTCATCTTCCTGTTTTTCAGCAATATATCACATCCTGTAGTTTGACAACGGTGCTGCACAATGATCTACAAAAAGTCTGGAAATTAAAAGTATTTTGCCAGTTAAGGTCAATTTTCTCACTCCCTCCCAAAATGATTTTCCATGTGATGTGTGTCAGTCTTGCATGTATTACACATAAGATGTTGCTGTCCATTTCATAACGTTACTGAGCAACTGAGGGGGTTACTAGTTCCATGGATTCCTATATCTCTGGTGAGTGTTTATGGCTGGAGCATGGCATTAGTGTTGCTTATGCACAGAAACCAGCAGGGGAACAAACTGCAGGTGGGTCCACCTGAGAAAAAGAGCAGGAACTGTTTTCATTGGCTCTCAGGGGTGATGTCATGTACAGCTGTTGCAGTGAGGGAACACTACAGCTAAAATTGCTGTCACATCTGTGGCTGTGGCTTTCTTTCCCTCTCCTGTATTATATAATTATACTCAGAGTATAATTTTTCTATTTTTTCTCTCATTCCTACCTATTGTGTGCCCAGCCAGATGCACACACTGCTAAACGTTAAAACAAAAGATAAAGACAGAAATCATCAGCTGTCCAAAATAAACACTCGGATGCTAGTGCATAGGAAAATTATTCTGGCTCTGTGACTAATTGAAGACAAGAGAAAAAAGAAGAATCAAAAGAAAAAAAAGAGACTTGAATTCTCTGGTGTAAGTTTTCCTGGAAAAGAACATGAAGAAAAAAGTGGCTCGGCTTTTCGGGTATAATGTATTGGTTTACCGTCTTGGGTTTGAGTCTTTTTTTTTGCCACAATACCCATTAACCTGAAGGGTCACTGCGGGATGTAGTGTGCAGGAGAGACAGGCTGGAGACATTATGGTGCAGACTGCTTCACATAGCTTTGCTACCACAAAAAAAAAAAAAATACAGCAGTCCACTCTGTTTTAGAGTGGCTTAGAACAACCAGCTAAACACATTTCAGACGAAAATTGTCACCATGCAGTGGAAACTCATTTTATCCCAAGAGACTTCAGGTTTTGATGATTTATTTTCTCAGTAGTGATAGTGGAATTGCAAAGTGCAGCCTTCCAGAGCCGCACAGGCATCACAGCAGAGCTGGATGGATTGTTTTCAGGGGGTGGGGGAGGAGGAGGGGGTGGTCATTCTACAGGAAGTGCAGACACTCATTAGGTAGTGTCACTCCAGTGACACTGAGTCAAGGAGGCTGTGGAGTTTTGCGATATTTGACAGTGTTTTTGGTTTTGGTGAATGTAACCATTAGCGGGGTTCTGGTAACACCGAATAGTGGGTTTTTGGGAGGACAGGACAGCATTTTTGTTTTGGCATTGGTTGGCTTCAGCATTCTGGATGGGTAGGTACATTCATGAAGTGCAGAGCGCATACAGACATCTCCTGACACCTGGCTTGCTTTCAAGAAGGCGAACGTTAGCGAACACATGTTCATTTATATTAGCGACTTCCTCAGTGAAATCGCTCTGCTTCTCCATCTTGTGTTCATCTGAAACAGTCTGCCCTGAACGTTAGCCCTCTTGAACACACATCTAAACAGTCACTTCCCAGAAACTTCATTCAGAGACCAAACCCCCTACCCCAAACCTGTCATCCTGGGTGAAGGAACATCTGGATAATATTACCCAAGATTCCCCTATCAAACAGAACAGGTGTCCACCCAATAAACCTTTCACATGTTAGAAAAATAGAAATGAAAACTCCATACCTCTCTGCAGGTTACATAGTGTTAGAGAGGCTGAATTGATCAGTATTCTGTGTGCCCTAAGGTTTAACACATTTTTTCTTTGCCAGGCTGAACTGAACTGTGTCACATGTTTTATATTAGGAGCCATTTATGCTGGTGGGCAGTTGGGCTGGAGAAGACACAGTTTTTCAATAAAATTTCAGAAATGAAAACAAAATACCAGAGGAAACTGATAGAAATGGGAAAGGTCTGCCAGTGTAGTCAGCTTCACCTAAGCCTAGAGCTTTCAAGTGATCCATTAGGGCAGGAGCTGGGGCGAATATCACCATTTAAGAGTATAGTACAGTTTTATGAAACCAAATGATGAAAGCAAGAAACAGAAGTAACCTACACATACATAACAAAATCCAGAACACTGAATGTGCAGTATTTTTCTCTGTTCTACAGGGTGCAGTTTTTTATTAATTTTTTTTTTTTCATGCCAGCATTCATGTAAAACCAGCAGGAGACGGTGGGCATGACTCTTTTTTTGAAAGCCAGTTTTTTGCAGTGAGTCAGCTCAGAACACGGTGCCTCTAGGCGTGTTCTGGGAGGCCCCCGAATCAGAGAGATCAAGTTGTGGAATTTAATGACTACAATGATCAAAGCCGTGACCACCTGCACTATGGAAGCTGAGGCTAAAAGTAAACCATTCCTGACAGAGGCATTTAACAATGGATTAGAAAGGACTGTATCTGGGCACAAAGCTAGTGATGCATAACATAGGCAGGGAGATATACAGTATTGGTATATATTTGTATATATATATGTACAGGTAAATATTTTTGTGTTGCTTAAATAAATGCACAGAGTACACTTTGCTCTGGTATAGGCTTCTATCACAGCACCCTGAGGAAAAAAAATTATAACTCAACAAAATAGTAACATATTCCAGTATAATGTAAAGGCATAGCTTCCACCAATGAAAGGTCTCGGTCCATTCTACTGTGGGTTGAATCCAGCCTCACGCCAGCTTTTCAGAGTACAGTGCATTATGGGAAGGCTGGACATGGTGGCTTATGTATCGAGCTGTCTCAAGTGACTGCTTCAAATGTGTTTTTTTGGTCTAATTCAGAACTGTCCTGTGTATGTCTGTGAGTTTGTGAATGTGTTTTTGTGTTTTTGTAGATTGCTACTACTGCCTTTTGAGGAGATACATAACTTGCATCTTAATGCATTACATGTCAGTGTTTTGAGACTTTTAAAATAAGAGGTAAGCAGTCTTTCCTGGCAGCTTGGTGGCGTTGATTTGTTTATTTGGCACTTCATTAAAAGGAGAGGAGGTCTGCCCTCAGGACAGACCACCCCAGCCAGTTAACAGTCGCGTATAGCAGCTGCTCTGGGCTGCAGTGTGGTGAAGAGGCCAGGGCGGAGTTTTTGGGAAACATGATTCCCAGGCTCTGGTCCTAGGTGGGGAAACTGTTGCCTTACCCATCAGTAAGATACAGGTATGTAAAGCTCACACTTAAAAATGGGTTCTGTAATTTTTAAATCACTTTGGATCAAAGCATCTTCCGAGCTAATGAAAAATGACAGTGCTCGAAGCAGAAATTTTGCACTCCACCGTATGGAACATGCACCGTTTTACACAGTGCATTGGAACTGATGAAGAATATCAACTTGCAATTACCTGACATCCGACTATAGTTCTAAATACAGAGCGGTGCTTCAAAAGAGATAAGTAACTCTAAACAATAAAGTTTCAGATTGACTTTCTGAAGGTCAAATAGCCGTATTCCATCAAAGCTGTTGATCTGGCTTGAAATGGTATGAGATCTTTCAGACATATCAAGAATTGTTGGATGAGCTCAGTTACCTCTAAGAGACTGGCTCCAAATCTACCCTAGCCCCCCAATCTACCACCTCTTCGTATTCCTTGAGCCCAAAATAGCCTAACGGTGATAAGTGAATGGCTGTGACCATTTTTTTTTCGATTGGGAAAGAACGGGAATACCACACCTTAGAAAACTGCCTGGCGTTTTAAGACTAAGACTGTTGGGACCATATAACCCCAGCAGCCAGACGTCACTGAGAGCGTGTGACGAAGGAGGCTGGGGACGAAGCGGCTTTAAGGAGGCAAGACAGGAGAACGCAGAGAGGAGGAGGGAGGGAGGGGGAGGGGGAGATGAAGTGATGGAGAGAAAGGCAGATAGAGAAGGAGAGAGAGAGAGAAGAGAATGAGAGCAAGAGAAGGATCTGTCAACTGAGGCTCAAAATGAACCCCTCCCCGTCCCCCATATCCTTATGCTGAGCTGAGGGTGAGTGGCTTGTCTTGTTTCCTGGACAGACAGAGAGTTGCTAGAAGAACCAGGAGGAGCTGTGGATGTCCCACCTCGGGCTTGGGTAGCTTAAATACGGCCCCCACCGCAAGGCCACTGCTGCAAGCCCCCCCCATCGACAAAGGAAGAGCACAGAAAATCAACACCTGGGGGAGGGCGGCCAAAGCAATGCCTAGGAGAGAAGAGAAGGAGAAAGGGAAATGGTTACAGTCAGACTGTCGTTGTCCGTTCAGTGCTGTGACTAAAATGCAGTTTTTATGATCAGATTGTGCTCCACTGACCACAACACCATTTCCACAGCAATTTGTCTTCCATTTCAGAGCACAAATCATTCTGTAACCGACACATACCAAATGCACACAAACATGAAATTGCCTTCTTTTGTAACTGACAAAAGATTTTTTCTATCCTTAGCGTGACACATTCCTGGTCTGGAAAGCAGGAATCTGTTTTTCTTTGTCAAAATTTTTTTGAGTGTCATATCATGGAAAACATTGTCGATCGTCTCTCCGGGTAAGATAGATGCATGTCCCTGTATCATTTTGTGATGAGCTCCCTTTTGTGCTTTCGCCTACGTGGAGATGTGTCTATGGTTGTGTATTTTTTCAGAACTTGATGTATATCTGCATGACATCTCGATTGTATGTCAAATACTGCAGCAATGCACTGTACGCTGAACTGCAAACACAGTCTCATGATGCAGTGCCTCCTGGGTAAGGGTTTGTGTGTGCAGACAGTGGAACGTCCCACTTTGTGGGTGCTGGATAGGACACGCAAAGAAGAGGCAGTCTGCTCTATGCATTGATGGCCTCTCTTGTCACACCTGGCCCAAACCTCCTCTCACACCTGAAGCAAACATCCCCACAACCACACCCATGATTCTGTTTAATATACAAAGGAGTCATATGCAATTTTTAAAAATTGTTTTGTCCTTAATCCTCATTGTAGTGCAAATGCAACTTTACATAGACTTTTGGTATATATACACGAAAAAATTCAAGCCAAAAAATAAAACTATTATTTTTCTTTTACTCGTATTTTTCTTTGCAAATTCCCACTCCGTAACATTCTGGGTGGCTAAGGACAATTTAAAAAAAATAAACATCAAATATGATTCTATGATTGTGTTTTCTGTAGTAACATGGTGGTCAATGAAAATTGTCACAGAGAACTGATAAGTGTTCTCAGATTTCACCAAATAATTTTTTAATAAGTATTTGGCTAAGGGTCTGATATCCATGTGGTTGGAGGTGATAGCCCACTCACATACATGCCATCTGTCCCTGTGTGGGGGTTAGGGGTTACTGTCTACTGGAAGAAATTGATGGGTCTCCTCCTAGTTCCGTAGGTTTGTTCCCATTCATACTGGTTTTTAGAGGGAATGAATATATTTAAAATAGTCATACATCTGAGATCATCTTTTTGTCTCTGTTTAGGCTGGACTTGGGTGCTGGAAGCTCAGTTACTGTGTTGTTTATGAACGTGCTTTTGGTAGTGTTAGGGGATCATTGTGGGGTCAAAGGTTACACAGATCCTCCCCATACAGGTCTTCATGGGTGTTTGTGCCACATTCCTAAAGATGAATACATTTTTTATAAATAATACTATGATACTCCCGAATGAACTTTGATCATCCTCCCCTATTTGGGTGGAATAACCTTAGCTCTGGTTGTTCCTCAGGTTGAAAGGGAGACGATAGAGATAAATGTTGACAGAGAGAGAGTGCCTTTTTAGTTGAAATGCTTTGTAAAGGAAAAAAAAAACGGGCTTCAGAATTGTGAGCTGGATCCAGCCCGTTTTCCAGCCCTTGTGAAGAGTTAATTCCACCAGACAGCAGCTTCACTCCCCAGCAGCAGGGACGATGAGATGCAGGGCAAAAGTTCTCACGTGATGGTAATTATTCTTGGGTCGTTCCCTACACAGTCCTGGCACACAGCCTCACCGTCTGGTCAGTGTGTGGAAAAGGAAAGTTTAATTTAAAGCTGTGTGAAGTTGTTCCCTGGCACTGGAGGCAGCGGAAATGGCACCACAGGGAGAATGCCTGATGAAAACTCCACACCTGTGTAGCGCTTCAAAGCATCACTAATTTTCCTTTTAGTTAACCAGTTAGATCAAGAATTCGAAGTACAGACATTGGCTGTATAAGAAGACGATATGAATTCAAATAAAATAAATAAAATCCTAGAAGAACTGCCCTGGGACTAAAGGACTAATTTGGTTTGTTGTCTCCTGTAAATCTGACTGGAATGACGGGCTCCCTTTGAGCCTCATTGTGAAACAGTATCCACCCATTTCTGATTTGCAAGTTGGGCCTGTTAAAGTAAATTGGCCCTCATTTCTGTGTGATTTGGTGAAACATAAAAACCGAATGTGGTAAACTAAAAAGGAGTTAGACACAAGAGCTGTTGTAGAGGCGCATCGCAGTGAAAAAACCCATGGTCTTGTAGCTGAAGTGGCGTTTGTGGAGCCTGTATTGTGAGTCACTGAGGCGTTCCTCTTTATAGAGCTACGCAGCTATCTGAGGCCCCCCTCTTTGTGAAGTGAACATTCCTGCCCTGAAAAACGCCATTGACCACTTGACTCCCACAGAATACGCCTGCGTTTTATTGGCTAAGCGATGCATCAGACTGGGGTAGCCCCCGCACTATTTTGGTAATACAGAAAGGCCCTGCGCTGGCCTCACAAGCATCCATTTGTTGCTGGTTCACTTGATTGAGAGGATTGACATCACATAAAGTTGTAACACATGAAAAAACATACAATTTCTTTTTGTAATAGAATTGCTGTTCTTTGCAAACTAGAGTTATGTTTGTTATATCCAGTAACGTTTTTAATCTGTCAACAACTGTAAAACATAAATTAGCCTGCAATGATATGTAGGTATAACAAATACTGCACGTGTTTGTAAATTAAAATATTAGGTTACTATTACAAAATTAAGCTAGAAACCTTTTATATCATAAACTGTAAACTATTTATATCAATTGGTGTAGATTACTCTGTGAATTAATTGTTTAATTGTTAATCAAGGAGGATAAATGGGAACAGGTTGAACATAATGATGGTTAAAGGTAAAATTTGTTCCTCCCCTGTTTTGAGTTCACCAGCCATCACTGACTAGAACCAATGGCAGCCACTTAGACTTTAAGGGCATATGCTATTCAATAAAAATGGACTTTAGTCAGAATCAAAGCAAAAAATCAGGTTGTAATTTAAAATTTGTTTTTATTGAATTCCCTTGGCTCTTAAAAGTCATTTTTTGGAATCTGGCCCATACAGTAAAGAAAGAGTAATGGTGCCTCTATGGAATACTACTGTTGTCCACATGGCTGCTGCTTCTCGGTGTGTGGGTAATTCATGGTGGGCTCTGCGGTCTGGCACTGAATGCTCTGAAGCTCCTAGCTCTGTGCTGTGCCCCACTCACAGAGATGGGTGCTATTTCAGGTATACCTTTGTACCAACTGCAAAACAACCTTCATTTAATTGGGAATTAAATACAAGTTTCTTTTTCTTTCTAACAGTTGTGAATAAAATGATAATGGCGGAGGCAAAGGTCACATGGGAAGGAGTGTTTAAACCACACAAATAAGAGAACCCCATATCACATACAAAATACTTCCATAAAAAATACTCATTTCTAAAAACATGTACTGCCCACCTCTTCGCTCAGAGCTGTCTTCATTTGCATTGTTTTAAGAAATACATTTGAATGCATTCTTGTATAGGGCTGTATAGAAGACTGAGATAATATGTAGATTGTATTATCATGTAAGTCTTTCCTGTTTATGGACAAAGTTCCATATAGCAGTACTGGGACTAATCCAGATGGCTATCAAGATCTTTTCCATTTTTGGTTTGTTTTTTTAACTAATCTGGATGGTTATGGAGATTTTTTCAGGAGTTTGATTCTGTTCCTACTGCTTCTTACAGTGAAGAGTTTAATTAAATGACACAGTGACTGTTATTGTACAGCTTTGGGAATTTCACAGACTCTGCCAATGTGGTGTATGAAGTAAATATTTTCTTTGCTTTGAGAATAAAAGATGCAGTGGACAAAAACCATTTTATGTGAACCAAAATGTCAGATATTTTTCCATTAAATAAAAAGAACTCTAGCTCACAGCTGTACAGGAATCAAAACCCTTCCTGAAGAAAATGTTGCCTTTGTAAATAGTTTTTAACGGACTATCAAAATTAAGAAAAACATTTATCCCCACAAGGTCTATGCAGACTGGTAGTGTTTCTTCAGTCATGTAGTGCCTGCCACCAAGAGCAACATATCGAGTTTCCCCCTCTGTAAATACATCTGTAAGTCGATGGGGAAATTACAACGGGTGGGCAAAAGCCCAATAATTCAATAAAGACTTGGGTTTGTCTGCGCCAACAATAATCTGTCTGTGTTGTGGGAGAGAGGTGCTGAAAGGGGAGTGGAGGCCATTGAGAGATTTGCCTCCTCTTGTATTTACCATGTGGTCACATCTTTCAGTGCCTATAAGATCGTGCCAGGAGAACTGCTAGATTGTCAAACTCAGCATGGCCCCTCTGCCTGTCCTTCTCGCACGGAGATCCCACAGATGAACGTGGACGCACAGTACCCACTCTGCCTTAAGCTACATTTGACTGTGCGATCCAGAGGAGTGTATGGACCGCATAGCGTCCCTTCGGCTGACAGGTGACAAAGACCTGAATGACGAAGCCCCATTTGTGGCTAAGGGGCTGTCCTCGACTGCACCTGTTCTGTGTGGGTACTGTTTGTCCTTATTGTTTGATTTGTCGTTATTGTGCACCTGTAATTATGTTGGGTAAGCATGCAATTTACTTTTTCTAGGCTTCTGCTTTTGCAAACAGAGATTCTGTGCAGTAGCTACATTGAGGAGAATGCTGATTCTTATTCAGGTGTATGTTGTATCCTTTAAACATCTGCAAATACCTTACATCTCATTACTGACCTCAAGGATGTGGAATAATACTGTCTCACTGGCAAAAAATATTCAGTGAATTCATATGTTTGTGCTGTCCATTAATTAATTTTAAATCCCATTGTGCCCACACATTCTGCTGGTGAATTAATCAGAGCTATTGTAATTGTACGATGTGATGACGTGTATGATGTCCGAGGCAGACACACAATCATGGATCATAAGGAGGAGAATATAGCCAGATGGATGGAGTGGAGATGAACCAATAAAAAAAATGGCAGTTACATTTGCCCTGGGTAGCTTTTCAAAGAGAGGTGCTGCTACACTCAAAAGTGTAGAGTTCATAAGTCTAAAGATATATGAAAAAAGAAGACTTGGCAATCTTAATCATGCAAGAAACTGGTGTAGTGATTTTTTTTTTGCAGTGTATGCTAAAAACCTATAACATCAATGTCATTCTCTTGATTGTCTTATTGTCTTCAGTCCCTTCAGTCTCTGAACTGACTGATGAGGTGTGGGCTCTGCCTCTATGATCCACACATTAGGGGAGGGCAGGAGAAGTAGCCAGTGGACAAGATTCAACTAGCGCTTAGTCTCTTTAAATATACGTTCAATTCCTGTCAAAAATGACTTGTCAAACAAAAAAACTTTAACATTACTGTTTGAACACATATGCTATTTTATTTTGGAGTGAAAAGAATTTTACAGCATCCATGGAAATGGTGATGTACTATAATATGCCCTCAAAAGTAGCTTCTGGTTAAATCTAGCTTGGCATCTCGGCTCATGCCTATTTGCATGTCAGTGTGATGAGACAGACTCACCTTCTCTAGAACGGCATTGGCCCCTTGTGAGAGAGGCGGGGTCGGGGGCGTCTCCTTTTCCAGCCCGCTGGTCTGTGGCTCTGGCCCCGGGCGGGGTTCTGGACTGGTCTCCGTGGGGTGCCCCCCTCCTCCACATCCCGGCCCTGCTCCCTGCTGGCCATGGGTCCTGAGGGGAGATAGGCAGGCCTTATGAATTCATGGGGCTTTGCCCTGCTATTTTGTCAAGTCCTTTAGTCCTGGTTAAAATGTAAAAGTCCACTGGACTAAAAGCTGATGTTTTTCAGCTTTTATATCACATCCTGTAGTTTGAAAATTGTGTTACACAATGATCCAAGTCCAAAAATTGACATGTCAGTTAAACTGTAACTAAGTCACCTTTCTGACTTGGTCCTAAGATGACTTCCTGCATGTAGTTACTAAGGACGGGGTCATTTAGATCTTATTAATATTGATACCTTATGGATACTACTGAGCGCTCCAAGACTTTATTGGTACTGTTGTCAGTGGTACATCGCTCTGCTGATGGCTGAGCGATGTGAAGCAGAGAATAAATTGGCGCGTCTCCATTTGGAATAGACCAGTTCTGCAGTTGGGTTATGTCCCCATCCCCAGTGGTTACATGGTTTCTTGCACATATTGTTTCAGCTCTCCTACTCATAATGTGGGGGTGTTTCCAGCTAGTTCTCTGCTTCAGTTTTATAAGTATTTCTGTGTGTAAAATTGGGAAGTAAGTTTGGCTGGAGAGGGCCTTTAAACACCATGAAGGGTGGACAGCAGTGTTGTATAAGTGGAAACATCGCTGCAAAAAAAGTTCAATTGGGGGAAAAACCTGTTAAAAGTTAAGTATGATGAGCATCACCATCATCACCGCCATACCGGCAAGAATACCAAATCCTCACTACATATCTGGGAAAGAAAATGGCTGCAACTCTAGCGTTATGTCATTTGTACGATTTTTGTTGATGTGTCTTTATAAAACAATATGGATGAAAATAACTGCCCAGTTAGATGTAACTGTGTGTGGGCCCCTCTGACAGCGGCCACCCAGATTCAAGCTTCCTGGTTCATCACTCAGTACCCAGGAACTGAAGGAAAGCAGATGGGAGGTTTGGGTTTTTCATTTTAGTTTCAGAAACTCAAGCCCAAGTGTCTCACGTCTTCTGTCACCCTACCCAAGAGTACAGATGTCTGATATAACCAACGCTGGCTCTCCGGCTCCCCAGAACCTCTCAGCTGTGTGTGTATGTGTGTGTATGTGTCTGTGTGTGTGCATGTGTGTGCGTATGTGTGTGTGAATACATGGGGGTTCTGCTTGTCTCTTGTGTTTGTTATGCATGTTGAGTGTGGCCAGATGTTTCCAGTCATCACTCAGTAAGTGTGGCCAGATTCTTGGAGCTCCCCTTGTACAAACTGCTTGATCTGAATTTCACAGCCTGGTGACCTCTACAACAGTGTGAAGAGGTCCACATGGTAGAACAGACTTTTGCCTTTGTCTGGATCGGTCACATGTGTTTTACAAGGCAAAGCGGTCTTTTGATGCCCTAGATTTAACTTTGGACTTAGTTGTGGAATATTTTTGTACCTGCATATCACAGAGTTGACATGCAGTGCATTGGGAATTCATGCTCAAGCTTGAAAATACAGTAAGGTAATTACTGGGGCAAGGGCACTGCTATTATTTTAGCATTCTTTTTCAGTGTATTGGACAGAGGAAAGAGGTTGCAAAAGACCATCCTAGTATGAATTCTAATAGTTAATTCCAGCCATATCTTTTTTCGGTGACAAGTAATGTTGTGTGTGAACAAATATACAGCTGTTATATTTTCATTTTCTGATCTTATGCCATATTTATACATATTTTTAAATTTTAAATGTACTGCAGCATGAATATGAGTTTCCACAAAAAGATGGTGCTCTTTGCCACTTATTCGCTCATTTGCCAATCTTAAGTGTTCACTTTGCTGCTTTCTGAGAATTACTCATTTGATTCAATGTGTGGTGATTCACTACAACAGGGGATCTCAGACTCCTGGTCCTGGAGAGCCGCAGGATGTGCTGGGTGCTGGCTTTCATAGTTACTAAGCGTATAATAGGACAATTAAAGCACTTCGTATTGCAGTTATTATACCTTGCCAGATGTTTTAAGTCACATTCTGAAATTTAAGTGGAAGAAAAACCCTGAGAAGACCCAGCAGCTCTCCATAATAGAACCATATCAAAACAATGAAGAGAACAGTCTACTCAGCGAAAATAGGCTCATATTTTACCCACAGTCTACAGTGGATTATCCAGCGTTGCATCAAGCCCTTTTACCTACAGTCTACAGAGTATCCAGCATTGCATCAAGCCCATTTACCAACAGTCTACAGAGTATCCAGCACTGCATTAAGCCCATTTACCTACAGTCTACAGTGGATTATCCAGCACTGCATCAAGCCCATTTACCTACAGTCTACAGAGTATCCAGCACTGCATCAAGCCCATTTACCTACAGTCTACAGAGTATCCAGCACTGCATCAAGCCCATTTACCTACAGTCTACAGAGTATCCAGCACTGCATCAAGCCCATTTACCTACAGTCTACAGAGTATCCAGCACTGCATGAAGCCCGTTTACCTACAGTCTACAGAGTATCCAGCACTGCAACAGCACAGCACTGCATCAAGCCCATTTACCTACAGTCTACAGAGTATCCAGCACTGCAACAGCACAGCACTGCATCAAGCCCTTTTATCTACAGTCTACAGAGTATCCAGCACTGCAACAGCACAGCACTGCATCAAGCCCGTTTACCTACAGTCTACAGAGTATCCAGCACTGCATCAAGCCCGTTTACCTACAGTCTACAGAGTATCCAGCACTGCATCAAGCCCATTTACCTACAGTCTACAGAGTACCCAGCACTGCAACAGCACAGCACTGCATAGCTCTCACTCTTAACCTCCTATTCCTGCTGCCCCCCAGCCCTGCAGTCCCTCAGCCCTCACTCACTAATCTTACAGAGACCATCTTTCACAGCCAGCCAAATAAATACCTCCCCTTCAAGGAAAACAGAGAACACCACGCAGCTTTTCCTGATGCGAACCGGAATGACATCACTCACGACGGGGGTCAGGACATTCCAAGCTCCACAGCTTTAATGTGCTCAAGGGAACAGCTGCCAGCTTTTTTCCAGACAGGACACTTTTACTAGAATTGTACACAAAGATTTTTTTAAAGTAAACCATTAAGACCGGTGAGAAAAGAGCTTTGACATTATTTATGATATGAAATATCCCTTAATCTGTCTTGTAAGTGGATGGACATCATCTACACAGTAATTAGAGGATTTCAGAATCAGCTTGGTAATGTCTGAGGTCAGTGCTTTCATTTGCAAATATTTTAAGACAGCAATTTATCAAAACTATAAAAGAGAGAGCCCAGACTGAAAAGTGTAAAGTCCTAAGCAGGCAAGTGAAGTCACATCCAGGGGTCTCTCAGTTGTCGTGTCTCTTTGACCCTTTACTCGCGGAGAAAGGATTTTCTGCCAAACAGAATGCAAAGTGTAGTCATGAAAGCTAATTGAAGTCTTTCACATTGGGCAATGCTTTTGTCCACAAAAAGGAATGGAAGCGATTTCTAAGCCTTGCCATGCCACTTGCAGAGGAGCCACTCCCCACATCTTTGTGTGGGGCCTCCAGGGGGATCACGCGGTATAGACACGTTTGGGAAGAAGATGTGAACCCTGCTACCCGGTTTTCAAGTCAACATTACCAACCATGCCCAGAGGTCCACATTGACCAGGCAACAATTGGCCCAACCTCACCAGGGAATGATAGTGGGTAGCCCAGTTAAGAACATTTGTCTCGTTGCATCACTTTAGTGGCCACTAGTGGTTGACCGGTCACCTGAAGGTATAAGACTTGAGTCTGTTGTCTCCAAAGACATAGACAGGATGTAACTGGTGGCGTGTCTGCAGTGTGGAATGAAGTAAAGGGCTAGTCGTCACATGTTCACGGCCTCCTGCTGTTTTGGTAAGAGGGGGTTTCTGAATGAGGCTCAGGTCAGGGAGAAAATAGGAGAAAAGTGTAAGGAGAATGAAGAAGTGTGACATCAGTGTACTGGCATCATTTTGAGTAAGTGGTACGTTTTCCTTGTCTTGAAAAGTTCATTTTTTATGTGATGTGTTTTTCCAAATACCAGCCATTTCAGAATCCATATCGGGGATTATCTTGTTTTTTTGGGGCATATATTAATTATTTTCGGCACACATTCATTCGTTCATTCATTCATTTGCTCATTCAGGAGAAAGGCTTCAATGCATATTTGAACCTGTCATTCCCTCAGGGGGAATCCTGTAATCCTGTTGTTACCCCTTACAATAGATGATAGGGGATTTATGGTAGTTTTCACAATATGTCTGTATTTGGCCCCTTTTTCCTTATCTGGAGGGCTTAATAAGAGTGAGAATTCACCTGGCACAGGAGTACTCCAGAGGCTGACAGATATCCCTGAGGGGCTCCTCCTGGTCCACTGTGCGGACAGTCCGATTATGTAGGACGCCCTGCTACTGCACCCCATTCTCCTGTAATACAGTCAGTCCTGGGGAGCTCACCCTGCCATCTGATTAGTGCTGGCAGATTTCTTAGGGCAGATTTGATTGGCTAGACAATTTTCTCATTTCTCACGCCTGCCCCAAAGACTTGTGATCTGTCAGAAGCGGTAGCTTGCTTATAGCTTGTTGGTATGAGAAATTACTCAGACTCGTGTCTAGAGCACTGAGGCCCATTAAGCCCTAACCCAGCAGCCATTTCTCTCATGCCAATCTGACCCAACGGCAGTCTCTCTCTCTCTCTCTCTCTCTCTCTCTCGTCTGGCCACATTATAGCCCATTGCTGTGCATGTGGGATTACTTGTTTTTGGGAACCTTCACCTCAGTAAGTGTTCCTCTAATGATTGGGTATTGAGCGTTTGTGAGCTCAGACTTCAGACAGTATCCCGGCAAGGGTTCGATTTGCTGACTGACACCTTGGGGGTCTTGAGTAGAACATTTTTTGTGCAGCCAAGGTGGTTGAAGGGTTGTGTGTGAGACAGACTGGAAAACCATAGCACCATATGGAAGGGTAATCACATTTGTACCAAAACAGCATGGTGGACCGATCAGCCTTATCATTTTTCCTCTTTTATGGGGTGCTCTTGGAGCTTATGAGAGGTCTGGGACTCCCCAGATACCCATCAACAATCTCACCCTGTCCAATTCCATTTGGCTCAACTCTTCATGAAAACCTGCTTGTCTGTAAAGAAAACTTTCTCAGGCTGCAGTGAGCTATCAACCACTGCGCAGGACTCATTACTGCAGTGATAGAGCCTGCTATAGGATTCTAGCCCATCCAGCCACAGGAACAGCAAGAGTAATGAAAGCTGCTAAGCATAAGCCTGTCACAGTGATGAGGCAGGTGATGATGCATTACCTTATCTCGCCTGGGGGGAGGTTAGTCGGGCGGACTTGTTGTAACTGCTGGGAAATAAACTGAATGTCGGCTTGTTCTCAGCTCATCAGTCAATTTATTCCGGACACAAACATACTTCATGTTCAGGCAATTTAGTTAGTAGTAATGCTCTTCTGAAACGTTCTATTAGTGACACTGATTTGAACCAAATGTATTTGGCTGTGGACAGAATAGTGCCCTGATTAGTTTACAGGAGTCTGTGATTGTCAGCTCAGCATAGCCTGACCTATCTTTTGGGTTTGTAAAACCTCATTCTCCACCAGGGGTGACTAGCTGAAGGCCTGTATCTCTATTTGTGGCTTAGAAGTTAATCTTTGTGGTCAATGTTTATCCATCTGTGGCCCAGCTACACCTCAAAAACAAAGAACATTTTACCCTTGTTTTGCATTTTAATTGGTGTCAGTATCAATACAGTGTGCTCACTTTTGGATCTCAGCTGACCTTGTGCCTCTTTGTTTGTGGATTAATGCTAACAGGAGAGAGGCCCATGACAGAAGTATGGAGGACAGTATTCTCCCATGATCCCAGCAACTGTCATGTCATCTGACCTTGGAGGGCGGCTTTGTGTGCTCTCCACCGCCAAGAGCCCTTCTTTCCCTTGTCAATAATTCCCTAGTTAAAGTGTAATAAAATGGGAATTCCAGGAATGCCTCTATATTCCTGCTACTAAGAATCCTAGAGTCTTGCAAAAGTAGAGAGAAATGCAGGGGATATATTTCAGGGTGTTAATTTCATAAATGCATTTTAGAAAGTGAACTACAAAAATAATTTCTGATTGAGTTCTGTCAGCACAACAGTAGGGCTTAGGTTAAAATTTGTCAAAGGCCCACTTGACTAATGCGCATATTTCCTATCCTGTCATCTGAACGTTTGGTAGCACAATTGATCAAAGCCTGAAAATGACAGTGGAAGCATAATTGTTTCACATGACCGCATGTATTACAGATGTGACATAACCATCCTGTTGATACAGTGACTGAGCAAATGAGGGACCATTACTTTGACAGCTAGTTCCATGAACTCCCCTGGGATGCTTGATACAGTGCTGCATAGTCTCTGGACTGTAGGACTGATGAGTGTAGATGGGCGGAATGAGCAGTTTTAGTCAATTTTAGTGTATTATTATTATGTTCTTAGAAGAGGAAAGGTCCCGTGAGCTGTGAGTTGGACTGGCTCCAGGCTAATGATGAATAGTCGATATCTCCTGTCTTATTCCTGGGTTCAGCTTCCCTCTGCTCCTCAGGTGCTATCCATTATGTTTCTCTTTTTCCCCTCCATATACCTCACTGTCCACTGTTCTCTGCATACCTGTATGCACTGTATAGCACCTCCGACAAGCCAGCCTCTATAAATTCCACTTTGAGTTTCTCCAGACGGCAGGGTTTGGGGTGGGGGGTGGTTTTGCGGGGAATTGCGCCTCCTTGGTGTGAGTTGCCTGTCGGCGGGGGTTGCCGACTGGGGTTGCTGTCTGCTGCAGCCGGACATCACAGCTGCCACCACTACCAAGCAGTGTGCACTAGATTCATTTGTTTAATAAATTTATAATAGAGGAGAGACATGTGTAACAGAACATGTGTGTAGATGAGAGAGTGTGGATACATTTTTGGTATCCTAATGAAAAATGACAAATTGAATATACTGTAAAGTGTGAGAGAGTACATGGACACAGATATAAATAATCTGTGTAGCAGAAGCAGCGCCCCCACAGCTAAACCCCTCCAGCCTCCAGCAGCTCTTCTTACTGCACACTCACCAAGATGGTGCATATCAGACAGTCAAATGCAAGGTGAACCTAATCAAGCAACAGGTGAGTAACAAACATTTTCTGTAAAGGGATGTTATTTTAATGGGGCCAGGAAAAGGTGGATATTATTATATACATATATACCGTTTTTCTTTCGCATTGTACACATACACACACTCTCACACTTTATGTACATACACAGCCATTTGAAAATATGTGCTACAGAATATTTGTTGAATATATCACATGAGATGTATGCCACTTACTTGACAGTTATTGCCCAGTCTATATACACTTCATTCTCTCCTGTTAGTCATTCTGACCAACTGCATTACTTATTGATTTATTGCACTCTTTTTTTATATGAAATATTCAGAAGATATCATTACTCCTTCCCTTCTCTTTTCCATTGCTATCCTCCTTCTTTTTCACTCTATCCCTGTATTTCTTCATCCTTTCGTGATGCAGCAAAATTAAATAAATAAACAAATACATACAAACTCTGGAAGCGGCCCTGTGCTCGTAAACAAGCCACTGCCGCTCAGTGTGTAAATGAAAGCGGTGGCCTGGGACCAGGGGAATGGCTGGTAACCATGGTGAAGGGAGAGAGCAGCAGCACGCCACGGGTAGGCTGCCTCTCAGAGCCCCTGGTGGCCACGTCAGGAAATGCAGCGCATTCAGAGGGCATTGTACTGATTCTCAATTGCCCAAGGCATCAGTGGCCAGTGTCTGAGATGGGTCCGGTATAATTACCTACAGATTTATTTTTCTTACCCCTATAAAGATGAATAAAGAGTCCTCATTCACTAAAGTAACCTTAAAAAACGACTGATCTGAAAGAGTATCGCTATGAGTTTTTCAATTACAGTGAGTTTTTCAGTTTCAAGGTAATAAGATAAGAACAGACTGATGTTTCTGAATCTCCCTGCTGGGTTGAAGCACATCTGGCACTCCTGTTTTGTGCTAAGGGCTCAAAGCCCAGTCCATAGAAAGCTCAGTTCCTTAGGTTGAAGACCTATTGAGGAAGCCTGGATGGGAGCTGTCAGCCATTTGAATAATAAAGCCCCTCTGTCCAGCAGCTGTGTCCTGTGCACGATCCACCTTTCATGCCTCCAATATACAGTTCACACCTTTTACAGCATTACAAGCTAATGGAGAGGAATAGCAGTACAGTAGTATGATGCACAAGTTTATAAGTTTATTGCGAAAAGCACAATTGCGTTCAGTAGCGTACAAGGTTTGAACACCTATGGAGGGCACCTAGTCATAATAATAGGCCTAAATACACAAAAAGATAATAAAGTTTCCGTCATGGGTTTAAAAGCTCTTCAAGCCCAAGCTCTAAAAGCCTTTCAAGCTGAGCACTCAAAACTCTCTCTTGCTCTACCATCCGAGTGAACACCATAACAATGATTGCTACAAGCAGAAACACGTCAGCAAATGTTTCAGAGGGCAGTTTGAGGAAGTGATGTATTTGACAAAGACACATCTCTGCACTATTCTCTCCAGCACATCTTACGGTTTGTGTTTGAACTATGCCATTCTCTGACTCACCTTCACTGACTTGATCTGACTGGTAAGAAATTTTGTTGGTCTGTCCCTGCTCCGTTATGCTTGTCAGTAGGTCTGTCCCTGCTCCATTAAGCTCTTCAGTAGGTCTGTCCCTGCTCCGTAATGCTTGTCAGTAGGTCTGTCCCTGCTCCATTAAGCTCTTCAGTAGGTCTGTCCCTGCTCCGTAATGCTTGTCAGTAGGTCTGTCCCTGCTCCATTAAGCTCTTCAGTAGGTCTGTCCCTGCTTCATAATGCTCGTCAGTAGGTCTGTGGCTGCTCCTTGCTGCCTCAGTTTTTACAACATTGCACTCCTGGTATGAACTCCAGACTAGAGCAAACACACATCAAATCCTGCCACACAATGTTGCAAACTGCCTCAAGTGAACACACAACAGCACAATATTTTGTATGTTGAACATGAAGAGGTACAGTGGAGAGGTAGAAAAACTGGCATGAAAGGCTAATTGCGAGGGAACTTGGCGAAGTGTTGTGCTTAATCTGGACAGCCTCAAATACCAAGCTGAGTAAATGGATAGCAGGCTAAAGAATGTCCTGTGTATGGGGGGGATGTCTGCGAGGTGAATAAATAATGTAGCACAGTAACCCTCCTGGCTGGCATGTGTACTACGTCATGCAGGCACAAAGGGAGAGCTCCTGAGACTGTGCTGCTCAGAGGGGCTGGTACATCCACATGGGCAAGACAGCCTGGTCTTCCCTTCCACTTTCCCCCCTCCATCTCAGACTGAAGTGAAGTGTGCATCAGGGTGTGGCCAGTTACATGTGTGTTCATGTGGTGCACCATATTATGTGTGAGAAGGCCTGGTGGTGTACTGGCTGTGTGCATGAATTGTGATACTCTGTTAATGAACGTGTCTGAGAAAGCCAATTTCTATGTGTTTGATGAGTGTGTGTGTGTTTGTGTTTGTGTCTCGATGTACACCCATACATCTGTGTGAGTATCAATATGCATGAATGTCTTAAATATGTTTGTGTGTGTGTTTGAGTGTGCTTGAGTTAGTGTATGTGCTTGGTCACCATAGACATGCATGTGTATGTGGGTATGTGTGTGGTCTCTATAATAAGTCTACAAATGGGACTCCCCTGTTGGTCTCTAGATCCAATTCACTGTGATAATTTTGAAAAATACAGTCTGGGCAAACTATGGCTGAGGGTTTGGTGCCTCCTCCGCTCTCAGGCAGACCCACTACACCACCCACACACCCAGACTGCGGGATGCTCCCTCCAGGAAGAAAACACATAAGAGGATCAAGGGCATTCTACATGGAAAAAAATGCCTGTTATTCCCTGCTCAAATGCATTCCCAATGTACAGTGTAACGGCAGAGGACTGAGTAAGCCCGTCATGCTCCCCTGGATTAGCTCACCATTAGCGGAGAATGCTACTCTATTGGCATCAGTGCATTCAGATGTGCCCTCTCTGCATGCAGAATCAGCAGCCTCCATTCTGACTTATTCTCTTCCCTTTTACTGAAGGCTGGAGTCAGCTCTGCTGCTGCCGCTGCTGATCGTATGCCTACCAGTAACTCGGGTCCTTGGCAGAAGCTGGTACCGATTGCTTGCCGACTTTTCAGCCCACGTTTCCATGGCAGCAGCCATGAAAGGCGCTCAGTCAGGAGCAAAAAAAAAAAAAAAAATGACATTGTCAATTCGGCATGGATCAGGTTTCCCCCGGTTTACAAATTTCATGGCATGGGGCTTGAATCTGCGATGAGTCCCCACACCCTCTTTCTGGACTGGGTTGAGCCGAGCTGGGCTGGGCCAGGCTAACCCTTTCCCTGACCAGGGTCTTGGGGGGCCTGGCCCAGCCCTCACTGATGCTCTGTGGGGTTTGTTGTGGCTGTGACGAGTGTATTTTTATGGCTGCTTCTCCCTGTTTGATATGCGGCTCTGTTGTGCGCTGTGATAATGCTGGGCCTGTGGTGAGATAAGAAGGCCAGCTTTGTGTGCTGCCACTCTGCACAGGAAGGGACAGTGCATGAAAACTCGCACCCACTGTCCCTGTTCAGACTTAACCCGTCGCTTCTCTCGGCACAGTGACATTATATCACATTACAGTCATGTAGCAGGCATTCTTCTACAGGGTGGCATAAAATTCAGGAGAATATACATACATGCACTCGTTCAATTCATAAGAACAGTAGTGATAGGCCTGGCTATCAGACCCAGACCTATATACAGCCAACTTTTCGGATGGCAGTGTTGTGCAATGGTTTGTAACTCAGAGGCTGCAGAATCAATTCCCAGGTAAGGCCTTGCTATTGTTATTATTGTATCCTTGAGTAAAGTGTAAGTCACTCTGGATCAGAGTATCTCTTAAATGACTCTAATATAATGTAAGTGTTCACATATATACTAAGAAAGCATGAACAGATGACCTATCCACTCTACATCCACTGCATTGTATGTCATGCTGAGCCCATGTATTGTTCCAAGGTTGTATAAGAGGCAAAGTAGAACAAAATCAAAAAATCACTATCAGCAGATTGCTTTATGAAGGGGTGGGAATGGTCAATCGTAAATCGTAAGTTCCTATTGGCCAGGCCTGTGTGCTGCACTGCACTCAATTCAGTGGGCAAAACATGAGAGGTGAGATGTATTTCTTTCTCAGTTCAGCAGGACTGCTGACAAAATGAAAATATTCTCCCAAGGTATCCGCCAGCCACAGTAGGAGCTCTTCTGCTGGGTGCTACCAACATCCTCATTGATTGTTGGAGCCCCTCTTGACTTTCTACCAGCAGCTCAGCAGCACCCAAAGTGATGCAAAGCCTGTCTCATCCCTATATGCTGAAAGGGAAGGGAGGTGCACAGACGGATGCCGCGTAGCACAGCAATAAACAGCTCCCTTGGGCTGCCGTGACGTAGGCCCTGCTGTATTCCTGGCAGTACCCTAGCCTCGGGATCCCCCATCTCCTGAGACGGCATGGAGCGTCTCCAGTGGACTGTTTCCATGGGCAAGGCAATCAGCTGTGAACCCATCCTCCTGTCCTCTCTCAGCATGCTTCTTCCCCTTTGCTTGTAGGGATGACACAGTCATGGCATCACCTTCATTGATGCCAGTATAAAAACAAAGGGGAGGGGGGCTCTGCCAGTCATGGAATATGTTGGTAACAAGTAATAGAACAATGCTAGCAGATTAGTGGATACCTACTAGGGATCCTTTTGGTGTCCTTGTGAGCATTCAGGAAGTGGTATCCACCAGTCACTGCTGTTGTTACCAGTGTACTTTGAGATTAGAGTCAGGTGGTGCCATAACTATCTCATCTATTTTGCTATCAGTTTTAATGTGTAAGTATTAGTGCTCTGTCATATTTCAGATGGAATAGCTTTTTTTTGCAGTTAAATGGTTGTCTCAGGGAGTACACCTGTAAGGTGGGGTGACTGCATGAGTGAGACATGAGAACAGATCTCTCATTCCATGCAGTCTAAGGGAAGAGTATCATGCACTGTGTTAAGACTGCTCTGGAATTTAAATAGGGGTTAACTTGTCAGAAATGGTCCTTCATACAGGTATGAGAAAGAGAGTTGGAAGGTGAATGGCACAGGGGAAAAACACATAAAATGGATAGCACCTGAGGGAAGCTGAACCCAGGAATAAGACAGGAGCTATCGACTATTCATCATTAGCCTGGAGCCAGTCCAACTCATAGCTCACAGGATCTTTTCTCTTCCAAGAACATATTTTTTAATGATGAGATTTGGCCCATCTAGGCTCATTTTTACCTACAATCCTGAGAGTATCCAGCACTTCTTTAAGCCTGGGCTTGACCACCCCAAGGATCTTTTCTGCTACTATACACGTAAGGAAGATATTCCATGCTCTAACAGCCCTTTGTGTAGGGGGAAAAAACTGCTGAAATCTGTCCAAAATGTGCCAAAAATGTAGGTGTTGGTTTTCTCTTAAGGAGGACATCTTCAGTAGCACTGGCCTGGTTTTATTAAGTGCTGATATGAGATTTGAGAGTTTGGTTAATAACAGTGATGCAATGTACACCTACAAAACTTGGTTTGTGTTAGATTTGTCTCTTGAGTTTTGCAGGTGCTGTGCTGTGAGCCTAGGGAAGAATAAACCATTTTAACTGACACATTTAAAAAACGGTTTTTAAGCTAACCCTTACCCCACTGTGGGCCTGGAGGAGCTACAAAAAGCAACGTCAGATGAAAAACCTGCAATTATAATATATTTAAATATGTCAATTTTAAGTTAATTATGTTAATATTAAGGTGTTTTGGCTTGAAAAGAACCATGACTACAGTCTTTTTATGGAGCCATGCGGGACAAAAAATTTTTTTTCACAAAAGAAAGAGAAATGATGAGACTACTATGCTACAGCACAGGCTATTTGTGCAATGTGCTTTCATGTTACCAAGGATGAGCCTGTTCTGGGATAGAGGACTTTGGCCTGGCTTCAATCAACATTTGTTCTTCGCTTTGCTTTGTAAATGAATACAAATGTTAGTGGTCGTCTTCACAAACATAGCTTGGCTTCCCAAGAATCACCCAAAGTAATTCACCTGCCCTGCTGTATTTATGTGGTGAATAACCTTACATACTACATTAATTTGTGTGTCAGAGGGGTTGAGCGTTGATTCAATCAGTGCCTTTATCTTCCCATTTTTACCCTGTTTTCAGCAATAACAAAATGCACAGAGGGTGCATTGATCTATCTTCCTTTGTTGAGAGATGAGAAGTTGAGCAAAAGATTTGAGAATGAAGATTTCTGAGCTGACTGCTTTCAGCAATAACAAAATTCAGTCGGATCACCGAGTTATAAAAACCCAGATTACATTTAACACTCAGAGGCAATTAAACACAACTTATGTAGCACTGTGCTGCTCTTGAGAACTTGGGATGAGTAATGAGAATGTCCATTTGAAAGAGAATGTTGAACACGCCTGTGTATTGATCTGGAATTGCAATAAGGCCACTTTCACTGCAGCTGCCTCATAGCCATGCCCTCTCCACCAATCAGCATCAAGCATTTAACCGCACTGGTTTGGTTTATTTTAGTCCATTTAGCCCAGTCAGCTGGGATATGTCCACCACAGCACCTGAGGTTATCCCACAAGCAATGCAACAGCAGATTCACCTTTCACTATTTAGTGTGCACCTTCCTTACAATTCACATTTTTCTATATAATCTAATCTGAGCTGTCAAACTTTATTTTACTGCTGATGTTTGAAAGGCACTGACTGTTGGCTTTTCTGAAACACTGATGCTGAAAAACGAGTTTCTCTTTTCCAGATATCTGTTGATGCTGGTTCTGCTCAGGTGTAAAATGTCACTGGTCCCCATTATGTGAATTGACTGTGACAGTCACTCAAGCACTTGCATTCAGCAAATTAAAATACTGTGTAGGCATTTTAGTCCTGCAGTTACCAGAATACACACATACATCACTTTGGGAAATGTCTAAATGTAGGACATGGTGTTTGGTACACAGTGGTGGAAAACTCTGGCTTCAGAAAGTAAAAGTACTAGTATGTGTTTGTTCTGCTCATTCACTAAAACCAGGAAATTTCACTTTTTAGCTTGCCTACCTGGCTGAAGAGTACAGGTGGATTGTACTTTCTACAGCTTTCCAGCTCCGTTTGTAAGTAAACAATAAATGGTTGCATTATTAGGCCCAGGTTAGCATGGGTTTGGGATTTCAGGGTTTAGTCACTATAATCTGGCAGGAAGGAGAGGGGAGGTTTCTGGCTGTGAGGTAGGTGTTTTGATGCTGAATGGGCGAACATGGGGACAGTCCAGCTCAGTGAGGGTGGGTGTGCCAGCCAGTGAGGGACACAGGAGAGTCGCTCTGAACGTAACTGGATTTGGCACGCTATTTAAAGGCCCTCCTTTATTTTATTATTTTTTTTTACTGCTGCTTCTTTACTCACTCCTTTTCCTCACTCGCTTCCTTTTTTATGTGTCTTTGCTGTCCGTGGCTTTTTCTGTGTTCCCCTTATGTCCACCTCAAAATTTAGGAGGCCAAGGCAGACCACCAGCTGAGAAGTTTTCCAGGCTTTTTAATATTTCAGTGTCCGTGCGCTCCTTCACTACTGAAAGCCTCAGGACCTGCATATTCTCAGACCGCCTGCTGTCTACCCGCCCCCTCTCTCTCTCCTTTCTCCATTGCTGTCTCTTCTCTTTTTCCATATCTCTCTGCTTCTTCTCTCTCATCTCTCCATCTCTCTCTCTGTCTGCCTGTCATTCATTCTCCCTTTCTGTCCTCCTCCCCACCTTATCTCTCCATATCAAAGTATCTCTCTCCCTCTCTCTTTCTCTCCAGTCTTCTGCCTCTGTATCTGTGTAGAGCTTCAAACCCTCAGTGAATTCACTTATTCATTCAGAGGGCTCTGAATTCAGGAAAGCTGCTGGGAGCACTTGCAGAATATTCGCCATGCAGGCACCACCAGTGTTGGATGAGGTCTGATGCTGTATCCATACCAAAAATGGGTTAGAATCACCAACCACTCAGGCTAAATAAACATTTATATCTGCATGGCGTTAAACAATTGATTCCTTTATAGCCTATTTCAATGATGGCATGTGTTTATCCCAGGTAAAGGCTATGGCCATATACAGCATTGCAATGGATGCAACAAGTGGCTTCTGTAAGTGTGCACTGTTGAACTGTTTTTAGACACCTCTGGCAAACAGCAAGCCATCTGACCGGTGACCGGATACGGTTTAAAGGTTACGACAGCCTCCCAGCCTTTAGACATAACAAGAAACCACAAATTAAACAATGAGCCAAAACCAAACAAACAAGCAAATATGGTAGGTTTTAAACATCTGGATTGTGCACCTTTTAAAGCATCAGAGAGATACGCAAGGAGGAAGGGAGGATGTAGACAAAGACAGAAGAGGGCAGATGAAAGAGACAGAAGAGAGAGGGCAGCTGTCATCTACCAAACAGGTCACTGCTCACTGACTCCTCTGTAATTCTTGTAATCTGTAAGGGCCTTCCCATGCACCCCTCAGCAGCACTGTCTGCCCACCCTTAGACATTAGGGGAAGCCAAAGGCTTTCTCTTGTCTGCATGGCCGCTGTGGTCCTGGCTGTAGACCCAAACACCTTCTTAACACTGAGGGAGGGAAAGCATGCCCAGTGAGCTAGAATTATAATTTAATGCTTCCGGCACGCTGTTAGCCGTAGGCCTATTGGTGTTATTTAACTAAATATCCTGGCTCTTTGTGAAAGGAAACTTTGTACACTTGTAGTTTGCTTAATGATCCCAGTATTTATTTAGCTGGCCTCTCTGTCGCTGTGGCTCTCAGCGACCCAGAATGCCGAGCTCTGTGGCTGCGCGGGGTCTGAGATGCACCTCAGACAATGCATCAGAGTTTCAGATCAAACAGCGCTGTGCCATGCTGACAGCCCACATGGAAATGCCACACAGTGCAAAGGGGGCGTAGCAGGAGGCTTTCCCACAGACAATGAATGTCACAAAGCCAAGCACCTGGGAAACCTCACCTGCACACACGATCACACAACCACAACAAAACCAAGCACCTGGGAAACCTCACCTGCACACACGATCACACAACCACAACAAAACCAAGCACCTGGGAAACCTCACCTGCACACACAACCACAACAAAACCAAGCACCTGGGAAACCTCACCTGCACACACAACCACAACAAAACCAAGCACCTGGGAAACCTCACCTGCACACACAACCACAACAAAACCAAGCACCTGGGAAACCTCACCTGCACACACAACCACAACAAAACCAAGCACCTGGGAAACCTCACCTGCACACACAACCACAACAAAACCAAGCACCTGGGAAACCTCACCTGCACACACAACCAGAACAAAACCAAGCACCTGGGAAACCTCACCTGCACACACAACCAGAACAAAGCCAAGCACCTGGGAAACCTCACCTGCACAAACAACCACAACAAAACCAAGCACCTGGGAAACCTCACCTGCACACACAACCAGAACAAAGCCAAGCACCTGGGAAACCTCACCTGCACACACAACCAGAACAAAACCAAGCACCTGGGAAACCTCACCTGCACACACAACCAGAACAAAGCCAAGCACCTGGGAAACCTCACCTGCACACACAACCAGAACAAAACCAAGCACCTGGGAAACCTCACCTGCACACACAACCAGAACAAAACCAAGCACCTGGGAAACCTCAGCTGCATGATTGTGACTGCAGAGGGGAGTCAACCAGGCAACTAAATTTAGACATCTCAGGAGCTTTCGGTGTGAGTGTGTGTGTGAGTGAAGCAGAGTTTGTGTGTTGTTTTCCTGCTCTGTGTCTTCACGCACCCAGGGATTTACTGCTTCCTTTCCATGGCTATGAAAGGTAGGACCCAGATATGTGTCCAGGGCTGGTAGATAGAGAATACTGTTCCCCATGCAGGGCCTTTGGGTTTGAATGCCATTACATTCTGCTTTATACATTGCAGAGAACACCACAACAGTGTAACACATTACAGGTAATGCTACAGGAAAAACATACAAGAGTAGATTGAGAGAAAAAATGATGTAGTTGATATGACATGCACTAAGCAGTGATATAGTTCCGTCTCGTCTCACAAGTGCAACTGTTAATGCTGTCCCCCTACGCCAGGATGTGCTACATTAGACCACTGTCGCCTGTTGCGCCATTAGTTCAGTTCTCTGTCCCCACCCCTCTCTCTCATGCATCCAGAATGCTGAAGCCAGATGCATACACATATGCACACACACACACACACACACAGAGACAACTGTTCACACACAGAGCTGTTCACGATTTCACCAGTAAACTCTGAAAAGAGAAAGGCGTTTTTCCTGGAGATGAAAGGATTCACACCCACTGCCTACACATGGAGCCACCGCCGACACCTCCCTGCGACATCACATAGCACGGACGCGGGGCACAGGGAGGCAAGCCATTGCCAGCTCCGTCAGCCGAGCTAGCAGGTGCTAGCAGCGAGAGAACACGCTGTACAGCCGACAGAAACCATGCCCTGAAAAACGCGCGGCGAAACGAGCAGAAGCGGGGACGGATGCCTGCGACTGAGGTTTTTTTTTTTTTAAATCAGATGCTGCTTGGGTTGAGCCGTAGTTACTGAGGATCTCTCCGCCGATCTCCAGAGCCGCACACGCTCAGTCAGCCCGAAAGAGGACTTGAAAAATGACACCGTAATGCAGGATGATAATCGTTTCCCATTTACTCATGTGTGGAGACAAAAATAGCATAGTCTGTAATGAATGCGTTTTTCCCTTTCCCTTCCTGAAGCATGGGTACCAGTAAATCCTGCTCATTACAGCATGACACTGAACCTGGGATACGCTCGGAAAGCCAGCTACCCGAGGCACATGCAACACTGTGCTTGTTCGTAGATGGGTGTCAGTCTTTGTAGAAGCAACATTATTCACACAGACCCCCTCCATTCTGATTTTTACACTAAACTGTTACCTGCACTGCACACTGCACCTGCAGACTAGAGCTGGCTCTAGCTGACAGTGACTGTAGCTCCAGTGAAAGCTCTCCTGCATGCTATCCTCTGGCCTCTCCTTATTTTCCTACCCAATGCAGTTTTGTAACAGACATTAATTTCATACTTGGGTCAAGCTCATTTGCAAGTGTAGTTTCAGATTTGTACAGTGACATTTTGTGTGGATGCTGGATTTTCCCTTCATGCACCCACCACAGGGAGAATATCCCTATTTCAATGAGCTGAGCAACATTCCAACATTCACCACGGAGGATGACAGCATGCTCGCTGTGGCACAGTCAAATACAACGGCACTGAGACAGAGGTGTGCTCACATAACTGCACAGACAAAGGCCAGTCAGGACACTCATCTGAATTTAAGTAGGATATTGCACAAGGTGATGCCAGAAATGCAGCTACTCCTTTAGCCCAAAACCACAATGCAATGCTCCATATACATGCACATTCCAGCAAACCTAGCTCTAGATTCTATAGTACTGAGGTGCTGCACAGAACAGAAGGAGCAACAGCTTCATGAAAATCTCATTTCAGACCCAGTCACTGGTCCCTCCACCAAAACCTGAGGCAAGTTACAAGACTAAGCCATAAAAAAAAAGTTGAGATAATAATAACAACAATAGGAGTAAAGGCATACACATGTATACAATAGCAATTCAACTAGAAAAGCATGCTGTGCTGCAGTTAAGTAAGCAGCCAGGTGCTGATCTCAGTTTAGAAACACAGCAGCTCTAACCACACAGGGTAACTGATCAACTACAGCTGGCTGCCGAACCCCAGGGCTAACGAGAGGCAGAAAACGCAGCGTTAGTAAGGAAGGCTTGTTAGGAACACCCCCTGTGCCCCATCCCCCCGGTTCCCCTTTGACTTACCGGCGCTAGCAGAACACAGGAGAGCCACCACCAGCACGATCACCAGGGTGAGGATCTTCACATTCATCTCTGCTCTCCCCTCAGTGTCTCCCTTAGTCACTGGCTGGATGTAGAGTAGTGCTGTGTGTACTAGAGGAAGGGAGGGAGAGAGTGAGTGAGCGAGAGAGAGAGAGAGAGCTCCTCCTGTGTGTGTGCGTACGCATCAGAGTGCGTGTGTTTACCCATACCTACTCCCGCGCACGAGTGTGTGTGTGTGTGTGTGTGTGAGACAGTGCCTCCGTCTGTGTGCCTGTATGTGCACTTGTGTGTGTTAAAAATGTTTTTAATGAGGAGTGTCACTCCTGAGAGTGGCTGGGCGCACCTCTTTATCTGAGCTCTCCCACGGAGGTGTGTGGTGCGTGCGTGTGTGTGCGTGTTTTTCTGTGCCAAGTTCAGCGGAGCTGCGAATGCGCTGAGATGTGGGCCTGCTGCAGCTTCTCAGCCTGGATATCAGTGCTGTGCCTCTCCAATGTTAAACCCAGCCTGTTGTGTTGCAATGGCTTATGTATCATTGTCTCTCTCTGTGTCATGGAAAAAGGGCCTTTCCTACAAATGTACCCCTCCCCACACACACACACACACACACACACACACACCCTCATTCATCCCCACACACAGACATAAATGTACACCTTCCACTAAAAACAGAGACAGGAAAAATCAAGAAGGAGGGTGGGGGCTAGGGAGGAGACAGCAGGTTGTTAGTAGATGGTGCTCAAGTTTTTTTTTTTTGAATAACCACACAGAATCCTGTTCAGAAGATTGTTTCAGTTGCCTGCAGGAAATGTGCACAGGCATGTGAGCCGCATGTTAAATCTAATGGGAGAAGCAGGGTTTGCAGAGAGGAGAGGAGAACACAGTAGAGCAGAACAAGCAGAGAGGAACAGAGTGGGAACATAGGACAGATGAGAAACAGTTTGGAACTGGATTCTTCTTTTCATGTTCCCTATCTCTCACCCTCCCTCTCATGACAAATCGCATGCAAACAGTATCTTGAAATTATTTCAGCTCCTATCTATGACATATGGTATACTGCATGAAAAAAGTTATCAGACTCTGGAAATGATGGAATCTCTTGTTCTGTTTCTTTTACTGATATAGGCTTTTGTTTTGGAATTTTTATTCTTTCAGTGAACAAAGCTCTCTGATATCCATGGCTGGGAGGTTTTTTGTCATATGTTTATTGCACAATAAACAGGAAAGGGTTGAATTTCTTGAACTGAATTGTGAGAAATGAATTACATAAAACTGCAAAACTATAACATTCTTATCTTTGGTGGCCATGAATAGCAGTTTATATGAAGTTATGGATTAAAAATGTCTTGCTCTTTGGGTGGTGAAAGTATCTGTCAATTTATTGGAATTTAAATATAAAATTCAGTTTACATGATCATTCTTATTTTGTTTTGTAAAAGAATGCAGTGTCTGTTTTTGTGTATGTGAATTTTGTATGTGTATGTGTGCATGCATGTGTGTGTTTGCATGTGTCTGTGTACGTCCATGTGACCAGGTGTGTGAGTATGCATGTTTCTCTGTGTGTATTGTGCATCTGTATGTTTGTGCATCTGTGTGTGATTTGCATGTTGAAAGCATGGCATATTTTGCTGTCACTCCACCCCTCCTTTTCCACACCCATTTCCGTAAGCAGGTCAGATCTGTGCACAAAATGATAAACGCATGGTGGAGAAAAGTCGTAACCTCTCAACACAATGCAGACGCAGGAAGAAACGGCTTTGTGGAAATGTGGAAAGATTGAAAATAATTTTGATTTGATGTTCTGTTTGTGCTGAGTTTTTGTCCACAGGAAAAAGGGGAGCCTAAAAGGCTTTGTACCTTTATATAATTATGTTATAATTATGACATTCATGTTGATGCATCTATATGACCATAAGCACAGAGGAGGTGAATTAAATTCTAAATATAGCTAGATTCAATTATACTATCACAGATAAGGGCCAGGACCCAATCAGACACACACGTAGTCTCTGAAAGGGCGAGAGTAATTAAGTCAAAATATTACAAACTCATTTTCTTTGAGTATGCTATATTTTATTGTAGACAATTAAATATGTCCTTTAATATGTTATGTTTCCATTCTACAATTTAATAACACATTCTTGAATAGACAAGTCCATTTTGAGTGAATTGCATAGGCAGTCGTCTATAGAGAGGCTTGTCGGGAGGGCTGGTTGGGAGTAGGGGCTGGCAGCATGTCCATGTCACCCACTTGCGTTCCAGAAAACATTAGCACCTTTCCATTTCTGTATCTCCCCCACTTGAAGCCATTCACCGTGAGTGAAGTAATCCTCTCGCCTTGGGGGTGGCTGAGGTGTAATCTAAAGATGCTTATCGGTTATGGGTCCTTTTTTTAGCCGAGATGTTTGCTGAATCTCATTAAACAGCCTATGTCAATGACACGTCCCCTGACACACTCACTCTCACACACACACACTCCCTCTTTCGCACACTAACGCACTTGCACTCTCAAACTAACCACTCACTCACTCGCACACCCACACACTCACTCACTTGCACCCTCATTCTCTCGCTTGCACACTCACTTACACGCTCACTCATGCACTCAATTGCACACACCCTCACTCGCACACACACTCATTTGCACACTCACTTGCTCACTCGCTTGCACACTCACTCGCACACTCGCTCACTCATGCACTCAATTGCACACTCACTCACACACATATTCGCTCACACATCAACTCACTCCCTTGCACACTTGCTAACTCACTGGCACACTCATTCACTTTCGCACACACACTCTCTTGCACACTAACTCATTTGCGCACACACTCACTAACACATTCACTCACTTGCACACTCTCATTGGGCTGCCAAGAGTGGTCGCATGACAAACATTTACCCAGGATGGTTGAGACTGAATGTGCTATATGTCGGTAAACATAATAAGGGCTGCAAATGTGGCTAAATTTAATTAAGTTGTTCAGGACATACTTTAAACCAGAGCAACTTACACATCATGCACAAAGTCCATTAACACAACTGGACATTAGCTGAAGTCGCTCCGGTAAATTACCTTGCATTAGGATAAAACATTTTTGCCTCAACTGAGAACTGAACTTGTAGCGTTTTGAATTACAAGCCAAGTTTCCAAACCAAGTGTGAGGTAATTACTTAAATTTCCAGTTTACTGACTGTATCCATGAAACATAGAGAAAAGATATGCTAAATAATTCTAAGGTCATTGTAACTGATATGTGTTGAAGACAGACCTCAGCTGCCTCATACATACAGGCATGTGTATAAAACAGCAGGGAATGGTGCAAATATTTGAAGAGCAGGTTTTTTTCTCCCTTTATCTTACCTTTGGTGCAGTGTTTGTCCTCTTTTGTTGAGCATGAATGTGTACAGTTGAGCTGCTGTAAGTCCACAGTGAGCCCATACTCGCCTACAAACAATACTACATTCAGTACATTTAGGGACTGCCACCATTATGGAATGTGCTCCTTACCTGTGTCAAATGTGAACTTTAATGTGAACAGGCAATCCAAGGTGGCAGAGATGTCTGCTCTGTGTGTTCAGGAGAGTGGTGTGCATGCCCATGGTGTTCAGGGTTCTCTCTGTGTAGCCATGGCTTCCATCACAATGCTAGGCCAAGGGCAAGGATATGAGAGAAATGACCACGTAGCTAACGAAAATGCTGGAACCTTATGACTTTTAATCATGTTTTTTGGATGTGAAGTCATTCTGGTTTGTGTAAATGACATAAGGGCTGAGGTGTGATGACTGAATTCCTGAGTAGTATTTGCTCCGGGTAACGAGTCATACAGGATAAGAGCACTGGGTACATGTTTCCTTGACATCTGCCATGACACAGGAAGTGCTTGGGTGTTTACAGGAAGTTGGCAGGTAAAAGAATTCCACTTATGCTTCTTTCTTTGGTCAGCTGGTGATGACATTCTCTGTAATTTGAGCGTTGGCAATCTGGCAGCTGTCCTACACAAAGCGAGGTCTTCCTGAGTAGACGTTGTATTAATACACTGAAATATGTCCTGCCATTACTCAGCCAACTGTCATTTTTATATGGAAAACAACTTATTTTTTGTCTTCTTGTGCTCCGGTTTTTTGTACCATCCAAGAAAGTGGGTAAAAGCAGCAGGTGTTCAGTGTTATTCATCCTTCCAGAAAGAAGGCCCCTACCAAATGTGCGTGTGTTGTTGGTTCTCTCTGCTAAGGCTTGTTTGCTTTGTGTTTATTGTCTTCCTCCAAATTTGCAGTCCAAATCCTCGAAGTCTAAAAAAAAATCATCTTATCATTAACCTTCCAGCCTGAGAATATTTTTTTAAAGTTAAACTCATCTCTGATAAAATGTTTGAACAAGTGAGTGGGAGAAATTTATTCTGGAGATGCAGACATCACCCAAGAGATAGTTGGTTCACTGGGTCTCTCACAGGAACGTTTCAAATGGAGACCTCACTGTAATCTGAGAGACAAATGAGTTTCTGGAGGATAGCAGATAAGTTGCAATGGCTGGGAGTCACGATATCTTTAGACTCTTTTTTTTTCCCTTTTCAGTGTGCTGGGGGTTTGAGGAGCTGAGCAGTAGAGTCAGGAGCGCTGGTGTACAGGAGTGCTGGAAAGGACAGCGCTGCTTTGCATCTCCGACGGCAGAATGGGAGGGCCTGCGGATTACCTTATCTCCCTCTGCTCGCAGCGTTATCGTCATCGCTGCCATTGCGTAGAGAAATGAGGTCTGTCAGCAGCCTCCCTCAGAGCGACAGCAGAAATTCGTGCTACGAGCTTTCTTTCACCGTCACGTGAGCGTTTATGGCACCAATCACGGCAGCCGCTTGCTATCACATTCGTACTGTCACCACAAGGTCAGTCTGTGACAGAGGTGGTATTGTGCTAGGCAGGTGAGCTCCTTGGAAGCAGCCAGGTTAAGCAGTAAATGCCATATCTGATGCATAAGTGAGAGCATGTCAGGCAGCCTCAGATTAGCGGTGATTTTTAGCAGGAGTTCTGGATTTGTGGGCTGGTTGGGAGCATTCCAAGAATGAAACAGAAACTTTGAAAGGGCTGCTGGACTCATCTTGATGTTTTTCAGCAGTACATGTAATTTGCACAATGATCCATTTTCAAAGCAAGAATTGGTTGTGAAGTCAATTTTCTCGTTTCCTCTTAAAACCATTTCAGACATGCTGTAACAAATGCTTATACAAATTCTTAGTTTTTTTTTATTTGGATATGAACAAAACAAAAGTTTAAAAAGTAAAAACAATTTTTTTAAATTTGACAGTTTGTTTTTGAAAGCAAAATAAAAGAGAATAGTAGAGAGAAGAGCGAAGGGAAAGGAGAGAAACATGTCTCAGATGTGCGGTGGCTATTCTGTGGGCGCTACTTTCCCAACTCCTACACCACCACTCCGCTTCAGTTTTATGAGTTTTTCTTGGAGTGAAATCAGGAAGCAAATTTGGCTGGAAAGGGCCTTTAAATCAAACAGGCACAGCTCTCATCTATCTGAGGTCTGTAGAACCCTTCTATTTGGGATCACACTGGGTATACCCCCATGCACTGGGGAGAGCAGTGTTACTGTTACTCTACCACGCCTCCACACACAGGGGATAGCATTGTTACTTGACAGAGCCCTCAGTCACAGTCTGAGTTGCAGGGTGTGAGTGACAGAGCCCTCAGTCACAGTCTGAGCTACAGGGTGTGAGTGACAGAGCCCTCAGTCATAGTCTGAGTTACAGGGTGTGAGTGACAGAGCCCTCAGTCATAGTCTGAGTTACAGGGTGTGAGTGACAGAGCCCTCAGTCACAGTCTGAGTTACAGGGTGTGAGTGACAGAGCCCTCAGTCATAGTCTGAGTTACAGAGTGTGAGTGACAGAGCCCTCAGTCACAGTCTGAGTTACAGAGTGTGAGTGACAGAGCCCTCAGTCACAGTCTGAGTTACAGAGTGTGAGTGACAGAGCCCTCAGTCATAGTCTGAGTTACAGGGTGTGAGTGACAGAGCCCTCAGTCACAGTCTGAGTTACAGAGTGTGAGTGACAGAGCCCTCAGTCATAGTCTGAGTTACAGAGTGTGAGTGACAGAGCCCTCAGTCACAGCCTGAGTTACAGAGTGTGAGTGACAGAGCCCTCAGTCATAGTCTGAGTTACAGGGTGTGAGTGACAGAGCCCTCAGTCACAGTCTGAGTTACAGGGTGTGAGTGACAGAGCCCTCAGTCATTGTCTGAGTTACAGGGTGTGAGTGACAGAGCCCTCAGTCACAGTCTGAGTTACAGGATGTGAGTGACAGAGCCGTCAGTCATAGTTTGAGTTACAGGGTGTGAGTGACAGAGCCCTCAGTCACAGTCTGAGTTACAGGGTATGAGTGACAGAGCCCTCAGTCACAGTCTGAGTTACAGGGTATGAGTGACAGAGCCCTCAGTCACAGTCTGGGTTACAGGGCATGAGTGACAGAACCCTCAGTCACAGTCTGAGTTACAGGGTATGAGTGACAGAGCCCGCAGTCACAGTCTGAGTTACAGGGTATGAGTGACAGAGCCCGCAGTCACAGTCTGAGTTACAGGGTGTGAGTGACAGAGCCCTCAGTCATAGTCTGAGTTACAGGGCATGAGTGACAGAGCCCTCATTCACAGTCTGAGAGCCACCTGCTGTCCTATATTCAGTCAGTTATTGAGGCTGCCTTGGTCCAGTCAGTGCTGACACTACCAGACACTGCACATTTTTCTGTCTTTCTGGGAGACTTTCATTTTCCCGTGGTCTCCCTGGCTAAGGCTTCCATGTATATGTATACATACTTGTATGTGTATACATACACACTATATTTAATTCCATAAATTCATAGTGTATTTTTCACTTGATAATCCCAATCAATAATCATATCCAGTGGACACAAATTATTTTAAATAAATATAAATTTGATTTTAAACATGACCTTGAAGATGCCACGTAATAGTATCCACTGGCAGCGGGAATGTTGTGCTGTGCCACCATTCCTCTGTCCACTTAACTGTTTTTTTTGTCTTCCGTCATCCCGCTGTTATTATTGGCGCTGTCCATGCGAATGCAGCTTTACAGTGTCCCCAGGTACGGAGGCCAGCATACGGCAGCTACCTCACCAGGTGCAGAACCGTCAGACACAATGGAAATCATGCAGAGATCTCAGCTACATAAATCATTATATCGCATTTCTGTCGGGTCACGTCTACCCGTACCTGCCTGATGTGTGCGGGATAAATCGGGCATTGTTCATTGGAGGATACCAATTTCATCACCATATTGTCCATTTTCTCTCATCTTTTGTGTAGCTTGAATTGTAAACAACGGAATCTTCAAAAAGTACACTGTAATGTGGAGTGTCTCAGGGCGAGTGCACATGTTTTTTAGTATTGTTTATTGTCCCCCAGTATCGCACAGTACAGACATTATCATCCACTCCCCCAGGAGAAGCATTCATCAGGAGAATGGGCCGCTTCATGCCCTCACAAGCCAGGCAGACACAAGACTCTTAAAACAACAAGCAAAAGCAGAGCTCTGAATGCCTCCAATTTTATCCTCCACATCAGACCCCAGCTCATACCTGGGACTTTCCCCGGGTGGCTGCAAGGTGAATCCTGCGCTAGGGGTCACCTGTGGCATCATGGAACCTGCCGCTGACAGGGGTCTGTTGCTGGCAGAGGGCAAAAATGTGTGTAAAACATTCTTTAGATGTCGGGAAGAACTGAAAACACTCCTGCATATCCTGTGTTATCAGACAAAAATGTATGATCACATGAAAGAAAAATGTTGTTATGAATATTGGTGATAATAGATGGTTCTTTTGAAATTGTCAGTAATCTGCAGTAATCTTCTACTTGAGGAAAAAAGGGTTTCGGCAATTGAAATAATTACGTGACCCAGGTATGGTTTGTAGTGGTATCTTTCAAAGCCGGCTTTACTGTGAGTTTGTACAGTGTATGTTTCCGTGGATACTGGCCGTCTTTTCCCATGCTTCCCTGAACTTGAAAATGCTACTTACATCTAAGTCCTGCAGCTGCCCAAGCCTCTGAATTACTTCGTTTCGTTCCTTCTTTCTTCCGCCCCCTCAGGGTCTCTTCAAAAAAACAATGTGTTGTTCACCCGAAAATGCGCTGGGCAGCGGATCAAAAGCAGTCAAAACAAAACGGGAGCAGTCTAAATGCAGTGTCCAACATAGTGGATTGTTTTTGATATGTTTTGGGCTTATCGCAGCCTGAGATCAGTGCGGTGGTTTGCACATACGTAGCTTGGACATGGCCTGCTGGTTTGGTTTATGGATGTTGCTTTGCAGCGTAGCGTGTTGGGGTGGTGCCACGTATGGGGGAAAGCGTGCCGCAGCATGATCTCATCGCCACACTGTGCGATACACGCTGATATCACCTGACACACGTAAGATAATGGCGTTCTCTGAGAACGAGAGACCGCAAGTCAGATATTCGTCCTGAGCTTAGTGCGTTCAAACACATCTGTTTACCTTTTTAAACTCGTCCTATCCTGCTCACGGACAACTTATTGGAGGTCTAGAAAACCTAAGTAAAAATAATGTGACATTCAAAGTATTGAAGTTTTGACTCAGATTTGGCTTTGGGGAAAGGTCCTGATCCAAGAAAAGGAGATCTACGCCCGTTGAGTAGGTTCTTATTGTTGGCAAATGTGACCCTTTGTAAGTAATGTTTACTGGTCTCAAAAAATGAATCATCACTAACAGAGATTTACGTATCACTGTTTGTGCCCCTGTTTGTGCCCCTGGTTCTACCATTAACTGGCTTTACTTGTCTCTGCCAATTCAAAGTACTCATTTTCTAGAAGGCTTTATTTTATACTTATTTTAAATTTAGCAGAAGTCATTCAAAAGATTGATGAGCTTCTGTTCTTGTATTTGTTGTCACTGACAGTAGGTACATATTAAGAGTATGCTGAGTGTGATTGTACTCAATACAGCCTAATATTTTACAAATTCTTTTTTGTTGACTGTGCACCGTTGCTGGACCTGAGCGTAAAGCCCAGAAAATCTTTAGGGATTTGGGTGCAGTCTGAGCAAAGTACAAGCATCGAGACTGCTGGAGCTCAAGTCTCTGTGCTAGCACTGAAATCCTGGGGCGTTCTGCGCATGCCCTGCGCAGAGTTACAGAAGAGTAGCAGCCTCTGAACCCTGCTGTCTTTCGCGCTTATCTGGGTGTGAAATTTGGCTTTGATGTGGCATCACCCTTTCCTTTGTTTTTGTTTTGGGAAAGATTCTGTTACAACACATCTCAAATCTAGAGAGCTTCCTGCCAACTTGGGATTGTGTTGTAACATAATGTCTCATCTGTATTACTAACGGTACCACCATAAACCTTAGTTTCTCAAACCTTTATCCACGGCGGTTCTGTACTGCCTATCAATGGATGAGAAATTGGCAAGCAATGACCAGTACAGTTTAATATTACTAATGTCAAATCCAATCTTGCTCATTTCTTCCGGTTACAAAGTCTTTTGGTCTTAACATCCTGGAGACATGGGTCATTTCGTAATACTAGATATCATGGGAAAGGGAAAATCTTCGCAATTCAGTCATATTGGACTGTCTTTCTCAGGGCATACACTATTCTATTTTAGAATGAAAATAACACATTCCAAAGTGTATGCGTGTCTCAAAACATATATATAAAATGGTCAAAAAACTTAAGCTGTAATGTAAAGTATGTTTTGATTCCATTGAAAAATCCTTCAAGAAATTCAGAAAGATTGTTTGAATCTAGCCAAAGTATCACAGCGTTTGGGTGCGCGGTACCTTAAACTATTCTCATATAATTTCATAATCTGATTTCATTGCTCCCCAAAGGACAGGTAACCTCGGCTAAAGTGTACAGTTTGCTGAAAGTAGTAAAACAGGAGCAACATTTCACACCACAGCTTTAGCCAAAGAGCAGGTAAAGGCACTCTCATTCGGCATATTTCTCCCGCAATGAGACCCGAACGCTACCACAAAGCTGATTTAAGAGAAATTCAGTTATTCATTCAGGATTAGTCTGCTGTTTTGATGGTGTATTTTTGATTATGTCTAAGCTCTGTCTGTAGTATTGTTGGGGGTTATGCCTCATAAGACAGCTTTATCTTTATATCATGAACTGTAAAGACGAAGGCCAGGCTTCAATCGACATGTGTCCTTAACTTTGTCAATTAAATGCAAGTTTTAACAACCCTGGAAATTACCTGCCAAACTCTTCTTGTAGAGAAAAAGCATTTTTGTAAGTTGTAAGTAAAGATTAAGGACAAATGTTTTTTTGAATCCCAACCTTATTTTTTGGACTGCTACCAAGGTACAGAGAGTTCCACAAACCCATTCTCCAATGTTACTTAGTATTTGTAAAGTGACATGGCGATGTACCTGTTTTAGACCTTGATTTTGGCAGTGAGGCGAGGGGGGGTTAAACAAGGTCTGGACCCTGGAGCAGAGAGTGAAAAGAAGAAAAGAACTGGTAGAGAGAGACAGAAAAGGGGAAATTGAGCCAGCAAAGGATGTTTTGTCCTTTGTGAGTTTGGCAGGTTGGCGGCAGTTGATAAATGAACTTCCCTGGCGAAGCCCATTCCCCTCACACAGTGAGCTCCCCCACCCCCCCACAGTAACATAGCAACTCGGCCCTCATTGGCAGGAATGGGATCTTGTGTCCATTTTACCCCTACATATACAGTATATATCTTCAAAGCTGAAGGTCATGTACGCCTCAAAGTAAAAAAGGGAGAAAAGTTTTTTTCTTTGCAGTTCCTGTGATGCTGAGTTCCTGTAGTTTTGTCTTTGGGGTAGCAGAGCACTGATTTCCCTGACTGACATTCATTACCCTGTGACCAAAGTGTAGCTTTCACCTCTTTTGCCCTGTTTACCTCCTTCATTTTTATCCCTGCCAAATCACCTGCTTTCCCACACCAGCTCAAAGCCCTTGAACTTTGACCTCTCTGATCTCCTGATATGTCCCAAATTTGGCTGTCAGTATATTCAACCCCGTTAATTACAGGATTAAGGAAATAATGGATGCAGAAATGTTCGATGTGATGTGAACATATCTGATTTTCAGTGTATAAATGTTACCATATGAAAACACCAATGGTTTGGAATGTTTTTCTTTGATTCAAAGGTCATAGGCTGTGTGCCAGTGCAGCAGAGACTTTTTGAGTGTACACAAACCTGTAAACAAACAGCTTGAGTGCGTCTAGTTCCTGTACAGATACTAATCACATGAAATTGTTCACGTGTGAAGTTTACTGTAAGTTTGGCAACAGAAATGGAAATCTTGTTTAAAACGACCTTTATCGTACTTGGTTGGCACTCTCCAGTTTTATCTCTAGGTCTTCAAAAGAATAAAATTAATGGAGACTGTAGTTCACAAGAGCGCATGTTTTTGTGTTAGATTTGCACTGTTATACAGAGAGGCTTTCTAACCCTGTGCATCCTGTGGTGAAATCAGGTGGCCTCTATCTCACAGTCTGTGACAGGACGGGAGAGCAGCAATCTCTGTCTCTCTCTCTCTCTCTCTCTCTCTCTCTCTCTCAAAATTCAAATTGTGCTTTATTGGCATGATATGATAAGATAATCATATGTTGCTAAAGCATAAGATACAAAGAAGAAGAAACAACGACTGGACTGTAAGGCTATAGATTGCATGTATAATACTTATGACCCTAAACCCTCTCTGAAAATATAGCAGGCAGAAAGAAATTGTATAAGGTTTTGTAATTTGTGAATCAGAATTGAACATTTTGGGAAAAGTTTTGTCTAATTTTAAATTATTTTGGGTAGGCTGTGACCACATAACCTGTTTTCTTTCAATAGCTGGGTCTTTTTGTGGTGACCTGTTTCTACTGCATGGCTGTGGTCACTGTGGTCCAATTTGTTGTTTAATTTTGTCTCCTTAAGCCAATCATTAATGTACAAATTTTTGTTTTCTGTATATCACTGATATATCATTTCTATATCAGTGGTTGTAATTTTATTTTGCACAATTTAAAAGATTATGCTCTATGACCAGTTGTATCATTCTCTGGGTATAGAAGGTTAGTTTTTAGTGCTTTGTGTTGGTAACAGAGGATTGAATTGGACCCAGTACTTTTCTCTCTCTCTGTCTCTCTCAGGTGGCGGTAGGCTCTCTCTCTCTTTGTCTCTCTCTCTCTCAGGTGGTGTGGTAGGTGCTCTCTCTCTCTCGCTCTCTCTCTCTCTCTCAGGTGGGGTGGTAGGCTCTCTCTCTCTCTGTCTCTCTCTCAGGTGGGGTGGTAGGTGCTCTCTCTCTCTCTCTCTCTCTCTCTCTCTCTCTCTCTCTCTCTCTGTTTACTCAGTGCTCTATGAGTGCTGGCCTCCCTGCCCTGAGCCATGTTGCTGGATCTGGACCGTCTGTCATCCCACCAAGCTCCTTCTCGCATCAGGTTTCATCAACATGGGGTCAGTCACGCCACACATTCTGTCCATCGTGCAGCCCTGCTGCTCGAACCCGCCCCCCACCACACCTCTTGTCTTTAGAAAACAACTTTTCAAGGGGAAGCAAGCCTTTCTGCAATACGCAATACTCCCCTGCACTCCAAAGCATTAGCTGGCTTTCCACAGTGAAGCAGCTCACCAGCACCGGCAGCTGAAAAGGGTACCCACACCATGACACCTCTTCCTCCATGCTTAACTGTGGTAGAGATGCATTCACTTTTGTGTTTCACATCAGGTCTTCGAAGACAGGTCTCCGGAGCATCTCCATACAACTCAAATCGTGATTCATCTCTCCACACATCTCCGCTGAACCGCTCTGAATCAAACTTTCCGTATTCTGCCAACAACTTCATTCCGTCTTTGATGTTTTTCTCAGACAGCGATGGCTTTTTCAGCACATCTTCTGGAAACAAAACCTGCATGAGACAGCCTTCTGGTAATTGTTCTTCTCAAAAGAGTCTTGTTTTCTGAGGTCTTGAAATCAGCTGACAGTTTTTGTAGCCTTTTTTCCTGTCTTTGAGAACTGTAAATTTGAGAGGGTGGTCATCCCTGCATGACGTGGCTTTGGGCCTTCCAGATCTTTCTTTCTGGCAACATCACCTGTTGTGACAAAGCGTTGACTTATTCTCTTAATAGCTGATTGAGAAATAAGGATTTTCTCTGCCTTTATGGTCTTGTAAATTCCAGAATAACTACAGCGGGACTGATGAAGACCAGCTATGTATTTCCTGTAGCAACCCCCACATGATATTTTGCCGTTTTTGGAGCAGATTTTCTGACTCGTTTACCGAGGGACTCACGACACTGCGCAGATATCCCCCTGTTCTCTCACTTTTGGTTCCTTTTATGAGATTGTTGTCAGGCCTATGATGGGTGTGCCAGATCAACAAATAATGACTTAAAAAAACATCCCAGAAGATATTTCTTAGAAAACTTACATTCAGATGTGCCAGTTTGAATTTGACATCAATCATTTTAATCTTTATCATGATTTGCAGAGGGACCATTGGCAAAGGAACTGGATTGGTCAGAGGGGACACGCCCTCCCAATATTTGTGCCTGCTGCCTTTGTCCCCCCCATATAAAACACAGGCCTGTTTTATTTGAATTAATGTCTCTAATTGAGTTGTAGCGAGTCGTGTCCCCCCCCCCGATGACCAACTCTCTCCTATGCCCCTGAAGTAGCCCATATAAGTGACTTTCCCCGTTTCCAGCTTTTTCCCAAACAATTCAGTGTAGCAAAAGTTCACTAGAAAATGGTGGCAAAGAAGGTCTCAGGAGTGACTTTGTTTAATTCTTGCTCATTTCTTGACCAGTGATTTCTTGTTAAAACTATTTAAAGCTCAATGTTTTGCCATTTTGGGCTTGGCCCATTTTTTTGTCTGGGAGTGCACATGACCTAGCAAGCTCTTCCAAATGCCAACAACCCTTTGTAAAGAAATACTTCCTAATATCAGGTCAGAATTAAACTACAACAAATTTGCATCTTTACCCCCTTTTTTTTGCGGCTCTTGTCCTGCTGACAGACCTCAACCCTGACAATGTTGTATTTGTTGTTCCAAGTGTGACTGGCCTGACGACGCTTCCTATCGGGGGGCTGGATTTAGCCCGTGGGCCGATCCCAGCGTGATGCGCGGAGCGCGTAAGCAGTCCAGATCTCAGCTGGTGTGACACCACACACGTACTCATGCCAATGTCCTTGAAGGGGAATCTGCGATTCACCGCAGAGGAATCTATAAAAGAACAGCTCATACTAGTACAATGCAATGCAGGGAGGTGATGAAGAGACTTGTGAATGAGGAGTTTCCACCTGCATAATGTCCAAGAAAAACGGCCTCAATGGTACAGGGTAAGAGCACACAGACATAATGACAACAGGCAGTTTGTCCCAGCTAGGCTTGACCTTTACATACAGTCTAGAGAGGTCTACAGTGTAGTCCAGCATTCCCGTAAACTTGGACAGGGACGCTCTGGATGTCTGTGTGAACTGCATGACCCTGCGAGCTCTCCCAAGCATTCGCAACTCGCTGCATAAAGCAAAACTACCTGATATCAGCTCAGAATTTGGTATAAATTAGTCCATAAAGCCTCGTTCGTTGGTTCCTTGTCCCCTGAGGTATGTGTCAGGTGGCTTTCTCCGCCTTGTGCCTGTGATTATAGGATTCGCATTAGGAGGTTTTAGCCGCTGAGTGGGTGACTCAGGGCTCGGCTGCCTGGATCCCTCTCCCCGCCAGGCCAAGCTACTGACAAGAAAGCCCGACCCAGACAGGCCTGGAGAAGGGGGTGAGGAGGCGGGGTGAGAACATTAACTCATTGGCTCAGCTTGGCACACTTTCTGACCTACACGTATCCACAGAAACAGCTGTGGGGGCTGGGAAAAGCAAAGGGTTGTGCTGAGGGAGGCCAGCACAGAAACACGTTTCCTCCTGTGATCTCCCTGAATGCTGCCAAAGAAACGGGCACGCTGTCTGCGTGGCTGATTTATCTGGCTCCTTATTGAGTGGATTAAGGGTCCTCAGCCTTCTCTGACCAGATACTCGTCCCGCTTGTCTCTATAACATGGTTTTTCACTGATAGTAATGGCAAAATTCCCTTTACTGGCATGAAATAATCTGAATGTTACTTTACGTTTTGTGAGGTACTTCATCTGTAAATGTACGAAACACTGTTAACAGCTTAAAAACCATCCAAGTTTGCCAGAAGATTCTTTGGACGAAGTTTAGCTGGAGACTGAGTAATATTTTCATCATTAGTAGCCCTCCATAATCAAGTACATAACAAGACCAAATGTGAACAATAACAGCACAGAAAGCATAAACAAAATTGCATTACAATAAAATGTCACACAAATTCAACAGACCGTTATTAAAAATTGAAATAAATTAAATTAGCCGAATCCCTTCAGCAAACACATTTATCTGACTAAACAGATTAAAAGCCCTTGCTTTTCATGTGACAGAATGAAATGATAAATGGTTGCAGATTTTCCATTTGCTTTTAATTAGCAGGAATAATTTCCAGTCAAAGTCAATTTTGATGTTGACTGAGAGGGAGTTCCAGAATAATCCGCCGTCACAGACAGGGCTGTTTGAGTGGAATGGCACAGCCTCTCTGCCCATGCTCTCTGTCTCACCTGAAGCAGGCTGAGTAAGTACCTTTAAGAGCAGTAACGTTCATTTATTCAAGGCATTCAAAAACATACATGTTATGGGCCTTCATACCGGACTTCAACAGGAATGGAATAAACATTAACATAAACATTAAAATAAACATAGCAGATAAGATTTTTAAAACATAAAATAACATAACAAACCATTTAACTTTTTCCCAAAAGACTTGGGTTTGATCGTGATAGTATGTCATTCTTTTCAGTATGAAAATACCCATAACATGAACATTATGCAACCACACGCAAAATCAAATCAACCCATTTCTTTGGCTCATAAACTGATTTTTTTGCGGAATTGCTCTACATGCAGAACGTATGTACGGACCCACTGTAAACATGCTTTGCACCCTGGGAGCTGGCTCTTTTGAAGACTCGGTCTGCATTTGACAGTGACATCAACGTTTAACTGAGGGCGCTGTACCATATACTTACCTGGTGGCTGCTTTTCCTATGGGTTGGGGAAATTATGCGGGACTGTTCTGTATGTATTTTGTAAGCATTTAAAATGATTATACAAATTACTGAGGATTAAGGCAACGTAGGCATGCCATAAGCGGCTTATAACATTACCCTACCCTACAGGGTAAACTGTTCTAAATTGTCGTAGTAGTTATGCAAACAGATAAGATGTGAATTCACATGAGGCAAAATCACAGCATGGACATACATCTTAGCCAAACTGATGGACAGGTACCTGTTAAACAATGGGAAGAGCAGAGGAACATGCCCCTTCCTCCTCCTCTCCCAGCACCACAATGTCTATACCATATATTTTGCTTTCCTTCTATTATGTTTGTCATTGTATGAAACTGAAGCAATAAAATGCATTGAAGTAATAAGCACGTGCTGCTGTTTGCTGAACATTTGAATTTGCTGAGATTTAAGCTTGGACCCACTCAGATGTACTTCGTTTGTAAAAGGGTTTATACGGTGAAATCAAAATGGACTTAAATCTTTTAGGGCATAGGCTATTCTATCATATAATTAAGAGAGGACATTTAGCTTAACATAATGCTTTAGAAAAATGCTTTGTAAAGTTGTGATTTAATTGTATATACTGTTAAAGGGACAAAGTGTGTTTGACTGAATCCCAGACATACTAATACAGCAAAAATATCAATATGACTATTGTGTGTATCTATTTTCTATTGTTTTGAAATTGACAGGACTGAATGACATTTAGGGCTGAATAATAAATAGCATAAGATGTTGCACCTACCTTGGGGTGTAGTTGTTAAAGTGTGTGGTCATGTGCAGTGGTGGTGCGCAGTGTCTTGTATATGGTGATGCGTGTCTATGCACGTACTCCGTGCATGTGACACACAGGGAGGCACATACAACGTTTTGTATGTTGCACCAGGATTACTGGTGTAGATATCAATATATTTGAAACATACATATTATAATATTTTGTTATGATATTGATCAGAATTAGAGATAACTGAGGTCTCCTTATTTATAGAAATGCAATATTTACTTAAGGCTATTTCTTTCATTGTTTTCAAACTAACAAATGTTGTTTTTCAACGGTTCATCAACATCAGCTATTCAACAATCTATTCAATAACCCGCAATAACCCATTAAGTGTCATTCTTCAAAACAGACTGTGGCTGTTTATCGATATGTGTTCTTGTCTGCTCTTGCTTTTTCGGTATTGATAAACAGCCTGTATTTTGCTCCGGTTGCTTGTCTCGCTTTCCCTCGTTCACACGGCCTCTCACGGTGTATTGATCAACCCTACCTTGTCTTCGAGGCTGTCACTGCTAGTCATCTGCCACGTCGCAGGGCGTTTTATTCAGCTAAATGAATTGGGGAGGTTTTGGGACTGTACGAGCGTAAGTGCACATTAGGCTACTCACTACCCCCTGTGTTAACAGCGTCATTCCTTGTGGCATCAGCTGCTGTAGCAGAATTAGCCACAGCCTCATTAGCTAGCTAACTGTGAAGCTAACACTGAAAGGTACAGCGGCTGGTTTGACATGTGACATCTCAGGCAGCGTTGCCACCTCTGTCATTCATTTTTCTTTCATTAATTTCCATACTTAAGCCACCTGCTCAACCCCTGATGTTTCAGTTAGGCCACATAAACTGCACTCTACAGAAATATAACAATGTGAGTTGACTAGTTTTTATATTCTGATAACCCTGACAGTGAGAAACAAAGACAAAAAAAAACAGTAGGGGTAAAATGTGACACTTTACAAGTATGACAGTGATGACGAGTAAAACTGGCTAAATATTTGACAAGCAATGGCAAATGGTACATCAATGGTATTTTAACAGATAGTGTTGAAATATATAGACTGGGGGCATATTCGCTGCAAAAACGTTAAGATTATGGATCAAATATCTGAACTATTTCTAAAGACTTTCGTTCCACATTATTATAAGTCCATGTAAGTTATGCTTACCCCTCATGGCTGATACAGACGAGTATCTGCCCCTTACTTTTTTGCTGCTCCTAATTTATTTGCAAGTGGGTGGTTCCTGAGTTAACACATTCAACTCTCCATAACACCTGTCCACCAAGAACAGGTGCCATTTTGACACTGGCACGGTAGTAACCCATTTCTGATGGAACCTGGTTGGATGAAAGCAATAGGTACATGGATGAAGCAAACCTATTGTGAGACAGTTCTGAAGCGAGCTTCACTGAAATGCGAGACATTCCCAGGGACCACCGTACCTGCATTCACAGATCTTTGACACTCACACAGCTGTAATGAGTAGGTTCTTGAAAAGTGCTTCAGTCAGATACCGCATTCCTCTACCTCCCACAGCAGACACAGGCACACAGCTGTTATCTTGATATTTTCTTTGTACTTTTGCGTTTTTGAAAAGTATATATTACTTCTTTCCTCCAGAGCAGTCAGTTTTATTAAAATTCTGTGAAAGGATTAAGGTTTTTTCCCACACAGAAAAAATATCTCCCCCCCACCCATAAATTGCATTGTCTTCATCTCTCTTGGTTGCCATGGTGACTTTGCAAAGTTGTCCCATTGATAGAAAGTTGGAGACAGAAAAAGAATTATGCAGTTTTTTTATTTTTTATCAGGATTTGATATTTTTCAGTTTTGTACACAGAAACAATCCAGCATATTGAACAAGCAGATGAAGTTGTAGTTGATTTGTGATGGAGTAACAGGTAAATGATACTGTAGTAATCTACCTGTGCTGCCCTCTGGTATGACAGTGCCAAAGGTTCCATAGTGGGAGAATTTTCTAGCTTTCCCTGAATACAGTCGCAAGCAGGGTGAAATAATTAGTATGAAAATATTCCAAGCTGTTATCTTTACAGTAATCTTCCTCTAGAGAATATGCTGATTAAAATAAGACAGAGATATGACACAGCCTTTAGCCTAGCCTACAGTCCAGCCCCTTACCCTTATGCCTAAAATTATTTTAACAGATGAAGTAGTCTCAGGTCAGTTTAGAGGTTATATCTGTAACCAGATGAAAGAAATGAAATTAGATTTATTTAAGGTACTGCAGTGTTCTATCTGCTGCTGATTATTAATTCTGATTGAATCATAATTGTTGAATTGCTCTCTGAAGGAATAAATTGGCACATAAAGATCGAAATTAAACAGGAGTCAGATGGTCCCAGAGTTTCCGATCCTTCAAAATTTACATAATGACGAAGTTCAGTATGCTGTTTCCATGGATTGGTTGCAAAGGAGTTTAACACATATCTTATTTTTTCTCATCATTCATTGACAATTAAGTGTTAAATGTCCTCTATTTGAAAAGTAAATAGTAATGTTATTTTTAACCCTTTATGTTAAAAATTCAGTTTTGCATTCAGAAACACAATTTCCTCACTGCAAAATCCATCATTGAAGATTTTAAATAAGCCAAGCCATGACCCGGTCAATGTTATCATTCTGCCGAAAGATGCTGGCCGTGTTGTTGAAATAGAAACTGTGTGAATTCGCTCACAGGCGAAATAAGTTTTCACTGCCATCTGTGTGCAGCCAGCAGCCATGGCTGCTTAGTTCAGAGCCTGGTGGGGGGCTCCGCTAGCTGCCCCTGCTCTGAAGCCTCACATTTCATTAACCACCGGCAGGCCCGAGTTAGCCTCAGGATTAATGTCAGGTTACTTGGTTCAGTGCTGCAGCGTTGCCCTGCATTAGCACAACTATGACCCTTCTCGTATAAATCTCACTTGACTCGTTAAAGATTATGTAGGCCAAGGGGAACCTGTAAATAGCAAGTGAATTATTGCACTAATACACCCCCTTTCTACCTCCCCTCCCTCAGAACCCAAAAAGCCCATTACCACATCCTGTATGCATGTATGTGTAGTTTAAATGAAGTGACAGTGTGGTGTAATGGTTATTGAGATGTGGCAGTGTAGTATAATGGAAACTTTACTTCTAACTGAGAGGTTGCAGGTTTGATTCACCAATGAGGCAATGTTGGTGCATAAGCAAGGTACTGAATTTAAATGGGATTTGCTTAACCAATGACCAGCTGTGTTATATTAAACCAATTCAATATAATAAACATTTGTTTAATATTTGCATATTCATTAAATTTAAAATGTGTTTTGGATAAGTGTCTGTTCAATACAGATGCAGAGAGGGTGTTTAACATACAAGTACATTCCAACAGTGTGTTTTTGAGTGTTCCATCAGGTTTGTCTCATAGCTGGTGGTAGTGGATGTATGACCTGGAGCTCAGATGAGCGATTAGCCGCTGCATTCTCTGTTTCAGTGTGGTGAACTGGCCCTTTCGGAGTGCTGGTCACATCACCAGCTTTAGATGATCGCAGTGAAGGGGAAATGGGCTCAGCTGGTCACCGCCTGGGGCCACAAAGCCAAGTGCGCAACAGAGTGGACAATGCAATGGCTCGCTACCAAGAAGAGATGGTGGTGTGTGTGTGTGTGTGTGTGTGTGTGTGAGGGCTGGTGGGTATCATTCATAAGATCCCTTAAATAGGCTGAAATGTGGCAGCTGCAGTGATGGAATACAGTCTTGCTTCTTAATAACTGGCCTAAATTAGCTATCAGCCTCTTCATCTCCAGTCCCGCTTCATCAAAGTGACGTTTTTCAAAAGCCAGAGGCTCTCAAGTACACTCCACTCTTCCTCTGTGCGGGTGTGTCTCTAACTCCTCTATGGGGGTGTGATTTAATGCCACTTTCGGGGTGCGGTTTAACTCCACTGTGGGAGTGTGGTTTAACTCCACTGTGGGGGTGTGGTTTAACTCCATCTGTGGGAGTGTGGTTTAACTCCACTGTGGGGGTGTGGTTTAACTCCACTGTGGGGGTGTGGTTTAACTCCACTGTGGGGGTGTGGTTTAACTCCACTGTGGGTGTGTGGTTTAACTCCACTGTGGGGGTGTGGTTTACATTACTGTCATTTAGCTGTGCTTTTATCCAAAGGAGTTGATTAGGTTTCTCCCGGGACAATGTGGGGTTAAGGTTTGCTCAACTCCAACTGTGTTTTTGCTGTGGCTGGACTGGGACTTGAACCACCAACCTCAGGGGTCCCAGTCATGTACCTCCACTGGCTATTGGCTGCCCCGGTTTAACTCCACTGTGGGTTTAACTCCTCTGTGGGGGTGCGGTTTAACTCTACTGTGGGGGTGCGGTTTAACTCCACTGTGGGAGTGTGGTTTAACTCCACTGTGGGAGTGCGGTTTAACTCCACTGTGGGGGCGTGGTTTAACTCCACTGTGGGGGTGTGGTTTAACTCCACTGTGGGGTGCGGTTTAACTCCACTGTGGGGGCGTGGTTTAACTCCACTGTGGGGGTGTGGTTTAACTCCACTGTGGGAGTGTGGTTTAACTCTCTCTGTGGGAGTGTGGTTTAACTCTCTGTGGGGTGTGGTTTAACTCCACTGTGGGAGTGTGGTTTAACTCCTCTGTGGGGGTGTGGTTTAACTCCACTGTGGGAGTGTGGTTTAACTCCACTGTGGGGGTGGTTTAACTCCACTGTGGGAGTGTGGTTTAACTCCACTGTGGGGGTGTGGTTTAACTCCACTGTGGGAGTGTGGTTTAACTCCACTGTGGGAGTGCGGTTTAACTCCTCTGTGGGGGTATGGTTTAACTCCACTGTGGGAGTGTGGTTTAACTCCACTGTGGGGGTAGGTTTAACTCCACTGTGGGAGTGTGGTTTAACTCCACTGTGGGAGTGTGGTTTAACTTCACTGTGGGGGTATGGTTTAACTCCACTGTGGGAGTGTGGTTTAACTCCTCTGTGGGAGTGTGGTTTAACTCCTCTGTGGGGGTGCAGTTTAACTCCACTTTGGGGGTGCAGTGTAACTCCACTGTGGGAGTGTGGTTTAACTCCTCTGTGGGAGTGTGGTTTAACTCCTCTGTGGGGGTGCAGTTTAACTCCACTTTGGGGGTGCAGTGTAACTCCACTGTGGGAGTGTGGTTTAACTCCACTGTGGGGGGTATGGTTTAACTCAGCTGTGGGAGTGTGGTTTAACACCTCTGTGGGGATGTGGTTTAACTCCACTGTGGGAGTGTGGTTTAACTCCTCTGTGGGAGTGTGGTTTAACTCCTCTGTGGGGGTGCAGTTTAACTCCACTTTGGGGGTGCAGTGTATATCCACTGTGGGTGTGTGGCTTTTATGTTTTATTAGGCTGAAGGTGTCTGTGTTTCATCATGTTGGCACCCATCTGCTGTACTGCAGAGCGCAACTCTCACACTCCACACACACTGACAAGCAACAGAAAAAAGTCCAGCACCTTCAGAGGAGTTGGTGCTCTGTTTGGATGTTGTCACTTGTTTACGGGCTGAAATGCAGCACACGCACATACAAAAAAAAACACCCTTTTTTGTTTTACTCTGGGTCAAGATGTTTATTTTTGTATAATTTTGGATCTGGTCCAAGGAGTGACATGATGTGAGAAGAACACAGCCTAAGGGTTGTAATGATAGGTCACTGAACAAACATTGTAGGAGATGTCCAGAGTAGATGTGATTAGGTTCTCTTATGTTTCATTACATTTCTCCATGCGTCAGGCCCAACCTTGGAGAATCTCTCCGCTTCACACTTCACACACTCTGCGTGTTGGAAATTAGCATTCATGATATCCAGACGAAGCCAGGGGATATATATGAGGATATATGTGAATGCCCCACATTAAACTCCCGAGTGCTGGACAAAGCTCAAAGGGCCAGAGTTTTATATATGAAAAGTCGTTCAAGCAAAAACTTGAATAAAAGGAAAAACCAATCTGCGTTTGATGCTTTTGTTCTCTGCCCTTTCTGCTAAAGCTGTTCGCTGCTTGCCCTGACGTGAACGGATGGGTGAAAGTCTTCACACAATAGCACTAGGAATTGCCTGACTGCTGGTTTGGCAGAGAATTTATTTTTGCAATTAGCACTTTTTAGGCTTTAATTCAGAGTCCCCAGGGGGCTCTGAAACAACCCCATAATCCTCAAGGGGAAGGCAGTGTCACACATAGCGCTTTCTCCGTTACCGATGACGTGGGCAGCTTAGTCAACTCTCCACTGCGTTGAATGTCTGGCAAATATGCTGAACGATACAAATATAGCTTCTTATTGCTGTATTGGTGATTTCAGACTTAACTTCCACTCTTATTTTATTCTTGTGTTTATGATATCCCTTCTGATTCAGCATATGAAATCACAGTGAAAAAATGTTATATACCATCGTATTTGTCTGCAGGACCATTTGATTGAAGGTCAGAAGGACAAGCTGTAATTCAGGAGCTATTTTTAGGAGTTTGTCAACACCTCCGAAATGGCTGATGGTGCTGTGCATTTATTTTTCTGTGAATGGCGTTATTGAGTCCCCCCGGCCCACCTCGCTCTGCTGAAGGCAGGCGCCTCGGAGATTTCAACTCCTGACAAGTCCCGCTTGGCCAGTAACAAACTGGCCAGGAGTCAGAAAAATGTCATTTCTGAAAATAAAATGTTAAACATTGGCAATGATAAATTAATATTTACATAAATCAGTAAGTACATAAATAGACAGACAGACAGACAGACAGATAGATAGATAGATAGATAGATAGATAGATAGATAGATAAAAAGCAAAACAAAAACAAGATAAACCTGAACTGGAGGCAAATGGGGGGGAAACAGCCGCTTTAAGAAAAGCGCTTTGTTTTCCTGTTCTGGATGCAGTCCAAAGGCCTGATCCACAGGGTTTCACTCAATAATCCTATGAGTGCCTGATTTGTAGCTGCCATTAAAGTGTTGACCAGACTTCCTGTGTGAAGTCTTTTTCATTAACCTTCCCAAACAGGACAGAGGAAACCGGGCAACACCTGATCACCACGCCTTTTTTGGGTTGTGCCCCACGAACGAACAGTCAATATTAATATTTCAGTTTTCTGAAAAATACCTATGCCACATTCCACATCACCGGAACACTAACCACAGCACCTGAGCAGTTACAATAGTACCTGAGCAGTTACAATAGTACCTGAGCAGTTATCATAGTACCTGAGCAGTTACAATAGTACCTGAGCAGTTATCATAGTACCTGAGCAGTTACCATAGTACCTGAGCAGTTACCATAGTACCTGAGCAGTTACAATAGTACCTGGGCAGCTACCACAGCACTGGAGCTGTAACCACAGTCACTGTGCTGTAGTTCAGTTGGAATGGTGACAGGTATTCTCATCTGTATTCCCTGCAGTGTGTGTTCTGTATTTTACACCGCTTGACGGCAAGCCAAGAGAGAGGTTTGGATAAGATAAGACTTTTTCCCCTCCACTCCTCTGAAAATGTTTCATGTAGTTAATCAGACATGTAGGTGGGAGTGTTAGCATTAAGCAGCAAATATAATGAGAAATGTGAATGAAAGCATAACCCCACCCCCACCCCCCCCTTACAATTATCTCATAGGTCACGGCGTTTCCAAGCGGCAGTAACATTTAAAGGTGCTGCTTTAAGCGAGCCACATTTCTTCCCCTTCATCTGCCGTTTTCACAGAGCCCTGTGCTTTTGACATATTTTTCTGCTTCCTCTGAAGGGAGGCTTCTCTTTGGAGGTGACTGAGAGAGAGACAGAGAGAGAGAGAGAGAAAGAGGGAGATGGTCTCTCTGGCTGAGCACTGATATAAGATGACAGGGGGACATCCATCTTTCTGCTGGCTTTAAACAAGCTGGAGGAGCAGGAAGTTCAGGGGCAGGGGGGATATGTTATGGTGTCCATACGCTTTCATATATGAGCATGAAAAATGATGGCAGACATATGCCGGAGTCATTACCTCTCTTCGTTCATATTGGTGAGAGGTTTTCCCAGGTGTGGGGTCCCCTGAAGATCTCCAGGGCACAGAGTGGGATCCTGTCACATGGTCCTCATATCCTACAGACTGTCAATGAAACATTAACCTTTAAAACAAGAGACTTTCCCCTTTTTAGTTGTCAGTGAGCCGGTTGAGGAGCATCATTGTGTGAATCAGTGTTAAACCTCCTGAACGTTCCATGTTATCTGATTGATCAGCTCACTTTTCAGAAACTGGTTCAGAGCACCGTTAGAGCATAATGCTTTATTTTGTGCTCAGTCTGTCGGAGATCTTAGAGGTGAGAGACGGAGTGCGTCTCACTGACACTTAAGCATGTGTTTTCCTTACTCAGACCTCTCGAGCCTACTCCATTGGCAGTTAACACCGGTGGAGACTGTTCTCTGTTCTCTTGCCCTCGGCCTGGATTCCGGGCTTATCCAGGCTTATCTCGGCCTTCTGCACTTTCCCTTTCCACATGAATCCAGAGCTACGTGTCCCAGTTCAGCGCTGCTTAATGACCCCTGTGCTCCTTTCTTCAGCTTCCTCTCGCTTCAGTACTTTACATGGCATTACCTTCAGATAAATGACAGAAATATGAAATGGCCAAGCCCTGTATATTGAACAGTGTTTGACCTATCCTTGTCCGTATTTCGGGCAGACTCCAAACATTCGGCATCTGATTAGGCATCTGCAAAACCTGTATTGTTTTTTGGCCGTAGGCTGGTTGCAAGCTTATTGGTACCTTCAGTGGGTGGGTGTGTTTGGTCCCAAAAAGTCAATGTCTACAATTGAAACAACCCCTAGCAAGAGATGGTGGACCTGTCAGAGGTATTATGGCCAAAACCTGTCCTCAGGTTTTTATGTAAAGGTCCCAGTGTTCTTTGGGTACATCCTCTTTTGCTCATGAAACTGATTGCATTAAAATATGCATGATATGATTAATACTTAAAGTTATATATATGAAAGACTGTTTGAAACCAGCAGTGTTGCGTCCTGATTTTACTGAGAGAAATGACTGATAAAATAGATTTAAAGAGTGGTGATGGAGTTCAACATGTAAGGTCCCCTCCTCTGCTGAGGTTATGAATAGAATAGTTGCACCACATCTGTGATGTACGCAAGAACGTGCGTCAAAGCCTGTAGGAAATCACAGCTCATAGTCAGACAATTTCATCGTTACGTAAAACCATGTCTACGGAACAGGATGTGATATGTAGCATGAGGTAGCGCTTTTATCAGAAGCCCATATTAAAACATGTTAAAATGAGTTAGCCCTCACACACACTCCAGCCCCCCTCACCTGACCCCTGCCGACAGCCCTGTGGTGCTGGGGGCTGCAGGTCACACGGGCGGGTGTGTGCGATCAGGGGTTTCCACTAGCTACACCCTGCCTGTACCCCCCACCTCCCACAATCTGAAGCAAGTCCTGAGCGGGGGAAGGGGGGCTCCAGATGTGAGACCGCTTGGCCCCCAGCCAGCCAGCATGTGAGCGCTCGCTTCCTGCAGTCTCTGACCCGGGGTATGGGGGTGCAGGGGACCCGACACAGCTGCTAGGGGCTCCCTAGAGAGAACACCCTTGTGTGTGTGTGTGTGTGTGTGTGTTTGTTGGGTTGGGGGGGTGCTGGGGGAAAAGACAAGATATGCCACGTCCACATCACTCCATTGGGAACTCTTTTCCCTCTGTCTGCTGCATCGTCAAAACGTCGACTCTGTCTGACGAAATTCAAGCCCGTGACAAAACTCAACATTTCCCTTTGGTCTGGACAGAGTTGAGAATTGCTTTTTTTGGCAGCAGCAGTTTGGAAAACAGGTACACATGGAGTGAACTAGACTTGATAACTTCATAACCCCAAAGTCAAAATGGAATACTATCAAACACAGGATGGAAGACATGAGCCAAAGACTTATCTGGGAGGCTTCCTCTTACCAGAAATCCCATTGATAAAAGATTTTTCCTCCTAAACTGAGAACTTACATCTCTTAAGATTCTAAGAATCTGCATTGCAGATGTCCATTACAGAACGCAATATGTTCAAGGTGAAGCAAGGCAGCTCTCTGTCCCTATAATCAATGAATCACCAAACAAGAAAAACTACTTCTCAGCTCATAAAATATGCTTTCATTAAAAAATACAGTCAACTGTGTCCCCCTATGTGAGAGATATTATATTCAAAGAAGCTGTGCAAAATTGAAATAAACAACACCAAGGTCTACAGTATATTTATCAACTGTGTATGTCCAGTGCAAGCCCAGCTCCTAAATCTAATATAACATCTCATGTTCGGGGAAAGAGCAGGGTGTGGGAGGGCTTCACTTTTCCAAATCCCATCAGGGGATTTTACTGTCTGTTTATGAGACAGAGGTGGATCAGTGCAGAGCTGGAGTCTTCATCCCTCTCTGATGATAAAAACCAACGCATATAAAGTGATACTCATATAAAGTGACCCTTGCATTTCACGGCCGTGGTTTTCCAGAAGATTCCCCTCGCTAAGCCAGATGCAGAGCTCCTTAATCTTGTGCTCCTCCTGCCAGACTCAGACTGGGCACAGTCCTCACTAAAAGGCGGTCTAATTGGGCATGCTCCGAATGGCCTAGCGTCATGCCATTGGCTCAACCGCCCACTGAACCTCTGGCTTGAATGATTAGGTTATAAATTGCAGGGAGGTAACTTTGATGTGCATGCTGTTTGTGGGTACATAGACTACTGTTTTTCTACCATGCAGGAAACTTCTTGGATGTGTAGAACATCATGTTGAAAACAAAAATATATGTAGTTAGACGAATAAACTAGGTATCAACTGTTGAGGTGATGAACCTTCATCCTAATAATGTAAAACACTACAGTATCATTCTATGTACTATGTATTTAATTACGTTTATTAAATTCCCTTTCTCATTTCTCAAAGGCATCATTTTTTCTAGCTTCAGGAGAGGGGCCGGGGTGTGGGTGTGGGTGTGTATGAGGAGGTGGTACAACATTACAGTGGTGTCTGTGGCAGAGGTGGCAGGTGGTGTAGTGTTTGTGTGGCGTAGACGGCAAGTGGTGGAGTGTTTGTGTAGCGTAGATGGCAGGTGGTGTAGTGTTTGTGTTGCATAGATGGCGGGTGGTGTAGTGTTTGTGTGGCGTACATGGCGGGTGGTGTTGTGTTTGTGGTGCAGTGTTTGGTTAGTGTAGATGGCAGGTGGTGTAGTGTTTGTGTGGCGTAGATGTTGGGTGGTGTAGTGTGTGTGTGGCAGCGATGGCGGGTGGTGTAGTGTGTGTGTGGCAGTGATGGCAGGTGGTGTAGTGTTTGTGTGGCGTACATGGCGGGTGGTGTTGTGTTTGTGGTGTAGTGTTTGGTTAGTGTAGATGGCAGGTGGTGTAGTGTTTGTGTGGCGTAGATGTTGGGTGGTTTAGAGTGTGTGTGGCAGTGATGGCGGGTGGTGTAGTGTGTGTGTGGCAGCGATGGCGGGTGGTGTAGTGTGTGTGTGGCAGTGATGGCAGGTGGTGTAGTGTTTGTGTGGCGTACATGGCGGGTGGTGTTGTGTTTGTGGTGTAGTGTTTGGTTAGTGTAGATGGCAGGTGGTGTAGTGTTTGTGTGGCGTAGATGTTGGGTGGTTTAGTGTGTGTGGCAGTGATGGCGGGTGGTGTAGTGTGTGTGTGGCAGCAATGGCGGGTGGTGTAGTGTGTGTGTGGCAGTGATGGCAGGTGGTGTAGTGTGTGTGTGTAGTGTAGATGGCAGGTGGTGTAGTGTGTGTGTAGCAGTGATGGCGGGTGGTGTATGCTTCTGGCGTGCAGGCCCACATTAAAACAGCCTCATGCTGTTCATTGGAGTTACTGAACAGAGAAACAGGACCCTAGAGAGGATCTCTAATGGTTTTTCTCACAGAGGCCAAGAAAAACTGGAGTGAGAGTAAAAAGTGTCCGTCATATTTCATTCCTTTGTTTCTTTTTTCCCTTTATAACTGTATAGGATTAACATATCACAAATAGTGCTGCTCTCTGCCTTTTCTCTTGGTTTCTTGGACGTGCAAAGACCATTGCTATTGGTCCATTGCCATTGGTCTTGTGATGGTCCGTCTCCTTATCCATGTATTTAAAACCATCCTAAAGATACTTGAAGCCTGATTACTCCTGTTAGTGTATGTGTGTTTCCTTATGCTTTTTCCAGCTGTGACCTCTTTACACTGTGATCACACAGGTGTGTGTTTGCCGAAGTTTCTTCATGTGTAGCTTTGCACAGGTGGCCAGCGGGAGGCACTACTGAGCAGTAAGACACAGACATTCCTGCGGAATAGATTCCTCCCCCCTGGGGAGCACCTCTGGCCCATGGGGGCTGTGAGCCACAGGGTCTATACTGATACCAGACCAAGGGCTCATTTATACACTGGAACAGTGCCTTAAAATTATTGAATTTTTTCAGGTATATGCCTTTGATGAATAAAATACTAAAGACTAAAATAATGTTGGGGTAGAATCATATGAATCCATCATTATGATGAATCTATCACAATGAACCCATCACAATGAACTGAAATACTGTGGACTTTTATAACACAGACAGCGAGCACTGGCTACCTCTGGAACAAATCTCCCATCTGTGCCTGTTCAGAAGATTAGGAGTATCATCTGGCCTCAGTCATCCAGAGGCAACCAGTTAAAGCTCACAACCCAAACCCAAACCATGACTGCTTGATTATGCACCGAGTAAGTGAATGCAAGTTAAGCATGCAGGATGGTTGTGAGACTGCAGGTTGTGCTGCTCTAAACGGGCTCAGTCCCTCTCCCATGATGTAGCTGTCGTGTCATCCTGTCTAAATGGGTTCAGTCCCTCTCCCATGGATGGTGCTGTCCTGTCTCAGAGCCTTTCCTCACAGACCCTGTGGCCCCCAGGGTTACAGAACCTACATAAATTCAAATCTATTGTAAAATCAAACCATATGCTTCCCTAATGATGCTTGGGCCTCCCACCCGGGCCTCGCTCGTGTGCACTGGCTAATCTCATGATCGCTGGGGGGATAACGAGAGTGGGGGGAGTTGAGGCACGATGCAGATCAGACAGATACTGTGCTGTGGAGGACTGCTGGCCTTAGCTAATGTCCATGGCCGGCGCTCACGGTCGGTAGTGGTGTCGTTCCCTGCCATCTGTTCCGCAGGAGGTGGTCCGGCAGAGCCGGTGTGGATTTACAGGCAGGAAGAGCGAGTCACAGGACTGGCTCTGGAGGATGTGCGGCCTGCATGTCGCCGAGTCCCTTCCCCGCCCCCCAGCCCTGAGTCCTCTAGCCCTGAGTCCCCCAGCCCTGAGTCCCCTGCCCCATCCTTTAGCCCTGAGTCCTCCTTCCCCGAGTCCCCCAGCCCTGAGTCCCCAGCCCCATCCCCCAGCCCTGAGTCTCCTGCCCCATCCCCCAGCCCTGAGTCCCCAGCCCTGAGTACCCAGCCCTGAGTCCCCTGCCCCATCCCCCAGCCCTGAGTCCCCAGCCCTGAGTCCCCTGCCCCATCCCCCAGCCCTGAGTCCCCAGCCCTGAGTCCCTTGCCCCATCCCCCAGCCCTGAGTCCCCCAGCCCTGAGTCCTCCAGCCCTGAATCCTCTGCCCCATCCCCCAGCCCTGAGTCTCCTGCCCCATCCACCAGCCCTGAGTCCCCCAGCCCTGAGTCCCCAGCCCTGAGTCCCCTGCCCCATCCCCCAGCCCTGAGTACCCAGCCCTGAGTCCCCAGCCCTGAGTCCCCTGCCCCATCCCCCAGCCCTGAGTACCCAGCCCTGAGTCCCCCAGCCCTGAGTCCCCAGCCCTGAGTCCCCTGCCCCATCCTCTAGCCCTGAGTACCCAGCCCTGAGTCCCCCAGCCCTGAGTCCCCTGCCCCATCCCCCAGCCCTGAGTCCCCAGCCCTGAGTCCCCTGCCCCATCCCCCAGCCCTGAGTCCCCAGCCCTGAGTCCCCAGCCCCATCCCCCCCTGAGCCCTGAGTCCTCCAGCCCTGAGTCCCCTGCCCCATCCCCTGCCCCATCAGCCCTGAGTCCCCCTGAGTCCCCTGCCCTGAGTCCCCTGCCCCATCCCCCAGCCCTGAGTCCCCTGCCCTGAGTCCCCTGCCCCATCCTTCAGCCCTGAGTCCCCTGCCCTGAGTCCCCTGCCCATTCCCTCTATATTCCCCCATAAGCTCAATCAAAATCACAGTAGTTTGCTTATCTGCTGTTTCAACTCCCAAAAAGGTTTTTTTTTTTTTTAAAGTGACAGAAACTAATGGAATGTTGGTATGGTGATCTTGATTAAGGCTCTCGGGCTGTAAAGTTGCAGAATGCAGACGGAAAGTCAAGGATAAGCCTTTTTTATGATAACCGGCCCTTGTTTTGTTTTGTTTTCCACCCCGGTTTTTCACTGTCTGTAATGAACTGTCAGAACTCACTCGGAGCCTGTTTTTTCCATGTTAAAAAGTCTCTGGAGGTTTTCTGCTGGAGGAATGCTAAGGGCTTTTGTTGCTGGGGGCACTTTCTATAGGGGTACCATAAGCATTCTGCAATGTGGCATTTTACATAAATGCCACATCATTTCAGTCTGGGGCTTTTAGCCTAAACAGCACTGGAATTTTTTGGGGCAGTGGGGTCATACGTTTGCCCTTTTTATGAGGGTCTCAGGGAGACCGAAGCCCCTGTCACCATCACCTTCAGTGGGAAAATGTGGGGATCGTAAGTCGCCCTGTCGAGCCCTGGCATTCTGAACTGCAACCGTGCAGTGTTATTTTGCTCCATGTGGCCCCCGATGGCGTCCTGAGGTCCTGCTTCATGCCACGGTGGCCGACGACAGCATAGTCTGACAGCTGTCCGTGTGAGTCGGAAAGTAAGGGAGGCAGACAGGAAGCTGTCATAAACTCCAGTGAACCAGGAGTACTGCTGCTGCTAGAGTGAATCTGTCCTGGGGAACCTGCTGGGGTGAACGGGAAAAAACACACAGGACGATGATGTGAGTCAGGTGTGTGTGTGTGTGTGAGCGTGATCACGTATCTGCTCCAAGGCTTCTGGCGGATCCGCATGCACGGGCTTCTGACTGTGCGTATGCTCGGGGGGGCGGGGAGGATTGCGAAAGGTGGCGATGACGGGTTTGGGTTGAGGTTTGGCTCAGCTGCAAAAGAGACCTGGCGCTTCTGAAAACAATTAACTCCTGTTTAATAATACATTCTCTGACAAGAGAACTTTGCTTGAGGCATGTACAGGTTATTTAATATGTATTTATGACATTTGATTTCATGCTGTTACATTTCAGTGCTTTCCATCTGACTTTAGACAGGCTTTTTAGATGTGAGGAAAGCCAGGTGTTTCCCCCTCTAAGGGTCAGACAGGACCCCTCTGGTTTAGTTCTCCTGGCTTATTTCCTGTGCTGTGCTTGATTGATCATGTCTGACAGTGAGACCTTGCCCCTTTTCACAGTTAGGTGTGGGTTGCTGGGTAATGAGGTGAGCCACAGTGATTGTAATCAGTGAGTGGATATTGAAAATCACGTGCGTCAGGATAGACCTCCAAGGGCTGCGATATCCGATCTTTTCCCTCATCGCCCTTATGCATTTGGTCTGACGCAGTGGCTCCAAGTCCTGCTGGGCCTACTCCAGGTGTGCTTGGTGTGGCCTGGCAAAGCCTTGGGAAGATACGGTGAGAAATCTGCGCCAGGTCTCATAAAGCACCATAGAGTAAGTGTACAGACCTGGGATCAGGGTTCTTCTGTCCATGTCCCCAGTCAAATCCACAACGCGCTAAAAGTCAGAAGTGATCCTGGACCACCATTCACCATTAGTCTTGGATGTTTTTGAAGGGGGCTGTAACCTTGCTTTAAAGGAACGGCAAGTGTCACATCTGATCACTGAAAATCACAATGCAAGACCTGGCAACACGACCTGCCCATACCGAAGCTGCCTGAGCAGGTTGGCTCAGCGAGGGACACGGTGACCCTGAAGGCCAAGGAGCAAAGCCACGTGCATTCCATAGCTGAGCTCCACGCTCTCTCCGGACAGTACATTAAGAGAGAATCTGTAGGGGAGAAACAAATAAGGAAAGATGGGAGAGAAAACAGGCGCTTGGGGAAGGCGTGACATATGGGAGCCATCCCAGGGCCTGTGTTTCCATCTGCGTACGCAGCCGCGGCCTGCTGGCACCCGCGATGCGCCACAGCTTCTCGATCTGGGAAAATGGATCCGTGGAATTGCAATGAAGAGTCAGAATTCCCTAGGGACAGAGATTCCGGGAGGGGGGGGCAGGATTTTTGTCAGTGGTTTGTGGGAAGGGTACTGCGGGGGGGGGGGGTAAGGGGTTATGGGTAAGATGCCAGGGTTTGTTAGCAGGGTTGGATGGGAGGTATGGAGAAGGGTGTAGATGACGGCAGGGAAAATGGGGGAAAGGGGGGTGCAGGGGTGTGGATGGGGGCAGGGGTGTAGGTGGGGGCGGGGGCCGGGGCAAGCACAGATGGTCTGTGATGTTTACAGAAAACAGATGCAGTGTTCAGACGAGTTCACCCAGGTCATCTTTTCTCACGTTTCTGACAGTGGCTGGTTCTCTCTGTCTCAATGCGCCCCCGCCGGTGCCCCCATTTTGCTACACTCAAGCCACTACTTCTTTCTACACATGCTCCATTTGCCACAGTGGTGCAAAGGAGAAACCCACTAAAACCCTAGACTAAGAGTCTGCCTGCTCTACTTCTGCAGTCTTCCTGTTTTTTTTTCTTTGGTGCCAGAGGGATTCAATTTATTTGCATTTGATTATTGTTTGGAGGAATGCCAGGACAACATGTTGGCATGAGTATCAAACAAAAATTGAAATAATGCAACTTACTAACAAAAAAAACATTCCCATCATTTGAACACACAAATTTATGGAAAGATTCTGGGATGCATTAAAAGTATTTATTGAAGAAAACCTCAGAGGTTAGAAGATATGATCAGATAACTCCTACCATATCCACTGTTGATATGGTAACCCAACTTTTATATACTTCTGAGTTAATAAAGAAATGTTATGACATTTGAAACTTCTGGCTATTATATTACCTTCTTCTCCTTCGATATTAGTTGGCTGTGCAAATGCCAAATGCCACACATGTTGTTAAAAAAGAAGAGAAGACTAAACCTAATGAATATTTTAGGGATTATTGAACATCTCCAGCAAGCTTTTCTGTCAAAATTAGACACAAATGAAATGAAATGAAGACATTTTTATAATGAGCAAGTGTAGTGCTATATTAGATATAGAGATTTCAGGATATTTCTGTTCTAAACCTCTTAACCTCTGCAAAATCTTACAAGCTGGAACAGTGCAAGTTTTTTAGTCAGTGAAAAATTTATGGCAGCGCGGTGAATTTTTCATCACCCCATTTCAGAAGACCTCTGATGGTATTCTGCAGACGGTATCAAGCCCAGAGTGGCTGTCCTCTGACATCTTTACAACTCTTCCCCCTCAGACAAAAACACACATACACACACACACGTTAACATGCAGATCTGCATGCAGGCCCTTATACATGCACACATGCTCATAGGATACACATACATGCACGCGCACATACAGCATAAATGCATGTAGGCAAGAATTTCCTCACATGTACGAGAGCACATAGATTCAGAGTGTAGATACATGCAAGCACACATATTCACATGCACACAGTGCAGATACATGCATGCACAGATTCTCACGCACACTGTACAGATACATGCATGCACAGATTCTCACGCACACAGTGCAGATACATCCATGCACAGATTCTCACGCAAACAGTGCAGATGCATGCATGCACACAGATTCTCACGCACACAGTGCAGATACATGCATGCGCATAGATGCATACACACTCAGTGCACATGCATGCATGCATGCACAAAGATGCACACATACTCGGTGCACATGCATGCATACAGATTCACACACGCAGAGTGCAGATGTCTGCATGCACACATACCTTGAGCAGTTACAAAAAGTTCTCTTTCTGCATCCCAGGCCTAACGTCCAGACATGATTGGCTTTAGCTGAATGTGTGTATGAATGAATGATGCTGATACTGGGGAAGAGTGAATGCACTGTACCGTGTCGCTTCCATTTCATGTGCTCATTGGAGTGCACCCCCCTCCGCAGATACCATAATACAATTACATACAGAGCAGGTAGTGAAAAGTACCACATTACATGCAGATTTCATGAGCTTTGTACCTTTTTTATTGATAATATTTTTATTCTTTCAAGTAAAAAAGATAATTTTGCAGCAGTGTTTTTACAGTTTGTCTCTTACAACCTCTTTTTTAGATAAGAACCGCAATGTTGCAGACAGCAAATAAAAATGAACAAAGCTAGACTATCAAACGTTATTTCAGTTATTTTAGAGCATTGATGAAATTAAACATCAGCAAGTGGTTAATTAGTAGTTAATTAGTTTTTTTAACCAGATTCTGTTCTACTTTCACTCAAGTTGTTTTTAGATTTGGCTAATATAATACATCGTACATTTTCTGTAATACAACAATAAGTTTACTCAAGAACAGTTATTGAGTACTCTATTAGACTTAGATTCCACTAGGATACTAAACCGTACATGGACATGTTGATGTCTGATATCTTACTGGGCCTCTTGTCGGGCGGTAAGAATTAGAGGCGCACTGATAGTATGGGCAGCAACGGTATCGCCACTGATACAGGTCCTAAGGACTTAGCATCGGCAGATGAATTTGTCTCTTGCAGATCGAAGAACGACCCATGCTTTATTACATTGAAATGCATGTTTTTCATTAAACGTCTTTTCTGCAGCGAGACAAATGTCTGTGGTGAGACCAATAAAGAGGATACTAAAATTGCAGACTGCAGGCTGTGATGTATGCAGGTGTCTTGTTTGGGGGTGGGGGGTGTTAATGTTTCATACATTCACCCAAAGGAGCATGATGAATTTACTACATTGCAACAGGAGCAACTAGCGAGAGCTTGCCAAGCAAAGCAGGGGCCTGCCCTATGAGGCAGGATTAATGCCTTATTGAGCTAACTTCTGTTTTAGCTCAAGGTTTGCGCTATCAGGAAAGTGGTTCACTTTTTTTACTGGGTAAATTGCTATGGTAACATACGCTACATGGCTAGCCTGCTCCATTGGCAGGATTATTTGAAGCTAGAACTTCCAACCATATGTAAACGGGGCCAGTTGACCAATCAGACCTCTAGGACTCATGGCGTCACAGCTCCTGGAAAACTTCATACATTTCGGCACTAGCTTTGTGGGGCATAAAAACAGATCACTTCCCGAGCATACTTTTTGTTTTGTTAGTACTGTGACCCATAGTGTAAATATACACTACATTCTGAAAAATGAATATTCCAGACAACAACCCAGCTCTGTGTATGAATATCAGAGACATTGACGCACATATTTAGAGGAAAACATTCCCAACATAAATACCTGGAATTCTGGGAATATTGGAGCTATTTTCCCATGCCAGTTTGCCTTCCCAGCTTCCCGTCTAACTCCTGAGTGCTCCAGGCAGGTATAGTTAGTGTAATGGATTTTGAATGAGGGCGGGCATACCTTGATCCGTTCAGCTTCTTGTTTACCATAGAGGCTTGGCCCCCCCACTTACTGATGGCATTACGTGCGACAGAAAGAGCAGCTGGCCGCCATTTCTTTTCCGCTGGTCTCCTCAGAGCCACCCTGTTCCATCCTGTGATTTTGGGGGCTTTACCCCCAGCCATTCAACCCATGTCCGAACTCACAGGAACCAACAAGGCCTATTTTCTGCTCCTGTCTGGCCCTTAAGAAAAATTAGGGCTGGCTCTGTGTTTGTCGGGGGTAATCAGGTTATTTTTTATCGCCAGGATGTTGTCGCATGGAAGATATTTTCTGTTTGTTTTCGCAAATGTATTTGTTTCCTTCAGTGTAAACAATTAGAGTGATTTCCGCGCAGGGACAAGCCAACAGGCCCCGGCTGTGGCAGGTGGGTAACGGCACAGATCGCAGCAGTACAGTAATGGCGCACACCGCAGCGGCGCCGTAATTGAGTCATCAATCACACGCCTCGGCCTCCCCCTCAGAAACACCTTGACAAAGCCAGCAGACGTTTTTTTGCTGGTGGTCATGGTGACCACTCTGGGCTGACATTTTTTGCTCAGGAAAAAACAAGAAATGAAGTGCGTGTATGTATCAGGGATATGAAGGATACCTTTGGGAAAAGCCATGTAGAAAGAAAAAACATGAACGTTCTCACAAAGAACCTGATACTGCTTGTTTGTTTGTAGTTCATTTTAATGTCACTTTCACAGTTATATATTTATGAACAAGCTCCATTTCCAATGCGTTTTAATCTCAAAGGTTCTTCTTGGGTTTGAAATGACCTCTAAGCACCTCACCCCAAACCTGTGTTTTACTTATTGATTGGGGGTTCCCCCTTTCCTCATGGAGGTCCTGGACCCCCCCAAAACCCTGTTTTGTACTGTATATTTTCTGGATTAAGAATAAGAGTGAACTTAATTGTCCATTAACATGAAAATTTGTTTTGCCTCCAGGACACAAACAAATGTTGTAGCCAAAATATTAATAGCAGAAACATAAGTCATTGAATGCACACAAGTCCATTAATCCAATCTATGGATTTGGTTGAGAGAATATGCTTTCAGTATCCACAGGTCAAAATTTAGTGATTCATTGATTCAGCTGTGTTTTATTGGCAGATCAATCACTGTTGTATCTCTACCAAAGCAACACAATCACAAACATCAAACTAAGACATTGAATCATAAATGCAAACTGACTAACTGAAAATAATAATTAGTAGTTCTCACAGTAATTGGAAAAAATGAATGATATGCATAACAAAGACTAATTCTCTGTCTTTTCCCTCTCAAATTCAGTTTGTTTATCAAATTCAAGCAGCTTTATTGGCAAGAAAATGAGTAAATATTGCCAAAGCACACAGAAAGCATGACAATGCAACAATTCATCAAACAACAAAAAACTGCTAATAGATACAACATCAATAGAAATAATTATTATCATCGTAAATCTGTATCTGTCAGGTCTCTCTCCATGTTTCATCCTCTCTGTGCTGTCATTCAGCAGTCTGATCCAATATGCGAAAAGAGGTCAGACAAAACAAAAGCTGCAGATGCTGAACAAAATATGGAAATACTGATTAGGCGCAGGGCTAGCTTGGCCAGTATGGCCTCTACTCTTCATTGTCCATACTGCAGGGAAAATATGACATGAAGAAAGTGGAAAACTGTCACAGGTGTCAATCAGAACATTCTATTTAAAGATCTTTGAGGCATGTGGATTTCAGTCTCATGGACATAGACTTTAATATGAAAGACATTCTCCTTTGCAGGAAAAACATGTTTTAACATGGGATGATCAATGCTTTAATATGGGGGATGATCATGAAGCACCTTTAGCTAATGCTTTAATATGGGGGATGATCACACAGCAGCTTTAGCTAATGCTTTAATATGGGGGATGATCACGAAGCACCTTTAGCTAATGCTTTAATATGGGGGATGATCACACAGCAATGCTTTAATATAGCTTTAATGCTTTAATATGGGGATGATCATGAAGCACCTTTAGCTAATGTTTTAATATGGGGGATGATCACACAGCAGCTTTAGCTAATGCTTTAATATGGGGATGATCACACAGCAGCTTTAGCTAATGCTTTAATATGGGGGATGATCATGAAGCACCTTTAGCTAATGCTTTAATATGGGGGATGATCACACAGCACCTTTAGCTAATGCTTTAATATGGGGGATGATCATGAAGCACCTTTAGCTAATGCTTTAATATAGGGGATGATCATGAAGCACCTTTAGCTAATGCTTTAATATGGGGATGATCACACAGCACCTTTAGCTAATGCTTTAATATAGGGGATGATCATGAAGCACCTTTAGCTAATGTTTTAATATGGGGGATGATCACACAGCAGCTTTAGCTAACGCTTTAATATAGGGGATGATCACGAAGCACCTTTAGCTAATGTTTTAATATGGGGGATGATCACACAGCACCTTTAGCTAATGCTTTAATATAGGGGATGATCATGACGAAGCACCTTTAGCTAATGCTTTAATATAGGGGATGATCACGAAGCACCTTTAGCTAATGTTTTAATATGGGGGATGATCACACAGCACCTTTAGCTAATGCTTTAATATAGGGGATGATCACGAAGCACCTTTAGCTAACGCTTTAATATAGGGGATGATCACGAAGCACCTTTAGCTAATGTTTTAATATGGGGGATGATCACACAGCAGCTTTAGCTAATGCTTTAATATGGGGGATGATCACACAGCAGCTTTAGCTAATGCTTTAATATAGGGGATGATCATGAAGCACCTTTAGCTAATGCTTTAATATGGGGGATGATCACACAGCACCTTTAGCTAATGTTTTAATATGGGGGATGATCACACAGCAGCTTTAGCTAATGTTTTAATATGGGGGATGATCACGAAGCACCTTTAGCTAATGCTTTAATATAGGGGATGATCATGAAGCACCTTTAGCTAATGCTTTAATATAGGGGATGATCATGAAGCACCTTTAGCTAATGCTTTAATATAGGGGATGATCACACAAGCACCTTTAGCTAATGCTTTAATATGGGGATGATCACAAGCACCTTTAGCTAATGCTTTAATATGGGGATGATCACACAGCACCTTTAGCTAATGCTTTAATATGGGGATGATCACACAGCACCTTTAGCTAATGCTTTAATATATGGGGATGATCATGAAGCACCTTTAGCTAATGCTTTAATTAGGGCTTTAATATAGGGATGATCACCTTTAGCTAATGCTTTAGCACCTTTAGCTAAATATAGGGATGTTTTAATATGGGGGATGATCACACAGCAGCTTTAGCTAATGCTTTAATATGGGGATGATCACGAAGCACCTTTAGCTAATGCTTTAATATGGGGGATGATCATGAAGCACCTTTAGCTAATGCTTTAATATGGGGATGATCACACAGCAGCTTTAGCTAATGCTTTAATATGGGGATGATCACGAAGCACCTTTAGCTAATGCTTTAATATGGGGGATGATCACACAGCACCTTTAGCTAATGCTTTAATATGGGGATGATCACACAGCACCTTTAGCTAATGCTTTAATATGGGGGATGATCACACAGCACCTTTAGCTAATGCTTTAATATGGGGGATGATCATGAAGCACCTTTAGCTAATGCTTTAATATGGGGATGATCATGAAGCACCTTTAGCTAATGCTTTAATATGGGGGATGATCATGAAGCACCTTTAGCTAATGCTTTAATATGGGGATGATCACACAGCAGCTTTAGCTAATGCTTTAATATGGGGATGATCACACAGCAGCTTTAGCTAATGCTTTAATATAGGGGATGATCATGAAGCACCTTTAGCTAATGCTTTAATATGGGGATGATCACACAGCAGCTTTAGCTAATGCTTTAATATAGGGGATGATCACAGCACCTTTAGCTAATGCTTTAATATAGGGGATGATCATGAAGCACCTTTAGCTAATGCTTTAATATGGGGGATGATCACGAAGCACCTTTAGCTAATGCTTTAATAATATGGGGATGATCACAAGCACCTTTAGCTAATGCTTTAATATGGGGGATGATCACACAGCAGCTTTAGCTAATGCTTTAATATAGGGGATGATCATGAAGCACCTTTAGCTAATGCTTTAATATGGGGGATGATCACACAGCAGCTTTAGCTAATGCTTTAATATGCTTTAATATGGGGATGATCACGATGATCATGAAGCACTTTAATATAGCTAATGCTTTAATATGGGGGATGATCACATGATCACACAGCACCTTTAGCAGCTTTAGCTAATGCTTTAATATGCTTTAATATGGGGATGATCACACAGCACCTTTAGCTAATGCTTTAATATAGGGGATGATCACACAGCAGCTTTAGCTAATGCTTTAATATGGGGATGATCATGATGATCAATATAGGGGATGAATGCACCTTTAGCTAATGCTTTAATATGGGGATGATCACGAAGCACCTTTAGCTAATGTTTTAATATGGGGATGATCACACAGCAATGCTTTAATATGCTAAGCACTTTAATATAATATGGGGATGATCACACATGATTTAATATGGGGATGATTTTTAAATGCTTTAATATGGGGATGATCATGAAGCACCTTTAGCTAATGCTTTAATATGGGGATGATCACAGAAGCACCTTTAGCTAATGCTTTAATATAGGGGATGATCACACACCTTTAGCTAATGCTTTAGCACAATGCTTTAAATGCTTTAATATGGGGATGATCATGAAGCACCTTTAGCTAATGCTTTAATATGGGGATGATCACACAGCACCATTTAGCTAATGCTTTAATATGGGGATGATCACACAGCAGCTTTAGCTAATGCTTTAATATAGGGGATGATCACAAGCACCTTTAGCTAATGCTTTAATATGGGGGATGATCACACAGCAGCTTTAGCTAATGCTTTAATATGGGGATGATCACACAGCACCTTTAGCTAATGCTTTAATATGGGGATGGGGATGATCACTTTAATATGGGGATGATCACACAGCACAGAAGCACCTTTAGCTAATGCTTTAATATGGGGGATCACACAGCATGATCACACAGCACTTTTAGCTAATGCTTTAATATGGGGGATGATCAAGAAGCACCTTTAGCTAATGCTTTAATATAGGGGATGATCACACAGCACCTTTAGCTAATGCTTTAATATGGGGGATGATCACACAGCACCTTTAGCTAATGCTTTAATATGGGGGATGATCACACAGCACCTTTAGCTAATGCTTTAATATGGGGGATGATCATGAAGCACCTTTAGCTAATGCTTTAATATGGGGGATGATCACCTTTAGCTAATGCTTTAATATGGGGGATGATCACACAGCAGCTTTAGCTAATGCTTTAATATGGGGGATGATCACACAGCAGCTTTAGCTAATGCTTTAATATAGGGGATGATCATGAAGCACCTTTAGCTAATGCTTTAATATGGGGGATGATCACACAGCAGCTTTAGCTAACGCTTTAATATAGGGGATGATCACGAAGCACCTTTAGCTAATGTTTTAATATGGGGGATGATCACACAGCACCTTTAGCTAATGCTTTAATATGGGGGATGATCACACAGGACCATTAGCTAATGCTTTAATATGGGGGATGATCACGAAGCACCTTTAGCTAATGCTTTAATATGGGGGATGATCACACAGCACCTTTAGCTAATGCTTTAATATGGGGGATGATCACACAGCAGCTTTAGCTAATGCTTTAATATGGGGGATGATCACACAGCACCTTTAGCTAATGCTTTAATATGGGGGATGATCATGAAGCACCTTTAACTAATGCTTTAATATGGGGGATGATCACACAGCACCTTTAGCTAATGCTTTAATATAGGGGATGATCACACAGGCCCATTAGCTAATGCTTGAAATTGACTTCTGAGTGTGTTAATGCTCCACACCATTACATTATAAATTGTTTGAAACTGAAAAATGTTTTCAATGATTGTAATAAGGTGTTGCAAATTCAAAATGTAATTAAATGGACAGAAATTAAATTAAATTAGTATTGATATGTTCATAATCATTAAATGATTGATTTTTATGCTTGTGTTGTTGTTTTTGTTTCTCTTATTGTTTTGTTTGGCGTCTTCAGGAAACAAATTTCACTCTCATTGGTCTCCAGTCCTAATCCCTATGATCATATTGACTGTGGGATTGGTGTATGTGGGCCAAAGGAAGAGAAAAGCCACGACAACTGAGTATGACTTATTAAAATAACAATAAGTCATACTCAGTCATATTTAGAAAATAACAATATTACCTAAAAAGAAACAATGCTTTAACATTTGCAAGGACTATTTTGATCATTTGGAATGTTAGCGACCATGGCACTCTGGGGGGTCAATGATCCGGAACTTCCTTACAGTTAATATTTCCATCACCAGAACCCTCCACTGTTGTGTTTCCATTCTTTTCTCTATAGTTTCTCTACCTTTAGTTCTGTGTCTATCCTGATGGTATGCAACTGCTTCCACACTTTTACCCTTCACGGGAGGTGTGCTCTTCAAACTGCCATGTTAAAAAAACAATATGCGTGATGGCATGCTTTACAAATATCTCTTTTCGGCAAACACCAATTTAATCTGATGGATTTGCTGAGCGGATGTAGGCTTGAGTCAGACCATTAGAATAGAAAATATCAGTTGAGAAACCCAGGCTCGCTTTTGCCAAGCAGCTGCCGGGGAATGGTGCACATTCGTCTTGGAAATCGCTTTCCCTCGCTGCTGTTGCCCATTTGCCAGCCGGCAGTTTGTTGTTTGTGAAGCCCTGTATTTAAAACCTCAGAGAAATACTTGAGATGGAGCAATTATGAGCACTTTTGTTGCTTTTAAGCCCATCTCCAGCGATCACCATGGTGATACTTAAAATGTGATTAAAATCAGGAAAGTACGCAGAAAATGTGAAAATGGAATTCTTTTTCTAATAATGCTTTCATAAGAGCAAGAGTGCCATTTTATGTCTTTCAGAGAAACATTTCATGCAATTACTCATTTAGTTTCAATCCTGCATGTATTTATTCTTAATAATTCTATGTCTATACCAATGAAGTGAATTGTACTTTTGAATTAGGGTGAGCTGGCAGACATCACAGTGCTGGATAGTGACTAGTCTCAGTACGTTATTACATAAGGGGTTACAGATGCCTCCACTCGTTGCCAGCGGGTCCATGTGGAGAGTGCCAGCTGAGACAGGTGCTCATCCATTGCGTTTTGCTTACGCCTGTATGAGGAGCACCTGACGCCCAAGCCAAAAACCATGTGACTCCCATCAGCCCCTCCCGCGCAGAGCAGGCCATCGTTTACCTCATTCAGCTCACCTCTTACCACTGGTCCCAGGTCAGCTGGCTACATAGTTGTGAGACAGTGAATGGTTTTGACGGGCTCCCCTGGGTCTGATTCCGGCCTTACAGAGGTGTCCGTCCCAAAACAGCGTTGTTAAATATCTGCAAACAGACACTAGTTAAACCAAGAACAAGAACTAGTTGAACCTGTTACTGCTTTTAAAAGGTGGGAAAATTGTATATCTTTCACTGCACACAACCATCTTTACTGTGCACAATAACAATGAGGTAAGCTAACTGAAAAATTGCTGTAGGCTATTGGAAACACATTGTATACAATTGTTCATAGTTGTCAGATATAGTTATTGTAAATACTAATGTAGTTAGCCTGGCCCACCAGGGCTTACTCAGAGACACTGCAGTACATGACTGTGCCCTGGCTTTTTCTCTTTGCTAAAAGGTTTTACAGAGCACAGGCATGCCACAGGGTGCTGCACACTTTGTATTGTGCCTGTGCCTACGTGAAAATCTGGTAGTCATGTAGTAATGTCATTTTCCACACATACAGTCTTACCCAAGGCTGTCACCTTTCATTCATCAACATATTACATAGGCTGACACATAGTCTGCACACTACCAAAAGCAAAAGTAAACATGTATTTAAAAAATACCACATCTGTAACAGTTGTATACAATCACAAAAGCAAGCACAGGCAATTTACAAAGCATCGTAGGACACCCAAGCCCTGGGCTCAACAGACATGTCCCACCTGAAGGCCATGGTCTGTCCTGTTTGCTCCATTTTCAGACTTTTGGAGCACAAAGCAGGTCATTAAGAGCATTAGGGATGGATTGATTCAGTAGCATACACACTAAAGTGGCTAATTGTGTTTGATTTAATCCCAGCCTCAGTATGTTTGACTGAATCCCAGGCTCAGTATGTTTGATTGAATCCCAGCCTCAGTATGTTTGACTGAATCCCAGGCTCAGTGTGTTTGACTGAATCCCAGGCTCAGTGTGTTTGATTGAATCCCAGCCTCAGTATGTTTGACTGAATCCCAGGCTCAGTATGTTTGACTGAATCCCAGCCTCAGTATGTTTGACTGAATCCCAGCCTCAGTATGTTTGATTGAATCCCAGGCTCAGTATGTTTGACTGAATCCCAGCCTCAGTATGTTTGACTGAATCCCAGCCTCAGTATGTTTGATTGAATCCCAGGCTCAGTGTGTTTGACTGAATCCCAGCCTCAGTGTGTTTGATTGGGTCTAAACCCTGAACTTGCCTGTGTCGGTAAGTCAAAGTTTAATGCTGATGAGATCCAGGCCAGTGTCTTTAGCACTAGTCATCTCATTGACCCTCACCCCAGTTCCCTCTCAGCATTGTCTGCCTTCTGCCCTGTGACACGTGCCGCCCCATCCTCCCGCATTCCAGACTCTTTGTTTTCTGAGCCGAGGGTAGGAGGTGGGGGGGCGGTTAATGAGGCTCCTGTTTACTTAACGTCCTTGGAAAGTCCCAGCGTCCGCCTTGGCCCTCGCCTCCACACCTGGCCACTCAGACCTTGGAATTCAGCATGTCCACCTCCAAAGACACGGACGTGCCGGCCCCCTGGAAAACACGCGTCCGCTGAAGACGGTTGGGCCAGTTGGACGTGCGTTGAGGAAATGGCTCGGAATGTCAGCCTGATCACTGCTTCCCCATCCATCCCCCCAGCCAAGAATTCCGGCATTCCGGCATTGTTGAAGTCCTTCAGTGGCCCTGGCTGATATTGTGCACCTGTGGAGTTAATATACTGTGCCATTGTTCCACAGGGGTCTGCAGGGTGCGGAGGGGTAAGGGGGGCAGGGTTTCCCTTTGTTTTGACTGGAGAGCTTATGTCTTAAGGATGGGCATGACACACACACACGCACACACACTCAGATGCCTTGCGCTGTTGGTTCATGTATTGTTGCATTTCTATGTCAGGTTAGTGGGTACTGTATCACAAGTTGTAGTTTCAGTTGCAAACCGCTGCAAGAGAGAGGTCACCCCTAAACTGTGTGACCTCAGGTATCAGGACTGGCAGCGTTCACTCTGTACTGGTATGTGCTGATGTGATCCAGCACACAGGCAGCCTCTGCGGCACCCCTGTACAGACACTGAGGAATTTTATTCCCTTGGAAGAATGGGCCTCAAGAGCTGACAGCCTGCTCAAGAACAAAGAGTATATAATCCTGCCTGGCCAATGTCACTGTCAGAACAGAACATTCCGTCACACACAGAACAGCTTCACTCTGTGATGTCACAAACAAGCATGTCTCTGAAGTGTGCTCTTGAGTTTACCTGTCACAAATATGGACTGAATTTGCTCTGTGATGTCACAAACAGGCATGTTTCTGAAATGTGCTCTTGAGTTTACCTGTCACAAATATGGACTGAATTTGCTCTGTGATGTCACAAACAGGCATGTTTCTGAAATGTGCGCCAGAGGTTACCTCTCACAAATGTGGACTGCACTGTGTGATGTCAAAGATGGGCAGGCCTTTGAAGTGTGTCCTACAGTCTGTCCACCTCGCACTCCCCTTAGGTCTACATGCACTTTATGCACACAATGATTGGAATGTATCCCATCATTCCTCCTGCCAGTTTTAACAAGAAGTAGAAATGCTGAATGGCCATTAGGACACAAGTAATGTAATGTAGGGAACTCTTGGGTATAATACTTCACTTGCAGAGGCAAATGTGGGCACACACGGGCAGAGAGGGAGTCCATTATTGTGCATAAGTCAGCCCACTGGATTATCAGGCTTGACAGGCTGACAGGCCGGCAGAAACACAGCAGGGAAGTAGAGACGGCTCCTCTTTAAGCCCTCCAGCATCACACCAGCAGGACAATGGCTCTCCAGGACCCTCTGCATCTATTTAGAGGGCTTATGTGTGCTTCTTAATGCCGAGTTTAACCACACGTCCTCAGTGTGGCTTTAATGGAAGGTTTGTATACATTCCCCATAATCCTCTTTTTCACGTCTGCCCTTTTACCTTCCTCCTCCTTAAGAGTTGCTTGGAGTTCAAGGGTCCGACAGGAAGCTTTTCTGTTTTTTTTTTTAAACCCAGTCTTTGAGTGCTCACATGGGAATCTGTCACAAGGAAAGATGGCCACGAAAGAATTATTTTCCTTTGTCTGATTTATCTAATTGTTCATCCATGTAATGAAAAAATATCACCTGAAATTAATTTAAATACTAAACCCATGGTCAAATGTCCAAATGCAGGAGATCAAATGTTATAATCAAGATTTCTTTTTGTTTTGTCTGGTGTTCTCCTATAATACTGTCTCTGCTGCTGGTCTGTTCTGTAGCCTCAATAACAGTGTGGTGTAGTGCCAGGGATGTGTGTTTGTTGCAGTGTGGTGTAGTGCCAGGGATGTGTGTTTGTTGCAGTGTGGTGTAGTGCCAGGGGTGTGGGTTTGGTACAGTGTGGCGTAGGGCCAGGGGTGTGGGTTTGGTACAGTGTGGTGTAGTGCCAGGGATGTGGGTTTGGTACAGTGTGGTGTAGTGCCAGGGGTGTGGGTTTGGTGCAGTGTGGTGTAGTGCCAGGGATGTGTGTTTGTTGCAGTGTGGTGTAGTGCCAGGGGTGTGGGTTTGGTACAGTGTGGCGTAGGGCCAGGGGTGTGGGTTTGGTACAGTGTGGTGTAGTGCCAGGGGTGTGGGTTTGGTACAGTGTGGTGTAGTGCCAGGGATGTGTGTTTGTTGCAGTGTGGTGTAGTGCCAGGGGTGTGGGTTTGGTACAGTGTGGCGTAGGGCCAGGGGTGTGGGTTTGGTACAGTGTGGTGTAGTGCCAGGGGTGTGGGTTTGGTACAGTGTGGTGTAGTGCCAGGGATGTGGGTTTGGTACAGTGTGGTGTAGTGCCAGGGGTGTGGGTTTGGTACAGTGTGGTGTAGTGCCAGGGATGTGGGTTTGGTACAGTGTGGTGTAGTGCCAGGGGTGTGGGTTTGGTACAGTGTGGTGTAGTGCCAGGGGTGTGGGTTTGGTGCAGTGTGGTGTAGTGCCAGGGGTGTGGGTTTGGTACAGTGTGGTGTAGTGCCAGGGATGTGTGTTTGGTGCAGTGTGGTGTAGTGCCAGGGATGTGTGTTTGTTGCAGTGTGGTGTAGTGCCAGGGGTGTGGGTTTGGTACAGTGTGGCGTAGGGCCAGGGGTGTGGGTTTGGTACAGTGTGGTGTAGTGCCAGGGATGTGGGTTTGGTACAGTGTGGTGTAGTGCCAGGGGTGTGGGTTTGGTGCAGTGTGGCGTAGGGCCAGGGGTGTGGGTTTGGTACAGTGTGGTGTAGTGCCAGGGATGTGGGTTTGGTACAGTGTGGCATAGGGCCAGGGGTGTGGGTTTGGTACAGTGTGGTGTAGTGCCAGGGATGTGGGTTTGGTACAGTGTGGTGTAGTGCCAGGGGTGTGGGTTTGGTGCAGTGTGGCGTAGGGCCAGGGGTGTGGGTTTGGTACAGTGTGGTGTAGTGCCAGGGATGTGGGTTTGGTACAGTGTGGTGTAGTGCCAGGGGTGTGGGTTTGGTACAGTGTGGTGTAGTGCCAGGGATGTGGGTTTGGTACAGTGTGGTGTAGTGCCAGGGGTGTGGGTTTGGTGCAGTGTGGCGTAGGGCCAGGGGTGTGGGTTTGGTACAGTGTGGTGTAGTGCCAGGGATGTGGGTTTGGTACAGTGTGGTGTAGTGCCAGGGGTGTGGGTTTGGTACAGTGTGGTGTAGTGCCAGGGATGTGGGTTTGGTGCAGTGTGGCGTAGGGCCAGGGGTGTGGGTTTGGCACAGTGTGGTGTAGGGCCAGGGATGTGGGTTTGGTGCAGTGTGGCGTAGGGCCAGGGGTGTGGGTTTGGCACAGTGTGGTGTAGGGCCAGGGGTGTGGGTTTGGCACAGTGTGGTGTAGGGCCAGGGATGTGGGTTTGGTGCAGTGTGGCGTAGGGCCAGGGGTGTGGTTTTGGTACAGTGTGGTGTGGTGCCAGGGATGTGGGTTTGGTGCAGTGTGGCATAGGGCCATGGGTGTGGTTTTGGTACAGTGTGGTGTAGTGTCAGGGATGTGGGTTTGGCACAGTGTGGTGTCGGTGTGGTGTAGGGCCAGGGATGTGGGTTTGGTGCAGTGTGGTGTAGGGCCAGGGATGTGGGTTTGGTGCAGTGTGGTGTAGTGCCAGGGATGTGGGTTTGGTGCAGTGTGGCGTAGAGCCAGGGGTGTGGGTTTGGTGCAGTGTGGCATAGGGCCAGGGGTGTGGTTTTGGTACAGTGTGGTGTCGGTGTGGCGTAGGGCCAGGGATGTGGGTTTGGTAAGTCTGATGTTGCATCTTCATGCAGAGAAAGTCTTTCCCCAAACATGTCAGTCCTGGAGGCCCACAGAGTCTGCTGGTTTTGGTATGTTTCAGCACTGTTTA